>CM041647.1:2332276-2462525 GCA_023333625.1 Bothriochloa decipiens
ACAATGGTGCCAGAACGATAGACATCCTACGTTCATACTAAGCAGACGTCGTAGTAGATTGCATCATATACCAACCGAGCAGCAAACAGTCTACTAAATGTTAAAAGGAAAATTTTTGGAAGCAATGACTAACAAAGAAATAAATGAAAACCTTCAGAGACGAAAAACGCAGTAGCCTGTGGCGATGATAGGAGTTCTATGTATGTGTGTATATATACACAATGACATTTGTCTTGTACATATAA
The DNA here is from genome assembly GCA_023333625.1 of Bothriochloa decipiens. Taxonomy (NCBI): domain Eukaryota; kingdom Viridiplantae; phylum Streptophyta; class Magnoliopsida; order Poales; family Poaceae; genus Bothriochloa; species Bothriochloa decipiens. The sequence continues at coordinate 2,332,522 of CM041647.1, forward strand.
GTTCTGAATTCACAAAGTTCTTACCTTGGTTAAAAAAATGGTTTTTTTTACTTCTAGCATGTACACAACCCCAAAACAACAAAAATATTATTCCCATGTGTACTGATCTGAAGCTGTTAATTTGGCGTGTCATAACAAATTAATTTCCCAAGAGCTTATTAGCAAGAACAAATTATGTAACTCATGCACATAGAACATATGGGCCGACGATCTGGCGCGTTGATTTTGCTAAATTCGATCTCTAAATTCAGAATAAGTTCCTTACCTTCGTCTTTTTTGTGGGGACTTTTTTCTTTTTGCTTTTGGCATACATACAACCTCAAAACATCAACATTCCCATATGAACTTGTTAATTTGGTGTTTAGTTAATTCTAGATTATATCTCGGATAACTTAATTAGAACACCAAATTATGTAACGCATGCACATAGAACACAACGGCCTTAACATCTGGCGCGTTTGGCACTGTCCTGCGGCCGGCCGGCCAATATTCTTTGTTGCATTGGGGAAGCAGCATGCCAGCGAGTAACAGCGAGCTGTGATGATTTGCAATGCATTGGCGCAGCGGCAGCATATATATGCCAGCAAATAAAAGTAGTCTCACGTGATCTCCAATAACAATCCTTTGCAAGCTTCCGTGGTTACAAACTTGGTCGCGTCATTCGTGACGTATTAAGTACTCACTACGCCCAGAACAGTTTGTAGGGGCGGCTCGAGAGCCTCTATAAGAGCGGTGACCCAGCCGCCCCCTCACCCCACACACATGGTGTTTTTACAAATAAAAGCACTATGGGGCGACTAGATGAACCGTCCTTACAAGTAATAATTTAGGTGCAGCTGGTGTTATCAGCCGTCCTTACTAATGCTAATTGTAAGGGCGACTGATAACACCAGCCGCCCCTAATATGGTATTTGTAGGGGCGGTTCAATCAAGAACTGCCCCTACAATGAATTTTCCAGAGAAAAAAATGTAAATTCAAATATAAATCTGACCACATCAATATATATTTCAAATTGCGAAAGGGTCTGTAGCCTACTGGTTAGAGTACCTGAGTAACACCCAGCAGACCTGGTTCGACTCCCCGTGGGAGTGAATTGAAACATGTTTGCATTATAAAAAAATAAAAAAATAAGCATGGGTTCCCATGCTGACGTCGGTCAAAAAAAATACATATTTCAAATTCAAATCTAACCACAGCAATATATAATTCAAATTCAAATCTGACCACTATATATGTACATCCACAAACAGGAGCATGATATATGCTATAATTCAAAACTCTGTTATATTGTCGTAATAAACAAGTTTCAATAGTTCCAGAAGTCCAAATCATTGCACAACACAAGACAAATGTCCAATTACCTACACATTTTGTTTGTTTCCCTAGAGATAGTCGCCAAAACTCATGAAGGTGTTGGTGCATAGGTTTACTACCTAAGTCGAAAGTCTTGTCATTATTGGTTGTAATTAACAACGATTTTATACCACCAATAATAATTCTTAAATGGGAGAACTACGTGCTTCTAAACACATATACATTTATTATTGACCGGATTCCACATGTATTGAAGAATTATCACTTTGTAGGAAACATAACCAATTACAAGACGAGCTATAATAAAATATTGCAGTTTGGGAAGACACAAAACTCCACATCAAGGAAAAAGTACAAAAAAGCCCAACATTGGATCAAACCAGGGCCGGTCCATCGTGCACCCGAGGCCCAGACTCAGGGCCCAGTAGGATGGAGAGAAAAGGTTAAGTACCATAAATCAACCCCATTAGCCAATTGAGCACAATTCCATTTTGGACTGATTCATCCAACGGCTCGTCGGACCTGATGTCTACGAGGTGTGCTGGATTACGGTGTGACAGTCAGCTTAGGCACATCCCTCAACACCAGCACATCGGCGCGTCCCTGCTCCGGTGCAAGCTGTGCGCCTCAGGTTCTGAGAACCGTGGTCCGGCTTTCGACATGTCGCCATCCTCGACGTTCGCCCATATCCTTTGCGGCTCGCCCGACTGTCCTAGCAACAACTGCTCCCGTGGCTCCCTCTGGCCACTTGACGGTGTCTCCTCGGTCATCAACGGCGTGTTTGTGAAGGACCTGCTCACACTGGCCGTCCATGACATCAGGTTCTTCTGCGTGGACATGGACAAACCTCGTGATGACATGGCAGAGCCTGGGACGCTCGACCTTAACATAGACAGCAACTCATTGCCGTTGCACCTGTTTTTCTCAGGAATAGCCCCCACTGCCATCATCTCCTATTGCTTGCCATGGTCCCGAGCTCCCTCTCCATCGGCATTGACGCCACTGGTGCACACCAGCGACCCTGAGCTGGCAAAATATAGTTCATCAGCCTTGTTGGAATGAGCCTTGGTACGAGGACCTCATGATCCTGACGGGACCTTCGGCAACAATATAAGTGTATAATGGGCAGCCTGATAATCTAGAGGGACCAGATGCTGTACTATTGTTTTCACTGAAAAATTCACACAGGTAGATGATCTTTCTATGCGAAATAAAAATAAATGGGGGCATGGCAGTGTACTAAAGTACACAAAAATAAACAAATGAAGGAAACACAAACTTTATTCATATTTAATGAAAATACAAATACACATGTTCCTGACATAGATGCGCGCTCCATAGCCTACTAGTGGTGATCAGACTTGGGCGATGTGGTCTTCTTGGTTCGTGGGGCCTCGCAAAGCTCCTAGATAATTACACCTGCGAGTAGCTCGCAGACTGCTGCAGTCATCGTCGTCGATCTTCGCTTCACGTCTCCATGCATGTGTGTTGGTGTAGATGTAGATGGTGTCGGTACAACGATAGTTATGAATGGTTTCTTCAGCTCCACTATGAAGATCAGGCCATACAAGTTGCAGCCATGTGTTACTTACACGTTTGTTCATCAACATTTTCCTTGATTTATTCTAGGTTTTCGAGCGTTATGCTTTAAGTGGTAAGCGATATTCTCTTGAACAACGAGGTGCTAGTCGTGAGTTCAAAATCTCCAGATTTGTCGTTTGCTCAATCCTTTGGAGGTGCGCATAGGGTTAGGGTTTGCAAGCATCCTATATTGAAGATGCTTCAAGCGAGTGCCTATTACATGCAATGCAAGCAGCCGAAGAACCTGAAGGTTGAGACAATCATGGTGACAGGTGAGACATCATGTTGCCTTGCAGCAGGCGCTAGAGGGTGGCAGGCGGCAAGGATGGATTGAGGGGACACAGTGGCGCATGGCAAGGAGGAAGAGGGGCAAGAGACAAATGCAGCGGTGGTCGGCCAATGAATGCGTAGTGGTGTCACTCCTCCCTGCTAAGAGGGACGCCCGCTTGGCTGGAAAGCATAGCATGGCCCAACATGTGAATATTGCAAGCCCAGAATAAATCGGCAGAGCATTAGTAGTAGGCCTAGGTAATCCTTTTTGTTTTAGAACTAGAAGTTGCAATGTAAATGGGTCGGCATTGGGTCAACCAGTGCATGACCCATCCTACTCGATGAAGAAAATTTTGGTTTTGGGTTGACCACCCACATGACCCGATCAGCAACCCAAAACACTACGCTCCTGTTGGGTACGTTCTTCCACTACCGCACTCGCGCACTGCCTGTTGTCTTGCTTGCTGGGCATGATTGGTCACAATCTTAGGGATTCCGTCAGATGCAACCTCATCTGTTGGGGATGCGCCCCGGGACCAGAGAGGCTTGTTACCTCCTGCTAGTGTCTGATTGACTTGCAATTGTATCCACCTTGCTCATGACTGCTAGTCTCAGAGAGGAGCTGCTGGAGGTCAGAACTCCGCTGGGGAGCCTCCGCGGAGGTTATGAAGCCAATCGACGGTGGAGGTCCGGCGGCGATGGCTGATGCTCAAGCGGAGGATGATTCCCCCCGGATGTTGGGTCTCCGCAAGGAAGCCTCCGCGGAGGCCATGAAGCCAATCGATGGTGGAGGTCTAGCGGTGATGATCATCGCTCCAGCGGAGGCTAATCGATGGGGCCTCGACACCCCCTGAGGTTCGGCACGGAGGTAGCGGTGACCCGTGACTGCTTTCGTCAGGACGGCGCATCGGGCCAAGCTGGGGGGCATGAGGACAAGTAGTGGGCTTAATGGACCTCTCGCAGACAGTGATGGGCTGCGGCCCACGATCATGGCTAGGAAATGGTGGACCAGCCTACCCCTAAGAGGCCCACATGTAATAGGATCAGTGCCTAGGGTTTCGAAACTCTTATTGGGGGCACGCTCGTACTTTCGATCTTGAGCATGGGAGCCACTATAAAAAAGCCATGCCCCCAGTGTAATTAAGGAGGATGGTCCTCTGGTAGCTGCAGTGCCACCTACTCTCAGGCCCACATTGTAATTTCCCTATTTAATATCAAGAGAGGGACCGTCTGGTCCGGCTATTTACCCTTACTCTAAAACTGTCGGAACCCGGTTCCAACAGCTGGCGCCCACCTTTTGTGTCTGGCCAGAGATAACGCCCACAGATGCCACCCAGAAGAAAGGCCTCTGTCAAGAGACGTACTGCCACCGAGGCAGAGGTACCACAACCCTCTGCTCGTAGGAGACTAAGAAGAAACACTCAAAGCACCTACGCCTCCACACCATAGGACGGAGGTGACGATGAGAACAACAACGCCACGTAAAGGGGGGACCTATTAGAGCAGCACCCGCCAGCCCAGAACCAAGAAGACGAACTGGCCAGGCTAAGAGATGAGATGCACCGCATGGAAGCTGAAAGAAACAGGTTAAGGGTGCAGCAAGCCACTACGCAAAGAACGATACAATCATCACGTCAAGCGGACGAGATAAGGCAGCAAATGGCCATTCTGCAAGCAAAAATACAAAGCATGCAACCTCCGACAGCTAGTCCATCGGAGACCGCTTAGCCAATCATAGCAAGTCGCCCCTAGCTATAAACACGCAAGTTGCACACACCATAATTTCAAGTTTGCCCACACCATCAAGAGTCTTTGACCCAAAGTCACCACTGTCCGAAGGTCTTCAAAGCTCACCATGGCCTCCAAGTTACAAACCTGTGTCTCTACCAAGATTCAATGGCAATTCAGATCCAAGACAGTTTATAATGAGTTTTGAAGCTATAGTAGCCTCCGCAGGAGGCAATGATCATGTAATGGCTAAATCATTTGTGATTGCAGCAGAAGGAGATGCACTAGCATGGTACTCAATGTTGAAGCCAAGCACTATATACTCATGGGAGAACCTACGAGACCAGATACTAGCAAACTTCAAAGCTTACATGAGTGAGTCACTAACATCATCAGACTTGTTCAACGACAAGCACCTCAAGGGCGAACCCCTCAGAAACTACTATCAGAGATTCCAACATCTCTGGGCTAAAGCACCAGACGTCCCTGACACGGTAGCCATAGAAGCAGCAATCAATGGACTTAGGATTGGCCCATTCACTAGTCACTTAGCAAGAAAGAAGCCAGCCACAATGGCTCAACTGCACGAGGAGTTTGAAAAGTATTGCACATCCGTCAATGACCTCCGCAAAAGACTAGAAGAAGCGGATAGTCAAAGTAAACAATCTTCAAATAATGGCAATAGAAGAGACAACAGGAACCACCAAAGACAACAATACCAAAACCAGCAGAAATAAGTCTTCAATTTTTAGAACAGCCAGCCTCAGAATGCTCAGGACAAAAAAGAACCTAATTATGATCAAAGAAATCAAGGAGGGCAGGGCTACAGAAAAAGCAACAAGTCCAAGAACTGGAGCAAGAACCAGAAACCAAAGAATCCATACTGCCTCTTCCACGGAGAGGACAAATGGCACGCCACATGGGATTGCCCGGAGGCCCAAGAGACATTTGACAGGATGAAAAGCAAATAGTCACAACTGCAGCCCCAGCAGCCAAGTAGCAGAGAGGTAAATCACACTTATGGTCCGCAGCTCCACCAGCAATACAACCTAAGTTTCCCAGGATACAGTCCAGGGCCACTACCACAGCACAACCTGGCTCAACAGTACTATCCAACATCATTACTGGCCTGGAGACCAGTCTATCAGCAAACAACACAGCACTCGGGTTACACCCCGAATAGAGCAGAAAATGATCTAACTTACATCAACCAAACACCTTCGCACATAATGCTCATCGAATCAACACAGATGCAGACACCTCCAGTGGCACAGCAAAGGCAGTATCAAGCATTACCAGCACCTCTGTAATATACTTTAGCCCAATCAGCAACCGCAAAGGCAGAGCCTCCGATAGAAAACCAGTTAAATCCGCATTCAGCACTACCAACCATTGGCATGATGCTACCTATAGCCAGAGGTTCGGCATTAGAGTTTGAAACCAAAAAGCAAAAGAAGGACCACCTCCGGTTGGTAAACAATGTGGCAGTCCAAGGTGCTTACAGATCAATAGAATAGTCCAAGTCGCCAATAGAATTTATAGAGCAAGACCTCCAAGTCCAAAGTTATCCGCACGTAGATGCCAGGGTCACAAAGGCAAACATAGCAGCCTGGGAAGTAAGCAGGATACTAGTCGATTCTGGGAGTTTAGCGGACATCATCGTTGTGAATGTATTCGACCAAATGAAACTCAGCAGAAGCCAGCTGCAGCCACCGGACACCCCACTGATTGGATTCGGTGGGAAGAAGATCAACGGCCTAGGCAAGATATCACTGCCAATATCATTCAAAGATGGAGACTGTGCCAGGACAGAGTACATCACTTTTGATGTGGTTGACATCTACTACCAGTACAATGCAATAATGGGAAGAGGATTCGCAAACAAGTTCAATGTGGCAATACACATGGGGTACCTCTGCATGAAGATGCCAGCATTGCATGGGATTATCACAGTACAGGGCAGCCAAAAAGAAGCAAGAAACATAGAGAAAGCATTCTACAAAGCACACAGAAACATCAACACCGTAGAAGCAGAGGAGCCTCTGGACATGCCTACGGGAAAAACCAACATGGCAGATCAGGAGGACACAATAACATTATCATTGGAAGAAGCAGTCCCTGACAGGAAGGTGACCATAGGTGCGAACCTATCGGAGGTAGAGAGAAAAGACTTGTTAGAACTGCTAACAAAGAACAAGGATGTATTCGCATGGTCAGCATCAGATCTGCAAGGAATCAGTCGGGATGTGATTGAACACAGCCTCGACCTCAACCCAAATGTCAAACCTAAAAAGGAAAAATAGAGAAAGATGTCCAATGAACGCATAATTGTAGCGAAGGCAGAGGTGCAAAGGCTATTAGATGCCAAGGTCATCAGAGAAGTCAAGTACTCAGACTGGCTAGCAAATGTTGTCTTAGTGCCAAAAAAGAATGGCAAAATGAGAATGTGAATAGACTTCACAGATCTCAACAAGGCCTGTAAAAAAGATCCTTTTCCATTACCCAGAATAGATGCATCAGTTGACAAGGCAGCGGAATGCAAGCGCTTATCTCTATTAGATTGCTTCTCAGGATACCACCAGATATGACTAAGAAAGGAGGATGAAGAAAAAATAAGCTTTACGACCCCCTTCGGCACCTATTGCTTTGTTAGGATGCCAGAAGCTCTCAAAAATGCAGGATCAAGATTCTCAAGAATGATTCAGATTGTATTGCGAGCTCAACTTTGGAGGAACATTATAGCCTATGTCGATGATATAGCAGTAGTCAGCAAACAAACTAGAGATCACTTGGATGACCTCAGGGAAACATTCGCCAATCTCAGAGAAGCAGGGTTAAAGCTGAACCCAGAAAAGTGTATCTTCAGAGTAAGCAGGGGAATGATGCTCGGTTACATTGTTGGTCCCGAAGGGCTAAGAGCAAACCCAGATAAAACAAAAGCAGTGTTAACAATGAGAGAACAGGAAAACAAGAAAGAAGTACAGTGACTGATAGGCAGAATAGCAGCACTCAGCAGATTCATCTTAAAATCAGCAGAGCGAAGTCTACCATTCTTCAGAACACTCAAGGTCTCGGACAAATTTGAATGGGGCAAAGAGCAGTTGGAGGCATTCCAGCAGCTCAAAAACTACGTGACAAAGGATCTCATGGTCATAGAGCTAGATGTGGAGGCAACCTTGTTACTATATGTTGCAGCCTCCACAGGAGCAATCGGCACAGTGCTAGTCCAAGAAAAAGAAGTTAACAATCAAAGCGTACAGCACCCAGTATACTATGTATCGAAAGTGCTGCAGGGAGCAAAACTGAACTATTCGGAAGTCAAAAAAATAGCTTACATGGTAGTAACAGTATCAAGGAAGCTTAAACACTATTTTCAAGAACATGAGATCCTGGTCCCAACAGCACAACCGCTCACCGACATCCTAGGCAACAAAGAGGCATCAGGGAGAATCGGTAAATGGGCAACAGAAATATCTCAGTTTAGCATCAAGTTCATCTCAAGAACAGCAGTCAAGTCACAAGCATTCACAAACTTCTTGGTGGAATGGACATCTCCGCAGCATGCAGAAGACAAAGCGGAGGCCGCAATATGGGTGCTATACACCGATGGCGCATGGGGCATCCAGGGTGCAGGAGCCTCCGCAGTGCTAATATCACCATCGGGCATCAAAACAAAATACACAGCAAGACTCTACTTCAAAGCAACCAACAACGTAGCTGAGTACGAGGGAGTAATCCTGGGGCTCAACAAGGCCAAGGCACTTGGTACAAAATACATTATGGTCAGAGCTGATTTGCAGATAGTAATAGGACAAGTAGAGAAAGAATATGTTGCCAGAAATCTAGAGTTAGCTGCGTACCTAGAAGTAATCAGGGGTCTGGAAAAAAGATTCCAGGGTTTTACCCTAAAGCACATCCCAATGGGGGACAACACGGAGGCAGATGAGTTAGCCAAAGCAGCGGCAAATCAAATGGAGGTACCCAAAGGAACCTTCTTCTAAGAATTGACATTGCCAGCTACTGCAAAACCATCTAAGGCATTTGCGGAGGTACTCCTAGTAAATATGGAGGATTGGAGGAAAGCAATAATTGATTATATCAATGGAGTCCATGTGACATCAGATGAAACAGCTGCAGCAAGACTGGCCGTGCGAGCATGGAATTACACGATAATAGACGGAGTTCTATACAAGAAAGGCATAGTCCAACCATTACTTAAGTGCATCACTAAGTCAGAAGGCAAAGATCTCTTACAGGATATTCACTTAGGAATGTGTGGATCGCACATTGGCCCAAGAGCACTCTCAGCAAAGGCAATCAGGCAAGGATTTTACTGGCCAACCCACATTAAGGATGCATTGCACATAGTAATAACTTGCAAAGCATGCTAGAGTTTTGCACCACACCAAGTGTCTCTGGGACCACAATCACAGCTAATACCTCCGGTCTGGCCACTTTAGCAATGGGGAATGGATCTCGTAGGCCCATTACCTCCGGCTCAGGGCAGAGGCAAATGCAGTAGTGGTAGTAGAATACTTCACAAGATGGATAGAAGCCAAACCGCTTGCAACAATCACCTCTGAAACAGTCAAAAAATTCATCTGGCAAAACATAATTTGTAGATTTGGAGTTCCAAGGACACTCACAGTCGACAATGGAAAACAATTCAATTCAGACAAGTTCAAAGAATTCTACAATAGCATCGGCACACAAATAGCCTTTGCTTCAGTCTATCACCCAGAGAGTAATGAAGCAGTGGAAAGATCAAATAGAATCATATTCTCAACAATCTCTAAGACATTGCTAGATCACAAAAAGGGCAAATGGGAAGAAGAGCCGCTGAAGGTTGTATGGTCTCACAACACAAACGTATTAAGAGCCATCGGGTTCACTCCATTCAAGCTACTGTACGGAGAAGAAGCAATGGTGCCAGAGGAGATCAAATACCAGAGTCTCAGCGTAGTAAAAAAACCTCGCAAAAGATGAAGAATACACCAAAGAGATGATTTAAGCATACAGGCTAGAGGCAATCGACAACATCAAGAAATACCAAGACCAAACTAGAAAATGGAGGAATGGAAAAGTGGTCACAAAAAACATCAAAGATGGCGACTAGGTAATGAGGCGGAGACCAAATGCCCAAAACATAGGGAAGCTACAGCCAAAATGGGAAGGACCGTTCATAGCCAAGCAAGGCGGAAGGAAAGGGTCATTCTATCTACAAGATGCAGAAGGAAGAATGTCAAATCACTCTTGGAACATTGATAGCCTTAGGAAATACTACACATAGAATGTAAGGACCACGTAGAATTATAAGCGGAGGTCCGTAGATTTAAATTCCTGCAATTTACCTTTTTTGCAAAAACGGCTTGCACTCTTTTCCTCAAAAAAGGGGCTCCAAATCAGAGGTGAGGTTTTTAATGAGGCAAGACCGCATGTAAATAACCTCTGAATGTATAAAGAGGACCTCAAAAAATGATAACTAAAACAGTCAAAAGCAGCCAGCACCGCGGCTGCAATATTCGACAGCTATTCACGATTTACAAGGTCACTTTATGCCACCAGTAAGAAAAATGAGAAGGCATGAAGCAACCTCCGTGAAACACCAAAAGCCCTAGCATATCAGGCATCGAGGTAGGCAATCGCAACCACAAGTTGTGAACGAAGCAAGAAAGCATGAAGCAACCTCCGCGAAACGCCAAAAGCCCTGGCATATCAGGCATCGAGGTAGGAAATCACAACCACAAGTTGTGAACGAAGCAAGAAAGCATGAAACAACCTCTGCAAAATGCCAAAAAAACCCTCGAAAAAGCCCTGGCATATCAGGCATCGAGGCAGGCGATTGCAACCGCAAGTTGCGAAGGGAACCGGGGAAAGACCTGTGAACCAACTCAGGTGCCGGTACCACAAAAACCAGGCAACATCACACTCACCAACAATGACCTCTGAAATACAATATTAAAACAAGCGGAAGTAAATGCACACATAGGTATGAGTTTACAAAGACAAGCCACCTCTGCATCATTCAACTTCCAAAACAAAGGCAATATAATCACAAAAATTAAGTCCAGGAACCAATAAGCTCATTTACTATTCCAAAGCGGAAGCAATACATAAAGCAAGATCATTTATTATTCAACCTTATGATTACAACAGACAAGGCTCACTGCGCCTTGCTCATAACAGGAACAATGCGCAAAGCGCATGTATTTAACTAGCAGACCAAAATGCACAACCTTCGGGTCAAGATATCTGGCCACTCCACCCAGTTAACCTGCTACTACAAGACATGAAAGTAGCCCAGAGGTTGCCAACACTTCAACCTATAAAAAACCAAAGGGTGCAGCCTCCAGAAGTATATCTGAAGGCAAGCAAACTAAGGCTTCCTAAAAAGCAGGCGCTGGCAGAGGCAAGCCCTGATCAGTCACGGAATACCCCTATCGCCTCTCGGCTGCATACCATCTTGTGCCTTCAGAAACCCAGCCACTTGAATCAAGTCCAATAGACGCTCGGTACGAAGAGAAGGAGGTGAACCTCCAATGCCAACTTGTACATGACAAATTCCACAATCATCTGTCAGCACACCACTTTGCACCTTCCATCGGCAAGCAACCACCGCATCCAAAATCCTTACATCAACCACACTAAATAGGATCACAGCCGGCCACCATCTTCAAGGATACAAAAGCAGTACAAGAAGAGTATTGTTGACAAGAAGAAGCATCACCATCTCTAACCGTTGGCAACAGGTCCACTGATGTGGCTATTCCATTACGAGTCCTCACACAGTACCAACGCTAGACAGCTCCTAGGGAGCACCATTAGTATAATGTACACAACGAAGCAGCCTAAATGACCAAGGGGGCATAGATGTTTTTATAAGGACCTCCCAAGCATCATTAAATCAGCTGCAACTACCTATCATAAAAGGAAACAAGCACCTGTGTCCTTTTGCCTCAACAAGCAATGGACGAAAAATAAATAGCGAAAATACGCAAAGTACATAAGGAGTACTATAAAAGGGATAGAGCTCAAGGTTTGCACGCCTAAGCATTAGGAAAGGCCCAACCACAAGCAACTCCCTATAACCAAAATCCGCTTGAGGGAGATGGAGGCAGATGTGCGCATATGGACAAACAAAAAATAATAAGATACCACATAAGAATAGTAAGGGCATTGGCAAAAGAAACGTCCCGGAGACAATGAGGGCCTCCGGGATAATACCAAAGAAGTTAGCCGACAGCGCAAGCCAGTCAGGATCATCGCCTGAGCGAAGACAAGGGGGATACTGTGTAAGTACTCGTAATGTCCCCCCGTCTCTGCTAAGATCAAACGCAGCTCACCTGCAAAGTTCAAGCGTCAGGACGCGCGGAGGCATAGCCGAAGACCACAAAGTAGAACACAGCAAAATCGACACCAGCATTGGTCGAAGAGAAACAACAGTTGTAATACCCACCGTTTGTTAACAATAAAGTTATTAATGCATAAATGCGCTTCAAAGTGGTTACAACCTCCGAGGAGGAAAATAGAAATCACTTTCGGAGGTCACGCCTGCAATCTGTCATGAAGGCCTCCGACTAATTCAAACAGACCTCCGCAGCATAGCAGAGGTCGAAATAAACAAGCTCATGAATGGCAGTTCAATCACAACACTCAACCACCATGCAAACAATAATAATTACAAAGGCCCAGATGGACCACGCCACGCAAGAGAACGAGTAAAACTAGAGCGCTCATCATCTAAGTCGCTGAGAACAAAATCAAACATGTCATCCACCGTGCGCCTAGGAAACGCCAACTTCCAATAATCCCACAGCTCGCCGCTAACGTAATCATCATCATGCATAAAGGTAATAGGCTCAACCTCCTGCACAGGCCCCAAACTGCAGAAGTGCGCAGGATGATTCAGCCATCAATAATTTACAAAACTAAGAGTAACTTAAATTATTCTTTACACGTGCACGCCGGCACTAAGTCAACAAAAGACAAAATATACACAACCCCAAATCAGGATAAATTTCTACACCTCCTCTTCAGTGGTCAAGTTCTGAAGCCCCGTCCGAGCACCCGAAGATTCTACCGCTTGCTCCATCATGACATCAGCCCCAAAACTTGTAGGAGAGAGCTTGAGTAGCGGAGGCGCCAGCATCGGCAGATCCCCGGGTGTGTGCAGATGTGCCGCCAGAACAAGTCGAGTCATGACCGCTACGCTTGACATACTTCAATTGCTAAAAAGGCAGAAAGTAAGAAAAGAGAATCACCAACACAGCTCTTACAACAAAATTAGACAGGAAAAGCTAACCATACATACTGTTTCATGAGTGACATTAGCCATAGCAACAGTCTCCGACCGGCCAAACTTGGACTAGAACTTCTCCATAAAACTTGCCTCCGATAATAGCATGATGGGCTTCACCAACATCACCTTTGACGTCTACACCAAAATCATCTCCTCCAAACTTTTTGCAGAAGGGCCTTCAGCAAAACTTGCCTCCGACAATAGCACGAGGGGCTTCACCAACATCATCTTCAGTGTCTACACCAAAATCATCTCCACCAAACTTTTCGTAGGTGGACCCTCTCAAAACAACATCAACGAACCTCTACAACTGGCCTCCCACAAAAATTGAGCAAGAGGGCTTCACCATCATCTTCACCAAGGTCGGCCACACCTTCAACAAGTTTTGGCTCAAGGGCCTCACCAACATCTACTTCGACTATTACAACTACGTCGACAACACCAAGTGTAGCTGAGTATTCACTCATGAGTGCCAGCTAAGAGGGGCGGGGGGGAGTGCACCGGAGGACCAGCAGCTCCAGAGCATAACACTTTTTGCTCAGTGCTCACGAGTGAAGGTTTAAAGCCAGGTGACCTCCGATTAAAGAACAGTTAGAGATGAAGAGCTCTACATCAAGCGAAGTCGAAGACCTCCGCATCAAGAAAAGTTGAAGCCTACGACCTCCGATTGAAGAACAGTCAGAGATGAAGAGCTCTGCATCAAGCGAAGTCAAAGACCTCCGCATCAAGAAAAGTTGAAGCCTATGACCTCCGATGGAAGAACAGTTAGAGATGAAGAACTCTGCATCAAGCGAAGTTGAAGACCTCCACATCGAGAAAATTTGAGGGACCTCTGGTGGGACCTCTGATTTGACCTCCAGAGGGACCTTCGATTGAAGACAAGATAGAGATGAAGAACTCTGCATCAAGCGAAGTCAAAGACCTCCGCATCGAGAAAATTTGAGGGACCTCCGGTTGGACCTCTGGAGGGACCTCCGATTGAAGACAAGACAGAGATGAAGAACTCTGCACCAAGCGAAGACGAAGACCTCCGCATCAAGAAAATTTAAAGCCGGTGACCTCCGATTGAAGAAGAGTCAGAGATGAAGAACCGCATCAAGCGAAGTCGAAGACCTCCGCATCAAGAAAATTTGAGGGACCTCTAGTGGGACCTCTGATGGGACCTTCGATTGAAGAAAAGACGGGGATGAAGAACTTCATGTGAAGGAAGATCGAAGAACTTGACTGGAAGAAAAACAAAGACCTCTGCACCAAGAAACTACGAAGACCATTACTTCAAGAAGAAGCCTCAGTGACAAATACCCCCACGCCAAGAAGTCCCGAGAGTTAGAACATGTATAGGTTAGAGTCGTGCGCGTGCTCTTTTCTCCATACCCTTTTTTCCCACAGGGTTTTTGAGATGGAGTTTTTAGTGAGACGTGCACGTTCAGTTGTAAAGGACAGTCCTTGCAACCAGTTTTTGGGTTGTATTGTGCCTCTTCATGTATGCGTAACTACTAGGCCATGTAGTACTGTCTATTGCCTAGTAGCTAAGGGGCTGCTGTTGGGGGAGCTCATATGCTAATGGGCCAAATCCCCTAGAAGAGGCCCAATAGGGGCTACGGTAGTCACTTGTCAATTTCAACCCCCCATCGGGGCGTCGCTTGTCAACGGCCACCACCAGGGGGTCGCTTGTAAATTGCTGCTTGCTTAAATAAATACTAAGAGAAGGAGGGCAAGGCAGAGGGATGGCTCCTCCTTCCCAAACCTAGTCCACAAACCCTAGCTGCCTGGCTCCACTTCTCTCTCTCTTCGGGATCTTGTCCCAACAGAAAATTCTAAGGCCATAAATACAAGGAAAATTGTAATGATTCAACCTAATAAAGTTATTCAAGTAAAAACCATTAACCATCTCTCCAGCTCTCACACCCTCTCTCTTTACCTCGGGTACGCGAGCGCCGCCGCCGCCCTCACCCTACGGCTACCCGCCACCGCCAACACCAGGTCCCTGGGCCATCGCTTTGGACTGCCACATCGCACCCTAGGCTCGGCCTTTGATAGCAAGATGACATTGATTCTTTGGGCATCCATGGCCACCGCGACCACCATGAAGATCCACACCGACGAGAACGTGACCACCTTCAAGGCCAGCATGGAGATCCTTGCAGAACTTGTATATTTTGAACACCAATTCAGATATTTGCTGCAGCAATGGAACACGGCTCGGATTGGATCAGATCTGAACACCTCCAAGGACGTCACCTCGATGAAGAAATTGCCGAACTGGATTGACGACGCAACGCCAAGGACAACGAGCAGGCACACATCGCCGGCAACATCATCACCAAGGCCACAAGCACTGAAGGATCACCACTGCCAGTGACACCATCACCAAGGACAACACGGAGGAGATAGCACGCGTGCACAACACCATCGTCACCACCAGCAATGTCCACTAGCCGCTCGGTGAAAAGTCTGACCAGCCGATGCGTCCGCACACCCACAGCACAGGCGCCTAGACAGACTCAGATCTGCACATATCAACGATGCTATTACGGATGAATAGCAGGTTAGAATCACCTCATATAAAATTTCTGTTACTGCATCCATGGAACAATCCCTCTCAATTAGCACCATGGAAATACCACGGAGTAGCGAAAAATAAATTCATGCCACCAAGAACACGGCAAGTGCCTGTGCTACCATACCTAATTCAGATCTATGACAACAGCACACTGTCATTCGACATCCATAGCAACAGCACTTATCCATAGCTCAAGCAGATCCCAAACTGTAGAACGGTCATCAAATCGGGACATGAGATAAATAGTATGCTACAACTACAGTTTCTTGCCTAATAGCAGATGAAACAGTACCTCCAGAAGCAACATTGGCGAAGCCTAATTACTCCATGGCATCAACAACAGTGCAGCAACCGCTGTCATAAATATGCTAAGAACTGATCAACTGCGACAGCTATATTCATCCAGGTCAGCCAACCAGAACAGGAGGTAACACCTGACTTCTAACTAAAATTTTTGCACCCTCCAATGATAGCCCTACAAATCGGAGAAGAAATTGGGCTAGCTCAGGCCCACGAGAAGGACGTCGCCACAACAGCCATGTCTCATGGGCTGAGACCCCACACACGCAAGAGGAGGGCAGGGGCGCAGCCCCGCCGCCGTTGTTGCTTCCATGTCAAGCTAGGTTTACATCGCCACTTCATCTGCTCCATTCCTTGGTTTTTCTTTTGAGTGATGCTCCGTGCCCATAAGGTCAGATGGCTGCTCCGTGCCTCCACGGCCTGCCTGCCATGGGCTGTCTTCCTCCATTTATAAGATCGTCTATTTTTAGAAATGAAAATCATAAAAAGGGTTCAGGCATGTGCCTGAGGTCCGACCTGATGTGTGATTGATTGATGAACAAATATAATGGATTGCATGAAAACATGCATGGGGAGTGAGAGTTGGGGGCTGAAGAAGACCATACACATGATATTGATTGTTCGATCGAGTAGGAAAAAAGAATACTAAGAAGCAATCTAGATGGTTGATTTGCATGTGGTTGTTTTTTGGGTGCATTTTTTTTGGTATGTGGAGGATGGCCATTCTAGTGGGAGATTATATGGTGTATACTTATCGATGTTTGTAGTAATGTATTGTAGGGTAGATAACCAAAGACACTATCAAATAGTGTTAGTCCAAATGGTTGGGCTGACCATCAAACTCCAAAATCCAACCTAAACGTCCCATGGGTTCCATTTTCCTTACAACAGAGGCACCGCACCTCCTATGATGTGCTTGTATAACTGATGTTTGCCCTAAACCCTAAACCCTAAACCCTACCCCATGTGCCCTAGCCGGTGAACATCATACCACCAGCCGTGAATTGAAGATCAACCTGAGGGATATTGCAGGTCCAGACACAAGGATGTTGAATCTAAAACCAACTCGCCGGAGAGCCGTCAATATATAGGCCGTTGCAGGCCACTCATTAGAAAACAAAGAGAGGGAGGATAAGGGAGTAGCTTGTGGTAGGGGCAGTGGTGGCTGGGATAGTTGGCTCGCAGTCTATGTTGCCACTTACAAAGGAAGAATATATAAATTCCAAGTTCACAAAGTTTTTACCAATGTTTAAATTGTTTCTTTTTTTGGCGTAAATTTTCTTTTACTCAACCTCAAAACACCAACACTCCCTAATATACTGATTTGGGCTTGTTAATTTGGTGTGTAATTGATTCAAGATTGCGAACACATGGTTTTTACATAACCATTGTGGAGCGCCCTTGTTGTGTGATGAGTGATTGTCAACATGCCAACACTTTAGTGTGTGGTTGGTTCGATGGTTCTTCTAATCCTCTGGCATAGGGTTATGTGTCGAAACAGTGTCTCTTGGCTTCGTGATGTGGGGTGTGGAGTTCGGAGGCGGTGGCAGCGGTCAGGAGAAGGTCAAGTAGGGCGTGCCGTGATGACAGACCGGTTGTGGTGAAAGGCGGACGCGAGGCTTGGACCGAGGGACCAGACGACCGCGTGGCTAGCCGCGGTGGCTAACATTTGGGACATCGACGAGCACAAGTGTACACGGCGGGGGACGCGTACGGGCTACGCTACTCGCGGACAGTTTGGTGATTTGCCCTCAAAACCATCGGCGACGGTTTGGTGGTTTGGCCTCAAAACCATCGGCGGGGGATGCGTATGCGGTACGATACTCGCGTGCGGTTTGGTGGTTTGTCCTCAAAACCATCGGCAGCAGGTTTTTTGGGTTTGGACCTCAAAACTCGGGCAGATGTTCCGATGCGGACGGATGGCACGTGGCGGAATCGGGGAGATCGCTTTGGAGCGAGGCTACCGGTGAGGAGGCGTGGTGGTCGTCGGATCAGGGAAACTCGAGTTGGACCATAATGCCCCTGGCTAGGTGGTTCTTTCTTAGAATGTCTAGGGGTAGAAGTGGAATTATGTAATAAGACTATAAATAAGAGAGACTGCCTCCACTCAGTCTTACCTCTCCCATTCTAGTTGTTCATCCTAGGGTTTCCCTGTCTCCAGTTTTTCTGAGTGTGTGAGGTCCATTGCAAACTTTGTAGTGATTTGTTCATAAGAAGAGCACCCCCTAGTGTGCTCGTGCCCTCTGGGCTTTTATCTTCAAGTGATTCTCGTGATAAATTCGTGTTTTTGTTGTTCTTGACTTGTTCATCCCGAGCTCCTTTCTCCCCTCTAATTTCATGGTCAAATTTCTTCAATTTTGAACCATTTGACTCCATTTTTCTTGCGTTGATTCATGCTATAATGTGAGAGGATCAATCCCACCAAAGGGTTTGAGCTAATTTCTCACGAGCCAGTAGATCGGGGCAATTTTGTGTTCATGACAAGTTCTTGGTCGATTTTCATCCCCTTTGCGATTTCTCTTGATTCCCTTAAAATTGAGTGCTGATGTCTTGAAGACATCTTCTCAATATCCCCAGGAACCTTCCTGCCAAGTTTCAAGTCAATCGGAGTAGTTTTGATTCAGTTTTGGTCTTAAATTCGTTTGCTCCAGAATTCTATCCACAGATACCGGACAAGTCCGACCCAGACCCGGACAAGTCCGGTATTTTTCTCTTTTCATCTTATTGGAGTTTTGGGTTGAGATTAAGTGGAGAACTTTTCTTTGATGTCTAGAAGCTTAGAGTAAAATTTCACAACTTTTGGACACCGTTTGATGGGGTTTTCGAATTTTCTCCCATAGCACGTTGTGTTATCTGGAATACCGGACCTTGTCCAAGATCAGGCCGGACATGTTCGAAATTTGCGAGCTGAACCCATATCGTACATGTCCGGTATGAACTTAGATTTGTCCGATATTGCTCTGTGCAGCAAGGTGTTTTTCCCGTAGTTTGCGTGTTTGAACTCCGATTGCTTCACCGCTTGTTCCGCTGCTCTAGTGGTGACCCGTTGTGTTTCTAGTGGACCTCCACCCTCTCAATAGGGTCGTGGTCGCTACCGGTTTATGTGTTTACTTCTTGGGATGTTTGTTGAGTCGAAAACCCGAAAGTTTTAAAAAATTTTAAGGCTCCTATTCACCCCTGGTCGCCTATGTGGTCATTCGTAGATTAATTGCACGGAAACTTAGAAAGACCAAATTATGTTACGGATGCACATAGAGCACAACGGCCAACATATATGTGATATATCTGGCGTTTTCCACATCGTCCTGTGCTGTCATGTCCTGGCTGCCCTGCACAGCCAGCCGGCCAATATATATGTGATATATATTTTTGATTGTTGCATTGGCCGCCGCTTTCTCTGGCTCCATCCCTGCTATACAGTTGCATTGCATTGGGGAAGCAGCTTGCCAGCAATAAGTAGCAAGTCGTGATATGCATCACATTGGGGAATTAAGCACGCATGCCAAGCAAGTCGTCTGATCCTATTAGCACAACGGACTTCATAGTATTTTTGAGGTCGCACGTGACGTAGTAATTAATTATCTTCTATAAGAAAATAAAGCATGGCCATGTATCTATATATACGTGCAGTCGCTATGACACATATATGCATCTACATTTATTGCACAATGACTCCTGTCTCCTCCTCCGTTGCTTCTCTTTCCTTCTTCTGCTTCTGTTTGCTGCTTCACATGGCGCCTCCTCCCATGCAAGTTACAGGCTAGGGGCCAGACAAGTTTTCTTCAAGACACCTGTCAGATCACAGCAGGAATCGATGGTGCCTTCTGCAGCCACCTGCTCGTCCCTCGCAACTGGTAATAGACAGAGAGTACTCGTTCGTGTTAAAATAAATATCATTCTTGTTTTTTAAAAATTAAATTTTTTTAACTTTAATTAATTATATATTAAAAAATAATAACACTTATATATTAAAGAATAATAACACTTAGACCAAATTATGTTCTGGAAATGATGACTACAACGTCACCACGCATGCACCGCTGGTGAGCAGCGCCGACCCAGAGCTGGCGAACCTGTACTTCGTCGGTATGAGCCTTGGCGGCGAGGACCTCCCGATCCCCGCGGGGACCTTTGGCAACAATGACACCGGCCTGGACGTGGAGATGACCTTCACCTTTCTGACGCCGCCCGCGTACACAGCGCTGCGAGACTCGTTCCGGAAGCAGATGTCGCAGTACAACAACCTCTCGCTGCTGGGGTTCGAGGACTTATTCGACACGTGCTTCAACTTCACCGTTCTGCAGGAGCTCAACGTGCCGCTCGTTGAGTTCAAGTTCAGCAACGGAGAGAGCCTGGTTATCGACGGGGAACAGATGATGTACTACCCCGATCCTGACGCCGCTAGCTCCGTTCACCGTGGCCTGCCTCGCCTTCTCATCCTTGGAAGCCGGCGACGCATACTCCAGTGTGATTGGGACATATGCGCTGGCGTCCACAGAAGTGGTCTACGATGTGGGCGGAGGAAACATTGGCTTCATCCCATGGAGCTGCTAATACAACAACATATATATATATATATATATATATATATATATATATATATATATAGTCCATAATACAACACCATTGAATTTGCTTTCAACTTAAATAATTTTTAGTTTCTCATTTCTACTTTGGCCCAATAATGTTTACTCGCATCTTGTACTGCTTCCAAATGAATAAAGGTTAATTTTTTTGTTTGCATGACTGGTGTATGTATGTCCTACACTTCATGCTGGAATATCATATGTATGCGACGACTGAATTGCATGCTCTTTTGTTGGCTACAATATGCTAAGAAATATTTAGCATTGGCTTCGTCAATTGTGACCGCTCTTTTCTGTCGATTACTTTCATTACACTGCTGGGTTGGGCCTGTCGGATTCTAGCCTGGCCTGCAGCTTCCATGGACGATCTGGTCTTCTCGAAGCACACTGTGTTGTTGTCTCTCCATGGTCCACTCGAATGTTAACAACTCGCTAACAAGGATTGATTCGATTCAAGCAATTACAGGGAATCGGAGAAGAACAGCGGAAGGAAGGGATCTCGCCGCAGCAAGAGCAATTTGGGGGAGGAAGCTGGGTTGGGAAAGAAGTACAGTAAAAGTAAATGGTAAAGGAATTCAGTTCTGATAATTTGTTCCATGCGTCATCCCTCGTAGTCTTCCTTTATACTCTCCTTGGCTTCCCAACTTGGGCTCGCAGCAGTGGATGCATATGTCGGCCCATGGCATAGGCATAGCGTTGGCTCATGTAGCTGACATCGAATGACCCATAAGAGGAAGTATAGCAATGGCTCTGGGTTGTAGGCAAGATTTATGGCGAGGTAGGTGAGGGCGTGAGGAAGAGAGAAGAGAAGCCTCATATGCTGTAACTCGTCGTTCCTCTTGTAAATCATCTCGTCACAGCTCATCATCCTCTCCTACCACGAACCATACACGGCCACTGGGCTTGAGATCCCTATGGGTCCGTGTTATCCTTAGGTCTGTGCCAGCGAGGCAGCGGAGAGGAAGTGGCTTTGGTGGCTGGGATGGTTGGCTCGCCGCCCATATCCTATCGCTCCTTACAAAGAGCGCGACAGGGTTCTGAGGTGTCCAACAAACTTTTCTGTGAGTCAAGTTTACAGATCAATCGATTTCGCTAGGTTGAATATATAAATAAAGAAACCACAAATTTCTTATACCTTCGTTAAATTGCTTATACTTTCTGCATAAATACAACCTCAAGCAAAGCGCAAATATTCACATATATACTAATCTGAATCTTTAATTTGGCATGTTATTATAGATTAATTAATTACGAGGAAACTTATAGGAACACCCTGCCTAACGCATGCACATTGAAGACAACGGCCAACATCTGCCGCGTTTCACACCGTGCTGTCCTGTCCTGCACGGCCGGACGGCCAATATTTTTCTATGAGACATATATTTTGTTTGTCGCATTGGCCGCGGCTTTTTATATAGGGCCTTGTTTAGTTTCATCCGAATTCTAGAATTAAGCACTATGTAAAAAAAGATTTTTCATCACATTAAAATATCGGTATATGCATGGAGTACTAAATATACATAAAATTAAAAACTAATTACACAGTTTGATTGTATTTTGTGAGACAAATGTTCTGAGCCTAATTAGTCAATGTTTAGACAATTATTAAAAAATAAAAACCAAAAGCTACAGTAATCAACGGTGTGCTAATTCGGCCGGCGCCGAATCCGGCGAACTAAACAAGCCTAGCTGGATCGCTGATTTGCAATAGGATTGCACCGCATTGGAAAAGCAGCATGCCAGCAAGCAGAAAGTCTCGATTCTAAACAATCCTTTGGATTGCATAGGGGGAAGCGACAATGGTGACGTATTATATATTTCTATTTCATGACCGTCGTCGGTCCTGACGTACTAAGTTTTGTGGTATATACAGCAATATTCAAGATTAATTCGATTCTCAAACCCCTATATATATTATACGTGCACTGGCAACTCGATCATCTACACGTAGTACAGCACAATGAGTTCCTCCGCCGTTTCTTCTCTTTCATTCTTGTGCCTGGTGCTGCTTGTGCTTCCTTCACTTGGCGCCTCCTCCCATGGAAGCTACAAGATAGGATCCAGACTATTTTTTTTCAGGACACCCGGCAAGTCATCTGGCAACTCAGAGCAGACCTCCACGGCGCCTCCTGAAACCACCTGCTCCACTGCAACTGCTGGTACATATATAGACAGAGCATATTTTTTTTTGTATATAATGTTAGGGCTATAATATTAAGAGAAATGTTGTATATATATGTTATTTTGCTGTTGTTTTCACAATTGCATCACCTGGTAGCTCGACTCCATATCATTCCCTGAGTTTCAGGTCATGGACTAGACAATAAACCAACTGATAATGCTCTAATATTTTTATGTACTTCATCACGTATACCTACCTACTACTACAACTCTTAGTAAAGTTGACTAGGACTTTTATGCTCTAGAAAATGGACGGACACACCCACAAGAAGAGTGTGCAATGGACAAAAAAGTTAAAACAAGCTTATTTGCTATATTTATATGTATATTTTTGAACTTCTACAGGGCTAGGCGACAACAAGCTAACCGTACTGCATCGTCAGAGCCCATGCTCGCCGTTGCATGGGCAGCCCTCCCTAGCTGCGGCGGATGTTCTGCGTCGTGATGCCTCCCTCATCCGGCGCCGTTTCTCCTCACGGTCGTCGTCGTCCTCTGAGGTGGCTGAGGCGGCCCCGTCATCGGCGGCCACCGTAATCCCCGCCAACGGCTCGTACCCCTCGACACTACCGGGCGCGCTGGACTACAGCGTGCTCGTCAGCTACGGCACGCCGGAGCAGCAGTTCCCGGTGTTCCTCGACAACAGCTTTGGCACGTCGGTGCTCCGGTGCAAGCCCTGCGCCTCCGACGACTGTGATCCGGCGTTCGACACGTCAAGGTCCTCAACGTTCGCCGACGTCCTATGTGGCTCGCACGACTGTCCGACCAACTGCACCGAATTCGGCTCCGCCTGCCCGTTCGACGACCAATACTCGATCGAGATCGGCAAGGCAACGTTTGCAAAGGATGTGCTCACGCTGGCTCCGTCCATGGCCGTCCACGACTTCAGATTTGTCTGCGTGGAGGTGGACAAACCTTCTCATGACCTGCCAGAGGCCGGTAACCTTGACCTCAGTCGCGACCGCAACTCGCTGCCATCGCGGCTGTCATCGTCGTGGATGATCGGCACCGCCACCTTCTCCTACTGCCTGCCGCAGAACCCGAGCACCCAGGGCTTCCTCTCCCTCGGCAGCAATGCCACCATCGGAAACCATGACTACTACAACCTCACCGTGCACGCCCCACTGGTGAGCAGCAGCTACCCCGAGCTGTCGAACTTGTACTTCATCGACCTCGTCAGGATAACCCTTGGCGGCGAGGACCTCCCGGTCCCGCCGGGCACCTTCGGCGGCAACGCGAGTGCCAACTTGGACTTAGGGACCACGTTCACGTGGCTGGCACCTGATGCGTATGCCGCGCTGCGCGACGGCTTTCGGAAGGGGATGTCGCAATACAACAACCTCTCGGTGCCGGGGTTTGCCGGCTTCGACACGTGCTACAACTTCACCGAGCTGCATGAGCTCGTCGCACCGGGTATCGAGTTATGGTTCAGCAACGGGGAGGGCTGGCCGATCGACGGAAACCAGATGTTCTACTACGACGACCCCGCAGCCGCTCCATTCACCATAACCTGCCTCGCATTCTCCAGCTTGGACGCCGGCGGCGATGTCTTCTCCGCCATTATTGGGACGTATACGCTGGCGACCAACGAAGTGATGTTTGACGTGGCCGGAGGAACGGTTAGCTTCACTCCCGGGCTATGCTTATGACAACAATATATGTATTATGCAATAAAATTTTACTTTCATCTATTACTGCTTCCAGATCCAATTTAATAAAGGTCAATGTTTCCTTTTGACAATGGCTCGTGTACGTATGCGCTACTCAACACTTCATGCTTCAACTGTTGATCGAACGATTTCCACGGAGGGAATTAGGTTACACAATCAATTTACTGACATCAAAGACGTGTTATTAGGAAATATTTGGTGGAACACAATCAAAACGCAAAGCACAACGGAGACGACGGCGACGCTACTTTGCCAGAGCCGGCCAGGCCAGGTTTCCAAAGCCGACGTGGCCGATGTGGCACATGTGGAGTTGGTGGTCCTAAGCGAGGATGAAAGTGTAAGAAAAGTGCTACGCTAATGCAGGTTACGGTTCAAGAATCAAACACAGATCTTGGCCATCGATCTACCGGGTTGCGCGAGCGCACGTCCACCAAATCCGTAGTTCACCACTTAGGAGCCTAGGTCGAGGATACACCGATCTAGACATCGTCCATCTTTGTCCCGGGCGCCCCTGTGTTGCCACGGACTCCTCGTCTACATCGTGCACGCCGTGACTGCAACATTCAAGTTGCTGCCGGCCACCCGCCGGTTGGCTTGCTGCGCTCCAGCCGGTTAGCTTGTTCGGTGCAGCGCATCCACCAAATCCCTAGTTCGCCTCTTAGGGGCCTAGGTCGGGAATCAGCAGCTGTGCGACCTATCGACTGAGGTTCGGTTCACTTTCCTTTCCCCCCACCTTGTACGCATGCTATGGCGGCAATAGGTGGAAGTGGATCGTACTCAAGTGAGATGCTGATCTCAGAAGTGGATCGTACTCAAGTGAGCTGCTGATCTCACAGATAGGCTCAGTCTGACGATTGATGAGGGCGAAATTGCAGGCTGAAGCCCGCAGTGATGATGAACATTGAGAAGATGCTGTTGTGGTGAAGTGGTTGGGCAGTTGGCTCTGCGCATCAACACCATCAGCAACGCCTTGAGGCTAGCATGTGGTGACCCGTTTGGTCTCAAATTTTGATCTGTTGGAGACAAGGGTAACAATTTGTTCATTGCTAAATTTGGTTCGCAAGAGCACAAGATGAGAGCTCTTAATGACTTCGCCAGGGGTTGAGTTGTGGGTGAGAATTCTCAATCTCCCCTTTTTTGAGTGAATGAACGGAGGGGGGCGAGAGCAGGTGCCCTCATTGGTGAGGTGATCCGTATGGATGTTGATGGAGACGGGGAGGGTGGTGTCCACTTCCTGCGTGATTTCATCGATAGTGGTGGACAAGCCTTTGCGCTGCGGGGTGCTGCTCAAGCCTGATAGAACCTCCAAGGCCAAATGGTTTGAAATTCAGTTTGAGAAATTACCTTTTTGTTGCTTTTGTGTGGAATTTTGGGGCATACAGACATCTAATGTCCTACACCGTCTCCCTGGAACGCATTGGGGAAGCTACCTTATGGCCTTAAACTTGGAGCACCTGAGGAAAGGAAAAACAAGTTGTTGAGCTTTGGCCAGGTGGCGGAGGAATCGTTCGGAAGCAGGTAGTGATGGCTTGGATGAGGAGTACGTGATGGCTTGGATGAGGAGTACGTGACCTCACCCCTCAAAGCCAAAGGGAGGAAGGACACAGCAAGAAGTTCACGTCGAACCCACAGAACCATTTTCAAGAGGAAGGCGAACACGGTCAAGGAAGAGGAAGCCGGCCGACACCACCAACAATTGAGGCGGGGGGTCATTCCGACAGGCCGGGTCAGCGACAAAATAGCACAAGAACAAACGGCCATCGTCGATCTGGAGCGTTTGACATATTGTCCTGCACGCCGGGTCGGCCAATACAAATTGTAATATTTTGTTTGTTGCATTGGGGATGCCGCATCAGGCCAGCAAAAATTTATTTGCATATGCTTCCTGGGATCACAAATTTTGTCGAGTCGGTCGCGACGTTTTTGTGGGGTGTGCGATCGAGGACGAAAAAAAAAAGCATGCACGAGTTATACATACATATATAGATATGTATGTGTATATAGATATGTATGTGTGTGTGTGTCTATATATATATATATATATATACCCCCGTTGGTTATACGTGCACACTAGCTACTCGATCATCTACGTAGGCCGTGATGGTTATACGCGATGGCCGTGATGTATTAATTTGTGAGGTATGTACGGAAATATTCAAGATTAATTCGAAACGCAAAAAAAAAAGCATGGACGAGATGTATATATACACCCCTCAAACCCCTCTATTATACGTGCACTATCAAATCAATCATCTACACGGAAGTACAGCAGAATGACTGCCTCCACCGTTGCATCTCTTCTCTTACTCTGCTTGCTTGTTGTGCTTCCTGCTCAATATGCTGCCGCTTCCACCCTTGCAAGCTACAAGCCTGGTTCCAGAAAAATTTTCTCCAGGACACCAGGTAGCAGGTCATCCACGGGGCCTCGTACAACAACCAATACTCTTTGTAAAACATTTACAGACGGAAGCCTAGGCAACAACAAGATACTACCAGTAGTGCGCCAGCGGAGCCCATGCTCGACGGTGTCAGATCTCCGACGTCGTGACACGTCTCGCATCCGTCGCCGTTTCTCCTCGCAGTCGGCTGTGCTTGCTGCCCCGGCCCCAGCCCCGTCGCTTGAGGCCACCACAATCCCGGCCAACAGCTCGTCGGACTCCAGGCGACCGGGCAAGATGGACTACAGCGTGCTCGTCAGCTACGGCACGCCAGAGCAGCAGTTCCCGGTGCTCCTCGACACCAGCACCATCGGCGTGTCCCTGCTCCGGTGCAAGCCGTGCGCCTCAGGTTCCGACAACTGTGATCCGGCATTCGACACGTCACGGTCCTCCACATTCGCCCATGTCCTCTGCGGCTCGCCGGACTGTCCGACCAACTGCTCTAGCGGCTCCGTCTGCCCGTTCGAGAACCCGTATATCATGGGCACGTACGCGGAGGACGTGCTCACGCTGGCACCTTCCATGGTCGTCAACGATTTCAGATTCGTCTGCCTCGACTTGGATGAACCGTCTGATGACCTGCCGACGGCCGGCGGGATCCTGGACCTCAGCCGCGACCGCAACTCGCTGCCGTCGCGACTGGGCGGTGACAGCCCCGCCACCTTTTCCTATTGCTTGCCGCACTCCCCGAGCTCCCGGGGATTCCTCTCCCTCGGCGGTGACGCCAACAACCTCCCAACAAACGACCTCAACCTCACTGCGCTAGCCCCGATGGTGAGCAGAGGAGACCCCGAGCTGTCGGGCATGTACTTCATCGAACTTGTCGGGATAAGCCTCGGCGGTGAGGACCTTCCGATCCCGGTGGGCACCTTCGGCGGCAACAAAAGTGCCAACCTGGACGTGGGAACCACCTTCACCATGCTGGCACCAGACGTGTACGCCGTGCTGCGCGATGCCTTCCGGAAGGAGATGTCCCAGTACAACCGCTCAGTGCCGGGGTTTGCCGGCTTCGATACGTGCTTCAACTTCACCGGGATCGAAGAGCTCGACGTGCCGTTCGTGCAGTTCAAGTTTAGTAATGGCGAGAGCCTGCAGATCGAGGACCAGATGATGTACTACAAAGACCCCAGCACCGGTCCATGGGGCATGACCTGCCTCGCTTTCTCCAGCTTAAGCGCCGGCAGCGATGTCTTGTCCGCCGTGATTGGGACGTATACATTGGGTTCCACCGAAGTGGTATACGACGTGGCGGGAGGAAAGGTTGGCTTTGTCCCATATTGTTGCTAATGTACCAACATAATATGCCACGAAGTCCAATGAGATGTTATATATTTATAAACCTTTGAATTTGCTTTCAACTTGGTCACTTATATTACTATACTTGCAAAATAATAAAGGTTAATGTTACTACTATCTGATTCTAGCCTGGGCTACACGTTTGGGACGATCCAGGCTTCTCAAAGCGTACCATCGTCAATCTCTCTCTCTCTCTCTCCATGCTCCAGTCGAGTGCCCAAAAGAGCAAGTATAGTAAAGGGTTATATGCAAGATTTATGCTGAGGTAGATGAGGGTGGAAGAGAGAAGAGAAGAAAATTGTAAGTTACAGCTTCAGATTATATGGTGATTCAGACGTAGAAACTGTCTCGGCCACCAAACACGGATCTTCCTATAAATGGATACCTAAAATGAAAAGTTCAGGCAGTTGCAAGGCACTCGTGAGAAAAACCAAGAGAGAATGGAGGATGATAGACTAGCCGGAGGGAAGTGTCCTTCCAGGCAGCATGCGTCAGTAGACATGCCCACAAAGGAGCCTTATCACACCAGGCAATATGCTTTTATGCACATTGAACACAACGGCCAAATCTAGCGTGTTTGCACGTACGGCCTGCTGGCCAGCCGACAAAAAATAAAAGAAAAGATACTGAAGCATACAAGGATCAGATTTTGCTCGACAAAACTCCATATAGTTACATAAAGAACAACTTAATTTTGCATAGTAGGATCAATTTTTTGAATCAAATATAGAGAACAACTTAATTTTGCACAAAGAAGCCCACTATGTTAAATATAAATTCCAAACATACAAAGTTCATTTAAATTTATTGTACTTTCGGGATATATAAAACCTCGTAATACAAACATTACCCATAGAATTAATCACCCGGAATCTTAACAGCACCAAAATAAGGCACATAGAACACAACGGCCAACATCAATTGGCGTGTTTGACATTTCCTGCATGTACCACCGATGTGATTTTTTTTTTTTTTTTTTTTTTGGCCGCCGATGTGTTTCCACAATTCCCAGGAGCATAAGAGGATGAAGGTTGAGGCAAGCATTGGTGGAATTGGCTGGGGGGTTTTGGAGAGCCACACACTGTGGATCATTGTTGGATCCCAGCTAGCTGATTGTTACCCAGAATTGTTGAGCAAAGGTGCACCCTGAGATGATGTGATCGGAGTCTTGGTCTCCATTGCCGCACAACGGGCAGGTTGCATCAGTGATGATGTTTCCCTGAGATGATGTAATCGGAGTCTTCGTCTCCATTGCCGCACAACGGGCAGGTCGCATCAGTGATGATGTTTCCCTGAGATGATGTGATCGGAGTCTTGGTCTCCATTGCCGCACAACAGGCAGGTTGCATCAGTGATGATGTTTTTGTTCAGCGGATTGGTCTTGAAGCAGCAGCCAAGCAAAGAAGCGCACTCTTGGTGGCGCATAGTTTTTCCAGACAAAGGTGAAAGACGGGAGGGTCACGGAAATATTCAACATTACTTTAAGAGATCTCTTACTTTAAAACCTAAAAAGAGCTTGGCGAGATGTATATAAACGTGTACTGGCTACACGATCATCTGCACATAGTACAGCACAATGAGTCCCTCCTCCGTTTCTTCTGTTTTATTCTTCTGCCTGCTCGTGCTTCTGCTTCCTGCTCAACATGGCGCCTCCTCCTATGCAAGCTACAAGCTAGGGTCCAGACAAGTTTTCTACAAGACACCCAGCAAGTCATCTGGCAACTCACAGACCTCCACGGTGCCTACTGCAACTACCTGCTCGTCGTCCATCGCAACTGGTAATATACATAGATAGAGCATATATGCATATTTATATAAATGTATTGTGCTACTAGTTCTATTTATTCTTTTCAACTATTTATACCGGTGCTTTACAACGAAATTTATATATATTTAAATGTAGCTTGGATCATATTGTTTGTATTATATTATCGTTTCTCCTTGTAGAATTGTTTGTATAATTTGGAACAAACTTCGGCTCTTAAAGCAACTGTAAGAATCTATTTATCGATTTTAACTACATCTCCATATATTATCCTCGTCTGTTTAGGGACTTCTAGGTAGCCAAAGATTTGGACATAAAGATTTTGAAAATGTTTTTTAAAAAGGACTCTTAAAGAAGCTCTTATATATTATACAAAAAATACAAATTGATGTTCAACCTTTACTGGCCCAGGAGGCAACAAGCTACCCCCATAGTGCACCGGCAGAGCCCATGCTCGCCGTTGCACGGGCTGCATCCCTAACTACGGCAGATGTCCTACGTCGTGACAAGTCCCTCATCCGGCGCCGTTTCTCCTCACAGCCGTATGTGGTGGATGCCCAGGCCCCATCACCGGCAGCCACCATTGTCCCCAACAATGGTTCGTCAGACCCGGCGAAGACACCGGGCACGCTGGACTACAGCGTGCTCGTCAGCTACGGCACGCCAGAGCAGCAGTTCCCGGTGTTCCTTGACAACAGCTTTGGCCCGTCGCTTCTTCGGTGCAAGCCCTGCGCCTCCGGTTCCGACGACTGTGATCTGGCGTTCGACACATCGCAGTCCTCCACGTTCACCCATGTCCTCTGTGGCTCGCCGGACTGTCCGACCAACTGCTCTGAAGGCTCCATCTGCCCATTGGACGCCTTGTACATGATTGGCAATGGCACGTTTGCGGAGGACATGCTCACGCTGGCTCCGTCCATGGCCGTCCACAACTTCATATTCGTCTGCGTGGACGTGGATGAACCTCTTGACCGGGGCGGGACCATCGACCTCAGCCGCGACACCAACTCTCTTCCGTTGCGGCTGTCGTCGTCGCGGCTGGCCCCAACCGCCACCTTCTCCTACTGCTTGCCGCAGTCCCCGAGCTCCGACGGCTTTCTTGCCATCGGCAGTAATGCCCCCATCGCTTTCTCCAGCTTGGATGCCGGCGGCGATGTCTTCTCCGCCGTGATTGGGACATACTCGCTAACGTCCATGGAAGTGCTGTACGACGTGGCCGGGGGAAAAGTTGGCTAATTAATAGAACAACAATATATATTATGCGACTAAGGAGTCCATAATATATGCTTTGTCTCTTATAGTTATGCACCGTTGAATTTCGTTTAAACATAGTTATATATTTTATTATTTCCATTTTGGTGGAATACAATATGTTCTTTATGATCTATTACTGGATCGAAATTAACAAAGGCGAATGTTTCCTTGTGACAATGGCTCGTGTACATATGTGCTAACACTTGATGTGCTTGAACTGTTGACATGCAAAAATGTCCCGGCGGCAGGGAATAGGCTTACACTAGCTATCAAGACACCAAAGACGTATTATTAGGAAATATTTTGTGCAACACAATACAAAAGCGGGCTACCCGCGAAGGCCGGCCAAGCGAGGTTTCGGTCCGACCCTGTGAAAGCCCTTTGCTGGTCCAGCCACAGCGCCCGACCTCACGAATCCCGGCAAGGCCGAGTTTTGGTCAGGCTGTCATTTCTGCCGTTTTCTGAACTCATTTATTTTCAAATGGATTTTTAGTGTGTTTTTCTGACCGAAGATTTTTAGTGTGTTATTATAGAAAAACGCGTTTTGGAGTTGTGTGCGCTGAGCCCATACGTGCTGCATTGTATATTCGATATATATTCCGGGATCTGGATCGGATAATTAGTCGCTGCGGTGGGACGAAGCAAACTTTTCCTCTAGCCACGTCTTACAGCACCTCCGTGGACGCCAGCTGATTCGTCCCAATGACGGAGAACGGAGCGCCATTGTCGTCGCAGGTGCTCAAAGCGGAGAAGACGAGACAGGCCTCGGCGAAGGGCGTGAACACGACGGGGTCGTCGTAGTACAGCACAACCAGTCCCAGCCGATCAATAGACTCGCCGTTGCCGAACTCGAGCGTGAGGTACGGTATGAGGAGCTCCTGCAGGGGTGAAGTTGTAACTTGTAACACGTGTCTATGACGCCTCTAACAAGCGCCTCCTCACCGACACATTCATGTCCAATGGCAGAATATATATGGTGGCAGGGCTTTCTTTCCACCAGCAGCTGGGCGTAGCCTCTGGTGATGCTGCTGAGTTCTAGCAATCGTGTTCAGGCCGGGTGGCTGGCGTGTGCTTTTCCCTACCATATTCTAGCTCCAATTTTACGAACCATGTGTTCTGAATCAAGATTCCTCTGTTCCATGCCTAATTGCTCTGTTTCCTGCCTCAACACCGATTCCTCTGTTCCCCTCTGCACTGAGTTAAGCACAGGGTTCGGTGTGTAAACAAATCAACTCTGCTCGAAAAATTCTAAACAGTTCACCAAAATTACTTCGGTTTCTCAGAAACCTTGTGGAAAAGTTTTAGAATCTTTGATGAATAATTTAATGTGCACAATGATTCTTATGCAAAAAAAGAGTCTATTTTTATGCCTTTTATAACATGAGAAAAACTTGAAAACAGATAGGCTGATTTATATTCATGGTTTTTATACCTGTACTCTTTTTTTGAATTCTTATAAAACCATCTAGAGGATAAGAAATTACACTTTTATAGGGGCGTTTGAGGATTCCATACAAATTCCAGATCGCTCCTCCAGTGCCCACATCACGCCTCACCTCAGCTTTGTCGTCCCGAGATTCTGAAACACCGTCGCGCATATCCAACATCGATCTGGCCAAACAATATGTGACATTTCATTTGCTGCGTTTGGCCGCTTTCTCTAGCTCGATACAGTTGCATTGCCTTGGGAAAGCAGCATGCCAGAAACCAGAAAGTCTTGATTTCCAACGCAGAAACTCTTTTGATGACCACCCGGAGGCCGGCATCCTGGACCTCAGCCGCAACCGCAACTCGCTTCCATCGCGGCTGGCCGGCACCAGCCCCGTCATCTTCTCGTACTGTTTGCCACGGTCCCCAACCTCCAAGGGCTTCGATCCTCTCCCTCGGCAACGCCACCGTCAGAAACGACGACCACAACGTCTCCACGCACGCCACATTGGTACCTTCGGCGGCAACGCCAGCGCGGGACCACCTTCACCATGCTAGCACCGGAGGCGTACGCTCTGCTGCGCGACGGCTTCCAGAAGAGGATGTCGCAGTACAACAACCTCTCGGTGCCAGGGTTCGCCGGCTTCGACACGTGCTACAACTTCACCGGGCTTCATGAGCTCGTCGTACCACGCATAAGGTTCTGGTTTCTTAACGGAGAGAGCTGGCCCGGTCGACGCGGTTCAAATGTTCTACTACGACGACCCCGCCGCTGGTGACCTGCCTCGCTTTCTCCAGCTTGGACGCCGACGGAGATGTTTTCTCCGCGGTGATTGGGACGTATACGCTGGCGTCCACAGAAGTGGTCTACGACGTGGCCAGAGGAAAGGTTGACTTCATCCCAGGGCGGTGCTAATATAACCGCACATATATATTATGCCGCAGAGTCCATTATATGACGTTTTATTTATACACCTTTGAATTTGTGTTAAACTTAGTTATTTATTTTATCATTTCAATTTGGTGCAATAGTGTTTACTACAGCTTCGAAATTAATAAGTTAATGTTTCCTTGTGACAATGGCTGCTGTACTTATTTCCTAACACTTCGTGCTTGGGCTGACATGTCCTGGCATGGCAATTCGCTTACAGTATCACATTTCTGACATCAAAGACATGTTAGAAAATATTTGGGGCAACACAATTCAAAGAGCAAGGCGGAACGGACACGACAACGATGCTACCCTGCCAAAGCTGGCAAGGCTGGGTTTCCAAAGCCGGCTAGGGCCTTGTTTAGTTGGATGCCGAATTGCAATTCTGCACAGTGCCGCGTCAAATCAGCGTACTGTACCATTTTATTTGTATTTGGTAAAAATTATCTAAACTTTGACTAACTAGGCTCAAAATGTTCGTCTCGCAAAGTACAACCAAACTATGCAATTAGTTTTTAATTTCATCTATATTTAATATTCCATACATGTGCCGGTATTTTGATGTGACAGAGAATATGAATTCTGCATAGTAAATTTGGTGGCCAATTTAGAGATGTAAAGGCCATGTTGCCTATTTACTAGGCTGGGCACTGCGCTCGAGGTGGTGAATCCCCCTGCCTGGCTGATTTTTCAAATTGACATCTTTTATTCTAGATTTCTCTCGATGGCCAAAGTTGGGAAAGAGGTTGGCTCTGCAGATTGAGCACTAAAAAAGATACATAGAAGATTTTGCAGGGTGGAAATACTACCGGGCACGTGCAGGCAAAACTACATTTCAATTTTAAAAGTTTAAAATTCAAACTCTTTAAATGACCTCGGATGTAAAAAGATCTAAAATAAAGTTTGCAGATCTCTAAAATATATGAAATGTTGTAGTTGGAAAATTTTTATTTGAGTCCATTTTGCCATGCGTTTAAATTTGTTAAATTTAAAATTCAAATTTTGTAAACATCCTTAGATGGAGAAACTTTCTAAAGTAAAAGTATAGATCTCGAAATTTTGACAACTTTTTGATTTGAATCCGTTTAGGGCTTCAAAAAAGTAATTACTCATGATTTAGTATAATATATGGGGAACCATAACTACTTATAGACACATGTAAATAGTATAGTGCAGTAGTTAAGGTAGAAATTGAGCGAGACAGGGGTCATGAGTTTGAATTCTACCAGCCATGGAGTGCACGAAAATTGCCACAACTCGCCAAGTGTCGGGCCCTGGGCGGTGGGTCTCTCACCCAATCAAAAAAAATTGCTATTATTTTTGGTGTTTTTGGATTCTTAATTTGCAGAGTACACGGTAAACGACCTTTGTTGATCGAAAATTTGACGAGTGCTCTTAGCCGAGTATGGCACTCGGTAAAGCCTTTGGCGAGTGCCTCAAACACTCGGCGAAGAACCTGAATGAGATAGTGATAGGTAGAGAGGGATTACTTAAATAGTTGCCAAAAAGATAATTTAGAAATTGAATTTAAGAAAGACATTTGAGACCAATGCTTTAATTTGGTAGAGGTAATAGTTTATTAAACTTAACATTGTTGCACCAAGTTGTAGTAATGACTAAAAGAATCAATTGAGTTCAAAGCAAATTCGAAGCTGTATCAATATAACTATTATATGGACTTCCCATCCATCAACGTACAATATTATAAATATCATTGCATAATTGTATCTTTGATATTTCAGCTTGATATGTAGTACATAGTATCTCCCGGGATCCGGATCGTCGGATAATTAATTAGCAGCTGTCTGGGATGAAGCCAACTTTTCCTCCTGCCACGTCGTACACCATCTCCGTGGACGACAGCTGATACGTCCCAACGACCGAGAACGGCGGGGCGCCGCCATCGCCGGCGCTGGTGTTCCAGGTGGAGAAGGCGAGGCAGGCAACGTGAAGGGCGCGAAGACGGGGTCCTTGTAGTGCAGCAACTGGTCCCAGTCGATCAACAGATTCTGGCCATTGCTGAACTTGAGCCTGACGAACGGTATGAAGATCTCATCCAGCGCGGTGAAGTTGTAACACGTGTCGAAGCCAGCATGGAACATCGTCCCTGGCAACGAGCAGTTGTACACCGACATCTCCTTCCTGAAGGCGTCGCGCAGCGGCACGTAGGTCATCAGCGTTAGCAGGTGTAGGTTGTCCCCACGTCTAGAATTGTTCCGTTTTCGCCCGAAGGCATCTGACGGGATCGGGAGGTCCGCGCCGCCGAGGCTCATTCCGACGAGCTCGATGAAGTACGCGCTTGCCCACTCGGGCTCACCCTCGTGGCTCACCAGTGGGCCGTACACGGTGTTGTTGTCGTCTCCGACGCGGGTGGCGTTGCCATCGAGGTAGAGGAAGTCCTAGAGGAAGCCCGCTGTGCCCGGGGACTGCGGCAGGCAGTAGGAGAACGCCGTCGACGACGACGGCGAGAGCCCCGACGGCAGCGAGTTGCGGTCTCGGCTGAGGTCCAGCATCCCGGCTTGCTGCTGCTCGTCATCAGCAACGATGATGGCCTTGGCGCCCAGGCACAGGAACCTGAAGTCGTCGATGACCATGGACGGCACCACCAAGTACACGTCCCACAAAAATGTACACGTCCCGTGAAAATGTGCCCCAGATGATGGCCATGGACAACGAGTCGAGGAGCTGACAGACGGAGCCGTTGGAGCAGTTGATGGGACAGTCCGGCGAGCCACAGGGGACTTGGGTGAAGGTCACGGACCGAGACGTGTTGAACACCGCCAGGTCGTCACAGTCGTCGGAACTGGAGGCGCATGGCTTGCACAAGAGCTGGGAATAGCCGGTGATGGTGTCGAGGTACACTGGGAACCGCTGCTCCGGAGTGCCGTAGTTGACAAAGACGGTGCGGTCGAGCGGCACTGGCAGTATCGACGGGTCCCACGGGAAGAATTTGATTGATAATGCCGCCGGCGATGGGGCCGGGGAAGCCACCACAGACGACGACTGCGAGGAGAAACGGCGCCAGATGCGGGAGGTGTTGTTGAATATGTTCCAAATTCATTCCCCAAGATAAAGGCCGAACTTCTGACGGAGCGAAGCGGAGGCCCGTAGAAGCCGAAGGCCGGGCCCGAGTACATATACCCTTGTTAGGGTTTCACCGAGTTTAATTCTCTTGTAAGCCGCCGCTACGGCGTTGTAACCCAGACTCTTGATTATAGTAAGGAGTATTTGCTGGCTGGCGCCTGTGGTTTTTTCCTTTCGCATTGGAGGGGTTTTCCACGTTAAATCTTATGTCTCCCTGTGGTTTGATCTTGTGTTCTTCATTATTTATTCGTCCTAATCATAACAGGTGTCACGACGGAGAACATCTGCTGGCGTTAGGGATGGCAGCCCGTGTAAGGGCGAGCATGGGCTCTGCCGGTGCACTACGGGTAGCTTCTTGTTGTATAGGCCTGAAAAGTAAAGTTGATCATTAATTTCATTACATATATAATAAGTTTCTTGTCAATGGAGTGCCCTTCGATTTTCTGGATCATAGAAGTCGGTTCTAAAACATATGTTTTGTGGCAAATATAAATCCGAACTATGTTTGATTCATATGATAGAATATGCGTGGGTTTAAATAAATTGTATCTTTGCAGAGTGTTCCCCGATAAATACTCATTTCTTTTATTCAAATTCCTCCAAAGATAGCAGGTTTCAATTAGTATACAAAACCAATGACTATTCATGATGCCATCCATATTGAATCAATTCTAAATACCATTTTGCAACGAAATTACAGGAATGATATGGTAAAACTTCGTTTAAAACGACGTGGTAGAAAGCAACGTGTGACTTGAAGGACATGATCGATTATATATGACATTTATTGTATTATATAAATATATATTCTATATCTAAGTACCAGTAGGGATGGACGACGAGCAGGTGGTTGCAGGAGGCACCGTGGAGGCCTGCTGTGTGTTGCCAGATGACTTGCCGGAATTTGTCCAGATCCCAGCTTGTAGTTTGCATGGGAGGAGGCGCCATGTGAAGCAGGAAGCAGAAGCAGAAGCAGGCACAAGAACACAGAAGCCACAGAGGAGGGAGTCATTGTGTTGTTGTGTGGAGTCGTGCTAAGGTCCTACAAATGCATTGCATGAGTCGCAGGTCCATGCATGCTTTCTTATAGACGACGACGGCGGCGGCGACGACAAATATTCTCGTACGTCACCGCCGACGCCACAAATACGACATGAACGACGCCGTGCACGAAATTAGTAACCTCGTCGGGAAGCAGATGAAAAGGATTATTACTGCAAATAATATGTTGCTTCACCAACAATTTGGAATTAAGCACGACAATCACTTACGCCGTGCAGAACAATCGAATGTCAAACGGCCGGATCGTTATGTTCTATGTGTGTGTTGCCTCCAGTAATTAAGCAGGTTCAAGTTGTATATGTCTGTATGCGGAAAGCAAAATTCAAAGAAATTTCAGAATAAAAGAGCGGGTAGAGCAGCGATAAATTAGAAATAGAGGGCGAAATGCCGTAACTCTGGGCGACTTGCCGTATCTCTTCTATCCCTAATTCCAATCCTCGAATCTTACTCCAAATCCACCCTGATCTACCTACCTACCCTGCATCGTTTGTTGTTTGCCATCCGATCTAGCTGCGTTTCATCAATTTCGTCGACTCTGCTGGTGGAATCCCCTCCTCCTTGGTAAGCTCACAGCCATATCCAACCTTCCATCCTTCCAATCCCCTTCCGATCCCTAATCTTTTCCCAAAATCCGCTCGATCTCCATCCAAATCTGGTTCTCATGTGCTCAAATCGCCAATCCATCTGCCGATCTACTCTTGCCTCCATTGTTTTCGGTCTCGTTCATCGCCCGAAAATAGAGGGGACATCTGAAGACGGCAACAGAGTCCGTGTTCTAAGGCTGTTCTCCTGCATCCCCCACCACCGTTTCCCTTTGATCTGCTGCTCCTCTGTCTCAGTCGTGATGTACTCAATCGATGAGGAACCAAGATCCAACTTCCTCACCTCCGTTGTTCGATTCATACTTCCCTTCTCCGTCCGCGATTGAGATGCCACCTGACGATCCTCCGCCACTTACACCGCCTCCTGAACCGCCCCATGCCAATACCCTGTTAGCCACTCCTCTTGGTTCGCCTGAGAGGTCGCAGACGTCGGGGCTCGACTCAACGAGGGCTGGAGCTCGTTTGGCGCAAGCAGAGCGCGAGCGCGTGCTTGGCTGCAACGCGCGCTCGCCAAGGCCCGGCTCCAGGTGGGGGCTGGATGAGGCCGTTGGAGCACGCGATGCTGGCGTTGGACGGACGGCAGTGGGGACTGACGGCAGGCCCTCCATGATGTCTTGCAGGGCTGCGCCACAGAACCGCGTAACCGCACAAGCAGGCTCCAGCGCCGGCCGACAGGGCGCCTCCGGCATCATGACACATCTCGCCTGGAACTGCCGAGGCTCAGGTGGGAGTCTTCGCAGTTCCACCATGGCGCACTTGTCCCGCCTACTTGCATCGACTAAAGCTCAGGTATGTTTTATTTCAGAAACTAGGAATTCAACTATAACTAAAATTGCTATTACAAATCATTTCAACCTTAGTGATGCTTTTGTAGTTCCAGCTCAAGGCCAGTCAGGTGGCCTTTGGCTGATCTAGGGTCATGAAGTTGATATCAATATCGTTGATCATAGTCACAACTTTATCTTTGCTCTATGTATAAATAAAATGAGCATGCAGCAATATGGTCTAGTGTGTATCTATGGAGAGCCTCATCATCAAACTACTTTTGTTATATGGGAGCATGTTCTGGACTTTGTTGTTCAAAACAATAACTTGCCAATGTTTTGCATGGGGATCTTAATGAGATTATGCATGTTAATGAGAAGTTAGGTCCCAATAAGGGTGATATGAATCGTATTAGTGAGTTCTGTGCGTTTGTTGAACAATGTGGTTTCTTCGATCTCGGTTATAGTGGGCCTTTGTATACTTAGACTAATAAGCATTTCTCTTCTGTTCCTACTTACGAAAGAGTTGATCGATGTTTAGGCAATGCAGAATGGTGTTTGGCGTTCCCTGATACAACCATTTACCATCTTCCCATGATGTATAGCGATCATGCCCCAATTCTTGCCATTTTAAATTCTCAACGTCGTCATGCTAACAAACCTTTTCGTTTTGAGAATTGGTGGTTGATGAAACAGGAATACCATAAGATTGCCAAGCAAAGCTGGATGAAATCTTCTTCTCACAATTTCACTCAGAAAACAAGGTATCTGGCTTCTGATCTGCGTAAGTGGAGGCGTCCGAAACCAAGGAACTCGGATCTCCTAGCCCAAATTGAATCTCAACTGCTCGATGAGCAATCCAAGCCTCCTGCCATCCAGAACCAAAGTCTTCAGCAGCAGCTTACTGACCAGCACCAAGATCTTTTAGCCAAAGAGGAAACCTACCATATTCAACGTGGTAAGAAAAGATGGGCTTCCCAAGGGGACAGGAACACCGCCTTTTTTTTCAGAGTCATAGTCAAAAGGAACCGCAAAAATCGCATCACCCATCTCACAAATCCTGATGGCTCTCACTCTACCACTCCTGAGCAAATCTCTAACAGCCTAGTTTAGTACTTCAGTTCAATTTTCTCCTCCCAGTGCCCTTTGCCTACTCCAACTGTTCCCTCACTTGGCTATCCTCCCAACTCCACAACCATGCCTACCATCCAGGATCATCCATCTCAGCTTGTCAATGAAGATGAGGACAATCTGGAAAGTGAGATATACAGATTTACTTATTCAGTACCTGATATAAATGAAATTCACTCTATTGTTAGATAGATGAGAAGCATGCTGCCCGTGGTCTGGATGGTCTTAATGCTGCATTTTACAAATCAGCTTGGCCTTGGATTAAGGAAGACATACACAAGGTAATTGCCGACTTTTATGCCCATGCATATATTCATCCAGATATTAATAAGACTTACATTACTCTGATTCCTAAAAAAGTTCAACCTACTATTCCTCAGGACTATAGACCTATTAGCCTTTGTAATGTTGTCTACAAAATGATTTCTAAATCTTTGGCTAATAGAATTAAACCCCACCTTCCTGACTATATTGATCAGGCTCAATCAGCCTTTGTTGCTCAAAGACACATATCTTCTAATATTATAATCACGCAGGAAATAGTTCATTCTTTCAATCTAAAAAGCTGGAAAGATCAAGCTTTCATTCTCAAAATTGATCTTGCTAAAGCTTTTGATGGGTTGAAATGGCATTTCCTTTCAGCGGCTCTTCATAGAAAAGGGTTCAATGATAATTTTATTAATCTTATACAAGCTTGTATTTACTCACCCACCTTTGCAGTGTTAGTTAATGATGAACCTTCTGAGGTCTTCAATTCTCAGAGAGGGCTAAGACAAGGATGTCCCTTGTCCCCCTATCTTTCTATCCTGGCAACCCTTCGTAGCAGCAACCTTGAGGGAATAAAGCTAGGTCCTGGCTGTCCGGCCATCTACTCACTTCTTTTTGCAGATGATTTGATCCTTTGTGGGAAAGCAACTGTCGTTGAAGCACAAACCATCAAGAATATCCTCCATGAATTTTGCCAACGGTCAGGTTAGTGCCCCAACTTCCAGAAATCCCCAATCCTTTTTAGTAAGAACGTCCATCGCAATGTTAGGCAACAAATTAAATTCCTGTTTCCTGTCTCTGATTTGCACCCCAATACCATGCATCTTGGTAATCCCATGATTTTTAGTCACAGAGACAAAAACAAAGCTTATGAATTCATCTATAATAAATATATGGCTAAATTTGGTACTTTAAAAGCTAACAAACTTAACCATGCTGGTCTTCTGCAATATATTAAGTCAGTTCTTTCTTCTATTCCTATTTATTACATGTCTACAGTGCTCTTCTGAAAAACTTTTATTGAGAAGATTAATTCTATTATTAGGAGGTTCTGGTGGGCAGGAGTACAGGATGAAGATAGTTCTAGTCCTATTGCTTACCGTTCTTGGGATGACATCTGCGAACCCACTGATCTTGGTGGGCTAGGTATTAGAGATCTTCAGACAGTTAACAAGAGTTTAATCATGCAATCTGCCTAGAATATTGCTAATAATAAGAATCCTTTCTTCACTAATGTTCTCAAGGCTAAATATTTTTCCATAGAGTCCTTCTGGAATGCTTCTAAGTATTGACCTAGATCCATATTTTGGTCTTCTATTTTACAGGTAAAGGAGGAGCTTTCAAAAAATTCCATTTATCAAATACATGCTGGGAACACCTCTATTTGGTCTGCCCCCTGGAATCCTATTTGGAGCTCAATTCATGATCACCTCCTCTCCCCTGTTACCAGCTCTCCATTACCAGCCACGGTTTCTGACCTTTGGTATCCTGCAACTCACTCATGGAACTTTCAATTGCTCTCTAATACTTTTACCAATGAGGCCATCCAAATTAACCCCTCGCAATCTATTCAGAGTGATCATCAGTATATTCTTAGATGGACCCCAGCCAAAGGTAGTTGCTGTACTACCAAAGCCATCTATAAACACCTATCTTCCCAAGATATCACCCCTTTACCCACTCAAGGTTCCAGGAGTATCTCTACTGATGCCAACCTTATCCTTCAGAGAATTTGGAAGAGTAAGAATCTCCCTCCACTTCTTAAAACTTTTGCTTGGAGATTAATCAGATTTGCTCTTGTTATGGGGGAGAGAGCAGGTAGGTATTCCGTTCACATTGATAAACATTGCTCTTACTGTGGTGCAATGGAAAATGATTTTCATCTTTTCTTTTAATGTCAATTGCCCAAATCAGTTTGGTCCTATGTTAATCCACCATTTATAGTGGACAACATAGCCCCTGAAAATTATAGAGTCCAACTCACTCTTCCTATACTTATTATAGCTAATACCACTGATGATAATTTATGCAAATTTCTCTTCATTTTGTGGTATATATGGAAGGCTAGGAACGATAACAGGTTCAAGAGAAAGACTTGGACCTCTTGGCAGGTACACAGTGCGGCTGCAGCGCACTTTGTCACTCATATGCAGGCCCTTAATAACATTCCAGAAGGGGATGACAACGATCAGGATATAATCCCACAAGCTTCAGCCACCAATTATCCAGGATCTTGCAATCAGTTCTAGCCCCGACACAAGGTATGACACTTTCATTTGCAGGAGAAAGTCTACATGCACCACTGTGCACCCACCGATTGTCCAACCGTCCCATCCAAGGTATGGGTTCTACAGTTACAGAACAAGAACTCAACCTTTCCAAGTGGAGACTCTCCCCCAAGGCATAAGATGCTTCACTGATGCTTCGATCTCTCCAGATACCCCTGGACATCCAAATAGAATGACAGGCATAGGTATTGTGTTTATTAACTCGCAGGTACAACCACAAACTAAAATATACATCAAGGTGGTAATGAAGGATGTATCCTCTGTGATAATGGCTGAATCAGGAGCACTGGCCCTTGTGGCTAAATTTGCTGCTATCCTTCAGTACACAAATATTTCCTTCTTAACAGATTGTAGCCAGTTGGAGCCATTCATTTCGGCACTAGATCATAGCCACCCACCGGATTGGCGAATGAAATTCTACACTCAGGAATATGATAATTGTGCTCCACTCATTCAAGCACATCTGTACAAGATAAATAGATAGGAAAATATAGAGGCTGATAACCTAGCTAGGCTAGCGCTATTGGAAGCTCCAATTGTACAACAGGCTTGCCAGATTGAATGCTCACTTCGAGCTCACTGTAATCAATGCCCATTGTTTGAGGCATTGAATCTTGTAACTTTACCCTCTATAAGGTTACTAGCAGTTTCATGCTGCTGATCTGAATGAAATGAAATGT
The DNA here is from genome assembly GCA_023333625.1 of Bothriochloa decipiens. Taxonomy (NCBI): domain Eukaryota; kingdom Viridiplantae; phylum Streptophyta; class Magnoliopsida; order Poales; family Poaceae; genus Bothriochloa; species Bothriochloa decipiens. Next base: position 2,376,002 of record CM041647.1, read on the forward strand.
TATTTGTCAAAAAAAAGAAATTTAAGAAAATAAACTTTATGAATTTGTAATTTATAGTCAACTAGAGCTCAATTGTGTTGTTATATCATGCCATATATATCTATGTATAACTCTAATAAAGCTAAAGCCCTTTTATAAAAGGGGTCCACGTCACTAAATATTCTCTCTCTTTTGATGCATGGTGTTCACACTGTTCCCCATTAAGTCCATGTCATTTCTTATTAGTTAAAATTTTTTGTGTCATATTTATATGTGAAATACTTTAAATCTTTAATCTATTAAGTACAAGTCATCTACGTACGCTATTTGTTTCATCACCCATTCCACTGTAATCAAATATTCTACTGCCTTCCCTTTTATTAGCCTATCAGTTTTTTACGGGATCTGACTGATACAATATAATAATGTATATGCAAAATTCATATATATGTATACATATTATAAATAATACCTATAGTGATGTTATGTACATAATGGAATTTAAGAAAATCTCGTGCCAGCGAGCGGGAATACTCCTAGTTTTCACAAATGGCATGGCAAACCATTCATCAAGGCTTTGGTCATTTCCCCCCTTACTACCACTAATAAGTGTTTACAAATATACTACGATGCTAATTTTAGGGTAAAATAATTGTACTAAAACAGACATCAAATCACTATCGAAAAATCATAATTTGCCGAGTGTTTTTCTTTGCTGAGTGTTTTTTTAGGCACTCGGCAAAGAGGCTTCTTTGCCGAGTTTAAAAAAATGCACTCGGCAAAGAAGGTCTTTGTCAAGTTTAAAAAAATACACTGAGCAAAGAAAATTTCAAATCAAATTTTGAACTCTTAAACGAATTCAAATGAAAAAGTTTGCAACTACAAAGTTGTTTAACTCGTCAAGGTCTACAAAGTTTATTTTGGTCATTTCTTCATTTGACAAAGTAAAAATAAATTTATTTACAAATCTTACTTGTCTCCCTAAAGTTTATAAAACTACAAGAGGAGATTTGTGAACTACGTTTGAATTCTAAACTTTAAATGATCAAATGACCAATCATGCAAAACAAATTTTGTAAGTCTTGAGAAATTGTGAAATATTGTAGTTGAAAACTTTTTCATTTAACTTCACCTCGCCATGTTAAACTACGTTTAAATTTTAAAAATTCAAAATATAAATTTTTTAAATGACCTTGGATGTAAAACATCCAAATAAGGCTTGTAGATCTCGAAAAGTTATGAAAGGTTGTAGTTGATAACTTTTTTATTTAAGTTCATCTTGTCATGCTAAACCTACGTTAGTATTTCTCAAATTTGAAATTCAAATTTTGTAAACCACCTCGGATGAAAAAACTTTCTAAACAAAAAGTGTAGATCTCAAAACGTTATGAAACTTTATTGTTGATAACTTTTTTATTTGAAATTGTTTAGGACATCAAAAAAATAATTTACACTCTGTTTGTTATAATATTTGAGGAACTAAAACTACTTATGGACACATGTGATAGTGTAGTGCAGTGGTTAAGGTAGGAACCACGCGAGAGAGAGGTCATGAGTTCGAATCCCCATCGCTGCAAAGTGTGTAAAAATCCTAGGAAAAAGACCATGGCTAGAGGCCCGTGGTGGCAGGCCAGTGGGTCCCTTCCCTAATTAATTTTTTCTATTATTTTCGGGTTTTTTTAAATTTTATCTTTGCCGAGTGCTAAACTTTGCCGAGTGTGACGTAGCACTCGGCAAAGGCCTTTGCCGAGTGCCTGATAAATTGCACTCCCAAAGATCCTTTGCTGACCCGATTTTTGCCGAGTGCTCTTTGTCGAATGTTGCACTCGGCAAAGGCTTTGCCGAGTGCAATGTAGCCTTTGCTGAATGCATTAGACACTCGGCAAATCAGCTGATTCCTATAGTAAATGCATCATTGGGGCTCTTCATTAATGCCATGATCATTGAAATATCATTGGTCAAATGCATCATAGGTCAAACTCAGGATTCAGGAACTGTCAAAAAGATCAACACTGTGAGGACCTCCCCAGTCCCCACATTAATTTCGATCAAAAAAATGCACTATTGGTCAAACTCAAGGTTGTTGTACATGCACATACAAACAAGGCCTAGTGGCTTATAAGACCCATCAAGGAAATGCTATGTAAACTTTTACCATTTTCTTCAGTTGTATTCTAAACCTTTTTGAAAATTTACAATTTTCTTCTCACAGCTCACACCCAACGAATTGCAACTTCTCTAACCATTCATAAATTCTTTTAATTAAAGTTTTGAGTTGTACAAATATCAATGTTTAGTTGCACAAATTTGAATTGTCTGTTTATGTCCTACAAATCATGCTTCGATATTGATCTGTATGACTCCAAAACTTTTGCTCCTGCCTTGAGAAGTAGAGATTTGACAGTCGTCGATTAGTGATTACTATAGTGAACTGGTTGGGCTCCATCTGTCCGCTCTTCTTTTTTTCTTTCACGAATAGGTTGGTGCACTATCTTCTCAGTTTTCACTTCTTTGCTAACTAATTAGTTGATGAAATAGAACGGATTGATTTATGATAATCATATTCCTCACAAGCTAATAATTAGTAACAATATGATCTAGAGATGTAGTTGCTTTACAAAATTTTGAGAACTAAACTTGATCCAGCATCTACAGTGGCTTTTGATTTCTCGAACTTTTAAGTTAAAGTGACTCAGAGAATTCTTAGCATAGGTACGGATCAGGTTTCTTTGGTACCCAGCCCCCACATGTAGAATGCCCGGCAAATCATTGAACGGACCTACCAACCGTTTCTTTTATACCCCCACTTGTAGAATGGCCAGATTCCTCAAAAAAAAAAAAAAACAAATTGTAGAATGCCCAGCGTATCCGTATAATTTTCTTCACAGCATGCGGCTGAACAAGCATGAACTCTGTTTCCATCAAGAGCAGGTACATTCTCAAGTCCAAAGTCGACCGTGATCGTCCACATTAGTACATGTTCAACATCAACTTTAAAAAGAGAAACTGATTTAGAGACAACACTCGATTCGGAAAACAGCGCAAAAGTCGGCTGTTATAGGCAAGCTGACGTGGTTGTTATCACCATTTCGTCTTGTTTTTAATTGCGTGTTGCACCAAATATTTCGTCAAGTCTTTGATGTCAGTAACTTGATAGTGTAACCCAATTCCCCTGCCCGGCCAGACATTTTTGGCGTGTGAACCGTCTAAGCATGAAGTGTTAGGACATAAGTACACGAGACATTGTCACAAGGAAACATTAACCTTTTATTAATTTGGAAGCAACAATATATTAAAGTATTTCTTTATTGCACCAAAGTGGAAATGGGAAAGTAAATAACTAAGTTGAAAGCAAATTCAAAGCTTTATAAATATAACAACATATCATTCATTGGACTCCGTGGCATTTTATGCTGGTATATTAGCAACATAATGGGACGAAGACAACCTTTCCTCCGGCCACGTCGTAGATCACTTCCATGGACCCCAGCGTATACGTCCCAATAACGGCGGAGAAGACATCGCCGCCGGCGTTCATGCTCGAAAAAGCTAGGCAGGTCAAGCCGAATCCACCGCCGGCGGGATCTTCGTGGTACAGCAGCTGGTCCTCGATCGCCAGGTTCTCCCCGTTGCTGAACTTGAACTGGAGAGTCGGGAAACTGAGGCCATGCAGCCCGGTGAAGTTGTAGCACGTGTCGAAGCCGTCAAACCCTGGCACAGAGCGGTCGTTGTACTGCGACATCTCCTTCATGAAGGCCTCGCGCAGCACGGCGTACGCTTCTGGTGCCAGCATGGTGAAGGTGGTCCTCATGTCTAGCTTGGCGCTGGTGTTGCCACCGAAGGTACCCACCGGGAACGGAAGGTCCTCGCCAGCGAGGGTTATACCGACGAGGTCGATGAAGTACATGTTCGACAACTCGGGGTCGGCGGTGCTCACTAGAGGGGCGTGCGCGGTGAGGTTGAGCTCGTCGTTCGGGACGCTGGCGTCAATGCCGAGGGAGAGGAATCCCCGGGAGCTTGGGTGCTGCGGCAAGCAGTAGGAAAAGGTGGCGGGGACGGCGCCGCCGAGCCGCGACGGCAGCGAGTTGGGATCACGGCTGAGGTCAAGGACCCCGCCGCCGTATGGCCGGTCATCAGATGGTTCATCCTCGTCTAGGCAGACGAATCTGAAGTCGTGGACGGCCATCGACGGCGTCAGGCGTCCTCGGCATACGTGCCCGTGATCGAGGAGTACAGATTGTCGAACGGGCAGGCTGAGCCGAGGGAGCAGTTGGTCGGATAGTCCGGCGAGCCGCAGACGACATGGGCGAATGTGGAGAACCGTGACGTGTCAATTGCCGGGCCACAGTCGTCGGAACCTGAGGCGCACGGCTTGCACCGGAGCAGGGACACGCCAATGCTGCCGGTGTCGAAGAGCAGTGTGAACTGCTGCTCCGGCGTGCCGAAGCTGACGATCACGCTGTAGTCCATCTTGCCCAGTCGCCTCGAGTCCGACGAGCTGTTTGCCCGGATTGTGGTGACCGCCGGCGACGGGGCTGGTGCTGGGGTAGCCACCAAAGACGACTGTGTGGAGATACGGGGTTGGGGCTGGCGCTGGGGCAGAACATCTGACACCGTCGACCATGGACTCTGCCAGTGCACTACTGGTAGTAGCTTATTGTTGCCTAGGCCGGCGCCTGTAAAAGTTGAACAAGTATATAGAAGCTGTAAGAATAAGTTTTATCCCTTTTTCGATAATAAAGGTACGTGCCAGTATTACAAAGATTATTGGTGGTTGCACGAGGCGCCGTGGAACCAAGCTTGCAATTTTAGTGTACAGCTTCACGGACCAAGCGTACTGCTTCAACTAGCCATCACTACAATTTTAGTGCAAGCCTCTTCGTGCTTGGTCTTGGTCCCATTCGAATGCATGAGAGAAGTTTGTTTTGGCACACAAGAAAACATTCTATGTGCCTGCATGAGCTTCTAGTGGCATGCTGAGCTTACGGTGAGGATGCGACATTGCATGCAGTCGACCCTCCAGATTAGCAAGCGACAAGAAGTAGCAGATGTTAGAGGGGCATAGGCAAACAATAGATGGTAAGTTAGGCTCTGCAAGAAATCATGTTTTCCAATCACTTCTGGTACCTCCCATGCCTAGTTAGGCCGCATTGATCATGTTTACAAATGCAATCAGAGCTGTTCTGTCTCGCACGGTTTGTGTGGTGTGGAGATCTAGCTAGAGAGTGTCTAGACAATTACATGCAAGAAACTTAGGGTGATCAACAGGCTAGTGGAGACAGAGGTGATGAACTGAAGTACGTAGTAGTAAGAAGAAGTAAGGCTTGTTTGGTTTCGATCTGTTTGATGAAGCATGTCCATGCTACGTTTTATATGCCTCGAGGGACTTCTCAAATGGTGGAAGGACCCACTTTATTCATTGCAGGCTGGGCCAAAGGCGTCATACTTGACAAATAATGAGAGCCATGTGTCGGCTGTCCCAGCAGCTGAGCCTAGGCAAATGTCTGCTATATGGCTTGGGGCATAAAAGGATGAGGGTGGTCGCAGTTCCGGCAACGGGATGGGCAAGAAGAGAGTTCGTGTCATGGCGGGGAACCAAAAGGTTTACGTCAGGATATGTTGAGATGCCAGCTTTTATGGGTAACACCGTTCGGTAATAACCATTTGCATGAGATCTGACTGTGGCCCAAATGAAAGGAACGGCCTTGTTCGCGTTTCCTTGGTAAACCAAGGGTGTTGGACGGTATCGGATGGCATTGACGAGGACTTTGACTTGTAGGGGACTGAATTCCCTCCAACCCCTTGGTTTGACATTAAAAATTGATGAACACATCAAATACAAAGAGTGCCTTTTATTGCAATTAAAGTGATAAATAAATACAGTTAGGGCAATTTGACAAAATAAGGACCAGATCTTCCTCACAATCTGGTCACCTGAAAACGTTGCCCAGAAAATGCTGTAGGAATAGAACCGAAATGCTCTAGGAATAGAACTGAAGGAAAAAATAAATTACGCGAGTTATTGGAATAGTAAATGAAGTAAAAGGAACTGAATTTTGACGTAGGCACGTCTATTGTGACTACCAAGGAACGTGTTAAATTTTCCGTAACCGAAAGGTTATCTGGAATTGTTTTTAGTTTTGATCGATACGGATTGCAGAAGGTTGATGTATGTTACCCTTTTATGTGGGTGCAGTCATCCCCATATGGCACTTCTGTACATTGACGAATAATAAGGGTTCAATAGAGGCAGCCCCAGCGCTTCCCGAGTATACAGAGTCCAGGTAGTGGTAGTGACTGTGGTAGACTGGTAGGTGAAGGCATGCTTATAAGAAGCCAGCCACGTGGCAATCAATATAATTATTTGCAAAGAATTAATTTAAAATTTCATTTGAGTATCGAAAGTTTTATTTACGAATTATACACCATATAAGCGCAGATGCCCACAAGCACATATGCACATACATGCCTACGAACGCACCTAGGCAAACCCTACCACTTCGAACACATCTGAAAGACAAGTCTTTATTTAGATTTTGATGTTGACAAGTCTTACTAAAATAATGACACCATTAAATCCTAATATAAGTATAGACAAATATGTTTAAAAAAGTATAGAAAAATACGAGCGTTCATAGGCAAACCCTACCACTTCGAACACATCCGAAAGACAAGTCTTTATTTAGATTTTGAAGTTGACAAGTCTTACTAAAATAATGACACCATTAAATCCTAATATAAGTATAGACAAATATGTTTAAAAAAAGTATAGAAAAATACGAGCATATTTGATAATTGAAGAACATAACTCCTAGGGGTGTTGGAATCGGATGCCGATTCTGGGCGGAAGTGGTTGTCTTCGGTGGCAGCGACAGTGAACTCTGGCGCGGCAGAGGCGACCACTACTACACTCAAAGACCTATCGCAAACTGCATCATCTTAAACCCGCTTTGCAGCCGTATTTTGGCCTCGGCCTAAACAAGTTCGGTGGTGATAGTCTCATAAACACGATTGTGCGTGCAGTTTTGAACTGCTCGGAAGGCAGCCACAAAGCTGAGGTAGGCTGACTTGGTGGCAGGTCACAAACCGATCCACAGTTCTGCTATGATGCTAGCTCTGGCAATTACATTAAAAATTCTCGAAGACCTCTCAGTAGTTCTCATGCTTAGCTGAAACGTCGATCTGCACGTATGCCTACAAATCCGCGATCCGCATGATGCGTATGAAGTTTCAGATGCAACAATCAGGTATTGGGTTGTTGGATAGAGGGGCATAGTCAAACAAGGGAGTAAATTAGGTTGTGGTAGAGTTCCAGCTGTCCAATATCTCCAGGTACCTCACATGCCGAGGTGTTGTCATTGATCGTGTTTACCCTAGCAATCAGTGTTGTTCTGTGACTCTGTCCCACAGTTTGTGTGGCGGAGATGTTGCTAGAGAGGTCTAAACAAAGAGAAGCAATAAACCCTCGGTACAATACATATATCAGCAGGGCAAGCAAGCCATTGGTGAGAGAACTGATGAACTGAAGTTGTAGGAAGAAGTAACGTTTGTTTGGTTTCTAACTGATGTAGCATGTCGCTGCTGCTTCCCCTTTTATATTCCTCGATGCGCTTAAGATCAAATGGTTGACGGACAAACTTTATTCATGGGAATCTGGGCCCAAATCGTCATATGTGACAACTAAGAATGGGCACGTGTAGGCTGTTCCAGCAGCTGAGCTTAGGCAAATTGTTGCCAATGTGCTTCGGGCATAAAAGGTTGAGTTGGCTGCAGTCTGTGGTTTTCCTCTCCATCATCTGGTCACCAATTCGCATGCCATCTATGAAAAACTGTGATACGGAAGAAGACATTGTGTCACGGAAGAAGACATTGTGTCATGGGGAAGCAGAACGTTAGTTCAGGTGATGTTGCCCATTTGAATGAGATCTAGCTGTGGACCAAATGAGAGAAACACATCTGCAGGGACAAATTAACTGTTCGAACAGATTGCCATTAAAAATGGTTGATGAACAACGTAAATCCCACAACGTAAATGATAAATAAACACTCCATCAGACGAAACTGCTCAGCTGGAAGATCATGGAGGGACGATATGATGCAGTGCGGTGTGGTGTGTGATCTACTGGATGGGATAACTGTTTCTAGTCCATTGTAGTAGAGAGCAATATATAATAAGCAATTGATAATTCAATACATTCGGACAGGTACTAGGCATGTAACTAATATATATGATTCTGTTTATTTGCCATATTTTAGTAAAGCACAAATATTGTCTATCTTTCTGTTAGTATCCAGCAGTACTACAATTTATCAGTCAAGACTCTTGGGCAAACCGCAATATGTTAATGTTCTTTTTCAGGGTACCTTGGTCTACTGCTTTAACTATTTGGAACAACATAAGTACTGATGGTATTTAGTGATCATAAGGAACCTTACCCACGGTGAACACTTCTTCCTTGTGTAATGCAAAATATATCAGCATTACAATCAAACAAAGATTATGCTCCCGTGTATGTCCAACCATGAGACCTTGTACTGCATCAACTTGCTTTCTCTACAACTAGCCAAGCCTCCTGTGATGAGGCCCAAGGTGCATGAGACACACATGAGTATGGTGTTTATGAACCCCACACCATCACATTCTTTTTAGCGCCTGCAACACATTCTGTCATTCCTGCTGTGCTGATGGCCGGCGAGGATGCGAGATGAGAACAGTGCCAACTACCATGGTGTGCCCTCAGGATTCTCGAACGACATGATACGTAAGAACTATTCAGTGGACGGATTGAGGAGAATATGCAAACTAGAGATACTAAGTTAGGTCCTGGTAGAGGCTTTGTTGTCTAATAGCACTAGAGATATTAAGTTAGCTAAGTTCTTGATCGTGTTTACCAATGCTTGCGTGGTGAAGAACTAGAGTGTCTTGACAAGAGAAGCAGGCAAATAATGGTGCATAGAACGACAAGAAAAAACAAGCCCATGTAGGAGCTGATTGTAGAGAAGAATGATCAACTGGACGATTTGTATTGATCATTTGGGTGTACATATATAGTATTACAGTACTGGCCTAAGCCAGGAGAGTACATGCGAGAGCGGTCGAGCGCAGTCGACGGGATCGTGGGCGCCGTGGAGACCTGGCTTGCGTGGGCGCGACGAGGGCGCGCAGGACGGTTGCAGATCCTATTTGACCGAGCCATCAGCCATTGTGTATCGGTGTCCATTGACACCGCCCTGCAGTCTCAACATCGCCGTCGGTGACGGAGAGGCTGTCTCGGAAGTCGAGGAACAACGCCGAAGGCAGATCCTTCGTGAAGATATCTGCAAGTTGGCACGCACTGGGGTGTGCGTGACGCGAAGCTCGCCCAAGGCCACCTTCTCACGAACAAAATGAATGTCCAGCTCGATATGCTTGGTGCGTCGATGATGTTGTCGCAGAACGCCACGGTTGCGGACGGAATGTTGCGGCGGAGCTCGCCGAGGAGATGACGTAGCCAGGAGCATTCGGAGACAGCGTTGGTGATGGCGCGGTACTCAGCTTCCACGCTCGAGCGGGAGACTGTGGTTTGTCACTTGGATGCCCACGAGACGAGCGAGTTGCCGAAGAAGACGCAGAAGCCCGACGTCGAGCGCCGTGTGTCCGGGCAGCCCGCCCAGTCTGCATTGGAGTAGGCTGTGATCGTCAGCATGGATGCAGTACGCAGCTGAACGCCGAGAGCTGTAGTCCCCTTGATGTAGCGAAGGATGCGTTTGAGCATCGTGTTGTGGACGTCATGCGGTGAGTGCATGTGAAGGTAGACTTGTTGCATGGCATATGCAATATCCGGACCTGTGATCGTCAGATACTGCAAAGCGCCGGCGATGCTTGTGTACGTATTGGCGTCGGCAAGCAGCTGGCCTTCTGTAGCGGAGACCTTGCCGTTGGTGTTAGCAGGGGTGGCAACAGGCTTGCAATTGGACATGCGTGCCCATTCCAGCAGCTCTTCTGCATAAGAGGACTGGGTGAGGAAGAAACCTTCTGCCGAATGTAGCACGGTGATGCCAAGGAAGTGCTTGATCGGTCCCATATCCTTGACAGCGAAGGCAGCATGGAGTCGAGCGATCACATGGCAGAGTAGAGTTGCTGTGGAGGCCGATAGGATCATGTCATCGATGTATAGCAGTAGATACGCCATCGTGCCATGGTGGCTGTAGATGAAGAGGGAGGAATCGGCCTTGGACTGTACAAAGCCCAAGCTTGTTACATGGCCGATGAACCGGTCGTTCCACGCCCGGGGAGCTTGGCGAAGACCATAGAGTGAGTGGGAGAGGAGGCACACGTCGTTGGGCTGTCGTGGATCGACAAATCCCGTTGGCTGTTGGCTGTAGACGCGTTCTTGCAGGTTGCCGTGGAGGAATGCATTGGACACGTCGAGCTAGTGTGCTGGCCAGTTCCGCGTGGCGATGATGATGAGGACGATGCTGATCATGGCCAACTTCACCACCAGCAAGAACGTCTCACCAAAGTCGATGCCAGGGCGTTGATTGAACCCGCGAACGACCCAACGAGCTTTGTAATGCTCGAGGGAGCCATCCAGGTTCATCTTATGCTTGAACACCCACTTGCCGGTGATGATCCGCACGCCAGATGGGCGAGGAACCAGAGTCCAAGTCTTGTTGGCCTGCAACACGTCGAACTCTTGTTTCATGGCGGCGTACCAGTTCAGATCCTGGACTGCAGTGCGGACACTCCAAGGTATGGGTGAGATCACAGATGATGCAGTCATGGCGTACTTGGGATTAGGTTTATGAATCCCAGCACGCACACGACTGACCATTGGATGCCCTGGAGGAGCATCATCGCATGGTGTCACTGGTGGAGGCGACGGCGGAGGTGTGGCAGACGGCGACTGTGAGGGCAACGTCGTGGGACTGCCGCTGATGAGGCAGCAGCGCTGGACACCACAGGAGTGGTGGTGGAGGGAGTCGATGGTGGTGTCATGTCGGTGAGTATGGGTGTGCGAGGTTGATGTAGAGCATGGCATCGTGGATGAGGAGCTGTCGCAGGTGGAGGTGGCGATGGTGACCGTGTTGGAGCTGTGGTGGGCGTGCAGCGACGTGGACCGCGAACCTGCTGGGGTAGCGGTGGTTCAGGCTCCTCCGGGTGGGTCGACGAGGGGATGGACGCGCCGCGGAAGGGGAACACCACTTCGTCGAAGATGACGTGACGAGAGGTGATGACCAGTCCCATCGTGAGGTCGTAGCAGCAGTACCCGTGGTGATCCGCTGGATACCCGATGAAGACGCAAGTCATCAAACGGGCATTGAGCTTGTGGTTCGACATGGCGATGGTGTTGGGGAAGCACCAGAGCCGAAGACTCGGAGGTCGCTGTAGGATGTAGCCGTGCCGAAGAGGAGCTCGTACGGCGTCATGGTTCCCGTAGCACGGCAGGGACGGCGGTTCACCAAGTATGTCGCCGTCGCGAGCGCCTCTGCCCAAAACTCAAGTGGAGCTGCACTGTGAATGAGCGTGGTACGCAAGCAGTCATTAACAGTACGGAGTATGCGCTCGGCTTTGCCGTTTTGTTGCAACGTGTAGGGGCATGAGAGACAGAGCTGAGTGCCGAGGGAGGACAGAAGGACGCGCATGGCGTTGGAGTCATACTCACGGCCATTGTCCGTCTGAAAAGCAAGGATGGGTACGCGAAATTGAGTATGAACATAGGCAATGAAAGCACAAACAGATGGAAGAACGTCAGATTTATTGCGATGAGGGATTGTCCATAAGTAGTGTGTATAATCATCAAGAAACACAACATAATACTTATAGCCAGAATAACAGTAAATTGGTGACGTCCAAACATCAGAGTGAACTAATTGAAAGGGAAAATAAGAACATGATGTGGAATCCGTAAATGGCAGGCGAGCATGTTTTCCCAGCCGGCATGAAGAACATGAATGTGCATCTGATTTATTACAGCGAAAGGATAAACTACTGAAAATTTGACTGGTAAGTGAGTGGCCGGGGTGTCCCAGTCGCTGGTGCCAGAGGGACGTCGCCGACGATGCATGAAGCACCTGGTTGATTGGAAGGCGGAGAGGATAAAGATCGCCGGTGCTGTTACATCGGAGCATCTCCGCCTTGGTGGGAAGATCCTTTATAGAAAAACTATGGGGGTCAAATTCAATAGAAACATTGTTATCACATGTTAAGCGGTGAACGGAAATCAAGTTCTTAATGAGAGAAGGAGAAACCAAAACATCATTAAGACGAAGAGGGGGTTGAGGTAGTAGGGGTTAGAGTGCGTGCTTGATGTGTCACCGGGACATGAGCACCATTGCCCACGGTGATCATGGAGGAGGAAGGTTGAAGAGTAGATTGGGGAAGGTTACCAGGGGAGGAAGACATGTGCGATGTCACACCCGTATCAAAGTACCAGTCGGCAGTGCTGGGCGGAGGATGGACGCCGGAGGATTGCTGGGCCACATAGAAGGTGCTAGGGTAAAAGATGGTGGACGACGCCGCCAAGGCCTGCTGTGGCTGGAACGGTGGATGAGGGCCCAACACACCTGCACCGGGGGCACGGAAAGGCATGGGCCAGGCCTGCACCATGCCTTGCCAAGGGTTGTAGCCCGTGGCCCACGACATGGTCGGAGTGTTGGTGGCATTGTTGGTGGTGTTGTTGGGGCGCGACGTGCCACCGTTGCCGTTGCCGCCTCTGTTGCGACCGCGGCGATGATCGTTGCAGTTGTTGGAGCGGTTCTGGCCACCGTTCCGGTTGTTGTCGTGGCGGGGCGCTGGTGTCGAGGTGGAGCCGTCCTTGTTGCCAGAGGGAGCCGAGCCGGAGGAGCTGCCGGAGTGATCACCGTGGGAGGCAGTGAGAGCCTGTCCAGCCTCGACGGTGGAGTCGTGCTTGAAGCTGAGCTCCTCGAGGATGAGGAAGGAACGAGCACTTTGGAAGGTGTGAGGCGAGAACTTGGAGGTGACCACTGGCTTGACATAGCGGTACCGGGGATTGAGGCCGCGCAGTAGATTAAGCACCTGGCTTGGCTCGGAGACGGAGTGGCTGATGTCACGGAGCTGATCGGCAATACGCTTCAACTTGGTGCAGTAGTCGTTCATCAACATGTCGCCCTGTTGAACGGAGCGCAGCTCAGTTTCGAGGTAGACGGTGCGCTCCAGCTCGTTGTCGTGGAAGAGACCCTCGACGGCGTGCCAGAGGGTGAACGCATCATGTTGATCACGGTGAATGACGTCATAAACGCCTTTGGAGACGGTCATGAGGATCCAGTTGACGACGTAGGAGTCGATCCTGCGCCACTCACGATCGCGTTCGGCGGTGGGCGTGACGGCGGCGATGTGGGCCTCCAGCCCGAACTTGCCGAGGACGAAATCGAAGAAGTGACGCCACTGGCCGAAGTTACCCTCGTCCATGTCCAGGAGGATAGGGACATGGTGACGGATGGAGATGCCCTGAATCTGGGCGGTGGTGGCTGGGGCGACGGAGAAGACATCCTCGGAGGAGGAGTCAGAGTGGTGAGAGGATGGAGCCATGGGAGCGGAAGGTGAGATTGCTGGAGAAAGTAGGATCGTAGAGCGACAGGTACCATGTAGAGAAGAATGATCAACTAGACGATTTGTATTGATCGTTTAGGTGTACATATATAGTGTTACAGTACTGGCCTAAGCCAGAAGAGTACATGCGAGAGCGGTCGAGTGCAGTCAACGGGATCGTGGGCGCTGTGGAGACAGGGCTCGCGTGGGCACGGCAAGAGCGCGTGGGTGCGACGAAGGCGCGCGGGACGGTTGCAGATCCTATCTGACCGGGCCATCAGCCGTTGTGGATCGGTGTTCGTTGACACTGATGAACTCAAGTAGTAGGAGGAAGTAAGGATTGCTTTGTTTGTATTTGATGCAGCATGTCCCTGCAACTGCACCTTCTCATTTTATATGCCCCGATGAATGTAGTCTTCAGATGGTGGAAGCGCCCACTTGGTATTCATAGAAGGCTGGGCCCAAGGCGTCATAGATATGGCAAATAATGGCGGCCACGTTTTGGCTGTGCCAGCATCTGAGCGTAGGCTAATTGCTGCCGTAGAGCCTCGGGCATAAAAGGGTGAGGTGCTGCACCGTCTGTGGCTTTCCTCTCAATCAACTGGATGTCAATTCGCATGCCATCTTTGTAACGATGAGGGTTTTATAGATAGACAAATATGTTCATATATACTATATCTGTGGTATGTAGACCATTTTAATCGCAGTCTGGCATACTATTAAAGAGTCTCTTGTATGGAAGGAGCTGGTTCAAATGAGGAAAACAGAATGCAAAATGTATGGCTTGATCCTCTGGTTTTCAATACTCTGTTTTCTTGTTTTGTGCTGGCTTTGTTTCTGAAAGGGAATTATGATGGTATCTCTCTCTTCAAAGCTGACAATGTCATGTAAAAACCACTGACCTCCAGAATATGGTGAGAACTGTGGAATTGTTTTAGTTTTGGTGTTCTGGAAGTGGCAGCTTTTCTTGTATTTGCAAAATATATAAAACATGGGGCATCCGCGTGAGGTGTCCTGCATCCCTTGCCACTATGAACTAACAAGTTTACACGGCTCTTGTTGGAGATTTTACTATGGCAAGCCGGACAAAAACCGGCCGCACACATTATTTGTTGGGCAGTACAACCGCCAGTAGAAAGGTTGCTAGAGCTGAAGTGTAGATCAAAATACTGATGGTCCAGTGCAGCTCAAATCAGCCGTACCTTGTACTTGCCTGTTCGATCGAATAAAGTGACTCAGATGCACCAGGCCCGGCCCTCGCATTTCATGTTGTTAGATATATTAGATTGCGGCAGAAGAAGGGCATATCAAGAGAAGTCGAACTAGCCAGCTAAGCAGGATTAGCTCTAGATCAACCATGTATGTTAAAAACTTGCCTTCCCCCTCAAGACATTCTTTCTTTTACATCTATTTCAACCTGCGATATGTCCATATCACAGATCGGCTACAATGGATCAGACCCATTGTAGGCCAAAAGTGCGCACAGTCGGGTCGCTTGTTGCAAGTCCTTTTTCTCTGTCCTGTGTCCGTGGTGTCTCTTGTTCTCCAAGAGCTCCCAATACCAGCTATGCCTAGCGCTATCTAAGACATCGATATAATACATGTTGGATGGCATGCATTCCATACCACTTATATCCAACGCTTTAGTCTATGGAGAATTATACTGTAGCAATGTAAGAACTAGAGAGCAATAAGCCTGTATGGCTTAGTGTGGATGCTAGTGAGTTACTCATTTGATTTTTATATGTCAGTACTCATTCCCACTTGTCATTTATAAAAGGCTATGCCCAAAATGTCATAAATGTCATGACTAACTGTCACACTCCATTTTAAAGGATAAAGTTAGAATGTATAAATAGCCTTATATGCGTCCCAGGAACAGTCACACATATAAGATGACAAATTATAAAGAGTATCATCAACCTGTTTATTATATAGCGAACCAATATTTATCACAGAGTCTTGCACATAAACAAATAGATAACTACTATAACTTTATCGCGGAAGCTCCACACAGGGACACACCAACTTGTGAACACCAAGCCTAGTACTTATCGCTATAGCTCTCATTCCAACCTTCATCTGTTACCCATCCGGGATTTTCCAAAATTGAAAGTAAAGCAAGCGTAAGTACACATCCGTACTCAACAAGCATAACATGGGTTAATGAGGCTCAATTAAGCTGACACTGTTTGACTGCATTTAGCTTTTATAAGTTAATCATGTTGAGGCATAGCATCACTGTAGTGAAAAATTCCCATATACTCATGATCGGAATAACAATAATAAATGTGTAGCAATAACGACATTAAAATGAACATCTTAACAATTCAAGAACCATTATCCTTAATGTAAATGTGTCAAGGCCGCCCTAACCATAGGACACGGACAATATATTGATTTAAAATCTGCGCAGAGGTGTATACTTTCACTGTGAGTCATGTTCTATAGCAAAGTAGGTTAATTACTCCCAAGTCACCACAAAACATATAAAGCCTCCTATAGATTATTTTAACCAATCAGGGACGCGAAAACATTGAGTGTAGGAACCCCCTCCCAATATGGCATAATCCTTCCCGGCTATACTCATAAGGATAGAGGCAGTCCTAAACCCAACTCGCAGACCACTAACAAGCTAGAAAAAGGGTCTACAGGTGATTAGAGCCAGAGGCATATAGCCCTCGCAGTTGTACGGAATATCCATGATAAATCACTTACAGACAAGATCCCATGTTTGTTAAGAGTCATCATTATTGTTGGTAGTATAAACACACATCATGTTATGAGATCATGACCAATACAGCACTAGCATCAGTACTACCCAATGCATCCCGAGGTTTTCAAGGAATCAGGATATCAAAGCTAGTTATAATCTTTAGGTTATTGAAGAAAACACATGCATATGAATTGTCATTTATAGTGAATATGTAACAAGGAAGATCCACGCTATACTTGCCTTGATTCATAAAATCTTACTGGTCCTACTGATCCTCAAAGTAGCCTTACTCAAAAAACCTCACCGTCTGAACTCGACATTGACAATCAACACCAAGCAATCCATTCGAGCATACATACACGAGGCAAACAAAGGGTTGTTAGAGAAATAGTACACCAATCTCATCAAAATAGAATAAAAAGTATATAAAATATTCTACACGCTGCTATGATCACACAGACGTCAAGTTCACCGAAAACGGAGTTATGACGGTGAAGATATGAATTTTTAAAGGTTTTCTATAGACAAATAAATGCATTAAATATGAACTAAAAATATTAAGTCTATAAAATATACCATCAGTGGCACCATTGCATAGCTTACGAAATTATGAATCTAACAGAATTTGAACGGACAAAAACAGAGTTAAAACAGAGAAGTTATAAGCATTTAAAGATAATGGCAAAACTGTAAATAGATAAAAAAATATTTTAAAACTGAAAAGAAACAATACGTCTTCTAGAGAATAAAATGTATTCTGGGGTCCGTTAAAAGAAAAATACGTCTTCCAGAGAATGAAGCATATTTTGAATCGGTTAGGAGGAAAATACGATTTCTAGTGAACAAAGCGTATCCCTTGGAAACTGCGACGGACTCATAATTAAATAGATAAAAGGCTAGGGGGTTTTTTGCAAAGTTTCCAGCCGAAGGGGTACGGGACGATTTGATCCATTGGATCTGGAACGGACGACTCCGATTTGATGGGGGGCAGATGACGGCGTGCTGTCGGACTGGAGGGCGACCGCGGCGGCGGCCATGAACGGCGGCGAGAAAGCTCGTCGGCGTAACTCCATCTCGCGTTCCCGACCACCATTTGGCACGGGACCGGTACCAAATCAAAGAGGAGCTCATGCCACGCTCACCGGTGAGGAAGATGGCGGCCGAGACGAAGCGAGGACGGCGGGTGGCTCGACGCGGCGGACGGCGGCACCCTACGAACAGCGGCGGCACGTGTTAAGCCAAATTGAACCAAAATAATGGCACACAAGTGCTCAGGAGGTCAAGGCGAAGCTTGTGTGCTAGCTTACGACAACAAAAACCCGACGGCCGAGGCGAATTTCGAGTTCCGACGGAACCTCAGTGGCGGCTAGGGTTTGGCGGCGGCTGCTGTTGCTCGAAGACGGGGCGAGAGCAAGCGCTAGGGTTTTGGTAGGTGGTTGTGGACGTGGCTCAATGCTTAAATAGCCCGAGGCAAGGAGCGAGCGAGCGGTGTGCGTGGAGGCGGCGGAGTCGGTCTCATCTGGCTCGACTCCCGGTCGGAGGAGGACGAAGGTGGTGCGGGCCCCGCTTGTCTTCGAAACACAGCGCGGGAGGCGGACGCGGGCACGCGCTGGTGAGCGGCCGGCTTGTTGCTAGGCCGGCCAAAGCAGAGGGAAAGAGCAGGCCGCGGGGGCAGGCCGACTGGCCGTTCGGGCCAGGTGTGAGAGAAAACGGCCACCGGGTCGAAAGGAGGCGGGGCAGGCTGGTCGGGCCGCTTGGAAAAGAATTCCTTTTCTTTTATTTGAACCTTTTTCAAAAGCATTTTCAAAAAGATTTTGAATTCTAATTCAAATTCAACCAAAACTGAACATCACAAAATAAATTATGCACCAGCATGAATGCACAACATGCTACTTGACCTAGGATTGATTTTAATTTTCTAAAAATAATTATTTTTCCTAGGTTAAATGCTCACCAAAAATGCTAATTTAAATCAAATTATGTATTTTAAATTCATGAAAAATTTAGGGTGTTACACTAGCCACTCCACATCTTGCTACCGGCTTACTAAGGTCGCTTTTAGTGTGGCTAGATTTTCTAAATAGTTTTATGCTTTAAATTGTAAGGTTTGTGAGCCATGTTGTCCTTTGGAAATAGGTCCACCTATATTTTTTCTTCTAATAAATTTACGGCAATGATATTTTCATCCTTTGGAAGAAAACTAATGGAATTACTTCGATGGTTTCTATGAAACCATAGTAAACCATGTTACCTCCAGATCGGTTGTTGAAGTTTTGCAATGTTGGGTCAAATCTAACCAAAACTAAACATCACAAAATAAATAATGCACCAGCATGAATACACAACATGCTACTTGACCTAAGATTGATTTTAATGTTCTAAAAATAATTATTTTGTCTAGGTTAAATGCTCACCAAAAATGCTAATTTAAATCAAATTGTCTATTTTAAATTCATAAAAAATTTAGGGTGTTATAATTTTACCCCCCTTAAGAGAATCTCGTCCTCGAGATTGGATTTTACTTACTGAAACAACTGTGGATAAGCTGTCCTTAATGCATCCTCAGTTTCCCAAGTTGCCTCAGCCTCCGAGTATCGATTCCACTGTACCTTGCACATCTTAATAACCCGGTTTCAAATAATCTTTTCAGCTGTATCCAAGATCCTTAGTGGAAACTCTTCATACGTGAGATCCTCTTTAACAGTAAGTTCCTCTAAAGGTAAGTGCTCCTTCTCAGGTACACGCAAACACTTCTTAAGTTGAGACACATGGAACACATCATGCACACCCGCTAAACTCTCAGGTAACTCCAACTGATAAGCCACTTCCCTACATCTGTTTAAAACTTTAAATAGGCCAACATACCTTGGTGCTAGTTTCCCCTTCTGGTTAAATCTCTTCACACTTCTCGTAGGAGAAACCTTCAAGTACACATAATCACCTTCCTTGAATGCCAACTCTCTCCTCCGTATATCGGTAGAACTCTTCTGGTGAGATTGTGCTACCCTCAGGTTCTCCCTAATCACTCGTACCTGTTCTTCTGCGGTTCTCAGAACATCTATCCCAAACAATTGAATTTCTCCAGTCTGGTTCCAAAACAATGGCATCCTGCACTTACACCCATATGGAGCTTTAAATGGTGCTATCTTGAGACTCTGTTGATAACTATTCTTGTATGAGAACTCTGCATAGCATAATTTCTTATCCCAACTTGTACCATACTGCAATGCACAAGCTCACAACATATCCTCCAAGATCTGATTAATCCTCTCAGTTTGTCCATCAGTCTATGGGTGATATGTTGTACAAAAGTTCAACTTTGTTCCCAAAGCATTATGCACTGCTTTCCAAAAGTGAGATGTGAACTGAGTACCTCTATCAGATATGATCTTCTTTGAGACACCATGCAAACACACGATCATTTCCAAGTACAGTGTAGCCAACTGAGGTCTAGTATAGGTGGTCTTCACAGGCAAAAAGTGAGCTACCTTAGTTAGTCGATCAATTATTACCTAGATAGAATCATAGCCTCTCTTAGTACAAGGTAATCCTGTTATAAAGTCCATACCGACCTCTTCCCACTTCCATTCAGGTATCTTCATTGGCTGCAATAATCCAGCTGGCCTTTGATGTTCAGCTTTCACACATTGACAAGTATCACATAAAGCAATGTACTCTGCCACATCCCTCTTTAGACCAATCCACTAATACTTTTTCTTGAGATCCATGTACATCTTAGTACTTCCAGGATGGATAGAGTAAGCTGACTCATGTGCCTCTCGTAGAATTGCCTGACGAAGAGTTTTTATCTCTGAAACACATATCCAGTTGCCATACCATAAGGCACCCTCTTCACCAATGCAGAAACTGGGTGCCTTCCCTTCTGCTAACTTCTTCACTATATACTTTAGATCCTCATCTTCCAGCTGACCCTTGCGAATTTCATCCTCTAAGGTAGGTGTCACCTCTATATCCATAGCATTAGTAACAAGAGTGAGATTCAAATGAGCAAACTCTGTACACAACTTATCAGATTCAGGTGTCAAAAGGAAACGCTCTATACATGGTTGGAAAGGTTAAGAAATTTTCTACAACTTTTGTTCAGACCACATTACCAAATTCTATCATCTAAGCCGTCGAATTAATCAAACAATAGAAACTATTTTGAAATTCTAGACAGCACTGAACATCAGATTGTGACAGACATAACTTCCAACTCAGAGCTGATATAGACATGATTCTTATGGGAATTGATAGATAAAGAAGTCTAGTTTCACCTAGAAAAATCTCATAAGCATTGGTCACACCGATTTCAAGATCTAACCAAAATCTCACGGGCTGCTCAGAAGACAGCATAAGCAGAGACAGGATAAACCAACCAAACTTCATTTATTCAAACTTTAACCTTAATATCCTTAACTAAGGAACTTGCGGACATGCCCAAAAAGTTCCAGCACTCACACAAAAATCCAAATCATCCATATTACATAATCATAAATCATCAAGCACTCAAAGTTCACAAACACCAATATGACACGACTAAACTTGACTCGCGGTACTAATAACGTGCCTATTATATAAGGGTTTTCAAGCTAAGGTCGAAGCTCGTGGTTCAGCCGTTCATAGATCTTTCGTTGTCCAGTCATGGTCCTGAGCCTATCAATTTCTTCTTGCTGCTCTTTAATCTTCTGCGCCTGCTGGTCCACCGTACTTACCAAGCGCTGATGCGTGAACATCATGTCACAAGCAAAGTGTGCCAATTCCCATTACTCAGGTGGCAAATCCTGAGGATTCATCATAGCCCATCCATCCACCATACTATAGTCAGTGCGAGGCACATAGCGAAACTCATCATCTCACATATTTCCAAAGCGATGTCCACGGAGAGCAATCCAGGCCGTAAAAGCAGCACCCTCTATTCCATCATCTTAAGTTAGACAAGGACCAAGATGCTCATAAATTATCTCTATCTCATAGGAATTCTGCATCACCCCTGGGGAACATATAGCCACATTTGTCTCCCAGTAGGTACCTTCCAACAGATGAGTGTATTGGAAACAAGTGTACTGCACAGCTGGGTCCCAATCAGCATAGTAGTCACGAAGAAGCCTCATGAGTCGTATATGCGATCTGGTGTGACACTCTGGTACGCGAGAGATCTTCACAGTCCATTCCATAGGAGCGTGCGGTCCACCTCCTCCACTAGAACCTCCCGCAGACGGCGGTGGAGATTGACCACCATCTTGAGCTACTTCCATCATCTCACCATCGCTGATGTCGAGGATCTCCTGCTCCTCATCCATAGGCGCCACTTCCTCCCCTTCTTCTTCAGTGGCCTCCATTGGTTCTTCCTCTTCAACTTGAGATGGTGTAAGCACCGGGGTTGGTGATGGCGGAACCTCTTCCCTAGGCTCCATGGGGTTGAACAGAGCACGATACGCAGCAGTAGTCATGCGGCGGGTATAAGGAGACATCTATAAGATTTAGACATAGGTTAGAATGGAGCCAAGATTTTCACAATGGACTAAGTATAAGAGCATAAAAATTGAGTAAATAACAAGGTTAAAGTTAAGAAGCATAAAACTAGTGCAGCAAAGGAGACTAAGAACGACCATTCTACCTAGGCTTGCATCCCACAGTCAACACGGCTCTGATACCAATTTGTCACACTCCATTTTAAAGGATAAAAATAAAATGTATAAATAGCCTTATATGCACCCCAGGAACAGTCGAACATATAAGATGACAAATTACAAAGAGTATCATCACCCTATTTATTACATAGCGAACCAATATTTATCATAGAGTCTTGCACATAAATAAATAGATAACTACTATAACTTTATCGCAGAAGCTCCACACAAGGACACGCCAACATGTGAACACCAAGCCTAGTACTCATCCCTATAGCTCTCATTCCAACCTTCATCTATTACCCATCTGGGATTTTCCAAAATTGAAAGTAAAGCAAGCGTAAGTACACATCCATACTCAACAAGCATAACATGGGTTAATGAGGCTCAATTAAGCTGACACTGTTTGACTGCATTTAGCTTTTATAAGTTAATCATGTTGAGGCATAGCATCACTGTAGTAAAAAATTCCCATATACTCATGATCGGAATAACAATAATAAATGTGTAGCAATAACGACATTAAAATAAACATCTTAACAATTTAAGAACCATTATCCTTAATGTAAATGTGTCAAGGCCGCCCTAACCGTAGGACACAGATAATATATTGATTTAAACTCTGCGCAGAGGTGTACACTTTCACTGTGAGTCATGTTCTATAGCAAAGTGGGTTAATTACTCTCAAGTCACCATAAAACATATAAAGCCCCCTATAGATTCTTCTAACCAATCAAGGACGCGAAAACATTGAGTATCGGAACCCCCTTCTAATATGGCATAATCCTTCCCGGCTATACTCATAAGGATAGAGGTCGTCCTAAACCCAACTCGCAGACCACTAACAAGCTAGGAAAAGGGTCTACAGGTGACTAGAGCCAGAGCCATATAACCCTCGCAGTTGTATGGAATATCCATGATAAATCACTTACAGACAAGATCCCATGTTTATTAAGAGTCATCATTATCGTTGGTAGCATAAACACACATCATGTTATGAGATCATGACCAATAGATCACTAGCATCACTACTACCCAATGCAACCCGAGGTTTTCAAGGAATCAGGATATCAAAGCTAGTTATAATCTCTAGGTTATTAAAAAAAACACATGCATATGAATTGTCATTTATAGTGAATAGGTAACAATGCATATGAATTGTCATTTATAGTGAATAGGTAACAAGGAAGATCCACGCTATACTTGCCTTGATTCACAAAATCCTTCTGGTCCTGCTGATCCTCAAAGTAGCCTTGCTCAACAAAACCCTCACCGTCTGAACTCGACATTGACAATCAACACCAAACAATCCATTCGAGCATACATACACGAGACCAATAAAGGGTTGTTAGAGAAATAGTACACCAATCTCATCAAAATAGAATAAAAATTATATAAAAATATTCTACACGTTGCTATGATCACACAGACGTCAAGTTCACCGAAAACGGAGTTGTAATGGCGAAGATATGAATTTTAAAAATTTCCTATAGACAAATAAATGCATGAAATATGAACTAAAAATATAAAGTCTACAAAATATACCATCAGTGGCACCACTGTGTAGCTTATGAAATTATAAATCTAACGGAATTTGAACGGACCAAAACGGAATTAAAACAGAGAAGTTATAAGCGTTTAAAGATAATGGCAAAACTGTAAATAGATAAAAATGTATTTTAAAACAGAAAAAGGAAAATACGTCTTCCAGAGAATAAAACGTGTTCTGGGGTCCGTTAAAAGGAAAATACGCCTTCCAGAGAATGTCCCTTGGAAACCGCAACAGACTCTTAATTAAATAGATAAAAGGACAGGGGGTTTTCTGCAAAGTTGCCAGTCAAAGGGGTACGGGACGATTTGATCCATTCGATCTAGAACAGACGGCTCGGATTTGATCGGGGGAAGATGACGGCGTGCTACCGGACTGGAGGGCGACCGCGGCAGCGGCCATGAACGGTGGCGAGAAAGCTCGCCGGCGTAACTCCATCCGGCGTTCCCGACCACCATTTGGCATGGGACTGGTACCAAATCAAAGAGGAGCTCGTGCCGCGCTCACCGGCGAGAAAGATGGCGGCCAAGACGAAACGAGGATGGCAGGTGGCTCGACGCGGCGGACAGCAGCACCCTGCGAACGGCGGTGGCACGTGTTAAGCCAAATTGAACCAAAATAATGGCACACAAGTGCTCAGGAGGTCAAGGCGAAGCTTGTGTGCTAGCTCACAATGACAAAAACCCGACGGCCGAGGCGAATTCCGAGCTCCAGCGGAACCTCGGTGGCTGCTAGGGTTTGGCGGCGGCCGCTGTTGCTCGAAGATGGGGCGAGAGCAGGCGCTAGGGTTTTGGTAGGTGGTTGGGGACATGGCTCAATGCTTAAATGGCCTGAGGCAAGGAGCGAGCGAGCGGCGTGCGTGGACGCGGCGCGGGTCGGAGATGGTCTCATCTCATCCGACTCGACTCCGGGTCGGAGGAGGACGAAGGTGGTGCGGGCCCCGCTTGTCTGCGACACACAGTGTGCCAAAGAAGAGGGAAAGAGCGGGCCGCGGGGACAGGCCGACTGGCCGTTCGGGCCAGGTGCGAGAGAAAACGGCCACCGGGCCGGAAGGAGGCAGGGCAGGCTGGTCGGGCCGCTCGGGCCGAAAGGAAGGAGGGGAAAAAGAGGGAAAAGAATTCCTTTTCTTTTATTTGAACCTTTTTCAAAAGCATTTTCAAAAAGATTTTGAATTCCAATTCAAATCCAACCAAAACCAAACATCACAAAATAAATTATGCACCAGCATGAATGCACAACATGCTACTTGACCTAGGATTGATTTTAATTTTCTAAAAATAATTATTTTGCCTAGGTTAAATGCTCACCAAAAATGCTAATTTAAATCAAATTGTCTATTTTAAATTCATGAAAAATTTAGGGTGTTACACTAACCACTCCACATCTGGCTATCGGCTTACTAAGGTCGCTTTTAGTGTGGCTAGATTTGCTGAATAGTTTTATGCTCTAAATTGTAAGGTTTGTGAGCCATGTTGTCCTTTGGAAATGGGTCCACCTATATTTTTTCTTCTAATAAATTTTCGGCAATGATATTGTCATCCTTTGGAAGAAAACTAAGGGAATTACTTCGATGGTTTCTATGAAACCATAGTAAACCATGTTACCTCCAGATCGGTTGTTGAAGTTTTGCAATGTTGGGCCAAACTTAAAACAGCACCCCTTAACATAAACTGAAAATAAAACTTAATCTACATATATGCATATATCGATCATATGGAAAAATTCATACCTACATTATACAACTGTTGTCTATTAAATTATATTATGGCATCTGTTTGTCTATCCTTTGTCCTATGCTTTGGCCCATAATAAAGTTGAGACTGTCCAGTGTGGTCTAGGATGAATGCCAGACAAGGTGCAGATACAGAATGCATGTGGATGTCCGCAATGTGGACATGGTGTCATTCATTGATTGCTTGTGATGATATCCGACAGTACTGTGCAGTGATGATAAGAAGGACCGTGTATCTTCTAATTTATTTCTAGTCACGTTCACCTTGCTGATACTGCCGAATGGCGAGCAGTATCTTCCTGTAAACTTGCTGAAGCTATAGAACATGCAGTTGGCAGTTTGGCACTGAATCTGTGCTACCTCTGCCAGTAGTGGTCCCATGAATTATCTCGGTTTCTATCAACAAACAAAATAGGGTGGCCAAAAAAATACTATCTCTGTACCTCTCTTGCAGGCAGGAACTGTTTGAAAAGAAAAGAAAATGAAAGCATCATATTACATATGGAGCTGCTCTTAGTTTGATGCTGGCAGTGTTCACATTGCTATCCGATATCCAAAATGAATACCCCTTCTACTAAGGCTCAAATGACAAATTAGTTATACAAGATATATCAGGCTACAATGTTTGCTTTTCAACACCTTGCTGTTTTCTTTGATGAATCTGGAGGACTGAAGTCCCTACAGTGAATTTATTAAACAGAAACCAACACAAGAGTAACAGGGTACAAGTCCAAAGACCAATTATCGAACAAATAAAGAAAAAATAAAGAAGCAAAAGCCTGCAGAGTAGATCAAGTATTGCGTCCATGATGAGAACTGAACTTCAAGAGTTGGCTTAATCCTGTACTGCAGCAGAGATACTTCTTTCAGGAAGCTTCTCTGACAATTCATCAAGCTATACTGTGTTCCTTTAAAGATGAGGTCATTCCTCGTAATCCATATCGTCTAGCATATGAAGATGATGGCATCATGAAGAACGGTGAGGCTGTTGAATCTTTACTTGTGAAAAAAAAATCCGGCATGACACTTTGCATTGGGATCTCTACATTTATGAATCCCAACACATTGCAGCAGAAGGCCAATCTAGAAACAGGTGCTCCAGTGTTTCGTCTGTTGTGCTGTTGCAAAAGACACAATCATATGGGCCAAGATGCATATTTCTTCTCTTTAGAATGTTTCTGGTGCTTAGCATTCACAACCTCCCTCTGTAGCACCTTGATTTCCTGTTTTCTGATAATGTTTTGTCTCTAATGTCAATCAGTGGTGTGCTCAGTGGATGGTCAAGGATGTATGATTATTACAACAGCACCGGCAGCCATGGCATACAGTTAGCATAGGTAAATAAGAGGTTACCGATGTTAGATGATTTATTGGGTTGCTATATAGAGGGGCATAGGCAAACAACAGACAGTAAGTTCGGCCCTGCTAGAAAGGGAACTATGATGGTATTTCTCTCTTCAATCCTGACAATGTCATGTATACACCACTTAGCTTCAGAACATGACGAGAGCAGTGGATTTGTTTTTGTTTTGGTTCTCTAGAAGAACCAGTCTTTAATTTGCAAAATATATAATGTATATGGGGCATCATGACCATCCATAGCGTGAGGTGGAGCACATCCTACGCCAGAATGCGCCGCACATGATGCCACTATGAACTCGCAAGTTTATAGGATCGAGTCCGGTTGGAGATTTTACTAAGGAAACCTGAACACAAACCGGCTGAACACAAGTGAAAGGAACTGGACTCCTGTCTAGTAGATGATGTAGTAATTTTAATGTGCATCCCAGGCACTTGCATGCCTCCTGTGCGCGCCCATCCAAATTGTAAGTAGGAGGATATGCAGGAACCAGGAAGAATTGCAGAGGAGAAATGGAGAGGGATGTGTTGTTTGAATGAGCGATTTCATAGATATAGTTGTTATATATTCAAAACATTACTGTTACCATTGATACTCTATTCTTATAATCGTCAGCCACTCACACCTGCATTGCTCAAATTCACACACTGCGGGGCAACCAAATCTGCTAGAGTGCTAGGTCCCAGTATTGACTACAGTTTTCCAAGGGCTCATGATACCTATCAAGCCTAATTAGCCAATACTTCAATCTAACACCAACACACATGTTGCACGACATGAAACCCATGTCGTTTCTTCGGTTCGAGCATTTTTTTAGTGGCGATTATTGTGGAAAGTGGCGACCCGATAACCAGAAAACAGCAAGCCTGTTTGGCATGGGTTGGATGCTAGATAGGCATTCCTCTTTGCCCTTTTATATGACTATACTCTTCGGATAGTGGGGTCCCCTTTTGCTGTTTATGAAAGGTTAGATCCTAGGCGTACGTTATATGTATTATCAACTCTGGCCCATCTATGTTCATCTTCCATGATGTCTTTTTAAGTTCGGCAAGCTTGTTGAGTTGTTTTCAGTTTCTATATCACAGTTCTAAGGTTTTTGGATCCAATGTTTCCCATAAAACCTGGGTGCATCTCTATTTTTTCTTCCAATCAAATTATGGCAAAGATTTTGACACACAATTTCAATAAAAAAGGACATTTTATTTCTAGTTTCATATAGTGCCACACCATTTAAAGAGACTTTGTTAACGAAGAACACAAGGCCTACAATGAACAATGCCATATCACAATTTCATATGCTCATCATAGAATTGAATTGTTGCAGTATTGTGTTGTGGAAAAAAATTTCCATAGTGAGGTTTCATTTCAGCTTTCCAGTGTTCGGATGACACGATCAAGTTAAATGGCTTTTAACCCATTTGTACGGAATATGTAAGCCTGAATACCTGATCTGATTGAGATATAATACATTAATTCTCTATCATCATTAACAATAACAATGGACACGAGTCAGGATGCAATATTCTAGACACTACATGTTGAATATAATTGAATGCCATGGCGGACCACAACCACCCACCCCTGACACATCCAGGAGTAAAATCTGATGCAAGTAACAACGACCATCTTCATGTGAAAAAAGACACTGCATTAAAAAAATAACTAGTTGTCCTCAATGGAACAGTAAATTTCTTTGTATCCTAACCGTAAATATTCATTTTTGGACCATGGAATGCAAGCTTGCATTTCTTAGGTATAAAATCCCAATAGATTAGACTGCACTGTGCAAGTTTCGCCGAATCTACCCACTCTGAATTGGCAGCAGATTCATCTTGCCATGCAATCCCCTTATTCAATTCTATATCTATTATCCACAACCCCATCTTGCCAAGCCACACCCCGTTGCCACTATGGACTCCACCCATGAGGATTTTGCCATGACAGGATTAGTTCTAGATCAGCCATGTATGTTACAACATGCCTTTCTCCTCAAACCTTTCTTTCTTTTATATCCATTTCAACCACGGATACGTCCACAGCATAGCTTTCTCTACTACCTAGCGATCAGACCAATTGTAGACCAAATGTGCGCAAAACCACAAACTTGGTTGCTTGTTGCATTTCCTCTATCTCAGTTCAGTTCCAGTCACGTTAGTCGTGTTCCAAGAGCTCCTGATACCTGCGATGCCTAGCTATCTAAGACGTTGATCTAATACAAGTTGCATTGTATGCCGCATCTCATGCCACTTTTGTCCAAGGTTTTTGTGTAGTCAGAATTACAGTAGCAACCCCAAGAACGGGAAAACCGGAAGCCTGCTTAGTGTGGAGGCTAGCTAGTCAGTTAGTCATTCCCTTTTCATATGCTTCTCCACAAAGCGGTGCTCGACTTGTCATTTATAATTGGCTAGGCCCAGAATGTCATAAATGTCCTGACTAACCACTCCACACACACCACAATCTGTCCCAGCTTACTAAGGTCTTTTTCAGTGTATCTAGATCGCTGAGTGTTTTTTTACCTATATATGTTTCAAGGTGTTTGAGCCAAGTTTTCCTTTTAAACCATCTCTCTTTTTTCCTTGTAATAAATTTACGGCGATGATTTTGTCATCCTTTGAAGGAAAACTATGGGGATGAGTTTGATGGTTTCTGAAGAAACCAAAGTAAAACGTAAAACACATCGGTGCTTGAGGTTTTGCATTGGTGGCTCAGCTGCAGTGATAAACTTAGAACAGCGAACTTTAATATAAACTCAGAACAATATTTAATCTACATATACATATATATCAATCATGCAGAAACAATCATACCAGGATTATCCAACACTGTTGTTGATCAAAATGTGTGATGGAAACATATCATCTGTTTGTTGATCAACACTGTTCTCTGCTTTGGCTCATCTAGTTATCCAAATTGGAAATGTGAGGATGGAATTATGAGGCTGTCCAACTGTGCTGTAGTGTGACGCATATCTGACAACACTGCTCTGGGATGAATGCCAGACATGTTGCACGTACAGAATGTGACAGTGCGCAGGCAATGTGGCAATTGACATTCATTTCATTGCTGTTGATGATATCCGACAGTACTGTGCGGTGATGATAAACAGAACCGCATATCTTTTAATTTATTTCTAGTCACGTTCAGTTCCTGCTACTGCCGAATGGTGAAACAGAATCTTCCTGTAAACATGCTGAAGCTAGTAGAACATGCAGTTGACCATGAATCCGTGCTACCTCTGCTGCCCAGTAGGTCGTCGAAGAGTTTATATCCTGGTGCTTACTTTGCCTATGAATACCTAACACTTGGGTCTGGATCAGTGCATGTTCCATGCATGGCATGGAACCCAGTTGTGTCAGAAAGCCTGCATGTGTGGTGCGACAGCAAATGAACACTTGTGTGCATTAATCTCACATGAGAAATTAAAAAATAATAAAAATAGGTTCACAACTTTTTTATCTTATCTCATCTTACTTGGTCAAGTTTTGTGCTCGTCTTAGTCTCAGAAAGTCAACATGAGTATATCGAGCACATGGGGAATTAATTAACACCTAATAGTGTGTCATAAACACGACTGTATAGGCTGCCTGCAGTACTCTTCTGCTCCCAGCTGCAAAGCTAAGTGCTAAGATGACTTTATGGCAAGTCACAAATCGACCCTCCGGTCTTCTGTTGTGCGAGCTCCAGCAATGATAATAACACTTGACCATAAGTTCCCTGGTAGTTCCCTTGCCTAGTTCTAACTCTGATCTGCGCCCTTGTTATGTCGTGTTTGCGAGGAACAAAAAAAAGTTGTAGCCAGCAGGACAAGCATGTTAGTGGAGAGGCCGAGACAGGATATAAACTCTGTTCACCATTCCGATCCTTCACGAATGCAATTAATCAGTAGCAAATTGATTAACACTACTAAAAAAATGAAATTGCACAGCGTCCGAAATTAGCCCTCCCTAGCGGGCTCTATTTTTTTTCACTGCGATAAATTCCACAATTTACCACAATGAGTATTTTTTATTTACCGTGGCGGGCTCTTTTGCTCGCTGCGGTAAATCGATTTACCGCAACGGGAAAATTAAGATACCCGTCTAGGAAAATACTTATTTTCCGTGGCAGGCGTTTAAAGTTATCCGCTGCGGTAAATTAATGTACCGCAGCGGGCAACACTAAAAGTCCACCACAGAAAAGGCCTGGGCCCATGAGGCCCAGATTGAAGCCCATCTACGGGGTTTATACAAAATGGAGGAGTTAGGGTTTCCTCCTCACTCACTCCTCTTCCCTCCTGTCCAACTCCACGAGCGCAACGCGGCGGGCTCTCCCTCCTGTTTGACTTCACGAGCGCCGTCCCTCTCACTCGGCCCTTCCTTTCTCCCTCTCTAACCCATGGCAACACGGGGCTGCGGCGGCGGCACGAGATGCGCAGTCGCAGAGCCGCGTCCATGGTCCGAGGCCGCGTCGGCGTTGGGCCGTGGCGGCGCGAGATGCGCTGACGCGGAGCGAAGCCGCGGTGGCATTTTGCTCAGGTACGACCCTCATCCTCTCTCCTCACATATCCATGGCCCGTCCCTAACCATCCTCTATTGCAGATCAGCTCGATAGCAGCGCGGTGTACACATATCCATGGCGGATCTGTCTCCTCTTCTCCAGGCTGTGGTGGCAGAGGATCTAGCGATAGTGGCCCACTTGAAGGCCGGATCCGGCCCCGGCACAAGCGGATGTGGTGATGGTGGACCTTCCAGGCGCTGGATCCGGCGAGTAGGACCTCCACAACGGCAACGGCTCCACGGCAGCGGGGTCCTGCCTATTCCACGGCGTGGCTCGGTTGTTGGCTCCAGACAGGTGTGGTTCCGGTGATGGCGGATCCCAGACGACGGCGGCGGCAGCGTCGAGCCTGGGCTCGACGTTAGGCCCGTATGGGTTGGCGTTGGGCTCGGTTTTTTTATTGTTTTATTCTAATTTACCGCAGCAGGCATTGGGGTCTGCTTTGAGTAATCATCATTTACCACGACGTTTCATTCGTGTCGGACGCACTTGTGTAAAATCGTCCGCTGTGTAAAACATTTGTGTAGCAGTGTAAATAATATAACCCATGCCGCAATGACTAAACTATTCATGCAAATTGCGAAGGAAGCCAACTCGAAGTGTCAACAGAAAGCTTCATTCCTGACGGGCCATGAGATCGAGCAGGGGTCTCACATCAGAAGGATGTCACCTACCTTACTCTCTGTTGCCTACCTTGCTCTCGCATGAGGGGCTCCCTGCAACACTCTCAGTAGTAGCGTCAACCGAAACCACGTGCAGTTAATTTGCCCCCTTGCCTAGTTCATGAAGCCTGCAGTTTAGTATTCGACCGAACAACATCAGGAGGAAGGCAAGCAAGCGAGCTACATCCTGCCTTGATCGAATTTCTCCAACAGCTCCTGCCACCCGGTACCTCCCGTGCCTAGATGATAATTCGATTGTCGTTACCAATACAAATGGGATGGCATCAAACCTAGTTTTCTCTTAGGGTATGCGTGGTGGTAATTATAGTGTCAAATGAAAAGAACAGGAGACACAATTTAGAACAGTAAGACATGGAGAAGCTGTTTTCTGGTTTATATTGGACGGATTCCTTCTCAAATGGTGGTGCACCCACTCGTTACACAAAGTAGGTTGGGCCAACTCATTATACATAAATAACGAAGTGATGCCGAGCTGCACAAACTCAGGCCAATTATTATAAAGATCTGCCAGTAGGCCAACACACAAACTCAAGGAATCTCCATCTCAAAACAAAAGACATGGAAATCAAAACTAGAAAGAGTTTTTGACTAAATAGTTCTAATAAATCTAGTTGACAGCCATCCATTGGAGCCGCTCCTTCCCAAATGGCACTTGTATACATTGATGAATAATAAGGGCCAATATGAGAGGCTGCTCCAGGGCTTCGTGAACATAAAGATAATCAAGTAGTGGTGACCGTGGTATAGGTGACAGTATGCTTACAAGTCGTTCCAGCCACGTGGCAGTCAAAATGATTTGAATAGAGAATCAATTTAAGGTTTCGTTTGAGTGTCAAAAGTTTTTGTTTGTGAATCACTCCACGTAGGTGCAGATGCCCACAAACACACATGTACATTCACGCCTATGAATGGAAGGAACCCACGCAGACCCTACGATTATGAGGACATCTCAAAGACAGCCTACAGATTTCAAGATTGACAAAGCTGTCACAGTGTGGCACATAGACTTATATTTTTTGTGGTATGTGTTAAAAAAGGGATTAATTAAAATAAAATTCATTAAGTTATATACATTTTTTAGTTATCCATTATCTAGTAGAATGAAAACAGTCAGATTTCCTTTATTTAAGTGATCAGATTTATTTAGTTATATAAATTTGTTTTGGTTATTGATTATCTAGTAGCATGAAAATAGTCAGATTCCTGTTTATCAGTGATCAGATTTAAGTATTTATTTGTCTTGAAATGATCAGTGGAGGATAATATCGTATTTATTTGTCTTTACGCTCACTTGTGAAGACATGATTGGCACACTCTGCACTATATTAACAATAAAATGTTGTCGCGTTATTGTACAAATCCATTAATGAACACAAACTTTTGCATCCTCAAATCCTAGCGGATATATCATATGCACACTGCACACCGTTATGCAAGATTGCAGTGTCATTAATAGTTGCCGAAGCAACACACACTATTGTTCGTCCAATTTGAACATTACATAGTTGTGGATCAATCTAGTTTTAAATTTGGGCCCCGCCGCAGAGATATTAATGTGGATCACATGGACTTCCATCTTATGCCCACCCTAATTGTAAGCTGGTGGATAGATGAGAGGAAAGTGTCATTTGCTTCTACTTATACTAGTTGGACGACTCTGCACCCCAGTTTCCACAAATTCACACTCACTACATGTTCAAGTAGTTTGCCAGGTACCTATTTTGACGGCTTCTTTCCTAGAGCTCCTGAAATCTCTCAAGCATAATTAGCTATCACATTCATCTACACCAACACATATGTTGCATGCCATATTGTGTAGTGGGGATTATTGTGGCAAGTGGTGACCCAAGAACTATAAAACATCAAGCCTGTATGGCTTGGGTTCGTTGCGAGCTAGTCGTTCCTCATTGCCCTTTTATATGCCTACACTCTTTAGATGGTGGTGTCCCCGCTTGTTTCTTTATGATTGTCTGGACCCAAGGCGTACGTTATACGTGGCATTAACAACCCTGAATCGTCCACGTTCATGTTCCTTGAGGTCTTTTTGAGCTCAGGGCTTGTTGAGTTGGTTTTAGTTTCTATCTCAAAGTTGTAATGTTTCCGGGTCTGGATTTTCATAAAAGCCTAGTTTCATCTCTATTTTTTCTTCAAATAAAATTACAGAACGGTTTTTACTAACGTTTAAAAAAAAGGGGACATTTTCACTTGCAGGATTCTTATAGTGCCACACCATTTGAGGAGACTAAGTTAATTTATTGATGAATAACAGAAGGCCTTTAATGCACAATGGCATATCACGATTTCATATGCTCATCATAGAATTGAATTCTTGCAGTATTATGTTGTCCAACAACATGGTCATAGTGGGGTCTCATTTCAGTATTAAGCATGTATACCGAGTCTAAAATACATCCATTCTCTATCTTCATTAAGAAAACAAGAAGCAAGACAGAACAAATAACAGGATGCAATATTTCATACACCACAAGTTGAATTGATATAATTGAATGAATGCCACGCCGACTGTGGTACAGATGCCTTTCAACTTATTGACGAACATGCCTTTCAACTTATTCTCTATCCATTCTCTTCGTTTCGAGTGGCTTTCAAAATTCTCATTCTTGATGAAAAAAATTTTACACTACTGTTTGTAGTACAGATGCCTTTCAACTTATTGACTAACATGCACCCACAAACTAATTAACCAGCAGTATTAATGTGGCCTGGAACTGGCATAATCACTCGAACAGGAATACAGGAAGGCTATAAAAGAGCACCGAGACATACCTTTGCACCACACCCTGCCTCCCCGCTGCTGGCAAGACTCTACATCACCACCATGGTCAAATCTTTGGGTTCAGCCTCCAACCACACACAAGGATCCTAAGATTTAGGTGACAGTTGTGCATATATCACTCTTTTAACTCCACATCTCCAGTTTAGCACTCAGCTTTGCAACTTTATGGCATATGAGAAATTCTGGGAAAAGCCACATAAGCATCAAGATGGTGTTCATAATCTCCACAGACTTTCTTGAACCATCAACTTAATCATGTGGATCTTTCATAAGTTTGCTCGCCTTGTTGATTGTTCAAGAAAGTCTGTGGAAATTATAGTGTGCTGTCTTGTTATACCCTGTGTTTTGGACCACCATCTAAAGAGTATATGCATATAAATAGGCAATGAGGTACGATTAGCTAGCATCCTTTTGGACCACCATCTAAAGAGTATATGCATATAAATAGGCAATGAGGCACGATTAGCTAGCATCCAACCCGAGCCGAACAGGCTTGTGTTTTCTAGTTTTATGCTCGCCAGTTAGCACAATAATACCATCGGTTGCAGGTTATGCAACATGTTTGCTGGTATAGAGTGAAGTGTTACCTAATTAGGCTTGAGATGTATCAGGAGCTCTTAAAAAATAGTAGTCAAAATTTTGGACCTCCCAAATATGACCGAACGCGCGTGTGAATTTTAGCAAATCCTGTGAGGCGGATGATTAGTATAAGGAGAGGGCCTACTAATCATAGTCCCATTAAATATTTTCTTAATATTTTCGAACGGCTCTCAAGCATTGCAAACAGATTTGTAAGATATGCGCACACTGGATCTGTACAGATTCCCACCTGCACACTGCTTGACCTCGCGCACACACCTGTGCTCATTAAATCTGTTAGATATGTGCATCAGTGCTCGCTGTGCTGTGATTGACGTTTTCTAAAAGCTCTTGAAATCTCCCATGCCAAGCTAGCTAAGACCAATGCGATGCCCGTTCTGTCTGTGGATTTGTGTTGTGCTAATTATATAGTAGCAGTTCAGATGGCGAGCCACTTATTGCTTCTTGCTCATGGCACAGGATCGGATTATGGCATACCCCCCAAAAAAAGGATCGGATTACGGCAAGTATCGAGAACATTATGCCAGACAATTTAGACGCTTTTTTAAAAGTGTGTACAAAAGGTGGTTCTTCATAAATATAACCGGATCGAACAACAAACATAAGGAGAAATAGTTACGAGTACTGCCATAATAATATAATGACTATACACTGTACTGAACAGTCCTGTACGTGACTTCTAATTTATTGTTCGACAAAAAAAATTATTGTTAGACAAAAAAAAGGTTGATTCTTAGACTAACTACCGGCGTTTAAAACACACATGAAACAAGAGCTGTACAACACCTGATGAGTGAGTTGAATTGAAGATCATGGCTTTTGTGTTAAAGTTGTGCGGTAATCTCTTGGATCATTTCTGTATATAAGTATAGTAATACAACAGTACTGTCAGTCATCAATTTCCTAATCAACTGGTTCAATCAGGCTGATGGTATGGCGCAGACATGCTGCTTTCTTTCCTTTTGCGTGAAAGTAACGTTCACCTTCCTGTTAGTCTGTTCCAGACATATGGTGAACAGAATCTTATGCCAAACTTGCTGATGCTATGGAACATGCACTGGGCCCACAAATCTTGCTACCTCTACCAGCTTATGCTAGTTTAGCATTTCAATCTGGATCTGTCCATGTTCCATGGCAGGCAATCCTATTTCTGACACATATGAAAAATTAGCTCGAGTTTCTTATACACATATGACTGAATGAGTAGAACTCGCCTAGGGATACGTAATGGGTCTTTGCACCCAGTTACTGCATGTTCGCTTTTTCTATGCCTACATGCAGTCCTTCTCAAATAGCAGCGGCACAATTTGAGGCACTTGGCAGGATGGTCCCAAGCTGTCATATATGACCAAGAATGACATCTGGTGAGTGGTTGTCTAAGAAAGGTTTCGGACATACAACAATGCTCAGTAGGTGGCAGTGGCTCACTTCTACCAGGTCCCCTTTCCAATTCCTCGTCACAATCCTGACTGTGACTATAGGACTAGGAACGAAAGAGCGTGTGTTGGTGTGGTGACCCTGGTTGACCTTCCGATGCTCAAATAAATCTCACCGAGCCTTCCAATACTCAAATAAATATGTTTCAACTGGCAATTGCACAATAGATAAACAGTAAACAATATTGATTCGGAAGAAATTTGTGTAATATTCAATTTGTCATTCTGATTCCAAAAATTATTATTGAAAAAAGTAAAAAAGTTCATTCGTTCACTGACGAGAATGCCGTTTACACAGAAAACCCGAGTAATCCACTGTTTTTGAAATTTCTTCAACTTGAGTCATGTATACTTGTATGAGAGCTGCGGCCGAGGCCCTCTGTCGGTGGTGGCATGATTCTGGGATGAGCCCCTCCATTGATGGTATCTGTTAGTTTGGAGATCACTTGACCTCTATCCATCTAGTCTCTCAATCTGTCAATCCACTCACGATCTCTCCCACTCATAGATCTAGAGCATTGCGGGCCAGGATGGCATCGTTGCGGTCTATGGTATCCTCAATCACAAAGATCCATTGAGGGACATCAATTGTAGTCTCCATGGCGGCGACAAGCGGGCTCTATGGTGTGCGACAGTGGCATGGTGAACAGCGGATTCATGACTTGTAGTCGGCTCGGCATCAGGCTAAGAGTCCCTTTTTGTTTTTTTTTCAATTAATTTTCAGAGGACGCCTTTGTCAACTGTGATTAACAATGATGGTGGTGTGGCACAGTTTCAACCATTTCTATCAATGTTTTTCGTAGTACCGTGGTCGACCATCTCTGAAAAACTAGTTTTATAGTACTGAAACATGGTGGGCTCCACAAATGGTCGGTTGAGTAGAATCAGTCCATCTAGAACTTTTATTATAGCAGTAAAAAAAAAGAACTTGTATTATAGAGATGATTTCTAGAAACAATCCATCTTTGCTATAAATGGGTTTTTTGGTGGGTTTTGATCCCACTTTGGCTACAAAAAACATACAATATACCTCTAAACACCATATCGTATCCTATCCTATATACCTATCTAGATGGAGGCCACAAGCAAATCCTTTGCTATAAATGGGTCACCATATTAAGCCAAGTCACCAGCTTTTGTACACTGTCAGATGCTATTCTTTAATTGAAATCAAGTCCATCCATTGGTAGAGCTGTCACACTGCATTGAATAACGATGCCTCGTTTCCTCTCTATTGGATGGAAATTTTCCTCCATATATTGAGACGTGTTGGTCCATATATTTCTACTAAGTGGAGTAGGTTGTCTATATCACTCTTTCCACTCCACATCACCAGTCTAGCAAATAACTTTGTGGCATTTGAGAAATTCAGGGAATGGCCATATAAGAACCAAGATGGTGGACATAATGTCCATAGGCTTTCTCGAACAATTAACTCGATGGTGTGGATCTTTCATAATTTGCACGCTTTGTTGATGGTTCGAGAAAGTGTGCGGAAATTATAGCCGCTGTCTTGTTATACCCTGTGTTTTATGTATCATGAATTAAGTGAATTGATCATGATTTTGAAAAAAATGGTTTTTGGTTAAATCTAATTTACATTATTTTCATAGAAAAATGAGAAGGAAATTAACATGCATACATCGATGTACGCTCATTAGTGAGTAATAGATAATTATGTCTATATATGTGTGTGTTTATCTTAACTTCTGGGCATGGTTTTTCGAAAGCACACATTTGCACGTTCTTCATTAAGTGAAAGTGGGAAGTTTTAGACGCTCCAAAGATAGTCACGGAGAGGGACTTTAGTACACATCTTAGAGGGACACAAACATACATAGATCACCAACTATAGTGCTGTTGTACATATCTAGTGCTAACGGTGACATGGTGGCGTTGCTTGTAGTTTATTATTAAATGAATGAACACACTTCACAGAAAAAGTATATTAAGCTAACACGGTACAGATGGGTGTGTCTGTGTGTGGTGCAATTATTTGGCATTACATACGACGAACGAAAAATCCTAAAAACCAAAAAAACTAAGAGATATAACAGTTTATACAATTTAGATTTTTGGAAAACTCAATTTTGATTAAATGATTTAGATATTTGTATAGAGGGAGTGTGAAATTATGAAAATTGGGTCAGATGAGACATAGTGAAAAGAGAATTATATATATGAGACAGCTAGTCAGCAATCAGATTAAGGGAAAAGCTAGCTAGCAAAAAGATGGTGGCCATGTTGACCACATGGTTTCTATGAACTTGATGACAAGCGCGATCATGTGGATCCTTCATTTCCTTGCCTGACTTTTAGATGGTTCAAAAGTCCTTGAAAAACATGCCACACACAACTGTCTTTTACCACCATTGTTCATAAAAAATATCTCTTAAAGGCCCCGTTTGGTCCAACTCACCTTCATGATCAACTTTTTAGTTGAAGCTGAGCTGATTTCGAAAAAGTGTTTGGCACCAACAGCTGTTTGCATGAATGAAAGAGAAAAATGAGGGAGACAGGTGGGATAAGGTACTTTTTAGCTTCATCCCAACTCATTCTTTTATGAGAGAAGAAAAAAATAGTTTCAAACCCTTCATGTTTTCAAAGCAACAAAAAAAAGTAAGTTCTACCAAACAGGCCCACTGATATACCATCGTCTATATATTCGTCAAACAATATAGTTCTCCCTATCTTGCATTTGATTCCTCATCGCTATGCTTTGTGTGTGCATAGGTTAAGAAGAACAACATATATGTATCTGTTGGACATAGGGCTTTGTTTTTAACCCTTTTCCTTTTCAGGTTAGTATGGAATATAAAACAACAATTTTGTAGAATAATCGAATCTACTCCAAAAAATCTGTGCAATTCCCCAAAATTACTTTGGTGTTTAAAAACGCCTTGTTGGGAAAGTTTATAGATTCTGATGAATTATTTAATGTGTACAATGATTCATAAAAAAGCCTGCTTTTATGCCTTTTATGACATGACAAAACTTGAAAAAAAGGATGGCTGCATTGTATTCATGATTTTGATCTTATGTTTCTTTTGGGCTCTATTGGCGGTCCTTATGGATTATTTTTAACCGCCAACTTATGCCTAAAAGGAGAAAAACTATCATGCTTTAACACATAGACATATGCTATTAACAGAGTTCCACTTGTACCCCTAGTGTTTATGTTTTTATAGGATTTATGGTGAAACAAGTGTAAGTGCACAACACCAATTGGAAAGCGTAAAGGCAAAATGCGAATTCAAGAAATACGCAACCAAAGTTAGCAAAAAAGCCCACCTTCAGTGCATACCTAGGACTGATCGTAACCACAGGGGAGGTCCAGACCCAAAGGTAAACCGACCACGAGAAGGCGGTGGCTATTTGGCCACACCAGGGGGCAGCTAACCCCGGGGCGGTCGGTCCCCAGGTGGCCCCTCCCGGGCCCAATCTTTTGCGGTGGTTCGTAGGACGGTTCTCCCATGACGGTCCCACCTATGATCAATACAGATGGTAAGTGGAAACCGCCCTTTGGAGGTCGGTTTGGGTCCTTCCATATGGAGATAGCCCTTTTGCATAGAACCCCCTCCTCTCAAGCTATAAAAGGAGACCTCCTCTCTTCATCATACATTCATTCAACAACACAAGAGGTCATAATGTAGAAGAGGATGAGCAAGCTCCATTCCATTAGCTTCTAGCTAAATTAGTATAGGGAGTCAGAGAGTGAAATAGTTGGAGAAAGAGCGGAGTCGAAGCAGTTCTACCTCCGGGTGGATGAAGTGCCGGGCTTGTCGGCTCTCGCTCCAACTTGTACCTCTACGATCGTCTTGCTACTTGAAGTTCATGTTCAACTTTGGTTTGATTCATTAATCATGTCTCTTTCATAAATCTACTTGTTTGTGGGATCGTCGTTCATCCTTTGGACGGATGCTCTAGTAAGAGGACTCCTGATAGAGACGGATGTTCCTGAACATCGCTAAAGTAGTAGTCGCCTTCGTAGACGTGGTGTCTAGGTTGGGGTCTACCTTCGTATGTTGCGCGCGCCCATGGGCAGAGGGGTAGGTGGCAGGTGGTGACAGCCCTGTCCTCTCGTATCAGCATTCCCCCACGTTTAGCCGCAGAATAGCGCTGATGCTGATATCGCTTGGCTGACCAAGTGCGTCAGTGGGCCTAAAGCAAGCAAGTAGTGGGAAAGTTACCATCGCTTATATGCGTTTAACCTTAGAAGAACCTCTCTACCCAAGCTACTCTTCATCTTATCATTCTGAGAGAACTAGTTTAGAGATCTCTTACATCTCTGTTCCCTATGGAAATATGATACCCTGAATACTTCCGGGTGAAGGCTACAACGGTACTTCCGTGCACTTACGGACTTTTCTGCTAACGCTAAGAAGCGCCAACAAGCTTTTTGGTGCCGTTGCCGGGGAACGGTTGTCGTATTTGTATTCGAGCCTAGTTCACCCGTGTGTCCTTGTGTTTTATCCAAAAAGAAAAACTATTTTCTTCTACGTTCATGACCCTTGTTCATGAAGCCTATCTTTCAAAAAAAGGGTATTATTATTTTAAAATTGCATGTTCAAACTTTTGCGCGTGCACAAAAATATTTTTATCTACTCTCTTATCATCTTCTCTTATTTTAGAAAAGCAATGTCTTTAAAATAGGGGTTTTTATTATTCTTGTCCTCTCTTTCTATAATAATGCCCTTTCAAAATTCAAAAACTAAATATTTTTCCCATGGACGAGTTTTGTAGCCACCATCGAAGCCAACCATAGCTTCTGGCTTCAAAACTTCTCCCTAGTTTTGGCGGTCAAGCTTATGACCATAAAGAAAGCACTACCGAGAGATATCCCGAATTATTCAATAAAAGCAAGAACATGTGTTCAAGTTGGTTTGCACCTTCGGGTATTCCTGGTCACTAACCATTTTAGGAAGAGATTGAGAAGAACAAAGGACATACGAGGCTTGACAACATGAGAGCGACATCAACAACTCACCTTGATGATCTTTGGTGGTAGAATGAACTCAAGAGGAGACCCTGACCTTGCATACTTGACTTTCAACAAAGTCCAAGTATGGGGGAGGACGGTGCGAGTCCCACCACAAGATCACCTTGGTTCAAAAAAAAAGAGAGATGTTGGCTCTACCTTGCTAAAAAAACAAAGAGGGAAGAAAAAAAGAAAAAAAAGAAAAAAAAGGAGAGAAGAGATTGTTAAAAAATAAATAAAAAAATAGTTTTAAAAAATATATTGGAGGAGACAAAAAGGGGCACGCTGGCTTCACATATTCAAAGATACATATAGATGTGCTAGTTGGTTTTGCCGACCATTGCTCCAACAAGCAAGAAGGGCTCACCTCCATGCCTTTGCAACAACTATCAAAGTCCATGGTCCATACACACTAAGTCATGTGTGTGTGGCCAAGCTTTGTAGTTTCCCTGCACAAATCCATCACGCGAACAACACATCGTCAAGAGCGATCATCTACATATGTTGTTGGTAAGTACTCCCAGGTATGCAAAGGTAATTTTCACCAATTCGTTTACTCACTTGTCCCCATAACCTGACCATGCAAATTCATGCTTCCTTTGTTTATGTTATATACTCTAGCTTGGGTGTTGTCACATAGGCATATGTGGCACATTCATGGGTCTTTTAATCTAAGCATGGTGTTTAGGTTAAAATGACCTTCTTTATTCAAATTTTGGCATGGTGCTGGAATTTGATTAATGAGCTATGAGTTGTTATCATAAACAATAGAGGTAATTTGATATGGAGAAAGCCAAGGTCTATTTTAATTTGCATCATAAGTCTGACCTTGTTTGAGTTATGCGAGTTGGATGAATAAATAAAAAGAAGACTCAATAAAATAAAAAGATAATAAGTAAATAAAAACAATCATAATAAGTTCTAGGCTCTCTGAGGTTCAACCTCGTAGAGCCCTTGCTTGTTTTATGTTCTCTTTGTTTTTTCTTTGTTAAAATTAAAAATAGGTACAAAAGATGTGGGGGAGATCTCTCAAGCACAACTAACATGCCCTTCAAGCAGGCCATCATATAGAGTGACATGACACATGACTTCCATGAACTCCTTCTTCTACACCGATAGTTTGTGCAACACCTCTCTCATTCGCCTGACCAACCATGACTCCATGCATATCGTGGATCACACTTCGCTTAAAGATTCAAAAAAAACAAAGGTGAGTCATGGTCGTAACATTTGTTTTAGATAGTAGCTTACATGAAGTTGTTCCTCCTACTTTTGTCGTGTATGCAATCCACTAACATATAGGAGTTACCAATAAATGACTTGCTACACGATGACATGCTACTGAAAGTGATGGACTCCAACCCACGCCTTGGTAGTCACCTGAGTTGGAGACCACGCCACCGTAGTAACAACTCCGCTGCTTCATCCATACATGCTGCAGGTACACACATTCAGGTATGTCAAGGTAATGTTGACCAATTCTTTCACTCATATTTGCCTCCATGAAAATATAAAATCATGCTCTTCCTCTGTTCGCGCCTTATGCTCTGAGTTTGGGTGTATTCACATGAGTACACTTGTGGTACATCCATAGGATTTTTAATTTAAGCATGATGCTTAGGTTAAATTAGCCTTCTTTTATCAAAATTGTGATATGGTGTTGAATTTTGATTAATGAACTTTGAGTTTTGTCATAAA
Source organism: Bothriochloa decipiens (assembly GCA_023333625.1). NCBI lineage: Eukaryota > Viridiplantae > Streptophyta > Magnoliopsida > Poales > Poaceae > Bothriochloa > Bothriochloa decipiens. Next base: position 2,419,227 of record CM041647.1, read on the forward strand.
AATAGAAGAAATTCATGTTAGAGATGAAGAAAGGCATGCCTTTCTTTGCATTCTTATCCTAGCCTTGTTTGAGATCTTATGGTCCCCTTGTTCAAAAATCTGTCTCTGTTGGATGAATCTTATTTATCTTGTGGTAACTTAATTTCTATGCTGGTAAGTTTTGGTTCGAAAGTACTGGTTACGCATATTTTGAATGGAAATTGGAAGAAATTCATGGTGCTTAGTTTGATGTTCAGATGCGGATCATGCTTCTTTAGGCTCGTTAATTGAAGCATGGTGCTTAGATTATTGAGCCTACCTTGACAAATTAGACATGGTGTCTAGTTAGATCTTGGAGCTAAAGCTGCTAGTACAGATTTTGGTTGATACTATGGACTAACCCCTTGCAGGAATTTATCAACTTCATAATGTTAGGTATTTGAGATGATAGCAGAGGCAAGAATTTCTTTGGTGAACCTTGAAAAAAAATATAAAGATAAATAAAATCTTGATAAAAAAGAGTAATATATCATTCAACCCCAAGCTTTGTTATCTTGTTATCTCCATACCACCATAAAAACAAGCTTGGGGGAGAGCTTCCTAGCACACTCAAGAGAGGCCACGAACTGCACATCAGGCCGAAGCACCACAAATTAGTGTCACCCCTGGTGGATTGGTAAGTCGAAAGCAAGCTTGGGGGAGGGCTCCCACAAAAGGTAACTTATATCTCACATTTCTTTTTAAATTCTCTTACTTATAAAATGGTGAGATATGATTAATAAATATATTTTACTCTCTCATATGTGTTAAGTTTCTACCCTTGTTGAAATGATGAACAGTTGCTCTGTCTTATATTTTACCTGTACCCATTTTATAATCAAGCTTTCTCTAAGATTTGGGTTTATCAGCTAAAAATGTCTCATCCTAAAAACTTGAACTAGTGGATTGCACATGCTTGATCTTGTCTAAGTTATTCCCTAATATAATATAGTGACATGGGCTACGCTATGACTTTGTTCTGAGTGAAACTTGACATCTGGAGTTTTATTTTCAAAAACATTCAAAAACAAAAGTTTCTCAATGATTATGAAATACCTACCAAGGCCGTATGACATGTTTCAATTTTGTAAACCTTTTAGTCATATGCTACTTGTGGAACATTGAGTTAGGTCAAATTATTGTGACCTAAGTGAGATTATGGTCATGCACCCATGATTGAGATTTACATGCACCCATCAAATAAAGCCAACTCTCACCCCAAGAGTTGCGTACAACATGCACCCATCCATCCACAAAAAAAATATGCCAACTCTTACCCTGAGAGTTGCGCACTCTTCCACCAAATAAAAATGCCGGTTCTTGCTTTGAGAACCACACATTTGTTATCCACCAAATAAAAAATTTGCCAACTCTTACCCTGAGAGTCGCGCATTCATTTTTCACCATATAATTACTCCTTGTATTCCATCATGACATCTCTTCATCCAAAAGTTCTTCATATATCGACAAGAGATATGGGCTATGCAAAAAAACATGCCAAGGGGCATGCAATAAACAAATGGGAAAGAAAAAGTTCCAAGTACCTGTTCAAAAAAAAGAAAGAGAAGAAGAGAAAAAATGGATATATGATCTTATAGCCCATATCCCTCCAAAATGTTTCATTCCATCCAATAATGGAGAGAATTATGATGCATGGAGTACTAAAAATATTTAGAATTAGGATTTCCACCATCCTCATACTCCTCACACTTGCACATCTCAATCAATGTATGTGATGCAAGTACGCCCACCTTTATACCTACCCACAACTCCACTCCTAAGCCTTAGTGGTAGGATATAAAAGACAACATTATAATGCATTTGGTGAGGTATTCATACACATTGAGTGACCGAATGAATCATTTGAGAAACTTAAGTTTTCTTTTACAAAAATATTCAAAACCTCCAGAAAGATGGTTGATCTTGGGATGAATGATAAGAAATGCTCGTTGAACTATTCTATCTTGCAATCACCCAAGACTTGAGATAGCTAAAAGGCCCCATTTGTTTCAAGATAATAGCAGGGTGGATAGCATGCTTATTTATTCAAATTGCAGTAGAAAACTTTGTTATAAACTTGGTACATTTGAAATATGATCGGCATTATAGCAACTCCAGATCAACAACTATACTTAGCTATTTGCTCGGGACAAGCAAAGGTTAAACTTGGGGGTCTTGTTGGTGGTCCTTATGGATTATTTTTAACCGCTAACTTATGCCTAAAAGGAGAGAAACTATCATGCTTTAACACATAGACATATGCTATTAACAGAGTTCCACTTGTACCCCTATTGTTTATGTTTCCATAGGATTTATGGTGAAACAAATGGAAGTGCACAACACCAATTGGAAAGCGTAAAGGCAAAACACGAATTCAGGAAATACACAACCAAAGTTAGCAAAGGAGCCCACCGTCAGTGCATACCTGGGCCTCATCGTAACCACAGGGGAGGTCCAGGCCCAAAGGTGAACTGACCACGAGAAGACTGTGGCCATTTGGCCCCACTAGGGGGGCAGCCGACCCCGGGGGCGGTCGGTCCCCTAGTGGCCCCTCCCGAACCCAGTATTTTGTGGTGGTTCATAGGACGGTTCTCTCACGACCGTCCCACCTATGATCAATACAGATGGAAAGTGGACACCACCCTTTGGAGGTCGGTTTGGGTCCTTCTATGTGGGGATAGCCCTTTTGCATAGAGCCCCCTCCTCTCAAGCTATAAAAGGAGGCCTCCTCTCTTCATCATACATTCATTCACCAACACAAGAGGTCATAATGTAGAAGAGGAAGAGCAAGCTCCATTCCATTAGCTTCTAACTAAATTAGTATAGAGAGTGAGAGAGGGAAAGAGTTGGAGAAAGAACAGAGTCGAAGAAGTTCTACCTCCAGGTGGACGAAGTGCCGGGCTTGTCGGCTCTCGCTCCAACTTGTACCTCTACGATCGTCTTGCTACTTAAAGTAAGAAGTTCGTGTTCAACTTTGGTTTGATTCATTAAGCATGTCTCTTTCATAATGCTACTTTTTTGTGGGATCATCATTCATGCTTTGGACAGATGCTCTAGTAAGAGGAATCCTGATAGAGACGGATGTTCCTGATCGCCGCTAGAGTAGTAGTCGCCTTCGTAGATGTGGTGTCTATGTTGGGGTCTACTTCCGTATGTTGCATGTGCCCATGGGCAGAGGGGTAGGTGGCAGGTGGTGATAGCCCTGTCCACTCGTACCAGCATTCCCCACATTCGGCCACAGAATAGCGCTGATGCTGATATCGCTTGGCAGACCAAGTGCGTCAATGGGCCTGAAGCAAGTAAGTAGTGGGAAAGTTACCATCGCTTATATGTGTTTGACCTTAGAAGAACCTCTCTACCCAAGCTACTCTTCATCTTATCATTCTGGGAGAACTAGTTTAGAGATCTTTTACACCTCCGTTCCCTGTGGAAATATGGTACCCTAAATACTTCCGGATGAAGGCTACAACGGTACTTCCGTGCGCTTGCGGACTTTTCTGCTAACGCTAAGAAGCGCCAACAGGCTCTTATAGAACCATCACACACTTTTATAAGGGAGTTTATGGATTACATACAAATTTAATCTTTTATGCAATGAATCCATAAATATATCGTGGTTCCTGGATACAAAAGAATAAGAGACTTAAAGTTTTGTATTTTTGCGGCTTCTTTAGATTGTTGAGATATTATAAACTCCCAAATACATTGGACCTACTTGTAAGATTTGTCATTTTTCCTCAATTAGTTGTTGTACCCGTTTTTCATTAAGAGACATAGAGTTTGTAAAGCTCACAAAATTTTGTGTCATGGTGGCGAGGGGCCATCACCAACGCCGCACTACTCCCCAAATAATGGGTTCACAAATACATTTCCTTGCTCTTTCCTATCCATAGCCACATCACGCCGCCTCAATCCTTAGCTATGTCATCGTGCCATTCTTCTACATACACATGACATTCTTGACCAAGGTTGTGTCCTTAACCAGGCCACTGCCTGCACACCATCGTCTTCTGTGTTGTGGTAGTGGCCATGGCTCACAATCATAGTAGCGGTGGTATGTGGTGGCGGCCATGGCTCATGATTATGGCGGCGGTGTGTGGTGGTGGACATGGCTCCTAGTGTGTAGCGAAGTAGAAAAGATGTGGTAGTTATTATGGCTCCTCTGCTATTAGAGGAAGTGAAATTCCCCCATTGTTTGAGTGGAGAAAGGCAGTTCTTTTGGGTGCCCGATGAAATTCCCCCCACCTCTATGCCTGTGTTTGTTGCGTTCATATTGGCTCCGTCTGAAATGGAAGTAGACCCCATATGTCATATTTTATATTGAAGGGAACACATGTCATATATGTACAATGTGTGATAACTGAGGAATAATGAAAAGGACGAGAGGTAGGGCTGCCAGCTTGGCTCATCAGGTCCAGGCCTAGGCTGACAGCTGTCCATAGACTTCTCTACTAAACTGACAACCATCCCCTGAAAATAATACTAAATTGACAACAATTTCTAGAAAGAAACATGATTATGGCCCACACCAAACATGTCCTAACAACACTAGTATATTACCCATGCTAACGCTACGGTTACATTTTAGGTGATGCAAGTAACAACTAAATGCTATTGATCATAAGATTGAATATCAAGCCGAAGCTATAATCAAGGGAGCTAATCTGGTTCTTGGGCAAGAATCAAGAAAACCGAGTGCGAACTTTTCATCGTCCCAGCTCCCTGAGCTCCACGGGATAAACACATGAAATAGGCGGATACTGGAAATAATAACAAATAACCCTATATCTGAAAATAAAAAAAAATCATCAAGCATTTCTATTTCTCAATCAATGGATGGTACTGCACAACTACATCAATCTACTTGCTCTACACTAATTTTGGAAGGAAACAATACATCAATCTACAGGTAAGCTCTAACAAGCATCTTTCTGGAGCTGTGTTCATAATATTTATGATGCACGTATCTGAAAAGTTTTAGATGCATTGTGTACTGACCATCCAATATGTATGGAAGCCATTCATTCACGCTGCCGCAGCTGCGTCCTGCGACCTGATGGTGGCTGGATCGTGCCACCAGCCCAGAAGAGTGATCCCTGGCCTCCATGACTTGCCTACACAGCAGAGTGATTGATCAATTCTATGCACCGAGTATTGCCTGCCTACCATTCTTGTTTGCAATATTAGTGTATTTTTCATATTGAAAGAGAGACCTTGTAGTATCAGTTCATCTATGAGATTGTTCTAGTTTCCAAGCCTTTCGGGTTGTTCTTTCCTCTTCCATCTACAGAATGACATTACATAATTTTTAATGGTAAAAAAAGAAAAGAAAAAAAACCTACCACTGTAGATTTACCTATCTGGAATCTGCCTTGGCCGAGCAATGTAGAATCTGATGCATAAGATTCACATCTTCCTGACAAGAAAATATTTTGTTACTTTCTCAAAACTTATAATGGTAATACAATTTGAAAACATTGAAGTTGTGACTGTGAGCACAATTTGAAGACCAACACAAAAGGTGTTCTCCCAAATATGCTAGGTGTGTTCTCTCATCCTTTGCAGCTGCCCCTTCCACGTAAGACGTAATGTATTCAAAATAATTGAGCTCTTCAGCAGAAGTCCAGGAAGTAAACAGTCTTTGGGAGCGAATGAACCCAAGTGTTCGGTAAACCACTTCTCCCAGACTAAAGTTGTTCGGCAAAGCAAAGGGGAACAAAAGCGAAAGGAAAGGAAAGAAACATAATGAGTGCTGTAATTTTTTTTATTTTTTCTCTCAGCGATTTGGCAATTTCACGTATGCGAAACTGCGAATATGGAGAAGCAACGAAATCTAACTATTAGCATCATGCAAGATCCTACTCTCGGAGGACCACGGGGTTGGGGGTACCTGGAAAGCCGAGGACTACGCCGAAGATGAACCCGGCCTTCGGGCTTCGGGAAGTCATGCCGTGTGATCTCGCGGAGGCACTCCTTGGCACGATGCCAACGGCGTCGGCGGCGACAAAGAATACGAGCAGATACGGCAGCGTGTTGTGTACCTGCAATTGTTCGAAAGTATGGCTGGTGGGCTTGGACACGAGGGAGAAATCGTTGCAGGTGAATCCAGAGAGGATGTCGAACTTTGTCGATCGAGCCGGAGTCGCCGATGACTCGATGAGCAAGATCTTGAAGTGGTAGTCGTACTAGTTGTCCAACCAGTGCGCGCCACCATCGACAACCGACCACTGCCCGCATTGTGGTTCTTGCCGCACGCAGGCATGCCACAGAGATCGCTGCAGCAGGAGCGGGATCCTGGGCCGGACAGAGCAGCCGGAGCGGGATCGCTGTGCAGCAGGAGGCGGCACGGTAAGGCCGGATGCACAGTTGCACGACGGCTGGATCGGAGAGGTCTGGAAACGCGAGACAAAAGAGGAAAGGGCCACGTGCTCTGATCTCGTGCTGATCTCACGGGACGCGCTGATTTTGCATCATGAGCGCGTGGTCCTTCGCGAGAGGCAGATGGGAGGGGATGAGGATGACCATACACCCGATCCTGATTGTCCGATTTGAGTGAGTAAAGAGAGAGAAAGCTGAAGAAGAAATCTGGATAGTTGATTTCTTATAGAGTTCTTTTTCTCGGTATAATTTTTGGGTGTGCGGAGGAGGGCCATCTCAGCAGGGGAGATTTCATTGGGTAGACTTAGCGTTGTTTATGTTGGTGTATTAGTAGGGTAGATTATACGCATCGTACAACGACTGGACTGCCCACCGTGCGCTCTTCATTTTTTTCCCGTCCTTATTGGCTCGACCTGCCACTCGTGCTCCACTCTACTCGTCTTTTTTTTAAGAAGAGTAACTTTGGGCGCAGCCTTCCTGGAGGCTAACATAGGGAGCCGGGGTTTGATCCCTGGACCGGCAGCTCCACACCTTAGAGATTTTGCCAGCTGCACTAGGCACTCGCTTGCGCTCCACCGCTTTCTCCGCTGCCATCACTTTCCCTCTTCTCTGTGCACCTCCACGCCATGGCGGCAGGCTTCTACGGCGAGTGCGTGCATCTTCCTCCCTCCTTGCCTCCCTCCTCCATTTCTCACCCCTCCGTCCCTTCATTTTCTCCCATTTTCCACGAACTCCATGGAGCCGGAGTTCAGGACGACGGTGGCAGGTTCCGACGAACCCGCACCCTCCCCTTTCCTTGCATCCCTCCATGAGGCTTCGGTGAGAAAGTGCGATAGTAAGAGGCCCACACATGTGCGCCACCCCGGGCCTTCACCATAGTGGATGCGGTGGTGATGGTCGTGGACCCGTTGGATCCAGTGATGGTGGCTACGAATCCGATGATAGACGGCGGTGGATGCAGTCAGTTCAGGCCCAGGTACCTATTCTCTTCCTCCGCTCTCCATTCTCCCTCCATGATTCTGTTGTTGTAGTAATAGATCTCACGTTATTGTAGATGATTTGGTTGTTGTAGTAATAGATCTCACGTTATTGCAGAGATTGTTTCGAATGTTTTTGAATCATATGCTTTTTTGGGTTATTGCAGTGGATGTTTTCAGGTTGTTGCAACAAGCGGCCTCATGATGTAGCTGTAGTAGTTGTCGTCATTGTTTGCATTGGGTTTTTCTATTATTGCAACATATATATTCTTTGGTTGCTAGAATAGTTTTTTCCATGTTTTATTTCGTATTTTTTTGTGTTTGTTTCACGAGAGCATTTTTTGTATGTTGCAATAGCCTTTTTTTCATGTTTTGCATGGGTGGTTCTGCGTGGGAGCAAGCAGGCGATGCGCAGAGGTGCTTGGTCCGGCAAGGCCGGGTCAGGCTAGGGTGGTTGCCTTTGCTCGGGGGAGCCCTTTTGATTTGTTCCTAATCCTTCGTGGTTGAGAGAGGGTGTGTGGGTTGGGGGCGTCTGATGGAAGTCACTTCCATCGGACGTCCGAGCGCTAAAAATTTGGCATCTCTCAGCGTGAACAATTGCGAAAAAATTGACCAAACTATATATAACATATAATATATATTTGTTTTGTGTTGTTTATTTGCCGAGTTCTTCAAAGATTTAACAACAATATATATAATTAACAGTTATTGGGCGAGAACCCAACACGCTGGCCATTGATGTCGTACACGATGCGGAACCCCTGCTGCTGGAGGTTGCCTATGATGGAAACACTACGGTCGCCCGTGCCGGCGAACGCGAAGCAGACGGTGCCCTTGGAGTCCACAGGGATAAGGTAGTTCTTGGGTGGGAGCCTCACCTCCACGCCACCGGCGAAGTGCATCGACAAGGCAGGCACCTTCAATCGCCTGCCGCGCACGGCGTAGCACGTATCAAAGAAGTTGGAGGGTCCGCCGGTGGAGACCTTGCCGAGGTCTGTTGCCGCAGCGCGGAAGGCGTCACGGAAGGCTGTGTACGCGGGCCGGGCGAGGCGCGTCACGGTGGTGCCGGAGTCCAGAATGACGCCGCCACGGCCCGTGTGCGGGTCTAGCCGGAGGTCGTGCTCGGAGACGCCCGGCACGCGCACGCCGCCCACACCGACACCGACGAGCCGCACATAGTAGAACGTGTCCATGTTCAGGTTGCGCACCGTGGGGGTGAACGACGCCTGCGGGTAGGTGTCTCCGGCGCCGGCGCCAAAGGTGACGAAGGAGGACCGAGAGCCCGGACTGGAGAACATGTCGACGAGGCAGTAGGAGAAGGTCTGGTTGTAGCCGTGGCCGGCGATCTGGTTGGGGAACGACATGACGCCACGGCCGAGGCCCAGGATCCCTGCCGCCGGCGCGTCGAACAGGCCGCGGTTGTCGTGGCCGCACCCGATCGACAGGTCCGGCAGACTGACGGCGCCGGCGAAGGCCTCAAAGGTCAGCATCTCCGAGATGAGCTCGCCAGACGTCGTGGAGCCGTCCCCGTAGCCGACGGCGTAGACGCACGTCTTGCGATGTGAGTCACCGCCGGCGGACCGGCCCAGGGATTGGCACGCCGGCGCGTTGTACCCGATGTCCTGGTGCGACGTCGAGCGCCGCGGGTCGAACACGGGGCCTGACTGAGGGAAGCACCGCTGGCACGGCTGGCACTGCAACCACGTCAGATCGCTGCCGGTGTCCAGCGCCAGCAGCGCCTCGACGCCCGGCGTGCCGACTGAGATCTTGGCGATGTACTCGCCGCTCGTAGGCGCCCCGGAAACCACCGGCGCCACAAACCTCTCGCCGTGGGAGAGTCGTCTGACGACCCGCGTGGCGTTGCCCGTGCCCCCCGCCGTGGCCGACGCCTTCGAGTTGATCCATGCTGCCCTCCGCTCGTCCCGCTGCAGGCGGCGCGCGAGGAGATCGGCGGCTGTGGCGTTCACCAAGAACGAGTCGCGATGCACCAGGCGGATGTGCAGAGGCGACGACGACGTCGCGCCGTCATCCGCCGTGTCGGCGCCGGCAGCCGGAGCGGTGTTTGCATGGGGCGACAGATCGGTTACCACGTAGTTGTGGTACACGTACTCCACGGGCATGTCGAGCCCGACGACGAGCGCGTCAGTGAACATGGCGAGCAGCAGAAGTCGAGCGAGAGACGTCGACGACGCCATGGTTGTTAGCAAGCGAGCAGGAGTCACCTGCTGGATCAGTAGAAGTGATCTGGAGCTAGTGAGTGATTCCATGGCTGCAGGGGGTTGAAGGTTATATGGCTGCAGGGTGATTAATGAGGCCGCGTCTCCAGCCTGAGTGACGCCATAGTTAGCATGCAGCAAGGGAGGGTCTGTAAAGATAGAAGAAGAAGGCAGGCGGCTGTCGCTAGAACAGGGGATTAGAGATAGACTACAGATATACTAGGCAGGATGTGATTATTAAATACATTTATAGATTAACATACAAACATCTACAACATTAAATATATTCATTAGATACGCTAAAAGAAATAATCGGGGTAGTGTGTTTAAAGATATTGTACATGATGTTAATATGTTTTTGTATAAACGTAGTGAAAAACTGAGAAGTATAAACTTAGTGAAAAATTGGGGATAAATTTTCTTTGCTATTTATCTGTTGACAGATAATTCGTATTAAAATTATCAATTTTTATACATTTGATTGTGCTTTAGGATTTATGGTCCAACTTTTTACTGGGTGGCATGTATAAGAAATATGAAAAATTTAACCACGTTGATAATTGAATGATACATTGCCGATGATGGCCACACCACGGTCGCAAGCTGCCAGTGAATGTGAAGCACATGGTTCCTGTTGGAGTCTAATGAGACCTAGTGAAAGACATCTTTTTGCCCTTAAGGTCATATGCCGTTAGGCAGTTGGATTGGCATTGAGATGTGTGCCCAGAAACATAAAGGATGCAAACTTGTTGCTGGTCGGCGCCACACAGTCACCACGGTACTGTTTGCAGAGTCCGCGGCTGTGGTCACCTTGGTAATGGTCAACATTGATCTCCGCTTGTCCCACTAGCTGTTGGTGCGCAAGGAGCACAGCTGCGCTGGCGTTCAGTGTGACGAGTCGTGAACAGGGGGGAGGGGGGGTGCGGTGCGGTGCGGCGCGGCATGGACCCCTTGCTCCACCGCTGGTCACCTTCCCGGATGGACACAATAAAAGGCTGTTCTGACGATGGTGGATGAACACATTCTCCGGCATGGCATACATTGACGACCCGTTGCCATTCCAGCATTCCGTACTCATGGATCATGGAGACAGCAGCTCACGTGAAGCCCACGGAAATTTTCCCGTGGGATACTTCTACGACAGAATTTTAGGCTTGGTGGCCAGTATTTCTATTGACGTCTCAAAATTTTCATGTATAGGATGTACCGACAGCGAAAATAATGTACCGATACAGAAATCAGTCGACCGACATGAAAAATGTATTTTTTAGGCGCTTTATTTCTGTCAGTGTTGACTTGTGGGTCTCCTTTACAGAAGCATCCATGGAATTATTTAAAACAGCCATGCCGGAGAATGTGTTCGAATCAAGCCTGTTACCGGTGCCAATCGGGTTCCTTTGGGGTCTGGAAAAAAATTTCAAATTTCAACTTGGGGGAAACATGTTTATCCCCCTAAGCTCTTTCCCTCGGTTCATGCACGCTCTACCCCTCCTAGGTGCTCTAGGTGCCTGTCTCTCTCTCATTCAAGAGGCCGTTGCAAAAATGCAATTAAATGCCTTGTCTGCTTCGGCTGGGGGCACGTGGCGGCTGCATGTCTCCGAAGTTTAAATTCAAATCACGTCTCTCCTATGGACATTGATTCGGTCAGCTTCAACAGGCCCAACATGCCGGGCCCAAGCAAAAGCCTTCCTCCCTCCTCTTGGTTTACAAGGCCTCCTGGGTCATCTCCCAGTAGCCCTCCCATTTTCAATTCATGCCTAGAATGGGCTGCCCATTTGGCCAAAGTAACTCTTTCAATTCCTCTTAACTCCCCGCCGCCCATCGTCGTTCCTTGGAATTTGCCAGAGCCGCCCGCCTCGGTATCATACGCGCTCTCCATTGGGAGAGACTCCTCGGCTACTGAGGGGAGTGATAAAACCACCCAACCTCAGACGCCTCGAGTCACTCCTCAGTCCTCCCAGCAAGAGAACCCTCCTGCAAACCCCCAACTTCACTACTCCAAGGAGGCAGACAACTCCCAATCTCCTCGTGCTGCTCTTCGCTGTGCTGCTTCAAGTGCGGAGCTCGCCATTGCGTTTCAGCGAGCGGACCCGAGGCCCTTCGTACCCCCTGGAATGAACATGATCAACGTTCCAGGGCGCGTGCCGATGGTGAGAGCTGTGGCGAGATCAAGGCCGCAGAGGCAGAATGAGCACGTGGCGATCGTCACGATCAACCCGCTACCTGGTAATGCTCTCCACTTTCCCACGGTTAGAGAGATCCTGGAAGAATTCCTTGAGGAGCAGCGTATTGGCTTTACTGATATCCAGCCTAGTACTCTTGGTCAAGCTCTAGTGGTTCTTGCTTCGCCTGTGGTTAGAGATGCTTTGGTTATGAATAGTCCACTGCCGTTTGGAGATGTTCAAGTTACTTTCACTAGGCACAATCAGGGGAGGAACTGGCGCAGGGTTAATTTTAATCATGAGTGCTGGGTGATGTTGATGTCTTTTCCTCTGGATTACTGGGAGACAGACTATGTGCAAGATGCTATTTGCTCGTTTGGGTGGGTTGAAAACTGCATTAATAACAGGGGTAGAATGACAAGGCTGATTGCTAGAATCAGGGTAGCTAACCTGCAGAGCATACCTCAGTGGATAGTTTTCTCTGATGGAGTTGGGAATGAACTGGATTCTTGGACCATACAGTGTGAGGTCATTAGTCATGAACTTGTTGGTGGCGCCCCACCTGAGGATCCTGCACCACAAAACCTAAACCTCCTAGCACCCTATGACTACTTTGGGCTGGGACAACCAGGAGCCGGCCCAATAAACCTTGGAAATCAGGTTGCTGGAGGTGGACAAGGAAACTTTGGTATGCTACAAGGACAGGGGAATAATATGCATGGACAGCCACAACAGCTGGAAGGTATTTTGGCTATGCAAGATGAGGTTAACAATGAAAATGATGATGCTGAGGAGGAACAGCAGATCCAAGAGGAGAACTCTGACGTTCCATAGGTGGCTTGGGATCTGTGGCCAAATGAACAGCCAAATAATCCACATGCTAAAAATAATATTCAAGCTGCTAGGAATATGGAGATTGACCTTAATATGGCTCCTGATATGCAGGAGGTTATCATTAACCCACTGGCAGCCCCTGCTGATGAGAATGGAAATGGTGACATAGAGGAAGATGTTCTGGTCATACCTCCTGAAGAGCAGAATCAAGAGGAGGTGCAAGAGCTTATGCTGCAGCTACCTGAGAACAACTTTGAGTTTCCTAACCTCAACCTGCCAATTGATCCAGTGATTGACGATGAAGGTGTCCCCTTCCACATGCTAGTAGATGAATATCTCTCTGATGAGGATGAGGAAGACCCAGATGAGTTGATAATCTAGGAAGGTTATATGTCTGAGGAAAACCCTGCACCTGTGCTAGATGGGGGTTTGGAACTGAAGCATGGGGTGGAAGATCAGGATGGTGATTTGGAACCAGAGGAAGAACCTGAGGAGGAGAATATGGTAAACTCAGATGAAGATTCAAAGAAGGGGAATGAGTCTGGTCAGCAACAGAACAATGCAGCACACCATGTCCTGCAGTCTGATGAGGATGAGGAAGACGCAGATGAGTTGATAATGCAGGAAGGCCATACGTCTGAGGAAAACCTTGCACCTGTGCTAGATGGGTGTTTGGATCTGCAGCATGGGGTAGAAGATCAGGATGGTGATCTAGAACCAGAGGAAGAACCTGAGGAGGAAAATATGGTAAACTCAGATGAAGTTTCAGAGAATGGGAATGAGCATGATCAGCAACAGAACAATACAGCACACCATGTCCTGCAGGATGGTACTGTTGTAATCATGGATGAAATAGTTGGTCCATCTTTGTTGGCACAGCTCAATAAAAGTCAGAGAATAGTGAAGAATTTCTGGATCAAAGTTAATGAAAGCAGCTCAGGGAAAAAGATTGAAATAGCACATCAGAGGGCTCCATTCTTTGCTCACCTGTTAGCCTCTCCTGGTAATTTCAAATGGGCCAAAGAATTCTTGGAATCAGAAGCTAGTAAGTTCTTCAATCTGAATCAAAAAACTTCTCTCATTCAAGTTCCAAATTCTTGTCCTAAACCCTCTACTCACAAATCTCTGCTCAAATCCATTTCAGCAGAGCTCATTTAGGACCTGGAGCAAGACACATCAAGCAATGATGCCTATCTGAACGAGGAGCATAGTGGAGAGAAGATAAAAAAACAAGCCATGAAGGGGAAAACACCCATCTCTGAAATGGAGGTAAGAAGAAGCCCGAGACTTCAGGAAAGTAATAAAGGTTTCAAACATATTACCTGCATGGATAGATGATGTACAATTTGTGTGCCAAATCCACCTGATCTTTCAGTTCATCTGATACAAAATCTGGGTTCAAAATTTTGCCAGATTGACAAGGACCTGCTCACTGAGAAGGCACTTAGCAGCAAAAGGAAGATTGCAGCAAGGAAGAATAACAAGTTGGAGGCAGATAAGGGAGACAGTGAGGCTGAAAGCAGCAAGACACAAGAAATGAAGAACAAGAAAAAACAAAAGAAGCTGACAAAGAAGAAAGCTGGACCTCAGGTTGGTGAATCTATAGAGGAAAGTAATGGTGCTAGCCAAGATGAAGCTGCACCACTGAAGAAAGCAAGCAAATGAAAGGCCCCTTCATGAGAAAGAGAGGAGTAGGATGCTACAGCTACCACAATGCATCTTCCTTACTAGTTATCTTTATTTTCCAGTTTTTAGTCTATTTAAACTTTTGGACCATGTTAAGTTGTAATCAGTGGAACTCCCTCCTTAAGGGTGCTATGGCTATGAAGTGTAAGCAGCTGGGCTGTGCGTTTAGTTTGAGTTTATTGAGAAAATGCTGGTATCAGTACTGCAGCAAGAACATGTTTAAGAACATATTTAGAAAGAACCCAATATCTGCCTTGTCCTTAGTCATGGTTAATTCTGTGGTATATGTCTGGTTAGCTGTTGTTCATGTCCAGATGTGGTGGTATTTGATTATGATGGTTCTATCATCCTATGAGGAGATCATGGTTTATGATGTGGGTATAATATGCCAAGATAGGGCAGTCATTCTTCTAGTCTGTTACACACAACCAACACTGGAAGTTAATGAATAATCAAAGTACGAAATGCTGGAAGGTTCTATGTTGGAATATTAGAGGAGTTAATTCAGAGGATAAATGTGATGACATCAGAGATACAATAACTGATTCCAGTTGTGAAATTTTTTGCTTTCAAGAAACAAAAAAGCAATCCTTTGATGTCCAATTTATTAAAAAATTCAGCCCTCATAGTTTCGATAGCTTTGAATTTATGCCATCAATTGGGGCATCAGGAGCATTGCTGACATGCTGGAAAAGTTCTGCCTTCTCTGGGCAACTAATCTTTCAAAATAGATATGCCTTAACCATCAGATTGTCTGCTAAGCATAATGGGGACACCTGGTTTCTTACAAATATTTATGGACCCTGCTAACATGAGGAAAAAAGAGACTTCTTGAGATGGTTCAAACATTACACAATATGTGTTGATGATAATTGGCTCTTTGTGGGAGACTTCAATCTAATGAGGAAGCTTGAAAACAGGAACAAACCTGGGGGAGATGTTTCTGAAATGCTGCTCTTCAATGAAGCCATTAGCTCTCTTGGGTTAATTGAATTACCTTTATATGGAAGACGATTTACCTGGACGAATAAACAAGCCTCACCTCTTCTGGAAAGAATTGACTGGTTCTTCACTTCCAGCTCCTGGACCTCTAATTATCCAAACACCACAGTAAGCACTATGATTATGCAGACTTCAGACCACTGGCCCTGCAACATCACCATCTCCACTGGAATCCCCAAAGGGAAAGTCTTCAGGTTCGAGAATTACTGGCTCCAACAACCAAGCTTCATGAGTACTGCTCAATTGGGTTGGCATGACCCAAATAACACATTAGACAAAGCAAAGGCCCTCACTGCAAAATACAAGAATTTGAGGAAAACATTGAGGAACTAGCAGCAACATCTATCCAACCTACATGCAACCATCTCCAATGTCAAGATTGTTTTTTCTTTGATGGAAAGCATTGAAGAAGTAAGGGACCTGACCTTAATTGAATGGAACTTCAAAGCAGCCCTGAACCTCAAACTGAGCCAGTTGCTAGAGCAGCAGAGAATCTATTGGAAACAAAGAAGCAAAATTAGATGGATTAAAGAGGGTGATGCTAGCACAAAGCTCTTCCATGCAAATGCAACAATCAAACATAGAAACAACTTAATTGCTCAGCTGCAAAAACCAAGTGGGGAAATTGTTCTTAGCCATGCTGATAAAGAGAAGGTACTTTGGGAAGCTTTGAAGGACAGAATTGGGCAGTCAGAATTCACTGGAATTACTTTCAACCTTGCCAACTTCTTGGAGAGCCACAACGATTTAGAACACCTAGAGGCACTATTCACAAGAACTGATATTGACAGGGTAATCAAAAAACTCCCCAATGACAAGGCCCCAGGACCAGATGGTTTTAACAACGAATTTATCAAAAGTTGCTGGCACTTCATTAAAGATGACTTTTGTGCTCTATGCATGGCTTTCCAGAATCAACAAATCTGTCTCCAAAGCATCAATGATTCCTACATCACTCTTATCCCAAAAATTGATGGAGCCATTAGAGTTGGGGACTTCAGGCCAATTTCTCTTTTAAATGGGTCAATCAAGCTAATCACAAAACTTCTTGCAAATAGGCTGCACACTGTCATCCTCCAACTGGTGCATAAAAATCATTATGGATTCATAAGGACAAGAACAATTCAAGATTGCATAGCTTGGTCCTTTGAATACCTACACCTCTGTCATCACTCAAAAAAAGAAATAGTGGTTTTAAAGTTGGACTTTGAGAAGGCTTTCGATAGAATTGAGCACAAACTGATCTTGGCTGTCATGACACAGTTAGGGTGTGGAGCAAAATGGATTTTATGGATTGAATCCATTCTAACCTCTGACACATCTGCAGTACTGCTAAATGGAGTTTCAGGCAAAACCTTCTATTGTAGGAGAGGAGTCAGACAAGGGGATCCCCTATCACCTCTAATTTTTGTGTTGGCGGCAGATCTCTTACAATCCATTCTGAATAAAGCTGTCCAAAGGAATATGCTCAAGCTGCCAATCCCAGCACCAAGCATGGATTTCCCAATAATCCAATACGCGGATGATACACTGATCATAATGGAAGCCTCTTCTACTCAGCTCTTCTTTCTCAAAGGGGTCCTCCAGTCCTTCAGTGACTCAACAGGTTTAAAAATCAACTTCTCAAAATCAATGATGGTCCCCATCAACTTAAGTGATGAAAAACTCAATCATCTGGCAAGAACATTTGGTTGTCAACCTGACTCATTCCCATTTACCTACTTGGGGCTCCCAATGAGTTTGGTCAAGCCAAAGGTGAATGACTTTCTGCCACTGATGAGCAAGTGTGAAAAGAGACTAAATTACACCTCTCCTTTTCTTAGTCAAGCAGGAAGGCTTGAGCTTACCAACTCTGTTCTGTCAGCTCTACCAACCTACACAATGTGCTCCATTCTTCTCCCTAAAACTATAATTAAGCAGATTGATAAGTACAGAAAACACTGCTTGTGGAGAGGGGCTTCAGCAAGTGAGAAAAAAGTGGCAAAAGCTGCATGGCCATTGGTATGTACCTCAAAAGATGAGGGTGGAATGGGGGTCTTGAATCTTTAAACTCAAAATAAGGCCTTACTTCTTAAGCATTTAAGCAAATTCTTCAACAGGTGTGATCTGCCTTGGGTCAACCTGATTTGGCACACCTATTACAGAAATGGAAGACTTTCAATTACAAGCTCAGTGAAAGGATCTTTCTGGTGGAGGGATGCACTAAAATTGTTGGATAGTTTCAAAGGTATTGCATGCATAACAGTGTTTAGTGGGGAGACATGTATGCTGTGGGATGATCTCTGGAATGATAAAGTGAGAAAATGGTCTTTCCTAGAACTTCATTCCTATGCAAAAGATAAGTCTTTGAGCCTAAGACAGGTCTGGGAGACAGAGAACAGGCATCAGCTTTTTAGCTTGCCCATGTCAAATGTGGCATACCTGCAGTTTCAGGAACTGGAAATGGAACTGAGCACTTTAGAACTGAATGAAGAAAATGACATATGGACATACATTTGGGGCTCATCAATGTTCTCATCTTCCAAGGCTTATAAAGCTCTTGCAGGACATTCTCAAGTTGAACCTATTTTCAAGTGGTTATGGAAAACAGCCTGTCAAGGCAAACATAAAAATTTTTTCTGGCTAGCTTTAAGGGACAGACTCAGTACCAGAGAAATGATGAGAAGAAGAAATATGTTTTTGCAGAGTTACCTATGTGTGCTTTGTCAACACTCAGTGGAGGAATCTATGATGCACTTGCTATTCCACTGCCCGTTCTCTAAAGACTGTTGGAACTCTCTGAACTTCCAAATCAATGATCAACTGTCCATTTTTCAGCTGTACTTGGAGTGGAAAGAAATTACTCGGCTGAACATAGCACTGGACCTTTTCATTCTAACCTGTTGGGGAATTTGGATGGTGCGGAATGATATCATCTTCAGAAATTCGAATGCCTCGATTAACAATTTCAAGACACATGTCCTTCAAGAAGCCAACAACCTGAAGCTACGCATCAAAGCTAGATTTAGTGATCAGCTAGATTTATGGATTGCCACTTTTCTGTAACTTTTTCCTCGCTCTCGTTTTTGCTTCTGCTTTGTTTGTAACTCCATCTGTACCTTGTTCCTTTTTTAATGCATTTACAGTAGGAGCCCCTGGCTCCTCCTGATTGTTCAAAAAAAAATTATTTAAAAACAAATCATGAAAAGGAAAAATGATCTTTTCCCGGATGTTTGGAACTGAGGTATTCGATAATTTTAGTAGATGAAAAACAGATGTCACAAGTCACGTGACATGGTCCATTGATGAGGCATCCTGTGTCTTCTGAAGTACATAAAAACAGTTTTTGGTTTCATTGATCAGAGGCATTTTAGCAAATTGTTTTCAGTGTATGGTGACAGCTGACCTCAATAATTGAAAACTTGCAGTGCGGAGAAAACAGAGTAGCTATAGCAAATTGTTTGAACAATGTTTAAACGGTGCATTGACCGTGTCCTTTTGGCTCTAAATGGTAAATAAGACCGTCTGGACCCTTTTAAATTATTATAAACCGACTAAACAGCCATTAAATTCACCATCTGTTCAGCGAGAGGATTAACAGTACTATATTTTAACCCAATTAATTAAATTCATGGGTGGAGAATATTTTTGCATGGGTCTAAGAAACATTTAACTATGTGTTTGACATGGATTTGGTCATAACACCTGCAAAGAGCATAATCGCTCAGCATAGGTGGGTCAATGATCAACGTAGCCTACAACGTGCAAACAAACAATTTTCCCGGTGCCTCCAACGATGAGTGTGTCATAGCCTCATAAGGAGCGAGATAAGAAAGACACGCAAAACATGTCTGCAGAGGAGCCTCGTCAGTAGCACGGTACGCAAGATGAGTTGTTTCTTACTCACTAAGAGTTAATGCATTTGTAATGTGTATTTGTATTTCTAATTTGTGATCTTAATTACACAGGTTATTTGTATTGTTGGACCATGTCAACCATCTCAACACTCTCTTAGGCTAGTAATATGTCATCTATTGACAACAGGATCTTGGTTTCTTGACGCAGTTTGTCTAAAACCATTTTTAGTGCATTTGCGTGCACTTATTTTATTTCAAACTGCAATTAACCAAGCAAACAAAGCAGAAGCATGTATATCATCACTGAGGTGGTCAAATCAATCTAAGGGCTGGAATACTTGTGTTGCATTCCAGAGTTGCATACAATCTTTCGAAAAAATTGAAAAAGGAAAACTCTTGGGCAAGCCTGGCCGCTGTCATTCCTGGCCTGTTGACGAGTGTCGAGTAATCCTGACCGCGCGCTATTGTTGGCATGCTGCTGGGTCGCGCGAGCCTTCGGACTGTCGCGGTGATTGCGCACGGATCCTGGTCGCCAGCTGCGCGTCCCCTGGCCGAGTCATGGTTGCTGCTCTTTCGCTGGTGTTGGTGCGAGGCCCCACATTAGAGCGGGTAGCAGTGTCACCTTGCAGTAGAGAAGGAAGCTTGATCCTCTTATCTGCTGATACATCCCTTTCCTAGCCTAGACATCTGTCTACAGCATTGCATTGCAATTTACGTGGCATGCAACCTTTTGCTGTGTCCAGGCCGGGTTTATCTATATGGAATTATAGTACCATTAATGTACATGACAAAGGAAGAGCCCGGAGATTAGGAGGTGAACTTGAGAGCAACGTGAATGGTGTTTGGACTGGGTTCATTTCTAGATATTGCCCATTCTTCATTTATATGACTTTTCCTTCCAAGGCAGGCTGTACCGAAGGCGTCATATATAATGCCCTAGCTCGCCCCTACCATTCCTTACACTTCAATCAAACTTCTATGAAGCCGTTTCAAGTGACGACTTCCATTATAGTTCAGGTTTTCATAGAGCATCAGATTGTCTAAAGAGATAAGGTAGTCAATGAATGAACAAAGACTTCGATGCCTAACTTCATTGCACGGTTTTGACATGCAAGTCATAAAATCCAATTGTTTTTTTTTTGAGCAGTATAAAATCCAATTGTTGCCTTCTGTTGTGAAACGATTTAGTCACCGAGTCACGGTGTTGGGCAAACTATCACATTGGAGGCCGGTGTCAAGCGACAGCACTAGCAACAACAGTAGAAGAAATGGAAGTGCTGAGAAGGAGGCGGCAGCGGCAGCCATGCCCAAATAGAAGCATGTACACATATTGCTGCATGACAGTGTCCCACCATGTACATACGACGTTGCCACACGTGCCAAGATCCCGTTTTGCTGGAGCAGGGGATCCCCCCGACTACGTTGGGCGAGGAGCAGGCGAGTGGGGGAATGTGGCCTCGTGGGGAGAAAGTTGTGTGGGGGTGGAGCGAAGACCAAGCCATTGGAGTTTGTGAGGCCATCTGGGTTTGATTTTTTGAAAAAACGAAGAGAATCCATCCGAGCAAGCAAGAGTCACTCGGAGCAATCACATACGAGAAGGCATCGGAGCAAGACCATGTCCACACGGATCTCGACTGCTGCCGCCGAGATAAGCTGTACATCTCTCGGACGTGTTAAAATGGGAATCCCACAACTTGGAGTTTCAACCTAGGAAAAGGCAAAACCTAAAGACCCAAGTCGTGTCTGGTTTAGTTTATTTGGTTCAGTTTCAAGTAATTGTACACCTGGTTTGCACCAAACCCGGGTAGGTGGAGTTCACATTCCACTGTTGAACATGACTAGTAAATTCTACACGGTTGAACAGATCTCTAGAGTGTTGGAGGTGATAAACCTTGTCGCTTTCTCTTGTGGGGAGACCGGCATGGGTGAGAATATGATGGCATTCTTGAGTCCTCATGGGCTCATGCCCAGCAAAGGTGAGAATATGATGGCATATACTGAACCGGTACGGTATATGGTGTGGCACAGTCAAAAATATTTCATGCTTTAGGCTGTGTGTGTGTGTGATGACCCGTCCTCAAACGGCATAGCGCACAAGTCTCAGGCTCCTAGCTGTAGTTAGAAGTTGTACGATTGGCCATGTGGCATAGCCATTGGTGTTTGTGACCTTAAGTTATCACTCGTCACTGTCTCGCTCCATCATCTGTCATTCCTTTCGACAAATTATTGGTTACAAATATATTGCTTGGTGGTTTCATGTGAATGACCGGCAGACAGATCAATATATTTGTATCCATAAAGAAAATGTGCTTATCTTGAAGATGCTGACGGAGTTTTAACTGCAGGCTATCATGATGTGCTTCGACTTAATCTGCTATAAATTTTTACACGGTTGGTTGGCAGGTCTATAATGCTGGCCCATCCTCCCCTCCTTTGGTTTCTTTACCATTGACCATTCCAAGCCTTGGAGCATATATAAAAGTGAGTGCGCTCATCATCCTCGTCCAGTTTCCGCCCTATTACAAACCGGTATACCGAGCTCGCCCTGTGTATTCTCTATCTCCGATCGATCCAATTTGTTGCCTTGACCACCACCATGCATGATTGTCTTTCTAAGAATGCGTGGCACCGAGGAAAGACAGCTAGCATGCAGTCCATGTTCATCCACTGTTTCCATACTCAGGCCATGCAGTTGAACCGGGTCCAGACGCAGTGCGCAATCAGTAGGCGTGGGCCCTGGATTATTCGATAGTGATTAACAAGCTCCTGATAAAGTTCTGGCTCCTCCTATTTCCTCAGAAAAAAAAATATCGGGTACCAGCTCAGCGCCTCAGCGTTTACATATTCCACCCTCTGTGATCTTTTTCCTCAGTCCTATTTAGATAACATTCTAATGCTATGATTCAGCCGTGATGTAGGGAATTTATGTTCTAGCTCTGTGAATGTACCCTTTCTCGCAGTTTTAGCCATGTCGTTTTCCAGAGTACTAAGTTGTTTCCGTGAGACGAACTTTTTAACTAATCTAGCTGGTTCCTTTGAATATGTAAACACAATCATTTGACATAGCTATTACACGGACGTGAGCAGTCCTCCGCGAAGAGAGCATCACCGGTGTCGCTTCCGTGCAAGGTGAACCGCAAAAGGGTGCTTGCAAAAGGTTCTCCGTGAAACTCGAATTGATATGGACGTGTGCGGTCAAAACTGATTTTACTTAAAATCTAACAAAAATGGAATTTACCCAACCTTAATTGGGTCTGAACCAATATCATTTTACGTAAAATCTAATATGGAGGGGGGTCAGAGCGATCGAGGGACGAACCGATTCGCAACAAAGTGATGAAACAAAGAAATTTGCAGTTTACCAAATGTTGGGCACGAAACTCGTAGCACACTAATAGAGAGAACTAATTGGAGGCGAGCGTTTTAGCTTCTTCGAGGGTGAAATGAATAGACATTGTCCTTGCCAACCACGCCACAAATCCCACGCAAAAGCCTCCAGAGGCTGAGGACCATAAACTGGACTGCCCTCCTCTCGTTCTTAGTTTTCACTCTCGGCATTGCAAACCAGCTACCCAACACACATCTCTGTCTAACTTGGATGTTTTCACAGAAGCAGAGGGCTTGGTGACATGTTGATCCTGCTGTGTCTCTGCAATAAAAAACAAGGCCAGGCTCCCAACCGAGCCATGACCAGCTGACGGCTGAGAATAAAAAAACAAGGTGCAGTCATCCTCCAGTCCTGAAGTCAGAAAATTCCGAGCAAATGACTGCGAAGTCAACACAGAAACCCTAAAAGATCTATTCACAAAATAAAACTTACTTTACCACCAAATACTAAATATAGTTTTCAGAACAATCTGAGGGCGCTAACCTATTCTAACCAGTAGAAGGGTGATACAATTATTGATTTTAAATATAAATTAACTGATTGTGCTATATGATCTTTCGCTATTAGTTGTGTGTAAGAAACCAGTTGTGAACATTTTATATGGCATCACAAACAGTACTTAGTACAAATCCATTGCGACGACTGGTAGCTTCACAACCGTCGGCGGACAAGTGATAAGACATTTGATCAGGCGCATGCAACCACTAAACTAGTATATAGATGGGCAGTTGTAAACACCAGTTTTATGGTACTATTTACTACTCACTGTTCCAGCCATTCACATCACTGCCGAGCTGCCTAGTCGCGAGCACGGACCCAGGGAAGCCGCAGGTGCTCACCACCACCAGGAGAAGGCACTGGAGGCGACCCTGGCCGGGAGGGTCGCGACGTCCTCGACTGCTGCCAGGAGGAAGATGCCGCCGGTGTGGATCCGGGCTGGCGCTGCTCGCCCACGCCCGCACCGCGGCGGGATCCCGACCGCTCGTCGGCGCCTGCGGTGGCCCCGAGCCCGTGCCGTGCTAGTCCGGACCGCGCGCCATCACTTGAGAATGCCTTGTGCCTGCTCCGCGCTGGGGTCTAGGCCACTCGTCGGCGTTCGCGGCGGCCTCGTGCTGTGGGGCTGGGAGGAGGAGCTCTGGAGATCGGAATAGTGCGGTGGAGCACGACTACACGAGGCTGCGTTGGGTGGAGGAGATGAATGGATACGAGATATTTGGGGAGCGGAGAGAGAGACATGGACGTGAGCGCCGAGTAAAGGAGACTGAATAAAAATTTCGGACCAAGCCAACATGCGTTCGGGTCCGCGTGTCTCGTTACTGCCGGACCAAGCCAACAGCCAGTAGCGTTGAGACATGTCACTGTCGGCGTGTGGCTTCAACCGACAGTGACGTGAGGCTGAGATAACACCGTCGGTTCAAGAGACGACCCGACAGTGATGTGCATCAACATTGCTGGTGCCTATGCTCCTTGATGAAAGTCTTGTCTGTCATGAAGTGGCACCGATAGTGAAGACTATCACTGACGGTTTTGTCATTTCCGATAATGATAAGGTGTGCAGTGATGCAACAATTTGTAGTAGTGACTTAAACCTGTTTTTCTTGAGGTCTTGCCTCGTTAAAAACTGTCTAGAATCCCTCGTGTCTTGTGGGCCTCTTAAGTCCACACATAAAAATAAGAACCATCGTTATCTTGAGCAGGGTTGACGGCGGGGTGGCCTCAGCCTTTTGTATACGTAGCAGAGATCCATACTATGGTTCTCAGGATTAACTATATTTAGTGATTCTAGTTGGCTCAGAAATTCCGGTGACCAAAAGCAACGGAGAGAGAGGGAGAGGAAGAGGGAGAGAGAGATAATGGGAGAGATAGAGAGCAGGCTTTGCATAATATTTTGCTACACCACTAGCTGACGAGTTGTTAAACGAGTACTTGCTAGCACAGAGAGAATAGTGACATACATTTTGGGAATGGGTGGCATCTAAGGAAGTCCTCTAACAATATCTATTTGTTGGTGAAGTTCATCTATATCTGTTGGAATTGAGGATTTTTTTTTACGGAAACGGTAGGGGAACTCCCCTACTGATTATTTTGCTTTTAAAAAATGAAAGAATGTTATGTACAAAACTGAAGAGAAAAGAAATATTACAAGGCATCCAGGCCCAAAGAGAAAACGGGACAAAATTTATATGTAGTTAACTCTCCAAGATTGAAGCAAGGCACTCTTTTTTCTTTAAAGTCACAGGGGGGTAGAGGATTCCCACCTGAATATTTTCATTGATCAATGCCGGCAGGCAACCAAAAGGGAAACAAATTACATCATTTTGAAAGTAGGGCACTCTTGGTAGCCTTGGCTTTGATGCACACCAACCCAAGCTCTTCATGGAATAGTCTTCTCTAAATGGCAATGTTTCATTGTCCATTGTAGAAAATGATTGCATTTCTGGTACTCCAGATGATCCAGCAGGCAGTGATGATGATTTTCCTGAAGATAACATTATTGAAGTCACTTCTGCTTGCAGCACCAAGTCAAGAGGTCTTATGTTCCGGCTTCAATTCATGGGAATAGCAGCGGAGCAATCCCTGCTGAAAGGACATTCAAAAAACAAATTGAAGCTAGTTTCTTCAAAACCCAGACCATATGGGACACCAGTGTAGTCATTCAGCTGCATATTCTTTCTTAGCAACAGATTTGTTGAGTTCAGTCTATCTATTAACAAAAGCCTGAAGAAGAATTTATCTGTCCCCAAATTGTTTAGAACCCCAAAGCCATTTAAAGAGGGGCGAGGCAGCATTGTTGCCAATAAGAATTTTGTAAGCCTTTTTTACTGCTGTATTTTGACGGGCCCCAATTATAGCTTCAGCTGTCAGACATGGTGGAACTGAGATTGCAGTGGCTAGGTGAAAATGGCTATGAAGCAAGGTTTGTAGTGTAGTACTGAGAGCATCATTCATGATATGTGCAGCACCTCGAGCCTCCTGACATATGGCATCGATGGTTTATCTCCATACACACAGGAGCACTGTGAGCTTTGCTCAGGCACATCCGCACGCATGTGCAACTAGCTAGTGCGACAGCACAGGCCCCCAAATGTGTAGGGCCTTTCAAAATCAGTATATAAAACCTGTGAAGATTAGTACTAGTTAGCATTATGTATTATTATTATAGTCTATATATACTGACATTTTCCCATTGAAAACTCTTGCCTTGAAAAAATTCACAAGAAGATGCATGGACCCTCTTCCTCTTTCTTTATCAATGTCTTCTAATTTATTTCCTTCCTAATGCAAGTCATCGCAATTTTTCTCTTGCTGCATACAAATCATGAAGTGTGTTTCATAGGAGGACTTACAACTCTGATTCCCTGTGGCTGATTTTCTGTCACTGAGTCGATTAATCCTGATTTGTTTCTCAAACTCTTAATAGACTATACGAATCTCACACCAGCTTAAAATATTTATCTTCTCTCTGTTTGCTTATGGGCATAACTCTCCTCTTATCTTATTTTGATTGCGTTCAGCTAGCTTAAAATAGTTTATTGGGATCGGCTTGTTTAATAATCAAAATAGTCATGTTTAATATTTGCATTACTGGTTGTGTTTCCTCACATACCGATCTGCTGTACATTTCCTAGCTGCTGCTGATCGATATCAGTATAACTGCTACATGGTAGTAGCACAGCTATACTTGATTCTCAAGGCATTGAGTTGCTGCGGTGATGGCATTGTAGTTGCTCCAGGCAGCACTAGCAGTAGCAGAAGAAGCTATCGTGGTGATAAGCATCTGGGAACAATGTTGCGCAGGAAGCTGTCTTGCCGGAATTGGATTGTCTCAGGCTCTCAGCTCGTTTCTGGTGGGAGCCAGGAGGGTGCGATGTGGTAGGGAAAAGGTGACACACCAGACACTTGCCTAGAGTTGGATAATGAGGCCTAGATGAGGAGAGACCTATTATGGCGTGAAGTCCTGACACCTCCCAGGCCTGCACATTGAATAATCATAGATAGCGCTTAATATTATCAGCGACAAACTCAGGCCGAAGCCCGCAGCAATTATTTATCAATCTCACAATTGGCTTGGGAGGACTCTGGTTAACAATACACTATCAGAAACACCTCCTTTGTCGAGTGCCGGCCGCACTCGACAAAGGCACCTTTACCGTCGGTAAAGGCTTTGCCGAGTGCGGCTCTTGGCAAAACGTACTCGGCAAAGAATTGGTCGGCAAATGAGTCTTTGCCGAGTGCCACGCCAGCATTCGACAAAAGTAACGGGCGCCGTCAACCTGACGGCACCCTTTGCCGAGTGTGACGTGGCAGGCACTCGGCAAAGATTTTTTATTTTTTTGAAAAATTCTTTGCCGAGTGCCAGCTCTCGGCAAAGATTTTTTATTTTCTTTTTTGAAAAATCCTTTGCCAAGTGCCGGCTCTCGGCAAAGATTTTTTAATTTTTTCTTAAAAATCCTTTGCCGAGTGGCGGCTCTCGGCAAAGATTTTTTTTTGAAAAAAACTTTGCCGAGTGCCGGCTCTCAGTAAAGATTTTATTTTATTTTTATAAAAATCCTTTGCTGAGTGCCGGCTCTCGGCAAAGGTATCGTCACTTTGCCGAGTGTTGTGCTAGCACTCGGCAAAGCTAGGCTCTGCTAGAAAAAATGCCCATCTTTGCCGAGAGCTGGCACTTGGCAAAGCTGAAATTTTTTTTTAGTTTTTTTCTGTTTTCTTCCATTCCAGACATGCAATTTCACATATATTCACGACATAGACTAGAAAATCACATAAATATCGTATTTCATCAGAACCATGACGTCTCAACACGAATTCATACATAAAGGTCTTCAAATTCATCAGTTACATCTATACAAATTCACCACAAGTCCAAAAGAGCGACAAGTTCATCTATACAAGTCCACAAGCGGGCAGTAGAGGTACCTAGCTCGACCCGGCGTCCCCCTTGCTCCCAGGAGGCCACCCTGACAGCGGCGCCGACTGGAGCATCCAATAGGGCGGCAGAAGCAGAGGGCCGCTTGCAGGCCCGCAGTGCCCCTGCTGCGTCGGTGGAGGAGGAGCGGTACCTGGCCACATGAACCCCTGAGTCGGGAAGATCGGGCCCAGCGGAGGGCTGGCATCTACAGGAGTCGGGTTCAAACCCGCCAACTGTTCTTGCACAAAGGACAAGTGATCTTATTAGTACCTGCAGGATGGCCGCACAAGCTAAAGCAACAAGCAATATACTCACCAGAGTCCCTATAGGAGTAGGCACAGGAATAGGTGGTGGAACGAAGATTGAGGCAGGGAGCTCGGCCTGCTGCACTCTTGGGATCTGAAGGCCTCGAAAGTAGGCGGCAAAGTCCTGCATCTGACGCTGGTAGTGCTGCGTGACAGCTGCCAGCTGCCGTTGATGGGCCACCGCCATGTTCTCCTGGTTCGCCTGCAACTGTGCGATCTAGGCCTGCAATATTACACCCATAAGGTTGATGGTATGTTAAGGCAAGGTACATATGTGAAACGAGTGAATGACAAATAAAACTGCACTTACCTGATATGCCGAGAACATATGCGCGTTGCTCGGCTGCCGAGGCGCTATGAGGATGTCGGAGGAGCTCGTGGTCCCTTCTCGTCGAATCTGGCTTAGCGTGGGAGCAGAGGACGACTCGATGGCACTGTTGGCCATCCAGTACCGGTCGTGCTGCTTCCCTTCTCCCAACCTCATCAAAAGGTCTGTGTCCAGGGGGTCGGTGGCGGGGTCAAACGTCTCGCCATGGCGTTGGCGAGGCGCGGAGGTGTACTCGGTGAGCTTGGGGTAGACGTTCGCGTTAGTGTACACGTCGGACCCGTCCGCCGGGTCGTAGACGTTGTCCACCGCCGTCTCTTTGCCCTTGTGAGCAAGGGCGTACCCCGTGAACTCGTTGACGACCTGCCCACCATGCGACTGGGTCTGCGAGGAAAACACAAATATGGTTACAAGTAATGACAATTGAGCGCTAGAATAAATAGATCAACAGAAGCGTACCCATCTTTTCATGAACAATTAGAGGGACAAGTTCCGTTGGTGGTGTGGTGCCCCTTGCATCTGTAGGCGGCTGTTGATGCAAAATTCTATCTGCAAACACACCGGGCTAATACCAAAATTGATATCCACAGCGTGCCAGTCGATTTGACCTGTTAATCGACAAGGATGATAAAATTGAATAAAATCTAAATGGGACGACAGCGATACGCCCGGACGTCAAAGCTCAGAAGGTATTCGATAACTGTTGAACAGATCAGACGAGACGACAGCGATACGCTCGGAAATCAAAGCCTGAATCGTGCTCTGTAGACGCGGAACCTGCAAGGTCATCGGAGATCAAGTTGATGCAGCCCATCGATTCTTGAAAGAACTCGTTGAAAAAGAAAAGGTACTTGACGAAGTCGTCGAAAAGTAAAGTACTGGTAAAAGTAAATAAAAAGTAGATTTATTTATTGATGCTTGGATATCCATTACAATGCCCTTTGGCATATATTTATACTCTGCTAATCAAAGAGTCCTAATTTAATACGTAAAGCTCAAATATAGAAGAAATAAACTAATTCCTTATACGAACTCTATCTCTTGAAAAAGAAATAAAACTTGTATAGGAGTTGGACTTAAACTATAATATGAAAAATCATAAGCTCTGTGTCACCAATCCTCTGTCCGTTTCCATCATGATGAAGTTATCTCCTCATCGGCACATTCCTGGCATCGGCAACAACCTTCTAGTCTTCCTGCCTATCTTATCGGCAATAGATCTTCCGTCTCATCTGCAATGATCCTTAACAGCCCTTCATCGGCAACCACCTATTGGCAGGTCAGAAGAAATTCTGAAGAAAAACCAACCTTTTGTCGATTTAGTTTAGTCTCCCGATCCTTATTGACATATGTCGAAAAACGGTGTCAACACATGCCCCCAATTTTGGAGTATAAAATACTTTATGCACCAAAATTTCCTCCAGGTCATGATTACCCAAACCGCTTGAACTTCTCCTCGAGGGTTGCGCGCGGTAGTAGGAATCCTGTACCAACAGGCCTATATAATGCTTCCTCCGCCGCGGCCCATTTTTCATCTGCGATTCAAACCCTAGCTTTTCTCTCTCTAGCGGCGACATCAACAGGCGATCCTCCGACGAACTCGATCGGCGCCACTCTTAACGGTGATTCTTAGCCTCCATTAGCATTCTTCGTTTTCTCCATCTTCGTTACGGCCATGGCTATCCACTTCGATGTCCCCAAGGTTAATCTTCTTCTTTACCCGTCCTTTGACATTTCTTTTCTCCTTTTCTACGCAGTTCATGACTCCTCTTTATTCTCAATTTCTAACCTTAGGAACTTTACAATAAACTTCTTATTCCAACACATCAGAATCAATTTATCTGCCTAGGCCCAATGGGGAATCCAGACCCAATTGACATCATAAACGCAGAAACCAATCGAATCCCTTTTAGAGCATAGAATTTTGATTTGGGATTCTGGACTGATACCTTTCGATCCTGGCCGAAAACCACTAAGGGATGGAAAGACTGGTATTTGAGGGTTGCCAGGCCAATGGAGCTATATTGGGTAGAACGTAGATTAGAACAGTGCATCAGATTATCTATTGCTGATATGGAGAGGAATGAGTCAATGTTAATCGCCGCCTCTTATTTCTGGTCTGATACTATGAATGCCTTCATCTTCAGACATGGACCAGCTTCTCCAACCCTTGCCGATGTGTATATGCTTACTGGCTTGGATATTTCGTTTGCCGATGACAACACCCTGTTCTAGAGAAAACCTGAGCATCGGGTGACTAGCAGGAACATCAGTGGCTGGACTGGTTATATCAGCGAGTATAAGAAATCCGGGTCTGTTAATCACAGTGAGCACTCAGCTTTCTTGAACATGTGGCTTGAAAAATTCATCTTCTGCAGCAGAATAGTTGGACCAACCAATATGCACCTTCCTGCAGCAGAGATGTTGGCTAACGGCATCAGACTCCCACTGGGCCGATATCTCCTTGGCTCAGTTTCCTATCTTCTTCACCAAGTGTCACAAAGTCTGCTACAAGGCAAATCCATCGGCAATCTGGGAGGCCCTTGGTGGTTTATCAATATGTGGCTGAACGCCCATATGCACAAGTATTCTACATTGATCTATTCGCCCAGCGATTCCCTCAAAATCTTCCTGAAGACTATCAACTCGGGGAAGAAGAATCGGCAGCACGCCCCCTATCAACTTTGGAGAAGCACTGGCAGTATTACCAGGGGCGGAAGCAAATAGAGCTCAGATCGGTAATCTCTTCCATAGACTCTACATAGGCATCCCTTCAGAGTTTCGGGCCTGGGTCCCGTATGTTGATGAAGAAGCAAGATTCCCTCTTTCCTTTAATCTTACCGATGAGGCTTTGAATAAAGATGCCGATATTCTTAGTGCAATAATCACCCCTCGCGCCATCCCGGTCAACATATTTGGAAGTGGGAAGAACATCAACCCTACATATGAGTTCTATTATCCATCAGCAGCAGCAAGACAACTAGCCTTTGGACATCTGCCCATCAACCTCTGCTTTGCCGATGTGATTAAACCGAGAGAGATCATTGCGAACCGCATGGATTGGCACAAGATTGTTACTCTCCTTCCTGATGCTGATACCTCTAATGTTGATCTAACCGATTGGGCACCGGCTTCCTTTGTCATCGAGTCCTTCAAATTATGGTGGCAAGAATGGAAAGAGCAACTATTCTTTGCATCTCCCCACTTTTACTAGAATCTCATTGATCCCGATCACGCCATTCCTGCCGATGCGGTAAGTCTGACCATCTGCACTTCAACTTTCCTTTAATCCATTGGCAACTAACTTTTTTTGAACAGGTTGATGACCTAGTTCCAACACTGAGTAAGAGCGGCAAGGTCATACAGTTGCAGCCGATCTCCCCAATATCCATCATCGGCCATAAAGCTTCTTCGCTAGACGCTCTGATGGGCCATGGTCATTCCAAGAAGAGCACTAAATTGGCTGCATCCTCGGCACAGACATCTCAGGTAATCACCTCACTTTCTTTTGCAGATGCTGATTGCTGTAGTTTACCGATCTTATATTTCAGGGCATGAGTTCTACACCAATCGAATCTTCATCGGTAACTTGCCCTTCGTCTCCACCTACAGCACCTTCATCGCCACGCCTTGTCATCCTTGATGATTCTCCAGAGGTATTCTTTATTTAAACCTTGATTGTTGGATTGGCACTTTTACTCATCTGTTTCTTTCACAGCACCAAGTAGTCGTATCGGCAACTGCTCCGAGTGCGCAGACACTCCAACCATCCATTGCCGATGCCCCCCAGCCATCCGATGCCTATGTTTTACAGCACAAGTGTAAGGCTTCATCGGGCGAAGAATCACAATCAAAGCGGGCGAGACTTACACAAGCTCCAATTTCACCATCAGCATCCTCGCCTCGCCCGATATCGCCTGATGTACCTATGCAGACTTCTCCATCAGCAACTGTTCTTCCATCGGTAATTGTACCCGTACAAGGATCTTCATCAGCACCGGTATTGTAGCAGCAGCCGATCGAGGTACCAACACAGGAAATGCCATTGGTAATTGTACCTGAGGTTGCTTCTTCAAGCCAAAGGCAAGAGATTGCCTTGAAACAAGTCAGTTAACTCCCTTAGATAACCTTTAACACTTGGGTTCTTCTGCTGACGTTACTTTTTCCTTTTTAGGAGCAAGATTCCCCCGACAGTCTGTTCTCCTTTTCTATCAGTGGGATTGTTCCTGATGATGAAGAGCCTGAAGAAAGCTCTGCTCCAGCCCTTGAGGCTTTATCATCTGAAACCAAATCCCGGCTGGAGACGTTACTATCCTTGCTGCAACAGGAGACTTCTTTGCTGATCCAGGACTCTGATTCCGCAAGAGCAACCTTCAAAGAAATTCGAGGCCATATTCCTGCCGATGTCGAGGAAGCACTCTTCCAAGCTGCACATTTGGAGAGTCGGCAGCTGCAGTACCAGAGGGCTGCCCAGCGAATTGCCGATAGAGCCATTCAGGCAAAACTCCAGGAGGACATGATGAAGCACAAGCAATTTGCCGATGAGAAACACAAAGACATCGGTAAACTAGAAGGCTCCCGTGCAGATCTGGAAGAAACGATTGCTCAATTATCGGCAAGAAGAGAAGCCCTGCTAGCGGAGCTGAAACAGATCGAAGGAGCCTTTGATGCAGCAAATCAGGAAAAGGCCCAAATGCCCGAAGCTATCAAAACTCTTCAGCAAGAAAGGGACAACCAAGTCCTGAAGACGCTGGCGCTTAAGAAGAAAATCAAGTCGCCAGACGCTGGCGATGAAGACGCAAAGACACTGGAGAAAGCCGACCAAATTCGCCTACGTGCAATATCAACCATCCTTTCATTGTTGAACTTGTAAACCTTCTTCCTCATCGGCAAAGTAATGCATCGGCAACTTGTAAAACTTTCACATTAACGTAGCGCCAATGCACTCTTTTTGAACAAGTATCTGTTTTTCATAAGCAAGTGTTTGAAATTTCATCGGCAATATGAAAACCATGTTGATGTCTGCCGATGGGCCTTTAATTTTGCGCTTTAGCTACCATACTTGAGATTTTGCCCCACGGGGGTTTTCTTCTTTGCGCTCCTATTGCATCTTCCTCTTTTGAGTCTTCATTAGACCTTCAGGGCACCATTGAGGAAGCTTCGCTTTCCAAACCGGCTGATACAGCTTCGTACCTGAACCTGGGCAAGCTATATTGGGATCTCTACAGAGTACTGCCTCATCAGGGACTCTTGCATTGGCCATCTCCTCGAGCTCCTCTTGGTTAATCAGCAAGCAGTCGTCACGCCTGCCTAGCCTTTCATGTACACTGATTCTGCCCCCCAGCCGATCATGTATCGATGCCCTCTCTCTGATCGGCTTATCAATGTATTCACTCCGATTACCGTAGCGCGATCTTCTTTCTGTCCGATCGGCTTGATCATAACCATTGCACTCGAGGCAGCTATCAATAGTAGGCAATTTAATGCCTTCTTCCCAGTAGTAGATGAAGAACGGGCATCTCCAATGATTTTTATGCCGATGCCATTCTTTCCGACGCAACTCCACTTGCCGATGTCGATAGCGGTGACCTGAAATTCTGTACGGAGCTGGTCTAGGAGGTCTTCTGGAACTTCTGTTTTCTTCAACTGCTCTTTTTCCTCTTAAGTCATCGGCAGTTACTTGATGTCTAGGATCCACCGATGCTCTCCTTTTAGCGCTTGCCAATGTCAACACTTTGGTTTTATTTATGGCATCCACTATGTTTGCAGGGAAAGGATGTTGATCAATCTTCATCGGCATCTGAGCTTTAGAGTTATCGAATTTGATTCTCCCAGATTCAATTGCCGATTGCAACTGCTGCCTGAAAACTTTACAGTCATTGGTACTGTGCGAAATTGCATTATGAAACTTACAGTACCTCATCTTCTTCAGCTCATCTGCCGATGGAATCACATGATTGGGTGACAGCTTGATTTGGCCTTCTTGAAGTAGCAGATCAAATATTTTATCAGCCTTTGTGACGTCAAACGTGAATCTTTCTGGCTCTTTCTGACCAAAAGGGAAAGATAAATGCTTTTTACCCTTCACCCATTCAGCCACGCCGATAGTTGGTTCTTCATCTGAATCTGACTCCTCTGCCTCTTCTATAAAGGACACCTTCTTGTTCCTGCTCTTCCTATGTTCTGGAGCTTGAGCACTTTGATCAGAGATACTCTGCACAATATGGCTTAAGCTCTCAAACTCCTGAGAATCGTATTTGTCCCTGAGATGCGGCAACAAACCCTAGAAAACCAAACCAGCTAACTGGCGATCATCAAGCACTAGGCTGTAGCACCTGTTCTTCATGTCTTGTACCCTTTGCACAAAACTTTCTACCGATTCATCACTTCGCTGTCTTAACTTCATCAAATCGGTAAGCTTCTTTTCATGGACACCAGCAAAGAAGTATTTATGGAATTGTCTTTCTAGATTGGCCCAAGTAAGAATAGAGTTTGGTGGCAATGATATAAACCATGTGAATGCCGATCTAGACAAAGAGGATGAGAATAAACGGATCCTCAGCTCATCCCTGTTCGCTGCTTCCCCGCACTGGATGATGAATCGGTTGACGTGCTCCTTGCCTAGAAAACTTAGTGAAATCTGGCACCTTGTACAGATTCAGGAAAGGAATTGAGTCGTAAGATGGAGGGTACAGAGTCCAATAAGAGTAAGTATTAATCTTGGGCTGAATCCCAAATTGCTCTTTCATCACTTCTACGATCTTATCGGTTATGAGTGCATCCTGATCTTGCCGATGCACTGGCTGAATCTCCACTAGAGGCGTTGGCTGATATGCTTCTACATACCCCTGTGGCACTTGGCTTGGAGGAATTGGCATATTCACAGCACTAATCTATGGAGTAAAGTTCATCGGCTATTTTGCAGATGTTTGATCCTAGACAGCTGCCTGTGGACTATACTGCTGAGTCCCCATTGCCTGGTAACTTGGCTGAATAACAGATTGCTGAACTGGCGCTTGCCCTGACCAATTGATATTATAACTCATCGGCACCTGACTTGCCGATGGCTGATAGCTTGCGGACAATTGATGCTCTTGTATAGTTGGATGATGGCCAGCATAATTGCCCTGAATTGCAGATAACCCAGATTGAGATACGAATGGCACTATGGGCTGTTCTGCAGTGGAAACTCTTTGTTGAACTGGTGGAGGATTAGTCAATGGATTCGCATAAGATATCTGTTGCGGAGGCGCATAGAATCCCATTGACAATGGCCGTATAGCAGGAGGTGCAGTGGAATAATGTGACACTTAAGCCATCGGTCGAATTGGAGTAGCCGATGTCATTGGACCCTTTCCTGCTACATCATGCACTTGAGGCAGTCCAGAGTTGGCAGTAGATGGACCTGGAGGCATCCCGTATCCCCACCAATTAGCAGCAACCTGACTGTGTTGACCTGAAGGACCTGATATTGCCGATGCCGATAGATCTGTGCTCAACTGAGTACTAGGCCTCTCCTGAGATGTTAGATCTGATCCTATCGGTGTGGCTTCAACGATAGATGGTCCTGATATAACTAGAGGAGCAGGTGCTTCCATAGTCTCAACGGCTAGAGTTGTCGATGGAGCACTGACAGATGCCGATCCCGGTTGATGATATGCCTGCCCGACATAACCTGATGCTTGTCCTTCTCTTAACGTTTGCACAACAGCATTGTAAATAGTATTGGACAGCACGGTGGAGTGGTTGATCAAAGCTTGATTTAATGCAGAATTAACCATCTCCTGTAATTTACCAGGGTTGGAGTCAAATGTTACCTGCCGAGGCAATGGCAGATCTTGCTTCTGGATGATTTCTCTGCCCCTATTCTTGCTGAAAGACTTTAAGCAGAGCTGCCTGTAATCCTTCATAGCTTTTTCCATGGCTAACTTCTGATCCTCCTTGAGATCTGACTCTGATATCTCGATGATGTTCTCTAGATTGATATCAGCAGGATTCTTCATGATAAATCTATTGACTTGGTCCCACCGGGCGTGCCAAAAGATGTGTTGATGCAAAATTCTATCTGCAAACACACCGGGCTAATACCCAAAATCGATATCCGAAGCGTGCCAGTCGATTTGACCTATTAATCGACAAGGATGATAAAATTGAATAAAATCTGAATGAGACGACAGCGATACGCCCGAATGTCAAAGCTCAGAAGGTATTCGATAACTGTTAAACATATCAGACAAGACAACAATGATACGCCTGGAAGTCAAAGCCTGAATCATGCTCGGTAGACGTGGAACCTGCAAGGTCGCCGAAAATCAAGTTGATGCAGCCCGCCGATTCTTGAAAGAACTCGTTGACAAAGAAAAGGTACTTGACGAAGTCGTTTAAAAGTAAAGTACTGGTAAAGGTAAATAAAAAGTAGATTTGTTTATTGATGCTTGGATATCCATTACAATGCCCTTCGGCATATATTTATACTCTGCTAATCAAAGAGTCCTAATTTAATACGCAAAGCTCAAATATAGAAGAAATAAACTAATTCCTTATACGAACTCTATCTCTTGAAAAAGAAATAAAACTTGTATAGGAGTTGGACTTAAACTATAATACAAAAAATCATAAGCTCTGTGTTGCCGATCCTCTGTCTATTTCCGTCATGATGAAGTTATCTCCTCATCGGCACATTCCTGGCATCTGCAACAACCTTCTAGTCTTCCTGCCTATCTTATCGGCAACAGATCTTCCGTCTCATCGGCAATGATCCTTAACAGCTTTTCAGCCCAATCGGCAATAATCCAGATCAACATGCCCTTCATCGGCAACCACCTATCGGCAGGTCAGAAGCAATGCTAAAGAAAAACCAACCTTTTGCCAATTTAGTTTAGTCTCCCGATCCTTATTGACACGTGCCGAAAAACGGTGTCAACAGCAGTGCTCCCGATATTCTCTGCGCCTCTGGTACGCCGCGTCCGTGGTCCACTAACGCATAATGGCCGCCCAACAGTCCTGGTACTTGTCGCATCACTCCGGACACATCTGCATGACATCAAGTATTTAACATGCCAGAAGATGAATTGAATGTTTCATGAAAAAAGTCAGAATGAATGTTTCCTACTTAATTACCTGCATGTACTGTGCTTCGGTGAGGTCAGTCTCCCTCTAGAGTAGTATCTCCCAAACTTGAGGCTTCTTCACCACCTGGCCAAGCACGTCGGCGTAATAGCTGATGATGCACTGGAGATACGCCTCGTGGTACAGGTCCTCCCTGACTTGCGGCTTCTTCACCACCTGGCCAAGCACGTTGGCGTAGTAGCTAATGATGCACTGGAGATGCGCCTCGTGGTACAGGTCCTTGAGATGATCTTTGCAGACCGCCTCCTGCACTCGCGCCGCATGCTGCTCTCTCCCCTCCTCGCACGTGAAGAAGTCCTGCACACAGAACTCACACAGAACTCATCATTGTTTTAAGAACATGCAACGAATGCATAGTATTGAGAAATGCGGTACGATGAAAAGACTCACCCAGAACTCCCTCTTGATCTTCGCCGCCAAGGTTTCACCATTGGAGTCCGTGAAGCTAGAGAAGTGCTCCCACCTCATGGGGGCCTATACCTCACCCTTGTGGGTGACCAAGCCAGGGTAGTACTCCCTAATCAGCAGGCCCTGGATGTTATTGATATGGCGTGAACCGCTCCATCTGCTCACAACGTCCAGCTACTACACGAGTCATTAACAACAATTGTTAGTCTGCAATTCGATTTTCAACATGTCAAATGAACAAGTAGTGAAATCAACAATGGATACTTACGTCTCATCCACTGCTCGAATCACCGGGCGATGAGAACGGAGCTGCCGTGGGTCAGGGAGCGATGAGGGCCTGCGCTGGTAGGGCCTGCTTGAACCTGAGGAAGCCGTCTCGCCTGGTGTTGGCGTCTCGCCTGGTGTCGGCTCACCCCCGTCATCGTCGTTGTCATCGTGGCCGCCGCCGCCGCCGCTGCCGTCACCGGTCGTCGTCGTCATTGTCACCCTTTGTAGGGCCTCCTGGAACTGTAGCCTCCTCATCAACATGCGACGTCCATTGGAGGGCATCCCCCTACTGGTCGATAGCTCCACCAACACCTCCTCCTCCTCGTCGTCGGCGATCGCCTGCTCCTTGTTGCGGATCTGGTACTGTGAGCGGACCTTTCGTTGTGGCCGTTGCCGCCTTCGCCCGGCATTTTGTCGAGTGCATGAAATGACAAAGATTAAAATAGTTAGCATAAATAAATGACAAGTACTTGTAAAGAAACATAATGCGCAAGGTAATAATAATAACAATATAGTATTACATGAATTAGAAATTATCTCCGTGAACGGCAATATGGCTGGCGTGTAGTCATCATCACTATTGTCATCATCACTATCAATATTGTCGAGCTCTCTTAAGTGTCAGGCATCATCTCCATCATCATCATCATCTACATTGTCCTCAACAACTCCATCATGCACCATCTGCCATCGCTCAAGGATTCGTAAGTCCTTAGCATCCTGCACCTCATTACCCTCGTCCTCATCGATGTAGCTGTCTACTTCCATGCCCATCAATAAAAGAATGTCTATCTCCAAACTCTGTTCTAGCCCCTCAGGTTGATAGAACTCATCTGTCTTTGGGTCAAAGTTGTAATCATCATCGTTTGGGACAGCTTTACCATGCGGCGATACCAAGTGCACAAGGCTCCAACCTGCAAGCTTCTCGTCTTTTTGGCATGTCCATGGGAGGTAATAAACTTGCGTGGCATCTTGGTTAGCCATAATATAGACATCGTCTCCTTTATAGCTGGAATCCTGTCGAATTTTGACTTGCCCAATCTTAAGGTCTTTTTTCAGGACATCAGGATCAAACCAATGGCATTTAAATACCACTAGCTTAAAATCTTTGGCACCCAAAAATTTGAGCTCGTATATCTCTTCGACTATGCTGTAATAGTCCTTCTCATCCATGCCGGGCATACAAACTCCACAGCACATGGTTTTTAGGTTGGGCCGACTCTCCTCATAGCTTCTCGTGCGAAAGCGATAGCCATTCACATCATAAACGGTGAATGACTTGACCCTACGGGAGAAGCCACTGCCCACTTGTTTCAATTCATCACTCATTTGCGCATCCGACTGGGCCTGCAAGGTTAGGACAGGTAGATCGTTACATTACTCACTCCTAGGAGCAAAGTGGAATCTCAAAGTCTAAATGAGGTTACTTGGATGGTACCTTTGTATAGAACCAGGAAATAAAATCGGGCACACCATGTCTAAGAAGATGGTCTTCTTTTTGCTCGGTAGGAGCCCTATTGCCTCTCCAGTGTTCATTAATATATTCCCTAAAAAAACAAGAGACAAGGGGGTCAGATTGATAGGTGGAGGATAGTAACAAGCTCATTGAGAACTTACTTCTGATAAGGAATGCATTCATCAAGGTTCAACAACAAGTACCTCATGATAGTACGCCACTCATGATGGGTCAATTTCTTGTTGGTACCTGTGCTTCCTCTTTCGAGATCCCCTTGGAAAAGACTGAGGTTCAATGAGTTCTCATCGGCGTTCTAATGAGGGGTTGGATTGTACATGCTGGGAAGTTTCTCGGTATAGTACGCCTGTGTGAAGGTCGACACCTCCTCTAGAATGAATGCCTCTGCCATGGAAGCCTCCATTTTGGCTTTATTTCTACACTTTTTTCAAAGAAGCTTTAGACACCTCTCGATTGGATAGCACCAACAGGCCTGCACGGGCCCCCCAACCGTGCCTCGCGTGGTAGTTGCAAAATCAGATGCTGCATTGATAGCAAGAAGCTGGGTGGAAATATCATCTCCAACTTGTAGAGCAACAGAGGTGCAGCCTTCTCCAGGTCAAGATAAACATCCTGAGATAACTCCTTGGCATAAAGCTGGCAGAAGAAAAAGCTCAACTCTGCCAGGACGCGCCACACTGGCTTGGGGAGGTATCCCCGGGTCATTGCAGGAAGGATCCACTCAATCCATATGGGAACTGTAGCGTCTTGATCCATATGGGAACTGTAGCGCTTTCATCCCTAAGACTTTCATAGTCTCCAAGTTCACTCCCCTACTTAGATTCGCCGCATACCCATCAGGGAACTGTAGCGTCTTGATCCACTGCAGTACTTCCTTCCTATCTGACCTTTTCAGGATGTAATCGGCTGGTCCCTTTTTCTATTTTTTGCCTGGCGCAGGGGTCTTCATCACTAGCTTTGGTCTATCATAAATCATTTCCATGTCCATTCTAGCCTTAACATTGTCCTTTGACTTCTTACCAATGTCCACGAGTGTTGCCCAGAGTGCCTCGGTGACATTCGTTTCTGTGCGCATTACATCGATGTTGTGTGGAAGAAGAAGGGCCTTGAAGTACGGTAGCCTAGTCAAGCCCGATATATGAGTCCACATATGGTCATTACCATATCCAATAAAACCACTATTCTTTTTATCAATTTGGAGAGTCTCTATCTCGACAAGGACGTCGGCAGGGCTCTTAACCTGAGGAATGGGGTCGGTGACTTGAACACCTTTTGTGAAGTGTTTTTTATCTCGTCTCAATTCATGGTTCTGAGGCAGGAATTACCAATGTTTGTCGAAAGAAGAATACTTGCCACCCTTGGCCAGCCAGTGAACATCACATCTGCCTTGCATGTTGGGCAAGGGAACTTCCCATGAACAGACCATGCGCTGAATAAGCCATACGCCAGGAAGTCATGCATTGAATACTGGTACCACACATGCATTGTGAAGTTCCTCTTTGTAGCTCGGTCGTACGTCAGTACCCCCTCTTCCCAAGCATGTTGCAATTCATCCAACACTGGCTACATGAATACACCCATATTGTTGCCCGGGTGTCCAGGTATTATTAGTGTCAAGAACACATTTCTGGGTTCAAACACTGGCTGCATGAATACACCCAGATTGAGGGGGATCATGAACACGGGCCAACAAGTGTACGGGGCCGCCATCATTCCAAATGGGTTGAACCCATCTATTGCCAGCGCTACACGTACATTCCGAGGCTCCATAGCCTTGCCAGGATTCATGTCATCGAAGTGCTTCCACGCATCACCATCCGCTGGGTGTACCATCTTGTCATTGTATCTT
Source organism: Bothriochloa decipiens (assembly GCA_023333625.1). Classification (NCBI taxonomy): domain Eukaryota; kingdom Viridiplantae; phylum Streptophyta; class Magnoliopsida; order Poales; family Poaceae; genus Bothriochloa; species Bothriochloa decipiens. The sequence continues at coordinate 2,460,390 of CM041647.1, forward strand.
TTGCCATTCTTGTGCCACATCATCTGTTTCGTAGACTCCTGTGTCATGTACAACCATTGGAGCCTCTATAGGAAAGGAAGGTGCCGTATGACCATCTCAGGGATCTTAGATTGTTTCTTCTTGCCATCACTGTCTTCTACCTCCACAAACCTAGAGGATTTGCACTTTGGATAGTGTGTTGTTGTCTCGTGGTCTCCCCTGAATAGGATGCACCCCTTCGGACAAGCTTGGATCCCCTCATACGGCATCTTAAGTGCACCAAGGAGCCTCTATGACTTGTATGTGTTCTTCAGCATGGTGTTAGGATCCGGAAGCAATTTGCCAACAACTGTCAACACGAGATTGAAGCCGTCTCGACTAATGCACAGTTGCGACTTCAATGATATTAGGCGTGAAATGGCATCCAGTTGCGAAACCATTGTCTTCTCATGAAGGGGCTTCTGTGCCGCCTCCATCATGGTGTAGAACGCCTTTGCGGTTTCCTCTGGATCTTCCTCCACCTCCATTCCTTCAACGAACCGTGCATCGTGAAAGTCTGCCATCATGTCTGTCATCCTAGCATCTGCATCATACTCCTCGAGGAGGGGTCTCACCACCTCCTCCCTAATACGATGGTGTTCACCATGGTGGATCCGGCGGGTATAGTTTGGAATGAATCCGTTATTGTGAATATCTACTCCCATGGCACTCTTTTGTTTCTTTTTCTTGTTCTTACACTTGCTACAGGGACACAGCATCCAACTCAACCCTTTAGCAGCTGGGCCAAATGCATGCTCTAGGAAAGCATTGGTCCCCCTAACCCATTCAGAGATCTTACTTGCGAAGCCTGTGTACATCCACTCACGGTCAGCCATCCTCTATCATACGCCAATGTAAGCGGGTAACAAAACTAGCATTTGCATCTACAAGGCATTGCTACCATATAATAGGTGAAGGATAGGTCCTATTCCCACCCGAGGATGCATAGATGAGGTTAGCTTCCATGTTCCGCTCCCGTCCGAAACGAAATTTTGGCAGCACCTCCCCTCTGTTCTCCCGATACACGTCCCGGCCGGGAGAGTGTGTATCCGGAGAACAACGGGGGGTGCTGCCAAAACTCTGAGTCAGACGGGAGCGGAACATGGAAGCTAACCCATCTACGCATCCTCGGGCTGTCCAAAAAACATGGACAATCCGAAAGAGATACCATCGCAGATATGCACTGATCCGCATACCAACGACCATGTATCCCTTTCGGACGGGAGACGCCTAACTCGGCTACACGATCTACGTACAACAATGGTAAGGAAGAGAGGTGATTTATACCTAGGGTGGTGGTGGAGATAGGCTAGCAGGACAGTGGCGACGAAGACGATCAGGGTGGCCGAGTCCCTCCCACGGATCCTGCAAATAAGGGCTATAGGTTAGTTATTAAAACTATAAGTTACCCACGGGTCCTGCAAATAAAACTATAAGTTATTAAAAATTTCGACAGAACCTCCCCTACAAGGGGAGGTTTCGATAACCTGCAAAAAGAATGGCACGAAGGATGACATCCATAAACAATGGCACGAAGACCGACAATCACAACGGCATGTAGGCCGATGACTACAGCGGCACGAAGGTCGACAAGCAGAGAAGGGTGATATACCTAGTCACGACACGTGCGTTGACAGGGATGCCATGCAGAGAAGACGGCGGGGTGAAGGCCGGCGAACCTCCTCCTTCTCCTCCTCTTCCTTCTTCCTCCTCCTCCCCCTTCTTCCTCCTCTTCTTCTTCCTTCTTCTCTTTCTCTTCCTCTTCTCCTTCTCCTTCTTCTTCTTTTTATCCTCCTCCTCCTTCTTTTTCCTTCTTCTTTCCTTCCCTTCTTCTCCCCTTCCCTTCCCTTCTTCTTCCCTTCTTCCCTTACCTTCCCTTCTTCTTCCCTTCCCTTCTTCTTCTCTTTCGACCGGGTGGGGGGGACGGGGGCGCCGACGGCCGCGGGGGGGGGGGGAGGGACAGGGGCGGCGACGGACTCCGGGGGGCGGCGGTCGGGTGCGGGGGTTGTTGGCAGCGGCGATCGGTCCGGGGGGTGGCGGCGGTCGGTCGGGGAGGGGGTGTCATTGGCGGCCGCGGTCGGGCGGGGGGTTGTTGGCGGCGGCGGTCGGTCGGGGGGG
>CM041647.1:2465208-2490342 GCA_023333625.1 Bothriochloa decipiens
CTTCCTCCTCCTCCCCCTTCTTCCTCCTCTTCTTCTTCCTTCTTCTCTTTCTCTTCCTCTTCTCCTTCTCCTTCTTCTTCTTTTTATCCTCCTCCTCCTTCTTTTTCCTTCTTCTTTCCTTCCCTTCTTCTCCCCTTCCCTTCCCTTCTTCTTCCCTTCTTCCCTTACCTTCCCTTCTTCTTCCCTTCCCTTCTTCTTCTCTTTCGACCGGGTGGGGGGGACGGGGGCGCCGACGGCCGCGGGGGGGGGGGAGGGACAGGGGCGGCGACGGACTCCGGGGGGCGGCGGTCGGGTGCGGGGGTTGTTGGCAGCGGCGATCGGTCCGGGGGGTGGCGGCGGTCGGTCGGGGAGGGGGTGTCATTGGCGGCCGCGGTCGGGCGGGGGGTTGTTGGCGGCGGCGGTCGGTCGGGGGGGCAGCGGAGGGGACCGAGGCGGCCCAGGGGGGCCGGCGGTCCGGCGGGGGGGCGGCGGCGGCGGTCGGTCGCGGGGGCGGCGGCAGGGGCCGGGCCGCAGGCGATCGGGGGGATTAGGCGGCGGCGGCGGGGGCTCAGGCGGCCGTGGCGGCGCCGGTCGGGGGTGGGGGCGCGCGGGGTGGGTGTGGAGGAGATAGGTTTGGAGAGATGGGCCGCGAGCCCTTATTCCATGGTGCACCTTTGCCGAGTGCCACAACTAGCACTCGGCAAAGGCCATCTTTGCCGAGTGTCCAGCGCGTCACTCGATAAAGAGCCTGTTTGTCGAATGCCAGTGATGGCACTCGGCAAAGTTTTCATTTTTTTTGAATTTTGACTTTAAACTTTTTCTGTAGCCCAAGTGTATTATATTCAAGCACATGTTCAAATTTGAGACCTTTTTATAATATTTTGCAATATTACTTGAATTAATTTTGTTTCCTTGTATTTTTCTCGAAAATGTAAATTTGAACTGCAGGTGCATGAAATAATAAAACGTAGCCATTCAAAAAATGATATTAATGTTGGAGAGTGTATTTTGAGGCCGTGTCCGTAAACTCACCCAAAATTTTACACGCCTTGTCCATGAAAAACATCCATCCAGGTGTGGTAGAAGTGTTTTTTAATTATACAAAATCTAAACAAAGTCCGAAAATCACGAAACTTGTTGAGGTGTCATGTTATCGGATGTCGAGGCTATGATAAAAATTTGAGAATGTTCGGAGCAAGTTGCGACGTTGAATGTCTAAAACCCTGGTGATCACGTGTGGAGATGCTTGGGTTTTAGGCACGCGACGTCACAACTTGCTCAAAACTTTCTCAATTTTTTACCACAGCCTCCACATGCGATGACAACACACTTCGACAAGTTTCGTCATTTTCGGACATCGTTTGGATTTTATATAATTTAAAAACACTTTTCCTGCATGTAACACGTCATGTTACGACACCAACATGTTCGTAACTTCATGCGAGGTCCTGGATACGACCTCAACATACTCTGAACATTATGAATACCATCTTTTGAATGACCAAATTCTATTATTTCATGTACCTGCAGTTCAAATTTGGGGTTGTCGGAAAAATTTGAAGAAATAAAAATAATTAAGAAATATAGCACAAAAAGTCAAAATTGTCCCAACCTTTGATGTCGAGATGTATTTACTATATTAAGGCCCCACAAAAAAAACTAGAAAGAAAAAAATTATACTTTGCCGAGCGCCAGAGCCGGCACTCGGCAAAGAGGCCTTTGCCGAGTGCTTTCCCACGTGGCACTCGGCAAAGAGACCTTTGCCGAGTGCTGGCCTAGGTGGCACTCGCCAAAGGATTTTATTAAAATAAATAAAAAACACCTTTGCCGAGTGCTGGCCGACGTGGCACTCGGCAAAGGATTTTATTAAAAAAAATAAAAAACCACCTTTGCCGAGTGCTGGCCGTCTCGGCACTCGGCAAAGGTATCTCCTTTGCCGAGTGCCTAACGGCAGGGCACTCGGCAAATGGAACGGCCACGGATGCCGTTTGTTCAAGCCCCACTTTGCCGAGTGTCCCTTTTTGCTGAGTGCCTGGCTCTCGGCAAAGAGCCCGTTTGCCGAGTGCTTCGCTTTGCCGAGTGCTAGACACTCGGCAAAGAAGTCTTTGCCGAGTGCGGCGTCTGGCTCTCGACAAAGAGCCTCTTTGCCGAGTGCCTTTTGTTTGCCACTCGGCAAAGTATACGGCACTCGGCAAAGCCCCTGTTTCCCGTAGTGATAATGAGGACCTTACATTAATATATAGAAATCATAGCAAATTTGCAATTTTTCACCAGGTGCCCCGCTCGAATAATTTACCAGAAAAGTACAGGCAAAATTCAAAATTGCTCCTAGTGCTAAAATTCATTTGGATGAATGTATGTCATTTCTTCTATGGAATACTTGTTCTTGCAAAACACTACTTACTGCATATAATTTTCAAAAACAAATTTTATCTTCTTGAATTTATGAAGAAAACTCAAGCAAACCAATAGTAGTTATATATGAATTACGCCAAAATTTATTTTCAGTGGTAGTCCCTTTTAAGGCCCAAGGCAGCAAGCGGCCAACGCCACAATATAAAACCACGGAACCTCCTCTCTAAACATTGAAACAGGGCGGTTTTGGACAGCTCGTCCCGCGTCCGCGGCGTCATACTTTCTTCCATTATAGGCTTTTGGTGTCCGTGGTGACTTGCAGTTCAGTCTAATTTTACATTCATAAAATTCCTGAACAAAACAAAACAATTGAGCACAGTAGTACACAACTAGTACAGCAACACAACTCATTATTTGGTCACTAAATGTACACAGCAAAAAAGATAGCTAGCAAAATTCCCTGTGCGGGCTCTGGAACAGTGAAAGCCAAAACATGAGGTGGTTTCTTCGGATGTCTTTCTCATAGCTGGTTCAATCACTAGGTCTAAATACGGGCTGGGTCATCAAGACTAATGCACGGCTAATGCACACAACACAATCAAGCACCTGCTGCGCTCCAGGCCTCTTCACCGGCCCATTTGCTGCCGTCCGATATTCTCATAGCTGTGTCGGGATGTGATGTGATCAGACTTAATCTCCTTTCGAAAGACATGTGACCTGATTCGCAGGTGCAATGGGAACAGTTACAGGGAGAATGAAGCTTCACCTAGCTATATCTAATATAAATGTCTATCGATCTGGAACTAAAGCAGGTACTAACGGGAGTTTATTAATGTATATATATGGACAAGCACTCTCTCCATGCCAGACATGTTCCCATAACTTATCTGTACCAACTCCATCAGAGTGACTCGTATGAATGCACCGGAGTAATGGATGATTTTTTTTTCTTTTTGTGACGGTGTAACTTTTAATGAACATGTAGTAGTGGAAACTCATGCCTTATTATAGTGTTAAGAGCGAAGTAACGAGTACTGAGAAAAGTCATGACTTATTACCAATTAGGAAAAGGCTGAGACACATGGACAACTAGACTTGCCTAGATTATTACAAACTGGAATGGATTTGAAGCATGAAAGGCGATAAGATCCTCATATCCAAGGCGAAAATAATACACAAGTTCATATGTCTACCTCCCTACTGTTAGATGCATAATTCTTACAGGACATGCATTCCCTAATACAATGCAACTTCGGGTACTACATTTGAAGGGAACCATTACGTTATATTACTCCATCCAAAAACCACAGAATCTTTCAAATTAAGAGTCAAACAGTTGTTGTCTGCTACATGAGAGCTTTCGCATGAGTAATCATCTCATTGTCATTGTACTATTATGCTTAGATTGATTACTAGAAAGCAATCAAAGATTGTTGTCTACAAGACAAAAACACGATCGATCCAATGACTGCATGGCAGCAAAAAGTTAGGGCTTAACCTGCTGCAAAAACTTTAACACCCGCAACTGCTTTTTCTTGCACATCTATATTTTCGAATATGTGCTATGCAATTCCCAGTGTATCTATAAATTTTAAGGTTACTAATATCAAGAATTTTTTTTTTTACAGGAATTCATATTGGGCCTATAAAACATGTGAACCGTGATTCACTTAAGCTGCCGCTTTCTAATGTAGCTGTGCAGTTCCAGGTGCTGAATGTTTTCTTCTCTAAACGTCCGTACAGCCTGCCAACTAACACTTTCCATGCTGTAGTGACCCTTAAACAAATCTGAAACCAAATCAAGGACATGCAGGAACAAGAGAAGATTTCTTATCTCCCTCGTACACGAAAACCCTCCATTCAGAGCCATCAATGTTCTGGTTAGCTGGAGGTTTCCTTCCTACATTTGTTCCTTTCATAGGGGATCATGAACGCATACATTTATTTTGTTTCAATCAACATATTATAGTGATCATTGATTCCCCATAGCACAATATAGTCGTTGCTAACACAATTCACAAAACTGTTCCTGCTACATAATCCATACCAAGTTTCAACCCTCCTTTTCAATCTCTGCACAGGTATCAATTGCTTCAAGCGGAAAGAAATAGAATTTCTGCACTCTTTTTTTCACCACAGCATATGCAAGATCAGCATCTCCGCACCATCAGCAGCTACCATCGAAGCACCAGAACTTGTAGCTTTCATAGTCATATTCTCCCTGTATAAAATGTCATTATTTAAAACTGTTTATACGTGGTACAAAAACTACATGTAACATGTAAATCATAGTTCACTGATACATATATGCCACCTTTGCCACTGCACCTAAGTCTGTTTTCTGTTGGGCAAGGCGTGTTCTGTCGCCCGCGCATATCGCTGGGTTACCTGCTAGTTATATATTATTTATTGAGAATTTGAGTATTGTAAATTGTACAGTGTTAAACAAAATTTTGTGGTTGTTTTAATGTACATTTATGTCGTGCACCAGCTGTAATATGCAGCCGCATGCGTGTTACTCGATATGTGTGTCTGATATGCATGTATGTTTCGACATAATTTGTCTTCACTTTTATATGGACTGTTTGGCAGATCGAGGTCTGGGTCAGAAGGTCGTGCAAGCGCATGCAGGCCTATATAAAGCCTTAGGGCCATGAGCATATATAAAACGGGGTGCCCCTCTTTAGTCTCCTCATTCCCAGCCTACTACTACTACCTTATAGTCATTCCAAACCAGTACTGCGCCCTCACTCTGTCTTCTCTATCTCGCATGCCTTCCGTTGCTGCTGACTTCATTGTCTGTCTGTGCCTTGACCACAAGTGGTCGTGGCCTCATGTGAATGGGTGGTACCGAGGAACAACCGTTAGCATGCAGGTTGTCCATGTCTCTTCACTGATTTGGTGTCCTAAGCATAAGGGTTGACGAGGCACAGTAGTGGTGGGGGGACACATTGCGCAAACTGCAGACCACAGGCGCAGATCGTGGTCAGTGGCACAGTTCATTTTTGAAGGCAGTCGTTTTGATTAACGGAGGCAGGCACGTACGGTGGCTGCCTCCATCACAACACCTTTGTTAATCAGGCTTTTTGGGAGCTGGTGTCTTAACACATCCGTCTTCATGAATGCCATTTTTGTCTGTAACTTGCTATCTTACCTGCGAAGATCATATGGACGACTAATAGTATCCTGCAATAAGGGCAGCCCCTCAATAGTGTTAATGTTGGCCCATGTAGCGCAACAACTCTCTCACCTCTCTAGACCAGTATTATGTCTTTTGTATAACAGGAATGCTTTTTAAAATTATGTTCTTAATATTTGCTTAGCACCCGGGCGCAGATCTGGCCAATGGCACGGTAATTCGGTTCGTGGTATGGTAATTCCAGCGTTGGGTGCAGTGATTCTGGTGGCACACGATAGTTTGGGCAGCTCTGCACTTGTTTTAGCCAATGCAGTTGAGGGCCTACACGTACGAGTGTACCATGAGAACATGGGCCACCTAATGAAGTGCAGCGATCTTTGTGACACCGCATCATATTGCTGGTTACTGGCAGTCATGGAGACGACAATGCCTACGTATGCATTCTAATGTATTAACTCATTTATTCAACAACTAATTTAGTGTATGTTTCTGCTTAATTTATCGTTCATCTTTCATCTTTACACAGTCTGTCGGTAGGTCAGGTATGGATCAGATCATGCAGGCCCATCTTACTCTCGCTTAATTTCATTTTTCACTGATCATGGCCCCATGATGAAATCGCGAAGTTACCATCTGGATCCTCTGGAGACGTATAGAATGGAGCGACCTAATCCTCCTCTCCCAGTTTCCACTTTACTACTGCCATCGTCCTCTCTCACTCTCTCTTATCTATCTCCCATCCCATCCGCTGTTGATGGCTTCACTGGCTGTCTGTGCCTTGACAACAGTGGTCGTGGACTTATGTGAATTGCTGCCACCGAGAGAAGAAGGTATCATGTTGTCCATGTCCATTCGCTGATTTGAAGTTCGCAGCATGAAGATGGAGAGATGGCTAAGTAGCGGGATAGTGAGACCTGATACCTCCCAGGCCTATTAGAGTAATACAAAAGCCGCCCCTCATGTCCCGGCCTAGCCCATTATCTACACTGATTATTGCTAGGAGCCCTTTCTTATAGCTATTTGCGAAGGTCGCCAGTAAGTAGGCCAGTTGCAGTGTGTGTTGCAACAGTGAGTATGGCTCTCTAGGGTTTGAATAAAGTAAAGAAATAATGGTGTGGACCAGGATCTAGATGAACAAGGACGGGTATAAAATTTCAGAGTCAGTTATAAAAACTAAGGCAAAATAGTTTCTTGTAGTTCTATGCCTACGCTCTATGATGTAGTATTTTTCTTGGGCTTAATAAGAAGCAAAACAGTACAATGTGTGATGTTAGTTTTCGATGCGCCTTGCCAAAAACTTTTTATTCTTGCATCCATATGCAAATATAATTCATTTTCACAAGTAACTACTTGAACAAATTACAAGCGTGTAGCCGATGAGTAACCTAGCTTATGCGCAAGTGAGCAAAATAATGTGTTAGCAACTGTATTTGTCTGCTTCATTTTGGCAAAAATAAAATACATTTTCTTAATGCAGTCCACAATAATGCATAGTCCATCTGTTGGACCACCACTCTATCTCGAATTTGACACACCTCTTATCCTAATATCCTGCCTTATTGCCTATTGCCTATTCTTGGTGAAAAAATTTTCACTGTGCAAGCGGGGCAGAAGCAGGAGTGTCCTCTATCCTATTCTTGAATCTTGCACCAGTTATATGTACCACACCGACCACCACCACCCGTTATATATATACCACTCCTACATATATATAAAACGGCTTTCATCCCTAGTCACCAACTTACTCTCTGAGATCTCTCTGCTCAATCTCCAAGTATCCACTGGAATGCTTTATTGCTTTTCACGACCTTGGTCGTCTCATCTGAATGGGTGGCACCGAGATAAGGCACCTTGCTTGGTCCGCCAGTACATTCACGTGGTCAATATTGGGGGGATCTATGAGTTCAGTGCAGGTGGCATCAAGTTGATGGGAGTTTTGAGAGACTGGACGACGCTGCTGATCAATATCAGTACACTTCTCAAAACAACAACGTGATCTCTCAGTACACACATGTCCATCAGGGATTGGACACACATTGCTATACTGAATAAGTTGCAGGAAATAGTGTTGAAGGTCAGCGATATACAGGTGGAAAATGACAGTATTATGTAGGACCCAGACATTACAGGAAAAAGCATCGCTTGGCTTTGGCTTTTGCTGCGGTACTCCGAAATAGCTATGGACCGTTCATTTATTCTAACCCAATGGTCACGATCATCTATTACGTCCTAGGAGGTAATAGTATTTATTGAATTTTTATTTTATAAGAATAGAGTAAAAAATAAGAAAGGTTTGAGATACTAAAAATCTTTTTAAGATTTGATTGTTAAGATTTGGTTGATATATGCAACCAAATCTTTGTACGTGACAAGATAATGTGCCAGATCGCTACTTCGTACGTGACAAGATAATGTGATAAAAATCTTTGCATGCAAGCATCGAACTTGATCGCTACAGATCACTACTTTTTACGTGACAAAATTACAAAAGATATGGTAATATTTCTCAAATCTTTGTACGGCAAAAATACAAAATTGAAAAAGATTTGGTACGGTGGATTAATAGATCATACAAAACATTACCAGATTGAATCAGATCGCTACTTGTCCGCGTGCGAGGAGGTCAGGGTCGGGGATACGCGTGCGAGTTTAGAAACGGCAGTGGGATTTCACCCCGTGATTAGCGGCATGCATGTTTTATTTTTATTTTCTTGGAATTATTAATTTATTTAGTAAATAATTAAATTAATAAAAATCAATGGTCTATATCGATTTGAGATATTACCTCTTTATAGGTAAATGGTGTACCTGAGCATTGGCAGCTTAGCTTGATACACGACCTGCTGCTCTCCCCCTTGATCAGTAGGGATGGCAAAATTAAATGGGTTAATGTGAATGTAGAAGATGGCAAAATACTTCTTCAGAAAAAGGCTCAGGTTTGTTTGAGGTATTACCTTAGGTATAAGGAGTACAGTAGCACTTATGTATAACGAAAGCACCATAAATTTCTGTCCAATTTCCAAGCAAATCTTATGTTTCTACACCATGAATTTGATTTCCCTGTTCTGGTGCTGTACCAGCAGCCATCAACATGTCAGGATTTGGTAGTTCGGCTGGAGTCAATGCGGAGCATGATACAGTAAAGTATTCATAAGCAGATTTCTGATGCAATTGAAAGAAGCATTTCTGAAAAAAAACTCTTTTAATACTGCACTTAATTATCAAATTTTACACTCAACATAATTCCTGTAAATATAAAACATTCCCACACATGGCTACCACAGAAAGTCAACTCATCATCTGGTCTCTGATCGACCACATAAAAGAACTGCATTTGTATGACTGGTTTATAGAGCGAACAAAATGCCTGATCGAATGCGTCATCATGTACTCATGGGTCTCTACACATTTTTCTGTTCATCTCATTAGTACTGCGACCAGCTAATACCCTAGTAATCGATGGTGCATGCTCACTTCCTTGTAAATAGATGGAGTCAGAGTCAGAGACGCGGAGGGAGCTCAATCATGAAAGCCTAGACATATATATAGACCTTGCAGGATCCGTGCTGAAATAGACATTGTCCTTAGCAACCGTATGTGTGGCCAACCCAAAAGCCTTCAGAGCCTGAGGTCTATAAATTGGAGTGCTCTCATACGATTCCCTTAGTTTTCTAACTCCACATAGCAAACCAACATCACTGCTCCCAGTACTGATGACTCCCAGCTAATACCAACATGGGAATGGGTGGCACCAAGGAAAGAGACCTCACAATAAACTTTTTTGGTGCACTGTACCAATTTGATGTTGTTCATAGAACTATAGAGCTTAGGGCATGTAGGGTGGGTGAACTGAACCCACTTCTATGCCGTGGTTTATTATGCAAAAAAGTCCCTCGCGGCCGTAAAGACGGGCGACCTCGTTGTCTCGCGAGATGACGATGTCGGGTCGTGCTCCCATACCCAGGTTCCGAAGGACGAGGAGAATGCGCTGTACAAGGTCGTCCCCTCCCAGCTTCGCGCCATGTCGTTTTCTCGTCGTCTTCCCCGAGCGGATCCAGATGAGTGCGGCGGCTGAGCCTGGCAAGGAAGACCGAGGCCTGACGGCGGTGAGAACGTCCGCGACAGTTGGATGCGACTGTGGTAGACAGACGAACAGGCAGATGGAATCGCCCTCCCTACTGTCCGTCCTCGCGCTCCCTCGGATCTCCTGCATTGGCTGTGCAGCACCACCTAGACCGCCACCACCTAGACCGCCGCCACCGTACTGCTGCCGATACCGCACCATCCCTCGTGCCGTTGTGTTTGTTTGGTTCTGACTGCTGAGCGTTGACATCGTCTGGACTCAGGTCCCAGGTCCGGATTCTGTTCCATCCTGTACTTGAAGTCTTGAATACTTCCATTAGAAGGTATTTCTCTGAACTCACTGTCTTTCACTATTTTTTTTGTATACTTGACCACGAATGCTACCCTTTCCAATTTGATTTAATTTGTTATTATGCAGGACTGGCAAGGTTGACAGCCTACGATTGGGCTGCAGCGCACATGAAGGTCAGTGACAATTCTTTGATGATACATTCAGAATTCAGAAGAAGAAGGTACAGAGGTGTAATTCTTATGTACCAATTGAAATGTTGATAAAGCTGCGTCTCTGCAAATATGTACCTGGCCCATAATGAAATTAATTGCCTGGCTCCTAACCCAACCACGACCTGAGGACTGAGAGTATAAAACAGGGTGATGTTGGCCACCGCTAATAGTAGAGGTGCACGCCGAATAATCTACCAAGTATCAATACCCACCAGACTCTATAGAAACTGGTCAGCAAATATATATATTCAATGTTTAGCCTACGAGTATTTTTGTACCAGACTAATAAAGACGGGGCAGTTGTAAACCCCTATGGTAATATACTGCTCTTGTACCTGTTTTCCTTGCGGTCTTGCATCATTATAATTTGTCCAGAATCTCTCACACCCTTTTATTTTGGGGGTGGCTTCAGCCTTTGCTATATAAAACTGATCCATGTTACCGTGCTCTGCATCCACTAGATAGTGATTCCAGTTGGTTCACAAATTTTGGTGACCAAAAGCAAGAGAGAGACAGGCAGAGAGAGAGAGAGAGAGAGAGAGCTATTGTTGCGTAATATATTGGTACACCGCTATCTGACGAGTTGTAAAACAAGTTTCTGCTCGTTCAGAGAGAATAGCAGAAATACATTTTGAGAATGGTTGGCCTCTATGGAAGTCCTCTAACAATGTCTCTTTATGTATGGAGTTCGTCTGTGAAGTAGATGGAACTGAGATCACAGTGGCTTAGGTCCAGTTATGATTCAAAGTTGAGCAGTTTAGTACCGAGACAATGGTCCAAGTTATGTGCAGCAACTTGAGACTCCGGATCATGTCACCGATGGTCTATCTCCATATGCACAGCAGCGCCATGAGCTCTCTGCTCAGGCCCATCCCCAGGCATGTGCAACTAGTGCGACAGCACTGGTCCCCAAATGTGTAGGGCCTTTCAAGATCAGTCTACATATTATTCCCCATTAGTGATGATAGCAGTCTATAAAACCTGGGAAAAAAGACAAGTACTAGTTAGTATTTATACAGTATTTACTGACAGCTTCCCACGAAAAAACTCCTGCCTTCAAACAACTAACAAGCCCTGTTGGTATTTATACAGTATTTGCTGTGTGTGTTGGTTGTGGTAACCTTGGTTACCATGCTGTTGTGTTGTTAACAAAAAACTCTATCCTGTTAATGAAAAACTCGCTTTGGCGTGCTCTAAAAAAACAACTAACAAGTGGATGCATATTGACTTCTCTTTGTCTTTCTTACTCAATGTCTTCTGATTTATTTCTTCCCTAATGCATGTCATCTCTATTTTTCTCTTCTGCATACAAATCATGAACTGTCTTCCATAGGACAGACAACTCTGATTCCCTGTGGCTGATTTTATTGCATTGCTTCGATTAATCCTGATTCTTAAAAAAACTCTTCATGGACTACGACCCAAGCCTAAAATATTTGTCTCTTCTCTGTTTGCTTCAGGGCATAACTCTCCTCTATCTTATTTCGATTCTGTTCATCTAAGCTAGGCCCACCATGAATTGGTTCGTTGGGATTTATTTGCATGAATAATTAGACATATCAATAATTCAAATGGACAGTTTTAATTATTTGCATAACTGGTTGTGTCACTTCCTCACAGATCGATCTGCTGTACATTTTTCCAGCTCCTGCTGATCGATATCATATAACCGTATGTGACATGGTAGTAGCACAGCTACTAAGTGATTCTCAAGGCACTAGAGTTGCCTGAGGGATAGCATGGGAATTGCTCGAGGCAGCACAAGCAGCAGAACACAGAAGAAGAAGAAGAACCTGTCGTGGTGAGAAGCATCTGGCAACACTGGTGCGCTAGGCGTTCTGGTGCCTGAGTTTGATGGGCTCAGCTCGTTTCCAGTGGGAGCCCGGATTGGGCAATATGGTAGAGAAAAGGTGACGCACCAGACACTTGCCATGTGTTAGATCACGAGGCCTAAATGGGGAGAGACCTATTGTGGCAGATGTGAAATCCTCAAAGAAGGAATATGGAGCAGGTAGTCAGTATCGAACCCGTAACCCCAAACTTATGAGCTTTGTGAGCTACCAAACCGTTCTACCTTCTTAGCGGGGAACTAGTGGATTAAAGGGGGTTGGACAGGCCCCTCTGACATATCTATACAAATAGGATAGTCCACTTATATAGAATGATAAAGAGGACTCTTCTATGATCATCAATTCGAGAAAATCATACAAATATGAAAGAAAGGGTATTTTATCATTACCAACTAAATCTTGTTGCACCTGGAAACAAACATGCATAAACCATTTCTCGAAGTATGTGTCTAGATAGCCCAAAGTCTCGATAGTTAGCTCTAGGTCTTCCGGTTAAAAAACAACGTCTATGAAGTGTAGGTGCACTATTACGTGGTAGGGATTGCAATTTTTCTTGCATTTTTTATTTTTTCGCTCATACTCAAAGGGGAAACTTTGCTTCTTATCTTTGTTTTTCTTGAGGATCGACAAATCAAATGCTATTTTGATCTAATTTCTGCCGCTTCTTCTCCTTCTGAGTCAAACTTTTTTTTTGCCATAATGTGCCAGGCCTACACATTAAACAATCATACATAGTGCCTAATGATTAGCTACGGGCTATGGCTGAAGCCCGCTGCAAGTATTATCAATCTCAAATTTGACGGAGAAGCCAGCATGCTGTGTTCAGACCCTTTTCACACTAAAAATATATATTTTAAATAGGCCCTACAAAAGCAAGCTTTTAACTGGGTCATAGTTTTATTGATGAATTTAATTATGAGGTGCATAGACTGGATGATTCTATTATGGCCATGACCTCTGCTGATGAATGAAGGTTTTGACATCTCATGCAAAAGGTTTGATAACTTTAAGCATAGAAATTTGTGTTACACTAGTAGTTCATACTCAGAATTCAATATTCGTGAACACTGGACTTTCTCTTCGGTGTGCTATTTATATATAGGTTTAGTTGTCACACCCCAATTTTTAAGGACAAAAATGGATGCATAAAACCTTATGTGTGCCTCGGAATCAGTCACACATAAGTCGACAACTTGATAAAAATATCATCTCAATATTTATTACATAGTGAATGAATAATCAATACATACATAAATGTCTGATAAATATAAATAACTCTAATCAGCTAGCACTCTTGTGGAAGCTTCAATCACAGGGACATCGTCGATTAGGGGATAACATGCCTAATACTCATTACGGTAGTCCTCATTCCATCCTTCATCTGTTATCCATCCGGAATTTTTTAAAAATTAAATATAAAGCAAGCATAAGTACACAACCGTACTCAACAAGCATAGCATGGGTTAATGAGGATTAATTAAGCTGATACTGTTTGACTGTATTTAGCTTTTATAAGTTAAATAAATTTGAGCAATTAAATAGCATCAAGGTAGCAATAAATTCCATAATATCATGATCATAGTAACATAAATGATTTAATGCACAAACAATAAATACATGAACATTTTAACTCAGCGAGAAACCCCATCCTTAGCGTAACGATTCCAAGGCCGCCCTATCCGTGGGCACGGACGATATATCGATTTAACTCTACGCAGAGGTGCACACTTTCACTATGGGTCGTGATTTCTAAATGCATGGATAAACTACTTCCATACACCGAAAACCACTATGAAGCCCCCAAAGGTTTTCCTAACAAGTGGGCCGCGGGGACATCAGATGTAGGAACCCCCTTCCAATATGGCACACATCCTTCCCGGCTATACACATAAGGTTAGGCTGTCTTATACCCAACTCGCAAATCTCTGACCCGCTAGAAAAGGTCCTTTGAGAAACTAAAGCTAGAGCCATATAGCCCCCATAGCTGTACAGTAAATCCCGAAAGTAAATCCCGGAGATTCAGTTATAGACAAATACCTAATTTGCTAAAAAGTCATCATTAATGTTCATAGCATAAACTCATCAAGTAACAAGATCATGTATGTTATTAAGCACTAGCATCATAGCTTCCCAATGCAACCCAAGGTGTCAAGGAATCAAGATAGCAACATCTAAATTATAATCTCTAGGTCATCTAGTGGACACATGCATATGAAATATTATTTACAATGACTAGGTAACAAGGACAATCCATGCTATGCTTGCCTTTATCCTCAAAACAGACCTGCTGATCCTACTGTCTTCAAAATATGCTTGATCAACAAAACCCTCACTATCTGAACTCGATCAATAACAACAAGCAACACCAAGCAATCATCCAAGCAATCATGCATGAAGCAAACAATAAGCTATAGTTAGAACAGTACACCAACAGAGAGAAAGTATATTGAAAAGTCTAGAAAAATACTCTACACATCGCTAGGAGCACGTAGACGCGAAAATCACCGAAATCGGATTTAAAATGAGAAAGATATGAATTTTCCAAATTTTCCTATAGACTAATAAATATATTAAATATGAGCTCGAAAATTAAAAGCTATAAACTGAACTAAAAGAAGCACTAACACGTAGCTTACGAATTTACGAATCCAACAAAATTTGAGTAGACCAAAACCGAGTTAAAATGTCAGTTTTATAAGCAAAATAAGATAATGGTAAAACTTAACGTTTTCGATCAGGGAAAGACATACTCCACTTTCCAGGATTGAAAGCATTAGATGATGCGCAAAGGACTGGATGTATTTCATTGTGTATTTGCTGATTTATTTCTATAAAGAAAAATGGCAAGAAAACATGTGATGATGTGATCAAAGCTAGAATTGACATCACCCAAAGCAAGCAAGCAAGGCTGCATGGCTTTTCGGTTGTGGCCATCATCGGCTACTGGCTTCACGCCGGGGGCTTGCTTATAGCGACTTTCGCCACCAATTGACACAGCGCTTGTACCAACAGAAAGAGGAAGGCAAAGTGACCTCACCGGCGAAGAAGATAGAGTTGTTTGCTAGCTGTGGACGGCACACGGCTACAAGAGACGAACAGCAACAACCTGTGCACGGCGGCGGAACACGATGAACAACATTGATAAAAAAGAAGGGCACCGAGGGAGATCGAGGCGAAGCCTTAGCGCTAGCTTACGGCGATGAAGAGACAAGTGCTGCGACGAATCGAACTCGACGACGGCGACGAAGAGACAAATGCTGCGACGAATCGAACTCGACGACGGAGAGCGGCAATGGCGGGCGGCGGCTAGGGCTTCCGCTGCGCTGCAGTTCCAGCGATGACAGCGCTGCGATTAGGGTTCGGGAAAAGGATTCACCGACGCAGCTGCACGGCCTTTATAGCCTAGAGATGTGATGCGATCGCCTGGTGCAAGGAAACGAGCGCCCGGGTCGGTGTCGAGGTCGGGTTCGATACCGACTCGATGAAGAAGACGGCGGCTAACCAGAGGGTCCTGCGCGTCAGCTGCACAAGAGAGGAAGAAGAAACTGCCGCTGCAGCTTGGGCTGTGGCCTTTCGGCCCAGTCGAAAATGAGCAGGCCGGAGTGGCCATCGAGCCGGCAATGCTACTTGGGCTGCTTCCACCCGAGAGAAGGAAATGGCCAACTGGCCGAAAATGACAGGATGAAGAAGAAGACCTTTCCCTTTTTCTTTTCTGAATAAAACTGAATTTGCAAAGCTTTTCGAATGAGTTTTTGAATTCAGTTTCAGTTAAAACCAAATAGTACAGAAACTCCAATGCACCAGCATGAATGCAGCAACATGTATCTATCCTTATGATGACTTTTATTTCACAAAAATTATTATTTCCTATGTTTGAATGCATCACCAACTTGCAAAATTAAATCAATTCAACTATTTTAATGCAATGCAAATTTTTGGGTGTTACATTAGTTCACTTTCAGAATAAATTGTTCAGGACATCCCTGGCATTTCGCACAAAATTATATAATGACATTCTAGTAACATTACCTGAGCTTCCTGCAAAAATCGGATAGTTTTCATAGCCAAATGCATGTTCCCGGATTGAGTAGATAGACAACATGTTGTTCTTTGATGAACACAATTTGTTGATAGACTCAAACAAATCAGTAGTTATATGTGAATAGAGGTTGGTATATTTTTGAAATGAATGTCGTTACCAAATTTTGTGGTTTGACTTCCCTTTATACCTACTCTCCTGCATGTCGGCCCAGCTCATAGGCACAATTCTCCTTGATTCAATTATCGACCAATCAGGCCCATTAATGCTTCCCATTCACCCTCGATCACAAACCTGAAGACACAAAGAGCAAATGCCTCAAATCCCTCAGGAGCCTATAAAACAGAGTGCGTGCCCTTA
The DNA here is from genome assembly GCA_023333625.1 of Bothriochloa decipiens. Classification (NCBI taxonomy): domain Eukaryota; kingdom Viridiplantae; phylum Streptophyta; class Magnoliopsida; order Poales; family Poaceae; genus Bothriochloa; species Bothriochloa decipiens. The sequence goes on from CM041647.1 coordinate 2,481,518, forward strand.
TCTGCCTCTCCCATTAGTTCTCATCCATATTACTGATGACGTTGCCACCTGACGTTAGCCTGGTCGTTACATAACATGAGAATGGGTGGCACTCAGGAAAGGTAGCCCGCCAGATATTTGAGTTGACTCACCTTTTAGCTGGGTCATTCACTGTTCTGTTAACTGCACCTTGCTTGGACTGCCCCAACGTAACATGATCTTTCTTAGGACACCTTTGTACCCAATGAGAGTGTAGATTGTACAACCCTAGTCAAATGGTTCCTGCAAAAAATCCTGCCCCTGCACTGCAACCCGGGATTTGCTCTAGGTGCCTGTCAAACAGTCACACTAGGGGGATGTGCAAATCTGCCATTAGATGCTATATTTGCTTGGGCAGGGGTCATATGGCTTCTAATTGCAGGGTGGGACAGCTTTGCAGGGAAAAGGGTAAAAGGCCGGCGACTATCGAGAGCTCTCTGCTGATGAACTTAAATGAGCCAAGGACCGAGAACCAGTCCAATCCATCTACAGCTGGGCCGAGCAGGAGCCCAATGGCTCAGGAACCGAGAGAGTGGGCCGATGCAATGGCTTCAGTCTCTCAACAATCACCGCAGCAAGAGCCAATCGTAAAAAACAGGACAGTGTTTGACATGTGGGGCATCAACCCATCAACCCCACTCCACAGTGCCAAGGAAGGGAGTGACTGTCAATGGACTTCCAACTGGTGCCCAGCTTTCTAATTTTGTCTCCTCCACTGGCTGCCACAGTAACTCTTCAAGAAAGCCCCATTTTCACCTCTCAGAGCCATCACCATTGCCTCAACCTCATTGCAACCCAACATCTAACTGCTTCGCTGCGTTCATGGCGTACCAGCGAGCTGACCCCAACCCGTTCAAGCCTCCGGGGATGAACATTCTCAACATCCCCAACCGTCCGGTGATGGTGAGGACCATGGCGCCAAGAAGACTGGGGCCGAGAAATGAGGACCTTGCCATCGTCACCATCCATCCCATCCCGGGTAATGTTCTTCAGTTTGCAGCACTAGAAGAGGTGGTGAAGGAATGTTGTGCATCTAGGATAGCTAGAGTTAAGGAGGTGTAGAGATGTCACTTAGGTCAGGCTTATGTGCGATTCTAGAATGATTATGACCATGACCGCATGGTGATTGAGAGTCCTCATCTATATGGTGGTTCTTATTTCACTTTTGTCCCGCACAATAGAGGTAGAAACTGGAGGACCCTGACTTTTAACCATGAATGTTGGATTATGATGATGGGGCTGCCAGAGGATTACTAGGAGGATGATTTTCTTGATGCAGTTCTTGGTCCCTTCGCTTGCCTAATTTCTTGGCACAAGGAGACAACACACATTGACACGGTGATAGTGACCGGATTGATTGTCAAGGCAAGAGTGGTTGATCTACAGGATATTCCATACTTTTCTATTTTCTCTGATGGCACTGATCAGAATGGACAGTCTTGGTCAGTCCAATGTGAGATTCTTAAGTAGGAAAACCTAGGTCAGATTGCACCAGATGAGGAGCCAGTGCCATAGCTGCTAGAGGATGGTGGTCCTTTGCTTTATGATTTCTTTGGCCTCGGACAGCAAGTGCTGATGCCGGTTGCAGGGGTTGGCAATGGGAATCAAATGGGACAGCTGGGAGAAAATGGTCAGGGAGCCTAGGGTGAGCAGCAGGAGCAACAGGATTTGCTAAGATGGGGAGTATGGCCAGAACAACAAGCCAACCAGCAGCAGATTGACTTCAATGTTTAGCCACAAGCAATGATTTAGGACCTGAATGAGATGCCTAGGGCCCAATGGAGATGGTTATTGATCCAGCCCATGGCGTTGGCAGCAGGAGGTCATGCTTCAGATTGCACCACCAGTCCAACCTCAGCCAGAGCCACAGATTGAGCCTATCAACATCCCTGATCCAGTCATTCAGATGTCAGCGTAGTTCCTTGTTATGCAGGTGTAGGAGGAGGTTCTCATGGACCTGGATGAGATAATGCTGCAAGAAGCCTAGCTAAATGCTATGGAGCATAACTAGCAGAAATAGGAACAAAATCTGGAGCTGGTGGATGCACTACCTGGGTAGGATGACATGTAGAGAGACAACCCAGTGTTACCTGAGATTCAGGTGAAAGCACCTAAACAGGTCATCATCCCTACAGCTGAAGAAATGGAAGAGGCAGGACAGGTTTTACAGAATCCAGAGCAGCAGGAAGAGGCAACTAAAGACTAGAGGGTAGCACAGCTTGTTATCAGGACACCTGTCACACAGGAGCTACTGATTAGTTAGTTAGAGAATGATCAGGGAAAAAGTGACACCCTTAACTCAATGGACCAGCAAGCCAAGGAAGGAGAAGAGGATAATGAAGGTGGAAACACAATGGGCCATGTAGTAGGAGATTGTAAGCGCCAGATAAAGGAGGGAGAAGAACAAAAAGAGACCGAGAACACGAGCAGCAGTCACAGAATGAGGAGCAGAATGAAGACCAGCAGAATCTGGATAACCTTGAGCATGAACAAGTGCATGCCAGCAACTCTGAGGTAGTCCTGGCCCAGGATACATTACAGGTGGGTATGGTGAAGACCTTCTTCTTCAATGCCCCAGCTCTCCCAAGGTTGGCACCAAATTTTGAAAGTTTTGGGGTAGAAAAAGGCCCAGGGGACCAGGAACTCATTGCTATGCCTATTGAGTGGGCTGGATTCTTAAAATCAGTAATGCAAGCCCCAGCCCATAGCAGCTGGATTAAAAAGCTGATTAGTTCTAGCCTTCCTAACTGTTTGGAGTTGGGCCATCACGGATGGAGCCCAATTGATATGAATACTTCCCATCCCACCTTGCACTCTTGTCAAAAGCTGTTGCAGGAACCGACCTTGGCCAAGAGCATTGAAGAAGCAATGGGTGAAGATCAGCACATGCCGAGTGTCGGTAAAAAGAGAGCCAGAAAGGGCAAGGATCCAACCCTAATTGTGGATTCAGCTATCAGGAGGAGTAACAGGGTCAAGGAAAACTCAAAAGGATTTAAGACAGCGTGCAACAAAAATTGCCCAGCCTGCACTAATGAGGTACCCACTTTGAGTGGAGCAGCTCTTAAGAAAATTGGCACAGAGATATGTAACGCAAGAAGTGGAGGAAGTTATTCAGAAAGGAAAGAATAACTTGAAGCCGATAGGCAAGAAGGTTAAGAAGAATGATGAGGGTTGCGACCCAGGCAATGGTGAACCAAGCAATGTAGATGATGGACCAAGCCAGGAGAAGTAAAGACAACCCAGCCCCCCAGAAGTTTGAGCATGGCAAAAATGGTCACTGGCTCTTTTTTTCTAGCTGTTGTTCATCTTTTGCTTCTTTTGACACTTTGTTAAGTGTCAGTAGTTTGGGAAATAATGCTTTCTGTTTCTGGTTTGTTTATGTTGTTTTAGTATGTATCAGACCTGGGTTTATCAGTTTGAACTTCACTAGCATCTACAGTTTTTATTTGCTTTCTCTTAGCTCCTACTTCATTTTTTCTGTGTTGGCTCATTTAGCTAGGTTGATATGTTCCCTGGCCAGAAAGATACCTAGGTAATAGGGTATCAATGTGATCCCATCAATAAAATCCTAGAATGAATCAAACCAGATCATGGAAAGTACTAGATTGGAACGTAAGAGGCCTCAATAGTGAGACCAAATGGAATTCCCTTGGAAGCAAGATCATTGAAAGTGGTTGTGAAATCATCTGTCTTCAGGAAACAAAGAGGGACAACTTTGACATTAGTTTTATCAAAAAGTTTTGTATCCCAGACTTTGACTCCTTTTAGTTCCTCCCCTCAATTGGGGCATCAGGAGGAGTTATCATAATCTAGAAATCGATGGCCTTCACTGGCAGCCTTCTCTTCACAAACATATTTGCAATTTCCATGCAGTTTACATCTAGATTGTCAAATGACACTTGGGTGCTCACCTCCATATATGCACCATGCACACTAGCAGGAAAAAAAGAATTCATTGACTGGTTTAAAGATATCTCAATGCCAAATGACGTTGATTGGTTGGTGGTGGGGGATTTCAATTTGATAAGGAAGCCTGAAGATAGAAACAGGGAGGGGGCTGACTTCAATCAAATGTTCATGTTCAATGAAGCAATTGACAAGTTGAACCTAATTGAGCTGCCTTTACATGGAAGGAAATACACTTGGACAAATAAACAATTCCCCCCTCTGCTAGAAAGACTAGACTGTTTTTCACCTCAACATCATGGACTAAAAAGTATCCCAACAAAATAGTTAGATCATTAGTAATGGAGACCTCTGATCATTGGCCATGTGTGGTGGAGATAGACACAAAAGTACCAAAATCACAGATTTTCAGGTTTGAAAATCATTGGCTCCAGGTTGAGGATTTTATCCCAGTAGTGATCAATGGATGGCAAGGACCTGAGCACATTACTGATCCTGCAATGATTATAATAGCAAAATTCAAGAACCTCAGAAAGGACATCAAGACATAGAAAAAAGGTCTTTCAAAGCTTGCCATTGCAATTGACAGAATAAAACTAGTCCTATGTTTCATGGAGACAATAGAAATGCAGAGAGACCTATCAATAGAAGAATGGAATTTCAAGGATTTGGTGGCTCAAAAATTGGTCCAATTATTGAAGCAGTAGAAGTCTTACTTGTTGCAGAGAAGCAAGATAAAATGGGTGAAGGAAGGTGATGCAGCAACTATATTATTCCATAACAATGCAACCATAAGACATAGGGGAAACAAGATTTTATTTTTACAGGACAATTTGGGGAATACGTTTGGTGGGCACAGTCAGAAAGCAGAACTGCTATGGAATGAATTCAAGCAAAGGATGGGGATATCTGAGCAAAATGAGATCTATTTTGACCTAGAACAGTTAATACAACCATCAATGGACTTGCAGCAATTAGAGGCTCCATTCACAAGAGATGAAATCCCCCGAGCCCTGATGGCTTCACCAGTGAGTTCATTAAGGAATGCTGGCCATTGATTGCACCAGACTTCATGAAACTTTGCAGAGAATTCCAAAGCAACCAGGTCTGCCTAAATAGTATAAACAGATCCTTCATTGTCCTTGTCCCAAAAAAGGATAGTCCAGTTATAGTATCTGACTTTAGGCCAATCTCACTACTCAACTCCTCAATGAAATTGTTGACAAAGTTGATGGCAAATAGATTGCAGGCTGTAATAAGAAGTCTTGTTCATCAGAACCAATATGGGTTCATTAAAACAAGAACAATTGAGGATTGTCTAGCTTAGGCCCTGGAATATATATAATTGTCACAAGTCAAGAAAGGAGCTAATCATCTTGAAACTAAATTTTGAAAAGGCCTTTGACAAGCTAGAGTATAGTGCCATTCTGGGAATAATGCAAACCAAAGGGTTTAGACAGAGATGGACTCAGTGGACCAAGAACATCCTAGGATCAAGCACATCCTCGGTGCTGCTAAATGGCACAATTGGCGAAACATTCAGTTGTAAAAGGGGGGTCAGACAGGGGGATCCTTTATCCCCTTTGCTTTTTGTCTTGGCAGCTAATCTGTTACAATCAATCATCAACAAAGCAAAAGCCAGAGGCATTCTGAGAACACCAATCCCACTTCAATATACTGAGGATTTTTCAATAATCCAATATGTTGATGATACCCTACTTATCAAGGAATCCTATAGTAGGCAGCTAATGGCCCTAAAGGCCCTTCTTCAAACTTTTGGGGACTCAACTGGGCTAAAGGTAAACTACCAAAAGTCCATGATGATTCCAATTAATACAAGTATAGAAAGAATGCAGCATCTGGCCAGAACCTTTAATGTGAGCTTGGAAAATTACCTTTTACTTACTTGGGGCTGCCATTAAGTCTAACAAAGCCAAGGGCAATAGATTTTTCACCTCTAGTTAATAAGTGTGAAAGAAGGCTAGCTACTACATTAATCTTTTTGAATGAAGCTGGCAGACTAGAAGTTACCAATTCAGTTCTCACTGCAATGCCATGCTACTGCATGATCACATTTCTTTTGCAAAATAATGTAATAGAACAGATCGACAAGTTCAGAAAGCTAGGCCTATGGAGAGGGCCTATGGAGAGGTTCAGATATCAATGCAAATCAAAAGCCAAAAGCTGCCTGGCCTATAGTATGTGTTGCAAAAGAACAAGGAGGACTAGGTATACTGGATATCAAAACCCAAAATGAAGCCTTGCTCTTAAAGCACTTGGCAAAATTTTTTAACAAGGAAAACATACCATGGGTGTCCTTGATATGGGAGAAGCATTATGGTAATGGAAATTTGCCAGGAAACCAAAAGAAAGGATCCTTTTGGTGGAGAAACCTACTCAAACTTCTGTCCAAATTCAAAGGGCTGGCCAGGGTGGATAACAAGAGTGGACAATCTTGTTTACTCTGGGATGACTTGTGGGCTGATAACATCCTTAATCTTAAGTTTCCAAAGCTATACTCCTTTGTCAAAAACAAGAAGATGACCTTGGCACAAGGAAAGCAGCAAGTACCAGTTCATAGCCTGTTTCACCTGCCACTATCTCAGCAACCCACTCTTAGATGTTACAGCTTAAAGCCATGTTTCAACAGCTTGAATTTGGAGATGAAAATGACAAATGGGTGTATTTATGGAACTCGGAAAAATTTTCTGTTAGGAAAGCATATAAACAACTAAGAGGCCAACAGCAAGTACATCCTGCCTTTAAATGGCTATGGGCATCATCCTGTTAGAACAAGCATAAGGTATTCTTTTGGCTAATCCTAGTGGACAGAATCAGCACAAGGAAGCTGCTAAAAAGGAAAAAAATGGTTCTCCCTGATTACACATGTGTTCTATGCAACAATGCTGCAGAAGAGTGTCTTCATCATTTATTCATAGCTTGTCCATTTGCTACCCAGTGTTGGACTGCAGTTGGAGTGCAGATTGACCCAGCTTTGGGATGCTACCAAACCCTGCAGAACATGAGGGAACAACTGGATGTCCCCTTCTTCATGGAAATAATCATCCTATTTGCCTGGGCCATATGAAAATCAAGGAATGATTCAATCTTCAGAAACATCAACCCGAGTGTCAATGAAGCAATCAGGTACTTCAAGGAGGAAATGCAGAAGCTGACCTACAGGGCAAAGAGGGCTCACATACCTGCAATTGAACAATGGATTACAATGATATGAGAGCGAGGTTGCGAGCAGTAATGGAGATGCTGTTTTACATCTCCTTCTATATATCCTGAGGACTTCCTCTTTGTCCCCTTATTTTTGCTCCTTTTTTTCCTTTTTATCCTGTAAGTGTTAAACTTTTCCTGTTAATCTAATAAACACTGTAGGGGTGGAAACCCCTCCAGTTTTTCTCAAAAAAAAAACAATTCATATGGTAGCCAAATAGGTATTTCTAACAAAATGAATTTATAACTCTAGTTAATTAAACAAATTTTACAGTTATATATTTCTAAAAAATATGAAAGATTCCAACACATTGCTACCCCAAGAACATAACTCATCATTTGGCCCACAACAGTATAGCAAAACGGATCATATTTGGGAAATTACCTTGGTGTTTCTAGTATCTGCAGCTAGCGGAATGCCCCAATGAATTGGCGTTACATGGTAGTGGGTTGCTACACATTTTCAGCTCATCTCATAAAAACTGTGACTGGGATCAGCTAGTACACCAGTAATAATCGATGAATGTTCATAGCATGGCTTGGCAACTGTCCTCGAGCTGCTCCATGTCTCCAAGGATGTGAGTGGACTGGTCACCGGTAGATGGGTCAAGAGAGGGGGAGCTAGAAGCTGCTGCATCCAGAGGCAGCTAGTGCTGAATGGTAGGCAACACCAGATAAGCAACCCACGAAGGAGACAATGAGCTATGGTCCAGGAGAGAAAGAGGGAGCGGACATATATAGAGCCGGTGGATATGAGATGAGATAAAGAATAATAAGATGGGTGGTGGACACAATTATATTGGGCGAAAGATATAAAGTTGTGGGCCCTTGTTGCCTATGTTGATACCTGACTATTTTGACCCGTCTCTACAAATAGTCTCGACATTATAATCTGGTGACTGCTGCACAGCTCGCACTTTATCTTCCATCAATCTGCCAGCCTTAGCGCATTGCATTGGTACCGTACAAACAGTATACCAGGATGTTGCATCGTTACCGTACATGTGAATGGGTGGCACTGGGAAAAAGTATCTTAGCAGATATTCCAGTGCATTAATGCATGGTCTTGCAGCGTAGCGTAAACACCCAATGCATCTAGCTATAAGAGATGCGCGTTGGCGAAGCATCAGGGCATTGCTCGGCGAGAACAGCTCAGAGACCACAGTTCATTGGGACCTTCCCCGATCAGAACTGGATAAATGTCTAGAAAATGGATGTAGAGCATAAATTAAGTTTCTTCGTCTAGCTGCTAATCTAATGAAAGTTGTTGAATGCCGACCCAACCATCAAACAGGGACCCATCAAACCTAATTTGCAATTCTGGTTTTACCGGCAAGCCATGCTTCTGCTCGTGGTGGAAAACTATGCCAAAAGGAGTGGTTGCAATATGTAGGGTGAACATCAGAGATTGGTGGACGCAAATGCACAAACTGAGATCTATGCAGTTGGTCGATCTGGAAAATGAGAAACAAGATATTCTTTGATGGGAAAAAACTCCACAGTCCTCTGGAGATAGTAAGTCATTCTTGTGCTCTCTAGAAATTTTGGGCAGGTCTTCAGAAGGCAGATGATAACGACATGTTCAAGATTGCTGTGCAACTTCTGTCCAAGAGACGTCAGGCTCCTGGTCAGTGAAACATCCTCAATTTTCCACGAAGGGAAAATACACAGAATGG
>CM041647.1:2510342-2527918 GCA_023333625.1 Bothriochloa decipiens
ATCCAAATGTCATTATTGTGCCTTGGGGAGAATTCCACAGCAACAGAATATCCATTAATAAAAGCAAGTTGCCCAGAAAAGAGAGAGCTTTTCCAGGCAGTTAGAATTCCCCCAGAGGCACCAATGGTAGGAAGGAATTCAAAGTTGTCAAAACTTGGTGGGCATATATTTCTTAGAAAGCTTGAATCAAATTCCTGTTTCTTTCTTTCCTGAAAGCAGATTATGTCACAACCTGAATCTGTGACTTTATCTCTGATTGCATTCCATTTATCTCTAGAATTGATCCCCCTTACATTCCAGCTCATCACCCTCCACTTTCTAGTTTGGTTTCGATTCATGGTTACACACAATTAATTAAGCTAAAGTGCTCAAGCTTGCGCTTCAGCATCATCATCTTTGTCCTGGTTACACTTCTCTGCTCCTTCTCCATCTGCATTCTTCTTTTTCTGATCATGGCCTTTTTTCTTCTTTCCAAACGGGCTGGAATGCATTCTCTTCTTGAGAAGCACTTCAGCAGCAAGCTCTTCCTCCTCTAACTGGCAGAGTTTAGTGCCTAAAGTTCTGATCACCTGAGTTGACATAGTTGGTGGATTAGGAGAACATTTGAAACACTTTCTATCAGTGCAAGTGACACTCTTGAAACCTCCACTCATCTGCTTAAGCCTATTACTTCTCTTTAGGTACCCTCCTGATCCTGAGAAATAAAATAGAAGTAAAAAAGAGAAAAAAAAAGGGTACCCTCCTCTTCCAGGAGCTCCCATCTATGCATTCTGAACTGGTGACAACAATTCTTGGCAGGCCTCTACCTCTGGATTCTATGTGTCCAGTTTCAAAGCTCTGCTGCTTATCATTTCAACACGTGGTTCCACCACAGGGTCGTCTCATGTAAATGGTTGGCACCTATGTTATAGCAAAGTACATTGCAGCTTTGTTATAAATAAAATAAAATAAAACAGAGCAGCTGGTTGAAGACAATGACAGAGTTTTGGTGAAGGCTATCTTATACATGTTATAATAATAAAGAAAGAAAAATAGTTCCAATAAAACTGACATGGAAAAACTATTCATTGCTTTCTATATATTGACTGCTCTGCTTTGTTGCACCTCAGCACATTTTTCCATCTAGTCAAATTATATGGTTGGCACACGTTTTCTATTTAATAATCTGCTGGCAGGTTTGCCAGAGCTCATTCAGGCCTCCCTCCCCTTATTACTCCACCAAATTCAGGGCTTGGCAAATGCTCCCTTTACTCTGTCGATAATTGGATTGCTCCCTATATCAACACAATATGCTTGCAGATCTGCCAGAGGCCTCCTTCCATTTACTATTCCTCCAAATACAATGAATGAAGCGGAGCCTTGGCACATGCTAACCACCGTACCACAGACTTTTCCCCAACCAAATATGCCATTGCATGAGGATAAAACGGTGCTCCCTTGCTCTTCCACCTCTCCCAGTTTCCGCTCTACGCATCTCTAGCTAGAGACCAACAGTCTTTCTCTTCTCCATCTATCGTAGCTGGGATGCGTTCGTCACCAGGCTTGGCCTTAGAGGTCTTATGTGAATGAGTGGCATCGAGAAAAATGAATACGCTTAAAGTCCGGGTGAACTCACCAATTAGAAGTTCACAGCACGCAGGGGATCATAGTCAGGCAGACAGAAACTTGAAGAATGCGAAATTAGCAGAGACATGGAGCTTGGATAAGCTGCTGGTTAACACGATCCATCGTAGCAGGACTACATTGATATTGAAGCCAATGTCAGTAGTCCACCCTCTCTACACTACCTTCTTGATCTGTGTACACTTTGACTCCTCCTTTCGGGTTCAATTTTTGGAGTTTCTTATTGCTGTTAGAACCATGTTTTTTAATTAATCTATTTCCTCAAATTGGTTTATTAATCGAGCCCTTTTATAATTATTGAAACTAATTTCCAACAATTCCCAACGGCTCCAATAGCTCTACAAATTAACAATTTTTATTGATTTAATTTGAGCAAGGGTATTTTGGTCATTACCGCCACACCCCACCCGACACGGCAGCCCCAACCCCAACCCACGCGCCGCAGCCCCCACACGCCGAACTCCAGAGCCTCTCCCTCGTGGCCTCGCCCCAGCCGCCGCCGCCGCTGCCTTCGCCGCCTTCCTGTTCGCCCTCCTGCCCGCCGCCGCCCTCCCACGGCTTCTCTCCGGCGGCGCTGCCAACTTCCCCCTCGTCCCCAAGCCGCATTCCCCACACGCCGAACTCCCAGCGCCTCTCCCTCGTGGCCTCGCCCCAGCCGCCACCGCCGCCGCCTCCGCCGCCTTCCTGTTCGCCCTCCTATCCGCCACCGCCCTCCCACGGCTCCTCTCCGACGGCGCTGCCCACTTCCCCCGACAGCGGCACGGCTCGCCCACGCGGTCCATCGAGGACAAGATCCTCGGAGCTGCAGCAAGCGCCCCGACCGGCCTCCGGTAACGTCCCGACGCATAGGGTCACCGTCCACGACTTCCAGCGCGGGTTCGTCCATGAATTCGTCGTGCCCGAGGTTCGTGTGCCGCCACGGTAAGTTGGCTCCTCAGCCCTCCGTATCATGGGAAATGCATTGTTCATCAGGTTGTCTGTTCAGGCTAGAGTGTGTTTGGATGTGACCTGAGCCTGAAATTGAATTAGTTGCTAATGCACCTTTTCTATGTCTATAAAATATTATCTCAAATCATTGTTATCTTAGATGAAAACTGTTTGTACATTCAATTCTCGAAGACGGATTATGGTATATTCTCATTTTAAATTATTGTACCCTTCTCATGTGTGTGCATCCATCTTCCTGTGGAGAGTAGTTTAGTCCACCTTGTTAGTTTATTGGATTGCTCCAGAGATTAATATGATCACTTAACATATTGGAATTATTACTGAATTTGTGAAGATAACAAGATAATTAGCGTAAGCATTCAATTTAGGACTAATGGGCTCAGCTGAATGCATGGGTTGTGCTTATCTCTGTTTGAGTGAATCTGAAAGATTGCTATGATTTCAATAAATAGGTAGCAACCATCCGGACAAAAATATACTGCTATATTTTAAACACCCAGTGAGTTGGTTTCTGGTTTCAATGCCTAAGATACACTGCAGAAACTAATACACAATGGTTGCCATTCCTATAAGCAAGTGTATGATACTAGCAAGTACCGATCACAACATCAGTTTAGAGTGATGAAGTAGAACTATCCAAAATGAAACAGAATGTTAAATCATGCAAACACTAATTCTTACACTGCCACATGAAAAATTGGAGCGAATATCAATCTGATTTACCTTTGGATGAGATTTTATCATTGTCCATTGGAAGAACTAGAAGAGGGTATGGAGGAACATTAGGCCTACCAGCCATATGGATAGGTGGTTTTGATGAAGAATCTTAAACTTTCACCAACATCAATTGCTAGTTTGCTACTTGTCAGTTTTCTTTGAACCTTGGGTGTCCAACTTCATGATAGTTTATCATGTAGAGGTCAAATATGCTAACGATGGTTTATCATGCTTACCGATGATATAAATTTCAGTCATCAAATCTATTAAGTTTCTGAAATGCAGTAATTCAGTGATGTAAGCCTACTGTCAATGATTATAAACAATAGCACCTTCACTAGTATTATCACTAGGACAACCTTACTGCCAATGGGTATGAAAATAAGATAGTGCAGCCATGTCATTCTCCAATGTATCTAATTTTGTACTGTGTAATCTAAATTTGTTTGATGTTGTTGATTGACGCAGGAGGGAATGGCGGATCTTGAGTACAATGTGATTGTTAGGAAGGTGTTTGATAGCGAAGAACAAGCACACGAGTTTTATAACGAGTACGCCTTGGGGAAAGGATTTAGTGTCAGGAAAGATTATTGTGAGTGGGACAAAAGCCAGAATGGGAGGACCCTTCGACTTCAGCATTTTGTTTGCAGTTGTGAAGGTTTGCGCGAAGAGAAGGAGCTGAGGAGGGAGAATAAGAAGCGGAAGCCACGGAACATTACTCGTTTTAGATGTCCTGCTAAACTTGTGATTGCATGGGATCAGGACACCGGGCTGTTTCGTATGAAGCGTTTCATCTGTGAGCACAACCATCCGATGGTGCAACAGGACCTTGCTTGTTTTCTGCGCTCACATAGAAGAATCAGAGATGAGCAGAAAGCCGACATTGTGGAGATGCAGATTGCTGGGATCCGCAAACACCAGATAATGGAAATCATGGAAATGCGGTATGGTGGCTATGGTAAGGTTGGATTTACAAAAAGGGACTTGTATAATTTCTGCCATCGGAATAAGGTGGACACAGTTGCTGCTGGTGATGCTCGGACAGTCATCATTTACCTGACAGAATGCAGACTTAGGGACCCTGATTTCTTCTTTGACTACAGGACCGATGAGAAAGGGCACCTCAAGGGACTGCTCTGGTGTGATACCCAAAGTTGGCTTGATTATACAGCATTTGGTGATGTCGTAGTATTTGACAGCACGTACAAAACGAACCGGTAAAACCTGCCCCTTGTACCTTTTGTTGGGCTGAATCAGCATGGCAGCACAGTTCTTTTTGCATGTGGAGTTACTTCCCAGGAGACAACCGAGTCATATGTGTGGATGCTTAGGACATTCTCTGATGCCATGGATCAGAAGCATCCGGTTTCTGTGACCACTGATGGAGACCTTGCTATGCAGAATACAATCGCGCTGGTGTGGCCGAATTCATCACATAGGTTATGCATCTGTCATATTGAGCAGTGCATTGTCCGTAATCTAAAGGATGGTGATGTGAAGGATGAACTCAGGTGCTTCCTTTATGATTGCTGCTCCGTAGAAGAGGTTGAGAGAAAATGGCTCAAATTCTTGTATGAGCACAGCGTTACGGATACAGATTCATGGTTGTATCAAATGTATGAGAGGATGCGTATCATGTTGGTAAGTGTTATTTAGGACCGAGGAGCAACGAGCGGAGTGAGAGCCTAAGCTCTAGGCTTCCGGTAAATCTGGATCGTAAAATGACGCTGTTTGAGCTGGTACGGCACTTTGACCACTGCCTTTCGTGGCTGCGTCTTAATGAAGCGATTCTAGACTTTGTGGCCACGACCACATGCATGCTGCCCATGGGCCGGTTGGCTTGGGCCACCTGTCTGCCCTTACGGTCTTACATGGGCCGAGTGGCTCAGGCGGTGGGGATGCACTTCATTTGGAAGCTGCCGTAACATTTGCCTCCCTCCATAATTATAGCATTTGCCGCCTCCCTCCATAAATATAAGGATCTGCAGCAACCATCATAAACCCATAATTTCAATCCCCACGGAGGCGGCGGCGTCAGCATCTTGGGCGGAGTGCGGCGGCTGAGGCGTCAAGAATGTCACCGGGAGCGAAGAAGGGATCCAAAATTTCACATTCTGATGTGATGCCGTTTCACATTGTGCTGTGATGGAGCATTTAGATCATCACGTGGATAATGATGTGCACCACACTGAGATACAGAATTTCACAGTTCAAAAACAATACAGAATTTCCTCAACATCATCGTCGTAGCCGTAGTCCATTTGTCACAGACGGTATTTTTTAGTGAAGTTGATCAACTACATATGCCCGACGATCTAGGGTGGCAACTCGCAAACAGAGCACAGAGCAGACCTTTTATAACATATGGTTCCATTTGTATGCTGCATATAACGAGAAACAGACAGCACAAAGTTTTGAAAAATCATTCATCACATAATACTTTCACAGTAAGTTCTGAAACTGAAAGGCCAGTTGAACCCCATCCATTCAGGGGAACACACCAAACCTAACTAACAGAAACAGAAAGCTACAGAGATTTCTAAAACTTTCTGAACAAAGAAGACAAGCCGGTTCTCAAGTTCGTTGCATCTGAAGTATTCCGACCTCTGATTCCTGAACAGAGGACTTGTGATGCTGTTGTCAGAAGTTCTGCTCCCGTATCCCTCTTATGTCCTTGTGCATGAACATCTCCAGGCTCGTCGTGGGCTTGTACCCGAGCTGCTCTAAATCCATTATTGAGTCTTACTGAGTGAAAAATTGAATGAAAACAACAAAAACATAGATCTGGTCACTACAAATTGCATGTGCAAAGCGACGAAACAGAGAACTAAAACCTAATACTCGCTAAAAATCTCACATCGTAAACCTTAGAAATGGAAACCTGAAGTGGATGTTTTAAAAAGTTAAGAGGAGCTGGTAGAGGCGGGGGCGATGAAATGCGGGGAGCACAGCAGCGCAGTGAGAGATCCTGGGTAGGGGCAGGAGCGGCTGGAGCAGAGAGGAACTGGAGAAGAAAGGGAAAAAGAAGAGAAGCTGGAGAAGAGAAAAAGGAGAGAGAGAGAGAAAGTTGCCGGCTTTGCAACTGGAGAAACTACGAGAGAGAGGAAGAGGATATTTTTGAATCGGGAGGAGAGAAGATCTAGAGAGAGAGAGAGAGATTTTGGTTGAGCTGGAGGATAGGAGTCACGAGCCGAGCCGCGAGCCGAGTCGAGGCTGGTAACGGAGCCGAGGGAATAAGCCGAGAATCTTTGCATGGATGAGCTGATCGTCTGCCAAAAAGTCAACATGCAGCGCGGGGCCCACATCAAAAGCCGACCAATCAAAGCTCGTCAATAAGGCGCTTCTACGCAAAGAATTTTCAGGCTATGACAGAGCCCATCAGTCATTTCCCATTCTCTACATCTTGATTGGGACAATATATTATTGAAGGTCTAGCAAAATATAAATGGAAACTGAGAAGTTTAGCTCAACTGAGTCTAAAGCATACAGGTCATGAGCCTAATTCAGTCCAAAAATTGAGCCTTTTCATGGGATTGTGCCTATGGTTGTTGATCATAGAGGTCCTTTGTTCATTTTTTTCCTATAGCTTCACCTAAAGTGAGACGATATTCATGTCCTGGCACTCCTATTTGTTGCGTGCATCCTCTGTAAGTTGGTATCAGTACTCTAATATTCCATAAAGAACAAAAGAAAGCGCCCTTGTTTTTATGCCCTCTCGCCTTTCTCATCCAAGAATTATCTTCTGGTGCTCATAGTGACAAGACAAAAGAGGTCACGATCTGTTCTGCATCCTTTAGGACCTCAACATCTTAGTTCACTATTTGATTAGTTTGGCCATTGGCTAAAGAAAATTATGATATGAAGCGCTCGGATCCTAACTAAAAATTTAAAACATCACTAATTTTGACATTTGTTACTTTACTTATCAGAAGGAAAAAAATTGGGTGGAAAATGACAGCTGAAAATAATAGAAAATTTGAAAATGTGGGGCGGACACGAGCTACAAATATGCAGTACAATAATGAAGGTATGAGGATATTATTTATACATATAGGTTGTGACGGAAGAAAGATAAGGGCACTTTGGGAATAAAAGAACGTAGGTGAAGAAATGTTTGCTCTTTATTTCAGCTCTCTTTTTGAGCAAACACCGTGTCTTATTTTCAGCTGCCTTAATTCCTCCTGCATGGGCTGGCCAGAAACCATATCCGGATAATCTGGCCCACCTGTGCTTTTCCCCAAAGGCCAGGGTGCTGGTCAATCTGGTCCAGCGTGCCATGTCTAAGCAGCAGCATAAAACAGATTGCATGCCCTCATCCACCTCTCCCATTTTACACTCTAGGCAAATCCAAACCAGCAAACCAAGGTCCCTCTCTCTACTAATTCCGATGACTTCGTCACGGCTCCATGCGGCGACCCTTGGTCTTATATGAGAATGAGTGGCACCAAGAAAACAGAGCTTACATGGCACAGGTGTGAGTTCACCATCTTCCAGTTATCCAGTATGAAGCTTAATTACTACGTGTAAGCGCAACAAATCAGCATGTCCGCACCATCCTGAGCGGAGATGGTAAATAGTACTGCATCAACTTGATGACGAGATTTGTCTGGAGATTTTTTTACTATGACATTTGGTTTTCAACCTCCTATAGATGTAGAAGATTTATCTGGAATGTGGTTTCAACAAACAGACTAGCATATGTGTTGTCTAATTTGTATGGGAACAAGTGCAATTGTATGGTCGTCTATTCGGCTTTGTAGAAATGATATGATTTTTGACAAAAAAAAGATTATACTCTTATTTGCAGGTTATTTTCAGGGCAAATGGACTCGTTTTCGGAACATCCTGCAAAAGGAGAGCAACAGATCACCTTTGAAGTGGGCTGAAAACGTTAGCCATGGAGATCTTCGTCAAGTATGGATGGTCGTCTTTTAAAAGAATTTGTGCTTAGATAGGCGCTTGCTTGCTTTGTTTTGCTTTCTATGAGACTTTTAGTTATATTTTGAGTTTGAAGTTGTAATAAGTATTGGTTGTGTGCAAACCCCTTGCAGAGGCCGGAATATAAATTCTTTTATCTAAAAAAATCAACTTGATGACGGCCAATAAGCTGTGTGTACATTCTACCAAATACCTGTACCTGCTCAGATTTAAATTATATTAAAATATATCGTCCACACTATATATACTACTACCTACTGTGCACCGTTGAATGCTTCTGATTCTAGTATTTTAGTCTCTCGTCCTATTGTCTCTAGATTTATCCTAGTTAAGGCATAAAACAAAATATTATGATTCTTTCTTAAATCCATGCCTTGGGTAAGTCATATGCCCATTCTAGCAAATTGTGCAAAGCCTGACACTCTTGTTCAGAATCCTATTCCAGCAGCCAGTCAGTTCGTATATTGTATTGTTGGAGAACAGGACATATCACTGCTACGAAATTGATTTTAATTAGGAGACAACTTCTTTTTACTAATAGTAGCGGTCCAAGAATGATCATGCCTTCCAAAATTAATGATGATTTTCATAGACAGTGGCTTTATTAGAAAATAGGCAATTTTAGAGGATGACCACTTAACTGGCCTGTTTTTTTTTTTTTTTACGAATTTATGTTTAGAGCGACTATTTATATGACTTGTCTTAGCAAATACTCCCATAGCACAATAACACTAAGCATATAAAAGTAGGAAACCCTAGTTCTAGTTCTCCCTCTTTCCCAGTTACAGGCGCCGAGCACCTCTTGTACCTCCCTCCCCATTGTGCCCTTTACACACGGTGCGGGCCTGCCTCCATCCGGTGCGACCCGTCTGTGGGCCTACCAATGTAGTGTCCTCAGCCGTGACTGCTTGCGTATGCCAACCTCGTGACCTCGGCTGGCATGTCCCTTCCCTTATCCGGCGCCGGCATGGCGCCACCCATGGCTGTGTTAGTAGTATATTATGGTACATTGGGTTGGACTTGTTTAGGAAATGTCAGCCATTTATGACCGTCTGGTATGTCTCTAAAAATTATCGATTTTATAAGTTGATTTGCATTCAGCAACTTGGGTTCCTGATGATTCATAGACATGGTGACC
This sequence comes from Bothriochloa decipiens, assembly GCA_023333625.1. Classification (NCBI taxonomy): domain Eukaryota; kingdom Viridiplantae; phylum Streptophyta; class Magnoliopsida; order Poales; family Poaceae; genus Bothriochloa; species Bothriochloa decipiens. The sequence continues at coordinate 2,519,707 of CM041647.1, forward strand.
AAAGTCATTGCGTCTGAAAATCTGTTTGTACTAGTGGTAGTTAACCTATTTGTAAAGTGAAAAACTACCATATATATATCCTATTTCGACTAGGCTACAGGTGAAAAATTTCAACAAATTTACTCGAGGAGTAGATGAATGAGTCCATGCAGCACATATATAGAGAACCGAGACCTTGTTTACACCTTACCTACTGCCGTACATGTCCTGATGAAATCACATGCCTATAAAATATTCGACATACAAACCATGTTGGTCACCATATAGGCACGCTCTATTCTCTCTTCTTGACACGCAATTTGTCACTGCAGCGTTTCAAGCAAGAAAGAAACTGTAAGCTACAACGGCAATGGAAATGAGTGACATCGAGGAATGAATGCTCGCGTTTGTGGTGAGCACAGCTGTTTGAGAATTGCAGCATGCAGATGAATCCAAGGTTCAGATTGAAGTAACTTGGGCGAACAAAGCAACAAACAGTAGTTTCAGCAGCATCAACAATAGCCTGAGTGGCAGTTGTTAACTTTTTTGTTTTGACAACACACTGACTTTGTTAACGTTTGAGACTCAGTACTATTGACTGTTAATCAGACTGTATAGCAATATTGTGATTTTCATGAACATTGAGCCAAATATATAAGCTAATCTTGAAGATTTTAACTAGTTAATTAATACAAATGGATCATGGTCTGAAATTTTTGAAGTTTCCAAGATACATCCATTTCAGTAATGTTATTATCATTTTCATGAACTTCTTGCCAAATATATAAGCTAAACTTGAAGATTTTAACATACAAATGGATCATGGTCTGAAATTTTTGAAGTTTCCAAGATCCGTCCATTTCAGTCATGTTTGAAATTTTTTGCCATTCGAGTCCCAAACCATGACCCGTTGCCTTGTTCGACCAAGCAGACACGCACCAATGTCTTTTGGCCCTTGCCATCTGCGGTGCTACCCTCGTCAGGACATCCAGCCCCTGTTGACATCCGTGCCCCTCATTGATGGCATCGTTGATATCATGTCAGGCTCATGCCCTCAGCCTCACACTCGAGGTTCATTCCCTGCTTAATTGTGCTCTTAAGCCAGAAATTAATATCTTGATAGGTGTGACCAAAGTATCCACCATATAGGCCACGATAGGCACTGCTTAGCTTCACCACGAGAAGCGTTTTTGGTGAAGCTACGGTGTTTATTAAAAAAAATATTTGGCAAAACAGCATTGGCAGTAGCTTCATTCGTGGATCAGAGAGGGAAATGAGAGGGTGAGCTATGAAAAGCTACTCTTTTTACATCACTCTATTTCTTTGTTACAACGGAAGAAAAGAAGCTTCACCCATGACGTTGTTTTGAAAAAAACAATGTTTGGCCAAAAAAGAGGCAATTCAGCACTGCTCATGAAGTTTTTGGGGGAAACTGTGCCAAAAAGGGTCCTACTTGAACTTCTAACATATATGAGGGTGGGGCGTTGTATCCTGAGGGTTTCGATCTCAATAGTTACAAAAAAAAAAAAAAAAAATAGGTCGCAAATAACCAGATGAGTGGCATGACCAAAGTGAAGGACATTTTCTTTCTGTCGAAGTCCAAGTCCAGTTTTCAGGGAAACAAATTGAAGATAGCGGCAGTACTCAATAGCGGCTTGCTCCCCTTGGCTACTGCTATGCCTGCGCTGCTAATTGAATTGGAACGTGTGCACTTAAAAATAATGTGGAGTTGACGGGGACAAAGAAAATTTTAACTACAAGTTCAACCTGGACATTGTCTGCAAAACGCACAACCATGAGAACATGCTTGACAACAGCAAGGTCGTGAAGGAGATCGTTTTGTGGCTTTCAGGTCGTGAACCATAAAAGTGAAGGAGAGACATAGTGTTCCCAACAAGGGCAATTGGTTTTCTCGTGAATCTACAATACGTATTACCCGGATCATAGAACAATTTTACTGACCTTAAACGAAATTGGCATCAAAGTTGAAATATAATGTGCAACATGTGCTGACCTGAAACCAACCCAGATAAAACATTAATGGTGGTTGAACCCATCAAGCAAATAATTAAAAAGCTGAAGACAAACTAACCCATATATATATCTCCCCATGGAACGGATTGAGTCAGGACCGAGAAGTAGTACAATATAGGAAGCACAGTGGGTATGTTTGCCGAACGAATCATGTACAATACGTCCTGGGAGGCTAAGCCATCTAATTACCATCTGGAGCCTGGTGAGCAGCATAAAACAGAGTGCTCACATCTTCCTGTACACCCTATTTACCTGTCCACTGGGCATTTCCTACCGGGAACCACTCACCATCTTACAAGACTCTGACACTCGTGGCTTTGTCACATGCCACAATCTTGAACATCTCATCTTGCAAATGGGAGGCGTCAAGAAAAAGAGGGCTTCAATGTTCATTAAGTGCCGCCACATTCATGACATTTGCAGCTTGCGATCAATAATTGGCATTACTGGATAGGGATCAGTCATTTCTCTTGTCACGGATGTGGTGTTGCTGTAACTGTAGTTGGTAACCAAATGACATAGTCCATCAGTCATATGCCCCTTCTCCAATTTGCATATCTAGACAAATATATTATTAATCGTCTGGCAATATATAATTAAGTGGAAAGTTTTTTTTGATGAGACAGAAGGGGTTGGCGCCCCTACTGGAGATTTTGTTGAAAAACAAAAGACAATGAACACAACGAGCAAAACAAATCTGGAAACAAAGAAGACTAAAAATATTATGCTGAATGCAAAGCAAAATATCAACCCAGCATTAGTCAATGGCTACAAGCTAATATATACTCTCTTGGTCTCATATAAATAAGTTCCTGCAAATTTTCATATAGATTTATGGCGTTGGCACGTGAAACATCCTTAATTTTTCATGAAGAGAAAATACACAGAATGACGAATAGTATGATAGTTCAAGCTCAAACCATCATATAATCCAGCAGCAGTTGATACAGGATCCATACATCGAATAAAAAGAGTATAATTAGAGGGAATTACATAAATAGTCCATCGTCACACTGGCAGAAAACATCAGAGTAGCAGCATCTGGAACAGCTGCGGAAGGCGAAAGCAACAACAAATCTCCAGAAGAAGCCTGAGCGTAGGAATGAAACGTCTACTCCTCATCGGTGAAGTCGTAGTCGGGTTCACCTGCCAAATAATTTTCAGTACGGTTTGTACTGGCCACATCTCCCACCTTATGCTTTGCTTTTTGTTGACACCGTTTTTCGACACATGTCAATAAGGATCGGAGACTGGACTAATCGGCAAAGAGGATGATTTTTCTTCGATATTGCTTCTGATGTTGTCGATGAGTAGTTGCCGATGAAGGACAGGTTGATCTAGATTATTGCCGATTGGGTTGAAGACGTGTTACCGATACACTTGAGCCAACCCTCGAATACGACCCCTCGAGTCATTGACCCCTCGTGGACGGAAATTCCCTCGAGCAAATAGGAGACCCTCGAACACAGTATACTCTCGGCCGTCTACTCTCCGTACATTGTTGATGAAGTTAATGATGCTGTTGCCGATGAGAGTGATAGAGAGCTAGGGGATCGTTGCCGACAAAGCTGAAAAGCTGTTAGAGGATCGTTGCTGATGAGACGAAAAAGCTATTGCCGATAAGATAGGCAGGAAGACTGGAAGGTTGTTGCCGATGCCAGGGATGTGGCGATGAAGAGATAACTTCATCATGACGGAAGCGGACAGAGGATCGGCGACACGGAGCTTATGATTTTTGTATTATAGTTTAAGTCCAACTCCTATAGGAGTTTTATTTCTTTCCTTAAAGAGATAGAGTTCGTATAAGGAATTAGTTTATTTCTTCTATATTTTGAGCTTTGCGTGTTAAATTAGGACTCTTTGATTAGCGGAGTATAAATATATGCCGAAGGGCATTGTAATGAACATGCAAGCATCAATAAACAAATCTACTTTTATCGCAATTTACTTCTACCAGTACTTTACTTTTCGACGACTTCGTCAAGTATTTTCTTTTTCAACGAGTTCTTTCAAGAATCGACGGGCTGCATCAACTTGATCTCCGGCGACCTTGCAGGTTCCACATCTACCGAGCATGATTCAGGCTTTGACTTCCGGGCATATCGCTGTCATCTCGTCTGATCTGTTCAACAGTTATCGAATACATTTTGAGCCATGACGTCCGGGCGTATCGCTGTCGTCTCATTCGGTTTTTATTCAAATTATCATCCTTGTCGATTAACAGGTCAAATCGACTGGCACGCTTCGGATATCGAATTTGGTTATTAGCCCGGTGTGTTTGCAGATAAGAATTTTGCATCAACACATCTTTTGGCACGCCTGGTGGGACAAAGTCAACAGATTTATCATGAAGAATCCTGCTGATATCAATCCAGAGAACATCATCGAGATATCAGAGTCAGATCTCAAGGAAGATCAGAAGCTTGCCATGAAAAAAGCCATGGAGGACTACAGGCAGCTTTGCTTGAAGTCTTTCAGCATGAATAGGGGCAGAGAAGTCATCCAGAAGCAAGATCTGCCGTTGCCTCGGCAGGTAACCTTTGATTCCAACCCTGGTAAATTACAAGAGATGGTTAATTCTGCGTTGAATCAGGCTTTGATCAACCACTTCACTGTGCTGTCCAATACTATTTACAATGCTGTTGTGCAAACATTAAGAGAAGGACAAGCACCAGGTTATGTCGGGCCGACATATCATCAGCCGGGATCGGCATCCGTTAGTACTCCATCGGCAACTCCAGCCGTTGAGAGTATGGAAGCGCCTATTCCTCTAATTATATCATGACCATCTATCATTGAAGCCACGCCGATAGGATCAGATCTAGCGTCTCAGGAGAAGCCTAGTACTCAGTTGAGCACAGATCTATCGGCATCAGTAATGTCAGGCTCTTCAGTCCAACATAATCAGATTGCTGCTAATTGGTGGGGATACGGGATGCCTCCAGGTCCATCTACTGCCAACTCTGGACTGCATCAAGTGCATGATGTAGCAGGGAAGGGTCCAATGACATTGGCTACTCCAATTCGGCCGATGACTCAAGTATCACATTACTCTACTACACCTCCTGCTATACAGCCATTGTCAATGGGATTCCACGCGCCTCCGCAACAGATATCTTATGCGAATCCATTGACTAGTCCTCCACTAGTTCAACAGAGAGTTTCCACTATAGGACAGCCCATAGTGCCATTCGTATCTCAATCTGGGTTATCTGCAATTCAGGGCAATTATGCTGGCTATCATCCACCCATACAAGAGCATCAATTATCCGTAAGCTATCAGCCATCGGCAAGTCAGGTGCCGATGAGTTATAATCTCAATTGGTCAGGGCAAACGCCAGTTCAGCAATCTGCTATTCAGCCAGGTTACTAGGCAATGGGGACTCAGCAGTATAGTCCATAGGCAGCTTTCCAGGATCAAACATCGGTAAAACAGCCGATGAGCTTTGCTCCACAGAATGGTGCTGCGAATATGCCGATTCTTCCAAGCCAAGTACCACAAGGATATGTAGAAGCATATCAGCCAGCGCCTCCAGTGGAGATTCAGCCAGTGCATCGGCAAGATCAAGATGCACATTTAACTGATAAGATTGCAGAAGTGATGAAAGAGAAATTTGGGATTCAACCCAAGATTAATACTTACTCTTATCGAACTCCATACCCTCCAGCTTATGACTCAATTCCTTTCCCGAATCGGTACAAGGTGCCAGATTTCACTAAGTTTTCTGGGCAGGATGATACGTCGACGATGGAGCACATCAACCGATTCATCATCCAGTGTGGAGAAGCTGCTAACAGGGATGAGCTGAGGGTCTGTTTATTCTCATCTTCTTTGTCTGGATCGACATTCACGTGGTTTATCTCATTGCCACCGAACTCTATTCTTACTTAGGCCAATCTAGAAAGACAATTCCATAAGTACTTCTTTGCTGGTGTCCATGAAAAGAAGCTTACCGATTTGATAAAATTGAGACAGCGAAGCGATGAATCGGTGGAGAGTTTTGTACAAAGGGTACGAGACATGAAGAACAGGTGCTACAGCCTAGTGCTTGATGATCGCCAGTTAGCTGGTTTGGCTTTCCAGGGTCTGTTGCCACATCTCAGGGACAAGAATGATTCTCAGGAGTTTGAAAGTCTTAGCCATATTGTGCAGAGGATCTCTGATCAAGGTGCTCGAGCTCTAGAACCTAGGAAGAGCTGGAATAGAAAGGTGTCCTTTGTGGAAGAAGCAGAGGAATCAGACTCAGATGAGGAACCAACTATCGGCCTAGCTGAGTGGGTGAAGGGTAAGAAGCCAATATCGTGTCCTTTTGGTCAAAAAGAGCCCGAGAAATTCACATTTGACATCACGAAGGCCGATAAGATATTCGATCTGTTGCTTCAAGAGGGCCAAATTAAGCTGTCACCCAATCATGTAATTCCATCGGCAGAAGAGCTAAAAAAGATGAGGTACTGTAAATTTTATAATGCAACTTCGCACAGTACTAATGATTGCAAAGTATTCAGGCAGCAGTTGCAATTGGCTATTGAATCTGGGAGGATCAAGTTTGATAACTCTAAAGCTCAGAGGCCGATGAAGATTGATCAACATCCTTTCCCAGCAAACATGGTGGATGCCGTGAGCAAGGCCAGAGTATCAACATTGGCAAATGCTAAGAGGAACGCATCTGTGGATCCCAGAAATCAAGTAACCACCGATGACTTAAAAGGAAAAAGAGCAGTAGTAGAAAGCAGCAGTTCAAGAAGATCTCCTAGGCCTGCTCCATACAGTGTTTTAGGTGATCGCTATCAGCAGCGGCAGGAGGAGTTGCGTCAGGAAGAGTGGCGTCGGCATGAAGATCATTGGAGATACCCCTTCTTCAGCTACTGCTGGGAAGAAGGCATTAAATTGCCTACGGTTGATAGCTGCCCTGAGTGCAATGGTTATGATCGAGCCGATCGGACAGAAAGAAGATCACGCTATGATAATCGGAGCAAATACATTGATAAGCCGATCAGAGAGAGGGCATCGGTACATGATCGGCTGGGGGGGCAGAACCAGTGTACATGAAAGGCTAGGCAGGCATGACGACTGCTTGCCAATGAACCAAGAGGAGCTTGAGGAAATGGCCAATGCAAGAGTTCCTAATGAGGCGATTCTTTGTAGAAACTCTAGTATAAACTGCCCAGGTTCAGGTACGAAACTGTATCAGCCCATTTGGAAAATGAAGCTTCCTTAATGGTGCCCTGAAGGTCTGACAAAAACTCAGAAGAGGAAGATGCAACGAGAGCGCAAAGAAGAAAACCCTCGTGGGGCAAAGTCTCAAGTGTGGCAGCCGAAGCGTAAAGATGGAGGTCTATCGGCAGATATCAACATGGTTTTCATGTTGCCGATGGAATTTCGGGCACTTACCGATGAGGAGGAAGAGAGTTCTTTCAGAACAAGTGGCTCAACTGATCTTGGATCCGATGATGGCCGTCTTTGAGAAGCCTACCGACGATGAGAGACAGAATCTCAAAGCTTTATTCGTCAAGGGCAGAGTTGATGGGCAACCAGTGTCAAAAATACTCATAGATGGAGGGGCTACGATTAACATCATGCCATATGCCGTGTTTCGGAGGCTCGAAAAAGGAGATCAAGATCTAGCCAAGACGGACATGAAGCTCAAGGACTTTGAAGGGAACATATCACCGGTCAAGGGAGCGCTATGCACCGAGTTGACCATCGGCAGCAAAACATTGCCGACCACGTTCTTTGACATTGGTGGTAAAGGTGCGTACAATTTACTATTAGGAAGGGATTGGATCCATGCCAATTGCTGCGTTCCTTCTACAATGCACCAATACCTCGTGCAGTGGATTGAAGATAAAGTTGAGGTGGTTCCTGGTGATTCATCTTATATAATTGCATCAGCAGAATCAGAAACTTACGAGCGGTCCAATTGCATATCTGGAGAAGCATGGGATTAGGAGTTTCTCAGGATTGCCGATTATGAGCTGCCACCGATCCAAGCAGTCGGTTCTGAAGATGAGTTGTAAATGGATAGGTTTGCCGATGATGGAAAACTGGGCCATGGGTTTACATCGGCAGATGATTTAAATATCGGTAATGGTGATAGACCAAGGCCAACTTTTGTTAGTGCTAAGTTAGATCTCCAAAGCAGAGAACAATTGATTGCTTTATTAAAAGAATATAAGGATTGTTTTGCTTGGGATTATA
>CM041647.1:2532918-2576871 GCA_023333625.1 Bothriochloa decipiens
GCAGCGATCAACAGCGATTCGTTCTTCTCCATATCGGCAATGGACAGATTAATGCATTGGTCCAATCTACGCTCTGCCCAGTAAAGTTCCATTGGCCTGGCAATCCTCAAATACCAATCCTTCCATCATTTAGCGGTCTTCGGCCAGGACCGGAAAGTGTCAGTCCAAAGATCCAAGTCAAAGTTCTGAGCTCTAAAAGGGATTCGATTGGTTTCTGTGGTTATGATGTCAATTGGATCTGGGTTCCCCATTGGACCTAAGAAAATGAATTGGTCTCGGTGCATAGGGATGACGAGCTTATTGCAAAGTTCCTAGATTAAAGATCAAGGAGGAAGATAAAGAGGAATCCTGGGCTATGCGGAAAAGGAGAGAAGAATATCAAAAATGAATGGAGAAGAAAATTAACCTTGGGGATGTCAAAGTTGATAGCCATGGCTGCGGATGAAGCCGAGAAGAGCGTGGAATGCTGATGGAAGATTGCCGCTGAGAATGCCGCCAGTCGAGTTCACCGGAAGACTGCTTATGTCGCCGTCGGAGAGAGAAAATGCTAGGTTGAATCGAAAGTGAAGGATGGGCCGTGATAAAGGAAGTGTTTTATGGGCCCATTGATACAGGGTTTTTATGGCGGCGCGCACAATGTTCGAAGAGATGTTCAGGCGGCTCGGCAGTGGGTAATCATGACCTGGAGGAAATTTCGGTGCATAAAGTATTTTATACTCCGAAATTGGGGGGCATGTGTTGACACCATTTTTTGACACGTGTCAATAAAGATCGGAGACTGGACTAATCGGCAAAGAGGATGATTTTTCTTCGATATTGCTTCTGATGTTGTCGATGAGTAGTTGCCGATGAAGGACAGGTTGATCTGGATTATTGCCGATTGGGCTGAAGACATGTTACCGATGCACTTGAGCCAACCCTCGAATACGACCCCTCGAGTCATTGACCCCTCGAGGACAGAAATTCCCTCGAGCAAATAGGTGACCCTCAAACACAGTATACTCTCGGCCGTCTACTCTCCGTACATTGTTGATGAAGTTAAAGATGTGTTGCCGATGAGAGTGATAGAGAGCTAGGGGATCGTTGCTGACGAAGCTGAAAAGCTGTTAGAGGATCGTTGCTAATGAGACGGAAAAGCTATTGCCGATAAGATAGGAAGGAAGACTGGAAGGTTGTTGCCAATGCCAGGGATGTGGCGATGAAGAGATAACTTCATCATGACGGAAGCGGACAGAGGATCGGCGACACGGAGCTTATGATTTTCGTATTATAGTTTAAGTCCAACTCCTATAGGAGTTTTATTTCTTTCCTTAAAGAGATAGAGTTCGTATAAGGAATTAGTTTATTTCTTCTATATTTTGAGCTTTGCGTGTTAAATTAGGACTCTTCGATTAGCGGAGTATAAATATATGCCGAAGGGCATTGTAATGAACATGCAAGCATCAATAAACAAATCTACTTTTTATCGCAATTTACTTCTACCAGTACTTTACTTTTTGACGACTTCGTCAAGTATTTTCTTTTTCAACGAGTTCTTTCAAGAATCGACGGGCTGCATCAACTTGATCTCCGGCGACCTTGCAGGTTCCGCGTCTATCGAGCACAATTCAGGCTTTGACTTCCGGGCGTATCGCTGTCATCTCGTCTGATCTGTTCAACAGTTATCGAATACATTCTGAGCCTTGACGTCCGAGCGTATCGCTGTCGTCTCGTTCGGTTTTTATTCAAATTATCATCCTTGTCGATTAATAGGTCAAATCGACTGGCACGCTTCGGATATCGAATTTGGGTATTAGCCCGGTGTGTTTGCAGATAAGAATTTTGCATCAACACTTTTGCTATGTAATAATTGGTGGGATGGAAATGATATAATCAAAGCGACCTATCATATGGCTGTGGTTTCCTATGCAAGTAGTGACCAATAATATATATTATAATTCATCAAGTTTTAACCCTTCTCACCCACATATCCAGCCTATTCCATCACCATCACACACATTTCACCTTCTCGCACTCAGTCGACAGGTCCAACTCCCTTTCGGAGCTTGTCTCAATGGCTCATAGCTGGAAGGGTAAGAACAGGGGGAAGAATAAAAGGACTCATCTCACTACTCCCGAGAAGCATGGGTCTTAGGAAAAAGCCATACCAGTGGCTCGCGGACTATATATATAGATTCATAAACTCTGCAGAGCATGCACTCCCATAACCAAAAGATCACTATCATCGGCGGTGCCCCGCCTAAGCTGATTCCAGCTACTTTCTAACCGGTGCGATGCCACCCTACCACTCAGTACTGGGACATCCCGGATAGGTACCACCGGCACACTGAGACTGTGAGACATAGTACCAGGCCCCCGAGGTCACTATGTTGTCTAAGGAGGGTGTGGGTCTCCATGCCCGTACCTCCCGACACTATCTGCTAACAACCTAGTAGTAGTGGCACTGTCCTAGCTAGTCAGACATCCGTCCCCTACCCATACAAGAGAGAGTGGTGAGCACGTAAGTCCCAAGGTTCTGATCCTCAAGAGATATCAGGTCCTAGGGGGGATCAGACAGGATTATCGTCTCATGGGAACTACAACAGTCCGTGCTACAACAGCACCTTCTACCCGGGGCCTCGCTCCACGAAGGCTCTCACCCCCGGGATCGCCATATACCTCACAATGTGCCCGCCACAAGCACCTCACACGGGAATGCCCAGAACACATCCTCCGACAAGACTCGCCCACATGGCTCATTGTAGAATCCTGTCTGATTGACTCAACCCTCACCACACACCCAAGACGCACGCAGCACTCTCCCCGAGTAAAGTGGCACCACGTGCCTTAACCATATAACCATACTCTCCACCACGCATCACATCACACAGATATAAGTGTAGTAGAAGTAAAGCATCATAAGTAAATAAGCATGCATCTAGCCTATCAGCAGGTGTGTAGGAGTAAGGTTGCGACAAGGTAAAGGCTCATCAAGCAAATCTATCATGCAACCTATCATCAGGTGATATTCATAAATAAAGCATTAGCAAACTAGATATTATACCATGCGTAATAGGATCTACGAGGTTGGGTGGGGTGTGGCACCTGCAAAGTCGTCACCAAGCTCCTCCTCGTACTCGTAGTCATTCTCCTCAAACTGCTCCTCCTCTGAAACGAGACATAATAACCGCGTTACCGGCACCTATAGAGTCAACATAAAGAATCAATAAAATTCAATAACTCCAAATGCACTCATGCATAAGCCTATAACGTAGAACTCATTTTTATGAAAATTTGGACACTTGGTTCATATTTTTCGAAGTTCGTATGAAGAAGTTATGAATTCCCAAGTTTATTCTATTTACCAAAAAGAAAAAGGGCGGATTAACCAGAGGCTGACACATGGCGGCTTCTGACCGGTCCACGTGGCACGCGGGTCATGCTGACGTCAGCACTGACGGGTGGACTCGGTCAGCGGCTGACAGGTGGGTCCCACGGTCAACGGTCACTGACAGGTGGGACCGGGTCAACGGTCAATGTTGACCGGTCAACGGTCAACGCCGACCGGGCCTCGGCCGGGCCTCGGCGGGCTTAGGTAGGGCTGGATCTAGGCCGGGTTGGGCCAGCCTGGCCCAGACACATGTCGAGCAGGGAGATAGGCCGCGTGGCAGGTCTGGGCTCCTAATGGGCCAAGTCCACGGCCTGGTCCGGCTGGTGCTGCGTGGACCCAGTCCACGGTGGACCGTAGACGTAGGGGCTGAGTGGCGTGCTGTGATTGGTCCAGCTGGCCATGTGGGCCTGGTGGACTCGGTCCAGTCGGGCACAGGGGAGAATCCCCCTTCTTCTTCCCCTTCACGCGTGCGCGCGCGACCACGGCGGCGATTGGCCGGTGACAGGCGGCGCTACACCCCCGATCAGCTTGGGTGGCCAAGGCAGCGGTAGTGGCTCCGCGTAGGCTAGGCTAACGTGGCCGCTTGCTAAATCGAGCGCACGGGGGCTCCTGCTCGTCGGCTCACGCGCAGCGGTGGCGCTGAGCGGTGTGGTCACGGTAGCAAGGCGGTGGCACGGGAGGCGACTTGGGCAAGCGCACTAGACTCACGAAGCTATTGCGAACGGGGAAATACGTTCAATTTGAGACATGGGGCTTCTAGACCAGCAGTCGACGGCGAAGCGCTCGACGGCGGCGGACAGCGTCGGCGACAAAATTCCCCGGCGAGGCTGCGCCTTCTCCTCCGTCTTCACCTTCTCTTACCTGTGCGGAGCAGCTCGAAGCTCCAGAGGGCTACTCGTGCGGTTAACCGGCACGGCGGGGCACGCGTGGCCAAAATCGCCATGGCGGCGCTTCGGTGGCCAGGAGCTTGCGACGACCAGGGCTGCAAAGGTGCGTAGCCCAACTGTGTCCATTGCCGAGCTCCCAAGACATGTCAGGGCCATGTTCTAGGTGACGGCGAACTCAGCCAGGGGGTTAATGAAGAGAAAAGGTAGAGGAGAGAGCGGAAACGCGGGGTCATACTGGCGGCGGCCATGGACGCGAGTGGGGGCGAGCTCACCTTGCGCGGTTGTGGTGGTCGAGCGGGGGTCTCCGGTCTTCCTCCGACGCGCGTGCAGCGACGGCGGCGCTCTGGCTCCGTCTCCTCTGCTTTTGGCGGCCAAGCTCCTTCTCCTCCCTCCTCTTCTCTCTTGGCTCACGGGTGGCAGCATGGCTGAGTGGCGGCTGAGGTTAGGGAAACGCTAAGGGGCGCTGGGCTCCTCTTTTTATAGGGCGGCACGGCGGCGGCCATGGCGGACGAGTGGCGGAGATGGGAGATGCCCATCGGGCGGCTGGGGTAGACCCGAGCAAGGGTTAGGGCTTCGGGCGAGTGCGCGAGGGCGGGCGGCGAGGCGGACGGCGCAGCGCGCGGCCGTACGCGGGAGAATGGTGGAGGTTCGTCGCTCTTCTTTTGGAATGACGGACGTGACGGCTCGGTGAGCAAAAAAGGAAAAAGGAGACTATGACAGGCGGGGCCTAGGTGTCAGTGGCACAGCGGCGGTGTGCGGGCGCGCGCGGGCGTGCGGCGGCCTTGCTGGGCCATTGGCCAATCGGGCCACGCGGCTTCATGCGCAGGCGGTGCTAGCGGCGCTGACGCACGCGGGCCGTCTGCTGCGGCTGCCGCTGCTGCGGGCCGAGAGGGCAAAGGGCGAGCTGGGCCGCGGCAGGGGAAAGGCAGGCCACACTGCTGCGGAAGCAGGCCGAGCCGGGCCGCTCGGGCTGGCCGGCTGGCTAGGCAGCGGGGCGAGAGGAGCAGCAGGCCGGACTGGGCCGTCATGGCGCGGGAAGGGCAGGTCGGTCCGTTGGGCGAGCTGGGCCGAATCTGCTGCTCTGGCTGGTTTCCTTCTTCTTTTCCTTTTCTAATTTCAAATCCTTTTCTATTTCTATTTCTTATACTACTAACAAACTATGCCAAGGATTCTTGTTAAATATGTTAGTGACCATGGTGCACACACCATGGTAGGTCTACTAGGGTCTCAAGGTCATGATGGATCTATTTTCATGGTTAGTTGACACATATATATACATGCGATAATAAGTTATTTGATTTTATTGAGTATCACATAAAATCGAATAAGAAGCAATTCAAGCTCTGGTAAATTAAATGCAATGCTCATGCTAACATTAGGTGCTACTTGTGCAACCATTGGGTGTTTTTCTACATGACACTCACCAAACATTGGTATACTTTAGAAATTTTTTTGAAAGTTCGTATTTTTGGTGTTTGGATTTTTGGGGATGTTACAGCATGTAAAGCGTGTACCCCCTATCTCAGAGGATATCTTTTGTATTTGCACCTATGATTATGTACTGTACTAGCAAAAATGTCTATGCATTGAAATGGAAGAAAAATAGTATCTCTAAGCACAAAAATATTAATTTTGTGTCATTTGTGAATCAATATTGATATTTATGATGTTGATTTCTTCTTTATGTTATAGTTACCATTCGTGTTTTTCTTGCCGTGTAAATGCTTAGTTTTTTGGTTTCGGTGTTTTATTCTACCTACGGTATTATTTGTTTTCATTATATGGTAGTTAAATTGTTGTATGTATTCCTATTTAGACAAGGACCGTAGTCCTATATAAACTCATTAATTGGTTTAGACCTGTAACTCGAACAACTCTCTCATCTCTTATTAATTATTGTTTGAGGCTAGTAACAAAATCTAAGATATATTTTAATATTTTAATTAATTGATTAATTTTTAGAAAAGTTGGCCTATAATGATTCCAACAATAATATATTTTATAGTTTTTGTAATTAATTATAATTATATATTGTTGCTACCTAGAGAAGTAGGGATCCCACTGTGCACGGATAGAGAAAGTATTGTACCATAACTTTAGTTTTCCATAATCCTTGACCACCTTCGCTTATTCTAGATTTGTCTGTGCTACATTCTAAGACATTGTCGAATCTATTATTTGAGGCTAGTAAAATCTAAGATATATTTTAATATTTTAGTTAATTCATTAATGTTTGCAAAGTTGGTCTATTCTGATTCCAATAATAATGTATTTATAATATTTGTAATTAATTATAATTATATATTATTGCTAGCTAGAGAAACGGGGGGATGCTACAGTATGTGGACAGAGGAAGTACGGTACCATAACTTTAGTTTTCCATACTCCTCGGCCACCTTCGTGTATTCCTGGTTTGCCTCTACTACATTCTCAATCGATTTATATGCATGCAACGTATATAAGAATAATTTAACACACCTATAGACAAAGTATAATATAACATTCATAGCATCTATGGATAGATCACGTTTTAGTGAAACTAAGAAAACTGGTTTGATATTTTTTTAATTTTTCTATTGATTTTTTGTGAATTTTGCATGGCTCACTCGGCTTTGGATATTTTGCATCAGAAACCTTGACCTATTCAAAAATTATTAAGGCCCTTTCTCTTTTTCTTTATCTATAAAATATTTACGTATGAAACTATATTTATTTCTGTTATCTTTTCCACTCCTTGTACCTATGCTAAGTAGAAAACCGTATAGAATAAGTACGGATAGGGGCTGGCGTCCGTGAAAAAAAGAAAGAACGGAAGAAAGTAGGAGCGGAAGAAATTGACGGACTGAAATTTTACCTTTTTATTAGTAGGGATAGATTAGGAGGCAGCGTTTTAAGAAATCAGTACGCCTGAAAAATTGACTCAGTTATCTAAATATATTTACGGAGACTGCTTTCATAATGACGAGTAGATGCATCGGTTTGTGCAGCATATATAGAGTGTTTACTCCTTACCTACTACGTACACGTTCTGATGAAATCACAAGCCTATAAATATAGTACATATGAAACCTATTTGTCACTATATAGGCACACACTAGTCTCTGTTCTTGACACCCAATATGTCAGTGCAGCATTTCAAGCAAGAATCATACTGTGTATGCTACAACGGCAAGTCCTTCAATGCAAGGCAATGGAGAAATGGGTGGCACCGAGAAATCTATGATCGCTTAGTTATCATTAGAGTTCACATGGATAGAGTTCAGAGTATGTTTGTGGAGAGCACTGCTATTGAGCAGAGCGGCATGCAGATGAAGCCCAGGTTCAGGTTGGAGGTTTGGAGGCTATCACCTATGTTGCAGCCACGCCAACAAAAAACGTGATGCCATAGAAGTTTCAGCAGCATTGTAGCATCAGGAGCAGGAAGGGCTGCTTCCATTCTATGTTACCTCTGGTCACCAAACTCCCAGGGGCATAGGTACGGAGCTGTGGTAAGGATCTTAACTAGCTGTCTCAGGGCAGCATGGTAAAGTAAGCCGAGAGCTTCACAACAAAGAAACAAAGGTGAGAGATTGCCTCTGAACCAAACAGTAGTCTTCGCTTGAGGATACTGCAAAGTACTGGGCATATATGTACCAAGAAGCCAATCCTCTGCACTCCACATATGTTGGCTCCTCTAGCTGCATTACTACAGGCTTTCCATGAGCCTAATATTTTTTTAATTCATTTGATTATATAATTTAGCATTTCAACTTTGTTGTTCTTTGTGTACCTTTCATACATCATCCGTAAGAGAAGTGTCTTTTGTTGATGTCGATAGTTAGTATACTCTTAATTTTTAATTATAGCGTATATCATAGTATAATGATTTGACAATTAGCCAAATATTTGCTAACGACAAATATTTTAACTGATTAACACAAATGAATCATGGTCTGAGATTTTCAAAACATCCAAGATTCATGAGTTTAAGTTTGGGTCTGAAACTTTTCACCATTTGAATCCTGACAACACAACCTTAGTTCGATGCTCTGCTTGACCCCTGTTGAGAGGTGCATCACGGGACTTCCATCTGGTGGGTATAGCGAGTTCGGCCCCATATTTTGACTTCCCACAAATTTATTCGTGGACTAGTGTACAATGGAAATTTCAACAAATTTACTCGGTAATAATGATGTAAATGAATCTATGAATCATTACGTTTTCTATTTTTGATGATCTAAGTAGCATTGGCCGTGCATTGTTGTAGGACATGTGCAGCACTCGCATGCCCCTGTTCATGGCAACGGTCACCACATACATGTTTTGGCTATGCAGTGTGGGCAGATTAGCAGCCAGGTTAGTATTGTATTTCCTATAAATAAGAAGTTAACACAATCATCAAAGCTGCAACTTTTAGCGACACCAAAAACCTGAGTTCTTCAGTTTCTTGAGTGTCCAATCCAAAGTTGGATTGTTGTGAAAAATTGCCAGCATAAAAGTTGGCTTGAGTTGTCCCAACAATCAGCACGACATTCACAGGAGGAAACTAAGTGACAAGCTGATAGAGCAGTTCAACTAGGAGCTACCACAGGGGACCAACCCGTGCAGCTGTGCTGAATAGGCAGCAACTGTGATGTAACAGGACTGAAAGTCTACCAAGTTGTAACAGATAGTCTCCAGACAATTCATGTGGTGGGTCTCCTAAGCACAATAATTCCCAGACTACCAGCTTTTATGGTCATCATTCGTAGTGGACACCCCAATCGCAAGAACCTTGCCCAGTGCCTTGGCAGTGGATCTTGCAATGCCAACAACAGCTGAAAGAATCTTGAGATTGATGATTTCGTGATACATCCCAGTCCTAATAAAAAGTAGCCATTGATAAACATTTGATCACTATCCTGGTATAGGAGGTTTCTAGAATTGTGACTTTTGAGGCAGAATGGGATGAACTCACTGATATCATGTCTTTGTATGTGTTGAGTAGAGAAAGTGGGGCATACAGGAGTGAGATGGAACTATGACAATATCATGCTTATATAAACCGGAGAAACATGTGGTGGAACCCATGACATCATGTCATATAGGAAAAAGCATGGTGTAATTAGTTTGGGCACTGGCCAAAGTTAATCCTTCAGATGACCTGAAACTTCATCAATACGAAGTTACTATATATAATGATTAGCGCCTGTCAATGGATAGGAACACTGTACAGTTGATTCGAAGCTGCATTCAAAAAGTAGGACATAGAAAATAGTACATAGACATCCCAAATTCACGAATTTTGATTGGATTTGAAATTCAAAGACATCAAAGATTCACCAATTTTGATTGGGTCTGAAATTTTGGGCCATTTGAACCAGAACCTAACCACCTGGCCACATGCCCTGCTTGGCTGCGCACTTGTGCTTGCCATCCATGGTACTTCTCCAGTCTAGATAACCAGCCCCTGTTGACTGCGCACCTGGTTGTTGGCATCGCAGGAGCCTTCTCCTCGAGGTTCTTGCAGTCACTACTAGTAAAACTAGTTTAGGAGATACTGGCTTCAATTTTCAGATGCTGACAAGAACTGAAGAAACTCACCTACATATGATGGCAATATAAAGCTAGACCAAGCAACGACAGCGACAAGTGGGGGCTTCGAGCAATGAACAAGGCCTTGGAATCACCAGGAACAAAATTAGGGTCTGGTGGAACAAGCTCAGCCTAAGAGCCGGTCCGGGGATCGACAGAAACTGGAACACAGTTATACCATTTGGAATGGTTGGCAGGAGCGACGCAAATGAATCTTCAAGAACAATGCACGCAGCACAGAGGAGGTCTTAGAAGTGATTCGAAATGATCTAAGACTACTACAGATGGAAGCCCAACAACTAGAGACATTGACTGGAAACTGTTGCTACCATTTTTGACCTTTCCAAATTATGAAAAAAAAAAACCTTTCATAGGTGGTCATCTAATTATGGAGACAGCCCACCAACAAATCAATCTCCTACATCAATTAACTACTTATCGATTCTGACACCTGAGATCTCCTAACATCAATACAATTTACTTTTCATTGCTGCATATCTTTGCTTACAGAAGAGTAACATGTGTAATAGTGTTTTGGTGTCTGGCATAGGCAGATTAGCTGCCAGGTTTGTCTTCTATTTCCTATAAACAATAAGCTATTACAATCAGAATAGCTGCCAATTTTAGCATTACCAAAACCTCTGGCACACATTCCAAAAGAATTGGCAGGGCATGCACAATATAAATAGGATAAAACTCAATGACAAAGACAAGGTGATGGAGCAATTCAAGTAGGGGCTACCACAGTGGATAACTAAATCAGGGCTGCTGATCAGACTGGGCAGCGATGGTGATTGAGCAAGACTAGAAATGGTCCTCGTGCTAGTTGATTCTCCGCTCATAATCCACGTTTTGGTTTTCCTAAGCATGATAATACCCTGGAATACCTGTGATTATGATCTTTGGTAGAGGACACCACAATCACAAGAACCTTCCCCAGCGCCTAAGGCAGTGGCTGTTCCAAGGCCAACAGCAGCTAGGAGGTTCATGAGATTGATGGCACTGATGAGTCTCTTGATCTTCGTGAGCACCGTCACTTTGGTTTCTTGGTACATCCCAGCCCTAAAAAAATTAGTCGTTGATACTTCACCATCCTAGTCATATAGGATTGAGCTACAACTGAGACTTGACGCAGAATGCGCCAACTCACAGATATCATGTTTATCAACTATCTGTCTTTGTGTTGTTTTGAGTAGAGAAGGTGGCTCAAGGATGGGAGGAATGAATGTAAAGTAAGGAAATGTCATGCTTATATAAGCAATAGAAAAAAGTTTTACGTGCATCCCATAATGACACAACATCTAAGAAAAAGGATACTATAGTATGGGCACCGGCCAATGTTAATTCTTTAGATGACATCAACCTTCATCAATATTCATATGACAGAGCTAAACTGAGTGAACGAATGCAGTTGTTATATATAACAACGAGTGCCTGCTGATGAATCAGAAAACACCATAAAGAATTAGAAACTTCCCTTAAAAGTTGATTTTTAAGAGCTGGCCTGTGATATTCTTTTTGCTGGTATGAACGCACTGCAGTACCCAACGACTAACTAAAGGAGATCGCTCCACTGAATTAAGGAAGAAAAATTGCAAGATAATGATCCTCAGTCGACTTGATCAGTCAGTTCTGAGTCATAGTGGAATTCTAGCTTAGTATGAACAGAAAGAAACACAATCCAATGAATGTAATATATTCGTGTGCTACTTTTTTTGCTAATATAGACGCACTGCAGCACCCAATGACAGAACTAAAATAGATCGCTCTACTGAATCAAAAAAGTAAAACTAAAAGAGGATGACTCTCAGTCGACTTGATCAGTCAGTTCTGAGTCATAGTGAAATTATAAATCATTTCTTTTTTTAATAAAGGATAAATATATCCGGCTTCATCTATCTGCCGATAGAATCAGGCCAGTTATCACAAAGTCTCGACAAAAGTCACCAACGCAGACCACAAATAACAGACTTGTAGCCCATGAAGAGGCTAACCAAAACGAAATAAAGTTTATGCTAAGCATAACCAATGTATCTTGATGACAACCATCCATTGAAACTAAAGAACTAAAACGCGAATGTTTCTAGGTAACGACCAATCCCGGCCAGCAATTCTCTCTGGTCTTCACGCCGCTATAGACTTGCCCACTGCCAAAGCCAATGTGTTCCTCTAAATAGTATCCTGCAAGAAAGATTTTGGTTTGCATTTATCAAAAACCACTTCGTTTCTTGTTAACCAAATAGCCCAATAAAGCGCCGCCGCCGCTGTTAATAACCATGAATTATGTTGTCTAGTCCCAGCTTTTGACCATCTTAAAAATGTAAATCACTTGCTTAGTATGTACAGAAAGCTTCCTCGACACTAGCCTGAAGGATACTTGCCATGAGACAAATAATATTGTGTCAGCAGTTTGTGGATTAGTCATGTCTTGGAAAGGTTGCACAGGATTGTCAATCCACTGAGATACGAAGAAGGAAACAGGCCAATTTGTGTCCCAAAATTACGATACTGTAGAGTAGTGGTGTCATCCAAACCAGAGGGAGATCGAAATACTTGCTATTCGTAAAAGTAATAACCAGTTCTGATTCTTGAGCTTTGCAACCAGTTTGTGAAACAAAATATATGTATTGCTTGTTTTCTCCCATTTTTTAGCGAGGAAGATACACTTAGATATTGCATCCACATGTTTATAATTTAAACAGGAACCAAATCTGAAGATCTATTGCAAATTCATGAGTTTTTCTGCTGACATAATTAAAGTGGTTTCAAACCTGTGCTTAATTATTGTGTTCTGCCGAGATCAAAGCAAAACCTCACCTCTTCTACACAATCGGAGAGAGGAACGTGAGGGCACCAAAGCAAGGCCGATTTCTTTGAAACACTTGTTCGTGACCAAAATTGACACTAGCCCGGGTTTAGAAAGGAATGAATGGTTGCCACACAGTTCTTCTGAGCCTGAGAGTCATAAAAAGTAGTGCAGACTCTTCCAGGAACTCCCCTCTTTTGCATTCTAAACTCGTTACCACAATTCTTTGCAGGCCTCTACTTCTGGTTTTTATATCTCCACTTTCCCAGCTCAGCTGCTCATTATTTCAACACATGTTTCCACCCCAGGGCCGTCGTCTCATGTAAATGAGTGGCACCTACCAAAAAATAGATCTGCTTGGTCCATGATGTAGTAAAGTACATTGCGGCTTTCTTATAAATAATAAGAAATAAAACAGAACAGCTGGTTGAAGATAATGACATAGTTCTCGGGAAGGATATCTTATATATGTTATATTAATAAATACAGAAAACATAGTTCCAATACAAATGACATGGTAAAACATTTCTGTGCACAATCTTCAATCTGTCCAAATATATTGCCACATTTTTTTTTTGCTAATATGGTTGACCACACGTTTTCGACTAATAATTGGATTGTTCCATATCTACACAATATTTTGGCAGGTCTGCCAGAGCTCATTCAGGCCTCCCTTCCTTTACTATTCCACCAAATATAATGAAGCTGGACCTTGGCACATGCTAACCACCGTACCACACACTTCTCGCCAACCAAATATGCCATTTCATGAGAGCATAAAACGGTGCCCCTTGCTCTTCCACCTCTCCCAGCTTCCATTCTACGCATCTCAAACTAGTGACCAGAACAGACTCTCTTTGTCTTCTACATCTGTCATAGATGGGACTGATGATTTCGTCACCAGCCTTGACCTTAGTTGTCTTATAGGAATGGGTGGCATCGAGAATAACACACCAATTAGAAGTTCACAGCATGGAAATGATCATAGTTAGGCAGACACACAGCGAAATTAGCATATATGGAGCGTGGATAAGCTGCTGGTTAACACGATCCATCGTAGCAGGACTACGTTGATCTGGAAGCCGATATCAGTGATCCACCCTCTCTACACTATCTTTCTGCTCTGCATACACTCTCTTTTCCTTTGCCGGATCCATTTTTAGAGTTTCTTATTGCTGTGTGAGAACCATGTTTTTCATTAATCTAGTTTCTATGATTGGTTTACTAATTAATTGAATGTTCGAGCTTTCAGCATTGCTAGCCAAGGTATAAAATAAAAATATTAAAATTTCTTACCTCCTAAAATTCTTGTCATGCATCTGTGTTATATTAATTTTTATTTGTTTTTCTATAAAGGAAATTTTCATTACTTTTTATTAACTGAGCCATTTGCAAGAATGCCCCAACTAACGGAGGTGGGTATTCTTAAATAGTCCGCATCCAAAAATGCCTTAATTTTTTTTTGAGGCGGGCACCTTATAACACCTGCCTTAGTTAATATTGTTGAGACCCAGCAGGCCCAAGTGCGGCCCAATAGGGGACTGAGTATAAAAGCGTGGCCATAGGGTTTCGGATTCAAACCACTCTCTCCCACTAGAGCGGCTGAGCACGAGGCGGTTCCCTCCCCACCATCACGATGCGGATGCCTCCCCTAGCCTCTCACTCCACTCTCTTCCTCTTTCTCCCATCTATATCACAGCAGCCCTCTCCTCTGTCCATGTGGCCAACGGTGCCCCTTACCCTTGTGGATCCAGTGGCCACAGGCAATGGAGGCTGGATCCGGTGGCATGGTGGACGTATCCGGCTTCCCCATGGTGGATCTGGCCTGATCGGGTGGAACGGGGCAGCCCTTCATAGAGGACGCACATGCTATCTCCTCTCCCCTTCCTCTCTCCCTCAAGCGACGGGAGTGGGGAGGCTGGATCCAACAATAAGAAAACAGGATCATGTCTCCCCTACGCCCTCAACGCTGGATCCGGGAGCAGGTGAGGCGGCAGCGGTGCGAGCATAATAGGTGAGTAGTGGTGGTGCCCCTCCTCCCCTACGGCATGGCGGCCCTCTCCGATGGCGGCGTGGTACAGGGGTTGGGCCTGTTTTGGAAACGGTAGAGGCTGAAACTTTACTCCCTTATTTTTTTTAAAAAAAAAGAGACCCATACGTCTCCAAAACTGAATCAATTTCTAAATTGATTTGCAGCGACAGCTTTCAACTGGGCTCCTTGATAATTCATGGAGGTACTTGACAAATTCATCTGTCTTTAAAATTAAAATTCACTTTGTCTAAAAATCAGTTTTGCACTGGTGTTAGTTTACCTATTTATACGGTGGAAAACTGCCATCCTTATCCTATTTTGACTAGATTTTTTTCAAAAGGACGGTAAAAGTTTTGCCACGATTTTAATTAGATGAATAAAGAAAAAAGTAGACAAGTGTCCCGCCTAGTTTTTGCATTGGAAACTGGGCAAAAACCACACATACAATTATGGAGGCTACTCTACTCCATTTGCACACCTAGGTATCAAGTCAACTCAACTCGCGTCACAAAAAGCGCCAACTCAACTTCATGCTTGGTCAGACTGGGACATCGACACAAGTCTCTAACCACTAGAACTCGGTCGGATTGGGTCGTCGACATGAGCCTCCACATTAAACCACTAGGAGCTCCACAAAAAACTTGGTCGGATTGGATCTTTGATACGAGCCTCCACTTGACACCAGTAGGAGCTCCACCACCAATGCAAAAAGAACTAAAAGCTAGCAAAGAAAACCTAAAACTAAGCAATTAAAAACAAAAACACCCACACTCCACCCCCGGCACCAACCACGAACACAACTGTGGAAACGACGAACAAGCACTGCCGAGACATCTCGACCTAGTCGAATTCCACAATGATGCCTTCAGGAAGATTACGACGCCCAAGCGCCGCTGTCGCTCGTCCAAAGCGGGACTAGGTTTTCACCCATGGAGTGTACTAGGGACACGATGCCCTCAACAGGGGAACGGCACCCACAGGTGTCGTGGTTGTCAGGCTTTCGCCCAAGGAACGCAAAGCACGAATGCCGGTCAAGATGTCGGGTTCCCGCCAGATACGATTACGTTGCTATTGTCCATACCGAAGAAGCCTCACCGGGGTCGACGCGCTGGCCACGTGAGCATCCACAAAGCTGTGCCAGCACCCCGTCAGACCACCTGCCAAACACCAGCCTCTCGCCATCGTGTACGTCCACCAACTGCCCATCGTAGCCGTAGCCGCCGTCGGCCACCGCTAGCGGGCGAGCTCCAACCAACGCCACAAAATGGTCACCATCAAGAGGGAACGAGGGGGACGATCAGAGGGGAAGGAACCCCTCTGCTACCCCTCACACCCGAGAGGGCAGCAGCCCCGCGACGCCCTGCCGGAGATCCCCAATGGAGAGGAGCAGCCACCACAATGCCCAGCACAATCAGCAGCACCGCCACGGCACCACACACCTGCCAAAACTGAAGCCGGCCACACCACCACGACACCGCTGGATAGCCACTCCTCCACCACCGAGCACCCCCCATCCCACATCAGCCAGCAGTGGCCGGCAGTAGTAGCATCCAGCAGCGGCCATACATCACCCGGGGGTGGGGGGAGGACAACAAGAAATCACTAGAGCAGCCCCCCCACCACCACCAGAATCACCGCAAGGACACCGGCGCCGCCAGCCACCACCTCCACAGGGCACCAGATCCGGACCCAAGAAGGCCGGATCTGGCCCCGAGGGAGCCACCAGCGGCCAAAACAGCCACCAACCCACGGCTTGACGATGAGTCCCGGACGCGCCTCTGCCCGTCAACTGGCAACCAGAGTTGCCACTAGCCAAGCCACAACCACGCGGTGTCGACCAACCACACGGCGGCCTCCACCAACACTCCTTCGCAGCCCCCGTCACGTCCCTATTGCTGCCATTGCGCCCCACCAGCACGACCTCCGAGCACCGCCTCGCCAGGAAGACCTCACGCCACCAGGTGAAGGCCTTGCCGCCACCCTCCCAGGAGGCCACACGGGCCTCCCGGTGGCCTCCTCCGGTGGCAGTGAGGGGGGAAGGGAGGTGGGAGAGGAGGTGGCGGCGGGGTAGGGTTTCGGCCACCTGTGTCCCCTAGGCGGGGCAACGCGGGGAATTGGTGATGTTATTTTTGACTAGGTTACAAGGGAATTTTCAACAAATTTTCCCTATTCATAGTGACGATTAGATGCATCAGTGAGTGCAGCTTATATACCGAAGCTACACCCTGCTTACTCATTATCTATTGCGTACATGTACTGATAAAATTAAATCACATGCCTATAAATATTCTACATATGAAACCTATTGAACACCGTATAGGAACACACTACTCTGTTCTTGACTCTCAATATTTCAGTGCAACATTTCAAGTAAGAAACTAACTGTAAGCTACATCGTCAAGTCCTTCTATGCAAGGCAATGGAAATGGGTGGCACCGAGAAATGAGTGCTCATGTAGTTATCATTTGAGTTCACTGGGATGTGGTAAGGAGCATGCTTGTGGTGACGACTGCTGTCGACGAGTACGTGTGTTGCTGATGTACCCAAGTTCTGGTTGGAGGATTGGAGGCGACCTATGTTGTAGTCACTCCAACAAAGAACATGATGCCATAGAAGTTTCAGTAGCATCGCAGCAGCAGTAGCAGGAAGAGCTGCATTGATTCTATGGTACCACTGGTCACCTGACTCACTGGGGCATAGGTACCAACACTACTGCCAAAAAGAACATCCGTTGTGGGCAACAACTGTTTTCCACAGCGGGTAAAGGCGCCCGCTGCGAATCGAAGGTCACAGTAAATCATGACCTCACCGCAGCGGCAAGCGCCCGCTGCAGTTAATCGATTTACCATAGCTGGGGCGTTAGGATGCCCACTGCAGTTAATCATTCTAAAAAACAAAAAACAAAAAAACAGGAACCGTTTCCTAGCCCACCGGCGAGCCGTTTCCAGCCCCAAACCCTAGATCTATCGCCACCAGCTGGATGTTTGCCCTTGCATCCAAATCCACCACCATGAACCTCGCGCTAGCCCCCACCTCGCCGGATCCGCACGCGGCTAGCCTCCACCTCGACGGATCCGCATGCAGCCAGTCCTGAGAGAAGGAGACGGATAGGGAGAGAGAGGAGAGATGCAGAGAGAGAGCCGAGAGAGAAGATGACCTACCTCCTCCATGCACCGGGGATGGCTAGTAGGGCCTCCGCGTCGATGGAGACAACAAGGCAAAGCCTCCGCGCCAGTGGAGACGGCGATGCAGGGCCTCCACGCCGTGGAGAGCGGAAGCCGCCGCCGCTCACCGTGGAGGGCGCGCGAGGGAGCGCTGATCCGTGGAGGACAGCGCTTGGTGGGGAGTCGGGCCGGCTGCGGAGGAAAAGGGAAGGCGCAGAGAAAGAGAGAGAGAGAGAGTGGGGCGATGCTCACTGGGTGAGACGTGTGGAGAGGAGCGCGAGGGAGGAGAATTGCGGCTGTTTCTGGGGAGGGTGAGGAGTGAAGAGTGAAAACCTAGGTTTGCTTTTTATACATGAACCCGGTGTGGGCTGTTTTCTGGGTTCCGAACTGGGCCGAAACATTACCGTGGCGGTCCATATTGGTTGCCCGCTGTGGTAAATTGATTTACCGAGCAACTTAAGGGGCCCGCCACGAAAAATAGGTATTTTTCGTGGCGGGCATTTTAAGTTGCCCGCTGCGGTAAATCGATTTACTGCAGTAGGCACTTTTGCCCGTCACGGTAAATAAAAAGTGCTCGCTGCGGTAAATCATGGGATTTACCGCAGCGGACAAAAAAAAGAGCCCGCCATGGTGGCCACTTTGGCACCGTTGCAGAAGTTCAATCTTATAGTAGTGGAACCTGTGGTAAGGATATAAATTGGCTGTCTCGTGGGAGCAAGGTAAAGTAAGCCAAGAGCTTCACACCAAAGAACACAGAGGTCAGAGCTTGCCTCCGAACTAAACTGTAGTCTTCGCTTGAGGATACTACATAGTACTGGGCATATGTGCTAGCATGTTGACTGGCCACGAGTGGGTGACTAACAGTGATGATATGGTTACGGCAGGCACTGGCTCACAAGCTCTATTTTCTATATTTACAGAATAAATTTTATTTTGAAAGATGATAAACTAAATAGTGTAGATAAATGATTCATGCTTCAGTCACCACTCTGCAAGTGATAAATTTCTAGCAACAATTTATATGACTGTTTCTTCTCGATGGACTGCACCTATTTAATGACTGTTGTCGGAGAGAGTTGACGAGGACCAGCCAATGCAGTTCACTCTTCCTGTACTTCCGACAATGATTCAATCAGCACTTTAAAAGTTACGGTTGCCTCATCTATCATTTGAGTTCACCGGAGTTTGGTAAGGAGCACGCTTGTGGTGAGGACTGCTGTCAAGGAGTACGGGGAAGCCATGGTTCTGATTGGAGGTCTGGAGACTATGACCAATGTTGCAATCACGCCAACAAAAAATGTGATGCCATAGAAGTTTCCAGCAGCATCGTAAGAGCAGTAGCTGGAGGGCTGCTTCGGTTCTATGTTACCTCTAGACCAAATTGGCTGTCTCATGGCAGCAAGGAAAAGTAGGCCGAGAGCTTCAAACATAGAAACTGAGGTGGGGCTTGCCTGCGAACCATATAGTAGTCTTAAGTGAGGATAGTACTGGGCATATGTGCCAGCATGCAGCCCCTACACTCTATATACGATGCCTGCTTTATCTGCAGCACTACAGGCTTTCCATCTAGTCAAATCTATTTTGTAGTATTTATTTATTTTTGCAGACATTATGAGCCTAAGACACTATGGGCGCCGCTTTCCGGGTATCGTGTCCCGGCATTTTCCACGAGTGAGGGCGGCGCTTGGACGTTGTAACCTTCCTGAAGGCGTTATTGTAGAATTTGCCTCGGTCGAGATGTCTCGTATCAGGACGAGGCCATGGTCGGAAGTCAGAGCTGCTCTTGCGATATGCTTGAGCTGGGCAACGATGATATACTATGGTCTCCTACTACGAGAAATGCTGGCTGCTGTGTTTCTATGAGTAGGCTTCGCCTTCGTGGTAGTTCACGCCATGTTGACTACTTTGTACATATATTGCTCTCTACTTATCAATCGAAGCCGGTAAAACGAATCTTTCAAAACAAATTCTTTAACTACAGATACAGTGGGGGTAGACCAGTTCAACTTGGAGCTACCACAGGGGAGCCAGAGCAGATAAGCTGATTGGGTAGCAGTGGTGACACAGCAAGACTAGAAATGGCCGAGGTACAGCTGAGGCGGGTGATAGAGGAGGGGCCAGGGGAAAGTCGCCAAGGTAAAAATCTAAGCGCAGCACAGCGGGCTGCAGCCTTGCGGTGAGATGTGTCGAGCTGAGAGAATGCCACCAATGGTTCAATTGTTGTGGGGACAGCGAAGGGGAGGGACTTTAAATCAACCTCGATGGTTGACTGTGGCAGCACAGTTGCTGAGCTAGCTTCGCCCAACCTCACCTACCACAACAACACAGGGTATTGCACTTTCACATGGTCTGCTATCTGCATTGTCCTAGATGGAAATAATCATCATATAAATCTGCTTTCTCCGTATCGCAAACTTTCCCTTTACATCCACCAACTCCGCATTCCACATCAAATTATCCAAACCCCGCCTCACGCCCTTACCCCACACACTCAACAGTATTGTGGCACAACATTTAGTTCACATCGCATTTTCCTACAGTGCTATGCTAATGCAAGACGTTGTGTCAATTATGAGAATGGGAGTCGTCTGGAATTGCATGAGTTCTGCGCAGTTGCGGTAATGTCTCTGGGCTTGATACCACCACTCAAGGCCTTCACTTTTCACAGGCTGGAATCTGGTTCTAAGCCTGATGAGCAATAGAAGGAACTGAGGGAGCGAAGACAACAGTGAAAACTTCATTTTGTTTTTTGAGTAATGACAATAGTGAAAACTCTCTGAGCCTTTGATCTAGGAACACGTACAACACTGAGTGAAAGCTTTTTTCCCTCATCAACGCAAAATGCACTATGAAACTTGAAAAAAACAGTAAAGCAACGTTTGAGGTGCTCCAGTAGCTTTCGTTACAGTAAAACCGCTAAGGACAAAGCCTCACCAAAGATAACCACTAACAAGAAGTCACAGCATGGGCTCCTGGTGCCTCCTGTTTCTATACGATCCAGTTTTACCCTGCCACGTCTATGATATGCTCAACCAGGCACTGAAGACAGTAGCTGTTTGTGGGAGGACTTGAACACAAATGGATTTCCGTCTCCATTGGTGATGCCGCGGCCCACCACTGCCACATCTTTCATATGAACTGAAGCTACACAGTTATTAGTGGCTCAAGTTTGAGGATGCCCGACTGCCCAAACATTCTACTTTGATGTATTGCTTACCACATCGTTGCCCATATTTCATTCTCAAGACCTTCCAACCCTACGGAAGGGAAATGTACAGAGTATGTTGGTGCACGCACACTCTCTGTTCTGTTTATCTCTACCACAATTTCATATGTGACTCATGTTTGCGACATCTCTCTGGTTACCATCGTAGTCCATTTTAGAGCAGCGAAGCGCTGATTCATTTGTGACTCGTAATTGAATAGGTGTAGTTATTATTTCTATAATTTACTAGCATCACCAGAAAAGGGGGGCACATAATGTATTTAATTATCACAGCATATCTTTACTATCTATAATTGACTGTTTCTTCAGGATGGAGTGTGCCTATTGAATGACTGTTTGTAGCAACAATGTCCTGGTGATGAGGGTGGAACTGAACTGCATTTTCTAGCAATTGTTGGCTGAGAGAGTTGGTGAGGACACTCTCTGGTACATCGACAATCATTCAATCAGCACTGTAAGTGGTATAGTTGCCTCATCTCTGATATCTATGCGGAGCCATGCAAGAATTTGCCATTCACCGGGGCTCTGATATATTTCCGATGAGGACGATGATGGAAGCCAAGAAACCGGTTGTGGTGGATGCTCACGCAGCGGCTTCACTAGTGATCATATGAGGTTCTTAGAGCGCAAAGTTCACTAATGATGATGCGGTTGGCGAGAGTCTGAGATACAGTGAGGACAATGAGGCATAAAGCTGACAAATAATGTGAGAACATGTGCTGACCTGAAGTGTCAACTTAGATAAAACATCAACGGCAGTTGAATGCATCAAGCAAGTAATTAAAAAGCTGAAGACTAGCACTATACATTCCACCCATTGATGGGAAGTGTACTGGGTATGCGGCTGAATGAATCATCTGCAGTGTTGGGAGGCTAAGCCATCTCATTACCATCTGGAGCCTTGTGAGAAGCATAAAACAGAGTGCCACCGAGACAGTGATGTCTTTATCACTTGCCACTACCTTGATGGTGTGATCGTGTAAATGCGAGGCATCAAGAAAAGAGACTTTGCATGGGTATTTAGTTCAGTCACTTTGAAAGTCCTTTGAGCCAAGCTTGATGGAGATGAGAGAATGTTCTCAAAGCCATTGGCTATGTGGAGGTGGCTTCAAGGCCGTGGCGGCTGCTGCATTAGACCTCCATGTTCTGTCGGTTCACATTCCTTTATTTGTAAGGGGTAGCCTTTGAAAACATTGCACCAGACTAACAAAATTAGTTGCATAGGTAGTGGTATTTTACTATTTTTATTCTCTTTAAATGTCTGATTAACACAAACTATATGTGGCAAAGGCACACACACTGCCAGCTCCTGATAATGCTGCATGGCTGACTCTAGAAATTAGTCATGTAGTAGTGTATCTACAGTTTCTTGCTAGGCTATTTTAGGCTGAAGATAAAATAGGAAGTTAAACCCTGGATGGATCTGTGGTGGGCCAGGGGATTTCGAATTGTAATGGTCAGCCAACCCTGGCGTTTACATTGATGTCGCTCAACGACTTACTAGCTTCTATTGACCAGCTGATTGAGCACTTCAACTTAGCAGCTAAAACACAGGGGCAAAAGCAGAGTAGCCGAGACTAATAGGCAGCGACGGTGACGTAAGACTAAAATGGCACTGCTGCTAACAATACGTCCATGCCATAGCTTTCAGGGACACAATATCCTCGACTACCGGCTGTAATGAGGCTTCGGCAGCATATGCCCCAATTGCAAGAACCTTGTCTATTGCCTGGGCAGATGTTACAAGGCCAACAGAAGCTCTGAGCGCGAGGTTCTTGAGATTTGCTGCACTCCGTCTTCGTTCGGAGCACCACTTTGGTTTCTTGACGCCTACCAACCCTACTAAAAACTTTTGACCCACACATTTTTTTTGGGTTAATGTGCACACATGCCTGATCTCAGTTGCAGTGGCCATGCGTTAATTTGGGAGTTGTTCAGCACTCGATGCATGCCGCCATTACGGTCTCCACGTGGTTTTACCGTGCAGTGTGGGCAGATTAGCTGCCTAGTCAGTCTTCTATTTCCTTTAAATAAGAAGATAATCAATAGCCAGCAACTGATTGTCTCCACGCAATCCATGCGGTGGGTCTCCTAAGCACCATATATAGTCTATAGACTAGAGGTGATCATGGCGATCCTTGGTAGTGGACACCCCAATCACAAGAACCATGCCCAGCGCCATGGCAGTGGACGTTCCCTGGCCAACAACGGCAGATAGGATCTTGAGATTGATAATTTCTTGATACCTTGCTGAATACTTGATCACTATTCTGGTATAGGGGTGAGCTACAACTGAGACTTTTGACCCAGACTGATCGGAATTTGTCGCTAACATAGAGGCTATGCTCGATATGGACTTCTTGAATTTTTAATTGGTATCAAAGGAGAAATACAATGTGAGAATCTGTGCTGATGTGAAATTATCCCAAATAAAAATCAGTGGAGGTCGAATTAAAGCATCAAGCAAATAATTAAAAATATGAAGACAAACACATCCATATTCACTCAAGGAAGGAAATTGTGTATTGGCCGAGAAGCAGTTCAATAGGAAATGTAGCGGGTAGGTGGCCAAATGAATCATGAAGAGAGCGTAATTTACATGTATATAACAGCTAGCTCCTGTCCTGAGAGGTTCAGCCACCTCATTAGCATTTGGAGCCTGACGAGGAGCATAAAAACAGGGTGCCCACACCTTCCTGTACACTCTTATATAACTTTTCCACTCGGCATTCCATACGAGCAACCAGACTGACCCCCTGGTCTTTATCCATCTTACAAGCCTGTCACTCGTCGCTTGCTTGCCACAACCTTCATCGTCTCATCATGACATCATGCGAATGGGAGGCACCAAGTAAAGGAAGCTTGCACAGTCACTACTCAGTACCAGATAGGCATGCATGTGTTCCGAAAAGCTTCTTCTATCATCACTGTCGGGACCAACCAGTGCATTTGGTGCAACTGGCCCAGATCTACATCGATGGAGGAGGCAACGGGCCTGGCACAGTGCTCGGCGGCCTGTTTTTGTTTTGTTTTTTTGACCAACTTGCTACGGCAAGCATTTTCCATCACCTCTGTATAGTTATTTCCAATTCCAATTGCTAGTGTTCTTAGCAATAGCAGTAATGGCAAGTTTCTGTGAAATGAACTGTCGACTTACAGAGTGAGGAGCACAAAGTGCGCTCAATTCTTGCGACCTTGCACGGTGACATACGTGGAGAGGCCACATGACACAGCCCACCAGAGTCCACGGCCCACTTTGACTACCCTTTAGCTCTGTCCGTCGACCAACTAAATGTGTGTGAACTATAAAACAGGGTGCCTTTGTCCTCCCAGGTCCTAGTTCATTTCAGTCCCATGATTCCCACCGCAACTTTAGCTTTGTCTTCAGCTCCCAAACCACCATCGACAAGATGTCCAAGGGTGCTTGACCCATCCCTTATGTGAATGGGTGGCATCGAGAAAACCGAAGCTGCCGAGCACTTGTGTGAGATCGCTTTTCATCTTCAACAGGGGTTCTTGATGATTCATGGTGGTGTTAGACAAATTCATTTGTCTTTGAATTTAAAATTCACTGCGTCTGGAAAATCTGTTTTGTACTGGTCTTTGTTAACCTGTTTGTAATGTGAAAAACTACCATATCTATCATATTTTAACAAATTTACTCCCTTCATAATGACGAGTACATGCATCAGTGTGTGCAGCATATATAGAGTGTTTACTCCTTACCTACTAGGTACACGTCCTGATGAAATCACATGCTTTACATATGAAACCTATTGGTCACTATGTAAGCACACGCTAGTCTCTCTTCTTGACATAATGACACTCAATATGTCAATGCAACATTTCAAGCATGAAAGAAACTGTAAGCTACAATGGCAAGTCCTTCAATGCAAGACAATGGAAATAGGTGGCACCGAGAACTGTGTGCTTGCTTGGTTCTTCACTGGGTTAGAGTCGGTAGCATGCTTGTGGTGAGCGCCCCTGTTGAGTACTTCTTGCAGATGAACCAAATGTTCTGATTGGAGGTCTAGAGGCAATCACCTATGTTGCAGTCAAGCCAACAAAAACCATCATGGCATAGAAGTTTAAGCAGCATCGTAGCGGCTGTAGCAGGAGGCATCGTAGTGGCTATAGAATTTTCAGAAGATCCAAGATTCACCATTTGAATCCTGAGAACCCAACCCTGGTTCGATGCTTTGGTTGACCAAGGGGTTGCACAATTGTGCTCTATGGCCCTTGTAATCCGTGGTACTACTCTAGTCTTGATAGCCAAAACCTGTTGATGGCATAGCGAGTTGGGCCCTGCTGCACCCTCTAACAACCACACCATATTTTGAGGCATAGCAAGTTGGGCCCTGCTGCACCCTCTAACAAATACTACCACACCATATTTTCATGGACTAGTGTACTATGGAAATTACTTCCCACAAATTATTTCGTGGACTAGTGTACTATGGAAATTTCAACAAATTAACTCTGTAAAAATGAATCTATGCATCATAGCGTTTTCTATTATTTTTATCTTAGGGTTGCTGATCTGAGTAGAAGTGGCCATGAGCAACGCTCAAAATTGTAACAACTCTGTCTTCTTCTTAATGATATACATGCAATGCTTGGTGGTCACGAAAAGAAAAGCAGTGGCCGTGCGTTGTTGTAGGAGTTGTGCAGCACTCGCATGCCCCTGTTCATGCCTACGGTCACCCCATGGTTTGGCCATGCAGCGTGGGCAGATTAGCAGCTAGGTTATTATTATATTTCCTATAAATAAAAAGTTAATACAATCAGAAAAGTTGCCATTTTTAGCACCACCAATTTCCCCTGTGGTTAGTATTGTATCTCCTATAAATAAGAAGTTAACACAATCAGAAAACCTGAATTCTTCAATTGAATGCAATCCAAAGTTTGCTTGTTGTGACAAATTGGCGGCATTCCCCCAACAATCAGCAGGGCATGCACAGGAGGAAACTAACTGACAAGCTGATAGAGCAGTGCAACTAGGAGCTACCACAGGGGACAAACCCGTGCGGCTGTGATGAATAGGCAGCAACTGTGATGTAACAAGACTAAAAGTCTACCAAGTTGTAACAGATTGTCTCCACACAACCCATGCGGTGGGTCTCCTAAGCACCATAATTCCTAGACTACCAGCTATTACGGACATCAGTGGTAGTGGATACCCCAATCGCAAGAACCTTGCCCAGTGTCTTGGCAGTGGATGTTTCAAGCCCAACGACAGCTCAGAGGTTCTTGAGATTGATGATTTCTTGATACATCCCAGTCCCAATACAACCCAGGCCATTGGTATAGGTGTGAGCTACAAAAGAGACTTTTGACGCATCGTGGGATAAACTCACTGATATCATGTCTATGAATGTACATGTCATTGTTTGTGTTGAGATGGAACTATGATAAGATCATGTTTTTATAAACCGGAGAAACAACTTGTGCAACCCCATAATAATGCAACAGATAAGAAAAGCATGGTGTAATTGGGTTGGCCACTGGCCAAAGTTAATGCTTCAGATCAGCTGAAACTTCATCAATATACATGAATGAGCTCACATGGGTGAACTAATGCAGTTACTATATATAATGATGAGTGCCTGTCTTGAGTCAAAAAAACAATGATGAGTGCCTGTCAATGGATAGAACGCTGTACAATATTTTGAGTTGATGCTGCATTGAAAAAATAATTCAACCAAAGATTCACCAATTTTTCTTGGTTCTGAAATTCAAATACATCCAGGTCTGAAATTTTGCGCCATTTGAACACGAACCTAACCACCAGGCCCGATGCCCTGCCTGTGTGCACTTGTGTCCTTTGACCCTTGCCACCCTCGGTGCATCTCTAGACTATTAGATGACCAATTCAGCTAGGAGCTACAAGGGGATAACCATCTAGCACCTGAGATCTCAGAGGGTTTGTCTTTTATTTCCTATAATCAATTAAGCTATTACGTTCAGAAAAGCTGCCAATTTTAGCTGCACCAAAACCTCTTACTTCTTGAATATCTTGAGTGTGCAATCAAAAGTTATCTTGCGGTGATAAACTGCTCAGACGCATTCCAAAAGAATCGGCATGCACACAGTGAATAGGAGGAAGCGCAATGACATGGTGATGAAGCAATTCAACTGGAGCTACCACAGAAACCAAAGCAGCTGGCCAACCTGGCAGCAATGGTCAGTGCCTGGAAATACTATCAAATGGACGTACTGCTAGTAGATTCTCCACTTATAATCCACGTGTTGAATTTCCTACGCAGTGGATACCACAATCGCAAGACCCTTGCCCAGTGCCTAGGCAGTGGCTGTTCCAAGGCCAACAGCTGCTAGGAGGCTCATGAGATTGATGGCGCTGATGAGTCTCTTGGTCTTCCTGAGCACCCTCACATTGGTTTCTTGATACATCCCAGTCCTAAGTTGATGCCTCGCTCATGGATGAATACTTCGCCATCCTAGTCACATAGGACTGATGTCACACTTCACTTTTAAGGATAAAAGTAGAATGCATAAATAGCCTTATATGCGTCCTAGGAACAGTCGCACATATAGTATGACAAATTACAAAGAGTATCATCACCCTGTTTATTACATAGCGTACCAATATTTATTACAGAGTATTGC
Organism: Bothriochloa decipiens; assembly: GCA_023333625.1. Lineage (NCBI taxonomy): Eukaryota > Viridiplantae > Streptophyta > Magnoliopsida > Poales > Poaceae > Bothriochloa > Bothriochloa decipiens. The sequence goes on from CM041647.1 coordinate 2,560,584, forward strand.
GTATAAACAATAAATAACCAAGATATCTTTATTGTGGAAGCTCCACACAGGGACACGTCAACTGGTGAACATCAAACCTAGTACTCATCACGATAGCTCTCATTCTAACCTTCATCTGTTACCCATCCGGGATTTTCTAAAATTGAAAGTAAAGCAAGCGTAAGTATACAACCGTACTCAACAAGCATAACATGGGTTAATGAGGCTCAAATAAGCTGACACTGTTTGACTGCATTTAGCTTTTATAACTTAATCATATTAAAGCATAGCATCAAGGTAGTGATAATTCCCATATACTCATGATCAAAATAACATTAACCAGTGTGTAGCAATAACGACATTAAGATGCACACATTAACAATTTGAGAACCATTATCTTTTGTAAATATGTCAAGGCCGCCCTAACCGAGGTGTACACTTTCAAACCACCACAAAACATATAAAGCCTCCTATAGGTTCTCCTAACCAATCAGAGATACGGAAATACGTTGTGTGTAGAAACCCCCTTCCAATATGGTACAATCCTTCCCGGCTATACTCATAAGGACAGAGGCAGTCCTATACCCCAACTTTCAGACCACTAACCAGCTAAAAAAGGGCCTACAAGTGACTAGAGCCAGAGCCATATAGCCCTCACAGCTGTACGGATTCTCCACGATAAATCACTTACAGACAAGAGTCCATGTTTGTTAAAAGTCATCGTTTTTATTGATAGCATAACACACATCAAGTTATAAGATCATGACCATTAGAGCACTAGCATCATAACTACCCAATGCAACCCAAAAGGTTGAAGGAATCAGGACATCAAAGCTAGTTATAGTCTCTAGGTCATCAAAGACACATGCATATGAATTGTTATTTATAGTGAATAGGTAACATGGATGATCCATACTATACGTGCCTTGATTCATAAAGTCCTGCTGATCCTGCTGATCCTCAAAGTAGCTTTGTTCAGCAAAAACCTCACCGTCTAAACTCAACATTAACAATCAACACCAGACAATCCAATCGAGCATACATACACGAAGCAAACAAAGAGTTATTAAAGGAACAGTGCATCAATCTCATCAAAATAGGATAAAATGTTTATAAAACTATTCTACTCGCTTCTATGATCACATAGACATCAAGTTCACCGAAAACGGAGTTATAACGGCAAAGATATGAATTTTCGAAGATTTCCTGTAGATAAATAAATACTTTAAATATAGACTAAAAATATAAAGTTTCTAAAATACTTCAAAAGTAGCACCACTGCGTAGATTATAAAATTATGAATCTAACAAAATTTGAATGGACCAAACCGGAGTTAAAACGTGAAAGTTATAAGCTTTTAAAGATAATGGCAAAACTATAAATAGATGAATATGTATTCTGAAACTGAAAAGAGAAAATACGTTTTCCAGAGAAGAAAACGCATTCTGGAAGCTGTTACAAGGAAAATACGCTTTCCAGTGGACAAAGCGTATTATGGATCTGTTAAGCAGAAATTACGCTTTTCAACAGAGAAAACGTATTCTGCTGAATGTGCTAGGGACTCTTAATTAATTAGCCAGAAGACTAAGGGGTTTTCTATAAAAGTGCCCCGCGAAGGGGTACGGGCTGTTTCTGGTCGCCCGATTCATGATGAACGGCTCAGATCGATCGAGGCGATCGGCCTCGCCGGGGAAGACGCCCGACGCGGCGGCTGCCATCGCCGGCGGCGTACGGAACTCGCCGGAGTTATAGGAACTAGCGATTCCGGCCACCATTTAAAGCGGAGCCGGTATCATTCGATAGAGGAGCTTACGTCACGCTCACCTGGCAAGAAGATGGAGGCCGAGAGGTGTCGGGGTCGGCGAGCGGCTCGGAGCGGCGGACGGCGGCGAAATGCGCACGATGGTGACATGGGTTAGATGAAAATGACTCAAATTGAAAGCACCGGAGCGCTCAGGAGGTCAAGGCGATGCTCAATTGCTAGCTTACGACGATAATGTCCCGTTGACCGCGGTGAATTTTGGGTGGCGGCGGAAGACGCGGTGGCGGCTAGGGTTTCGGCTGCCCTGCTTGCTCGAGGCGAAGGCGGCGGCCGATAGGGCTCGGATAGGGGTCGCGGGTGCGGGTTAAAGGCTTAAATAGCCTGGGGTCAAGGGTGCGACCGGGCGTGGACGGGGTGGCGTGGTCGAGGTCGGTCTCGGCGTTTCGGGTCGGGACCGAGTCGGAGGAGGACGACGATGACGGGTCCCCACCTGTCAGCGACCGAGAAGAGAGAGCGCGACGCGCGCGGACGCGGACGCGGACGCGGCATCTTGATGGGCTGCGGCCTCGGCCCAAGAAGGAAGGCGATGGTGCGCGTGGTTTCTGGCCTGTTGGCCCAAGAAGGAGAAAGGGAGGAGCGTGCCGCGCGGTGCGCTCGGGCCGGAAGCCAGGAAGGAGAGGAGGAGGAAAATAAATATTTTTCTTTTATTCCAAACCTCATTTCAAATGCATTTTTAAATTGATTTTGAAATTCAAATCAAATTCAAATACCACAACATGAAAGTATGCACCAGCATGAATGCTCAAGCATGTTTCTACCATGTTTCAACTCCCTTTTCATAAAAATATTTATTTTGCCTATTTATTTATTTCCAAAAATTCATTTTGCCATTTTTGAAGATATAAAAAAATAGGGTGTTACAACTGAGACTTTTGATGCAGAATGCGCCAAACTCACGGATATCATGTTTATCAATAATATGTCTTTGTATTGTTTTGAGTAGAGAAGGTGGCTCATGGAGGGGACAATGGAAGTAAGATGAGACAATGTCATGCTTATATAAACAAGAGAAGAAAGTTGTGCAACCCATAATGACACAACCCAATGCAATCCACTGAGATCAGATGATTCATGGGCAAATGCTAAGCCTAAACGATACTTCGAATAAGACAAATAATATTCTGTCAGCAGTCCAGGGTTTAGTCAACTCTTGGAAATGTTGCACAGGACTTGTCAATGCAATCCACTGAGATCCGAAGATAGAAACAGACCAATCTGTGTATCCGAAATTTTGATGTTGTAGTGGTGCTGGCATCCGAACTATTCTTGACATGAACTGGATCTGAAGCTTCAGCTTCACATTCAGTTTGTGAAACAAACTAATATGTATTGCTTATTTTTCTCCCTTCTCTAACGAGGAGAGATACCCTTAGAAATATATTACTTCCCATTTTTACAATTGAAACAGGAACCTATTCTCAAGAGGTGTTGTTACGGACCAGTTGTGGCGGCCGCCATTACTCTAGCTGCTAGTGTTCTTTTTCTTGCAAATTCATGAATTTTGTTGCTGACTTAATTAATTAAAACAGTTTAATATTCATATTCAGTCCAAACTATAAACAAAATAATTCGTCTACATGCTCCTAACGTACTCTAGCTCCCGATTCAAAAATTTTTTAGTTCTACAAATATCTCTGCCAAACAGGGTTATAATTAACAATAGCAACGGATCACCTCGTCAGATTTGGATACTTGGGAGTGCAGTGCTATGTATATATGCACGCAAGGAACGATTAATTCAGTCCAGAAAAAGGCCATTTTGCGGACCCTAAACGCGAAATAGGACTCAGATTTTTCTGATTTGGATACTTGGGAGTGCAGCGCTACATATAAGCACACAAGGAACGATTATTTGAGTCTAGGAAAAGGTCAATTTCTGGACACTAAATACTGTCATCACCTATATCAAACGAAATATTGACTCAGATATTTGTGAGCCAAATTTCCAAACATGATTTGGAGTGCAGATAGAAGTGGTCGTCTTCTTGTTACAAATTAAATGCACAAATATTCAACATTAATTTTTGTTGGGATGCACGCATGTTAAGGTCGGCACATGTATCTGTTATCATGGATATGCAAGAGTAGTGTAGTAGGTGTGTCACTTTCCTCGCATTGACTAGATCTTACACCCCACAGTTAGTGTCGTATGAATGGACTGAGATTCTTCATCTTGAACCGTACAACTAGTAAAGGAAGGACTGACTTTCTTACCTAATCGGAAGCTTCTCCAAGTTTTGTCGTTGCGATCAAAATGTAAGTTGTTACACTTCATATTTGAGACAAATCCTCACGCGCATACCTTTCCACAGACATAAAGGTCAAATTTATCTTTGTTTTTTGCCAAAAAGTCAAATTTATCTGTCAACAAAACTTAGTGATTAAGCCTTTACTCAATAGGCAATAAATTAATCTATGTACGGTCTATATTAGCTTTTACACCTTGCTAGACAACAACCACAGTTTATAATTATGACTACCGGCCCACAGCAGAGAAACTAGCTAGACCAGTCATATACAAATGTCTCTCAAAATATCTGATAGTTACCATTCATGTACAAAATTTGATTTGCAAACAAGCAAAAATTACTAGTTTATGAGCACTTCTTTAATTTGCTTGTGGGACTGTAGATGTGCAATCTTTTTCCTTCCTATTGTGAAATTTAAATGGCAGTCGCTATCCTGAGTTGCAAGAAAAAATCTAGTAAAGTCTAGTTGGCATCGGTAAATAAAGTCCTGGGCTGAAACAAAGACATGTTATGATAACATTATTTACCACACAATCTATAAAAACATGAGAGTAGATAATTCACCGCCGCAAAAAAAAAAAAAATTGCAGACTAGCATACAAATCATCAAACTCCTGCCAAGTCAAGGGGAATGACCTCTGCCTTGACTTGGCGCAACATAGTGTTGATATGCTCAACCATAAAAAGGAAAAACAAACTGACCATCATTTGAAATATCTAGATTCGTAGCTCAAAAGATCAGAACGACTACTCAACCATTAAAGAAGAGCACAACTGAGATTGATCAGTCAGTAAAGTTTGAAACAAAGTAGATTAATTAGGTTAAATAATTTCTTAGTGCTGCAATTTGTGCAGAAAATAAAATGAGAAACTTCAACTTAGATGGCCAAAATTTCTCTGACTTGACTTGGACAAAAGTTTCTGACATTTTCATCTTTGACTATCTATAATTCACGTCTGATCACCACTCACGTAAGCAGCTTCCCTTTGGCCCCATTTGGCCATCCAAACATATTAATACAGCGATTAACCAAATCCGTGCAGCAGCTTCCATTCGGCTCCATCACCAATTCACCATGTAAGCAGCAATCGAGCCCTAGAACCTTTAAACTCTTAACAAGCAAGAAAGAAGCTTCAATAATAAACAAACCAAGCGATGGAGGAGGAGAAGAAGCCATCCCAAAGGATCACAAAGAAGGATAGCGGCGGCGGAGCAGACGGTGGAAATGAAGACGATGATCTGCTGTTCCCTGGCTTCCGGTTCCATCCAACCGATCAAGAGCTCGTTGGGTTCTACCTGAAGAGGAAAGTGGAGAAGAAAGGTTTCAGTATTGACATCATCAGGGAGATCGATATCTACAAGCATGACCCCTGGGACATTCCAAGTATGTTCCAATTCATGTCATGTCCATGATCTATGTGCATAAATTTGTGAACTAACTGTGTGTGAGGCATCCATGCGTGCAGATGAAGCTCGGCATGTGGTTCAGGGCACAGGAGACAAGGACTGCTACTTCTTCTGCCTGCGCGGCCGGAAGTATCGGAATAGTATCCGGCCCAACCGCGTCACTGGCTCCGGCTTCTGGAAGGCCACTGGCATCGACAAACCGATACGCGATGGTGCCGGTGAACAAGTTGGGCTCAAGAAGTCTCTAGTCTACTACCGCGGCAGCGCCGGCAGGGGAACCAAGACTGACTGGATGATGCACGAGTTCCGTCTCCCCTCCATGGAGTTGGTTGAGCTGCAGGATGCTGTAAGTGCTATATTGCTGATAACATGATGGATTCTTCATGACAGGTAATTAAACTGAAACAAAGTTTCTGATTCTTGGTTCATGCCTAATAACTAGTCACGGGAAATATGGACTATATGCCGGATCTTCAAGAGGAGCACAACGTACAATCGGAGGTGCCAGCAGAAGCAGGAACATGGCAGCAAGCGAAGCCACCAGCAGCAGCAGCAGTTGCAGTACTACTATAACTACTACCAGTACCACAACTACCATCGACACCATTACTTCCAGTCATCGGACGCGGCTTATGCTGCTACTGAGCACCATCAGCCATTCCTGCTGCACGGTTTCCATGGCTCGCCATCGTCATCGGCCAAGATGATGACAGTGACGGCGTCATCAGGATTCATGGGAGCTCCATTGCCACCATCAACATCGACATCGATTCTGGGATTGAGCGATTCCACGAGCTTACAGGACATTGGCAGCACCTGGGATGAGCTTGGTCGGATCATGGAGATCTGAGTATGGATGCAACGCCTACATGTAAATATGGATCAATAGCTTACATGGTTATGGCATGAGTATATACAATATCACCTGACGTTACTTAATTACTGACGGTCAGTTGTACAATTTACTAGTGGTTTTACAGTAAGTTTCTGGTATTTTTTATGAACGCGAGTATGCATATACATATGTAGCTGCTCTGCTTCCTGGATTATTATGTCGTTAAGAACTTTCTCCATTGGAAGGACGAATCATTGGATTTACTTACTCGCTTAATCGAATTGGCTTGTATCCAGCATGGGCATCACTGCATAACTGCGGAACTGACGACAGAATTCTTTGACTCCGTTGCTAGGTGGGTGCTGAAAGCAGTAGCAGTGAAGGTTGTGGACGATGCTAGTAAGAAGCGCATGATAATTTTGTATCAGAAGACGTTTTTTTTTTCTTTATTGATGTCAGCTATGTTAATGCCTTGTTCCGTTAGAGTCGAAATGTCCAACAGTCAAACATCAATATGTCTGTAATCAGTATGTGTAAACTGGTAAAAAGATTGCTTTCTTCCATATGTCGTTTGATGTGAAAACGTATATCACACTCCACTTTTAAGGACAAAAGTAGAATACATGAATAGCCTTATATGTTCCCCAGGAACCGTCGCACATATAGGATGACAAATTACAAAGAGTATCATCACCCTATTTATTACATAGCAAACCAATATTTATTACAGAGTATTGCGCATAAACAATAAATAACTAAGATATCTTTATTGCGGAAGCTCCACACAGGGATACGTCAACTGGTGAACACCAAGCCTAGTACTCATCACGATAGCTTTCATTCCAACCTTCATCTGTTACCCATCCGGGATTTTCCAAAATTGAAAGTAAAGAAAGCGTAAGTACACAACCGTACTCAACAAGCATAACATGGGTTAATGAGGCTCAAATAAGCTGACACTGTTTGACTGCATTTAGCTTTTATAACTTAATCATATTAAAGCATAGCATCAAGGTAGTAATAATTCCCATATTCTCATGATCAAAATAACATTAACCAGTGTGTAGCAAGAACGACATTAAGATGCACACATTAACAATTTGAGAACCATTATCTTTTGTAAATGTGTCAAGGCCGCCCTAACCGAAGGGCACGGACAATATATTGATTTAAACTCTGATCAGAGGTGTACACTTTCACTGTGAGTCATGTTTTGCAACTGAATGGACTTATAACTTCCAAACCACCATAAAACATATAAAGCCTCCTATAGGTTCTCCTAACTAATCAGAGATACGGAAATACCGTTGTGTTAGGAACTCCCCTTCCAATATGGCACACACCTACCCGGCTATACTCATAAGGACAGAGGCAGTCCTAAACCCCAACTTCCAGACCACCAACCAGCTAGAAAAGGGCCTACAAGTGACTAGAGCCAGAGCCATATAGCCCTCACAGTTGTACGGATTCTCCATGATAAATCACTTACAGACAAAAGTCCATGTTCGTTAAAAGTCATCCTTTTCGTTGATAGCATAACACACATCAAGTTATAAGATCATGACCATTAGAGCACTAGCATCATAACTACCCAATGCAACCCAAAAGGTTCAAGGAATCAGGATATCAAAGCTAGTTATAATCTCTAGGTCATCAAAGACACATGCAAATGAATGATTATTTATAGTGAATAGGTAGCAAGGATGATCCATGCTATACTTGCCTTGATCCATGAAGTCCTGCTGATCCTGCTGATCCTCAAAGTAGCTTTGCTCAGCAAAAACCTCACCGTCTGAACTCGACATTAACAATCAACACCAGACAATCCAATCGAGCATATATACACGAAGCAAACAAAGAGCTATTAGAGGAACAGTACATCAATCTCATCAAAACAGAATAAAAAGGTTATAAAACTATTCTACTCGTTTCTACGATCACACAGACGTCAAGTTCACCGAAATCGGACTTATAACGGCGAAGATATGAATTTTCAAAGATTTCCTATACATAAATAAATAATTTAAATATAGACTAAAAAAATAAACTTTCCAAAATACTTCAAGAATAGTACCACTGCGTAGATTATAAAATTATGAATCTAACGCAATTTGAACGGACCAAATCGGAGCTAAAACATGAAAGATATAAGCCTTTAAAGTTAATGGTAAAACTGTAATTAAGTGAAAACGTTTTCTGAAACTGAAATGGGAAAATACGTTTCCCAGAGGAGAAAACATATTCTGGAAGCTATTATAAGGAAAAATACGCTTTCCAGTGGTCAAAGCGTATTTTAGATCTGTTCAGCAAGAAGTACGTTTTCCAACGGAGTAAACGCATTCTGCCGAACACGCCGAGGGCTCTTAATTCAATAGGCCAGAAATCGGGGGGTTTTCTGCAAAGTTGCCACACGACGGTCGTCCGAATCAAAACCGACGGCGCAGATTCAATGTGCCAAAACGGACAACCGATCGGACAACTTTCGATCGCGGTGGCGGACCTCACCGGCGGCATCCGGAACTCACCGGAGTTCATGGAATTCGCGACTCCGATCACCATTAACCACAATACCGGTACCGAACGAACGGAGAGCTTACACCGTGCTCACCTATGAAGTCAATGGAAGCCGAGGCGATGCGAGGACTGCGTGCGGCTCGGAGCGGCGGCCGGCGACGAGCTGCACACGATAGGAGCTCGAGTTAGTCAAAAATTCGACCAAAAGAACCTCACCAACGTGCTCTGGGGACCAAGGAAAGACTTGCCGACTGGTTAATGGCAAAGATGAACCGTCGGTGGCGGGGAATTTAGAGGTTTGGCGGCCGGCGGAAGAATCGACGGCGGCTAGGGTTCCAGCATCGGCGCTCGGGCGAAGCGAGTCGAGGCGGCTGGCTAGGGTTGCGGGCGAGTTACGGCGCGCGATGAAGGCTTAAATAGCCTAGGGCATGAGGCGCTGGACCGGGCGTGGCATGGCGGCGCGAGTCGCGCGGGGTCGGTTTTGGCGTCCGGGTCGCGGCCGAGTCGGAGGAGGATGAAGGTGATGCGGGGCCCACCTGTCGGCGGCAGTGCGCGAGGGAGGCGAACGCGGACGACGCAATCGTCGTCTTGATGGGCTGCGGCCCGACGGCCCAAGAAGGAGCGGCTGACGCGCTGCGCTGCTGTGGCTGGGCCAGGCAAGGGGAGCGGGCCGTGCGCGGGAGTAAGGCAGGCCGAGCGGAGCAGGCCGGCCGATTGCTGCGCGGGCCAGATTGCCAGGAGGGAGAGGAGAGGGAAAGACATAGAATTTTCTTTTATTTAAACCCCTTTTTAAATATACTTCCACTTTGATTTTGAAATCAAATTCAAATTCAAATTTCACCACAACAAAATATGCACCAGCATGAATGCACAAGCATGTTTCTACCATGTTGCAACTTCATTTTCATAAAAAAAATATATTTATTTTGCCATTTATTTATCCACCCAAAATCATTTTGACTATTTATATATATATTTTTGGAAATTGAAAACTAGGGTGTTACAAATCTACCCCCTTAAGAGAATCTCGTCCTCGAGATTGGTGTTGCTTACTCAAACAACTACGGATAAGCTGCCTTTAGTGCATCCTCTGTTTCCCATGTTGCTTCAGCCTCTGAGTAACGGTTCCACTGCACCTTACACATTTTAATAACCCGGCTTCGGATAACCTTTTCTGCAGTATCTAAAATCCTTACTGGAAACTCTTCATACGTGAGATCATCCTTAACAGTAAGTTCCTCCAAAGGAAAATGCTCCTTCTTGGGTACACGCAAACACTTCTTCAGTTGAGACACATGGAACACATCATGTACTCCAGCTAAACTCTCAGGTAACTCCAATTGATAAGCCACTTCACCGCGTCTCTTTAACACTTTGAATGGACCAACATACCTTGGTGCAAGTTTCCCTTTCTGGTTAAACCTCTTCACACTTCTCATAGGAGATACCTTCAAATACATGTAATCACCTTCCTTGAATAGCAGTTCCCTTCTCCGGGTATCTGCATAACTCTTCTGGCGAGATTGTGCTATCCACAGATTTTTCCTAATGACTCATACCTGTTCTTCTGCTGTTCTCAGAACATCTATCCCAAACAATTGACTTTCCCCAGTCTGGTTCCAGAACAATGGTGTCCTGCACTTACGCCCATACAGAGCTTCAAATGGCGCCATCTTGAGACTCTGTTGATAACTATTGTTGTATGAGAACTCTACATAACACAAATTCTTATCCCAACTGGTACCATACTGTAACGCGCAAGCCCTCAGCATATCCTCCAAAATCTGATTAATCCTCTCAGTTTGTCCATCAGTTTGTGGGTGATATGCTGTACTAAAATTCAACTTTGTTCCCAACGAACTATGCACTGCTTCCCAAAAATGAGATGTGAATTGAGTACCTCTATCTGACACGATCTTCTTTGGAACACCATGCAAACACACTATCCTTTCCAAATACAACGTAGCCAACTGAGGTCCAGTATAGGTTATCTTCATAGGCAAAAAGTGAGCAACCTTAGTCAGTCGATCAATTATTACCCAAATGGAATCATAACCGCTCTTAGTTTGAGGTAAACCTGTTATAAAGTCCATACCGACCTCTTCCCACTTCCATTCAGGTATCTTCATTGGCTGCAATAAACCAGCTGGTCTTTGATGTTCTGCTTTCACCCGTTGACAAGTATCACATAACGCAACATACTCTACTACATCCTTCTTCAAACCAATCCACCAGTACTTTTGCTTGAGATCCATATACATCTTAGTACTTTCTGGATGGATAGAATAAGCCGACTCATGTGCCTCACGCAGAATCGTTTGACGAAGAGCTTTGCCCTCCGGAACACATATCTGGTTACCATACCATAAGGTACCTTATTCATCAATGCGGAAACCAGGTGCCTTCCCTTCTGCTAACTTCTTTGCTATATACTTGAGATCCTCATCTTCCAACTGACCCTTACGAATCTCTTCCTCTAAGGTTGGTGTCACCTCTATTTCCATGGCATTAGTAACAAGAGTGAGGTTCAAATGAGCAAATTCTGCACATAACTCCTCAGCTTCAGGTGTCGTCTGAGGCTCATTAACGTGCTTCTTTCTACTAAGTGCATCAGCCATGACATTTGCCTTCCCAGGATGATAATACATATCAAAATCATAATCATTCAACAGTTCCAACCAACGGCGTTGTCTCTGGTTCAAGTCAGACTGGGTAAAGATGTACTTCAAGCTCTTGTGGTCAGTGAAAATATCAGTCTTGTGCCCAATCAGATAGTGTCGCCAAATCTTCAAAGCGTGCACCACCGCCGCTAGTTCTAGATCATGAGTAGGATAATTAAGCTCTTGTTTCCTCAATTGCCTTGAAGCATAGGCAACAACTCTACCTTCTTGCATAAGAACACACCCCAATCCCAATCGAGATGCATCACAATAGATTGAGAATTTCTTGCTTAGATCTGGCAGTACCAACACTGGAGCTGTTGTCAACCTCTTCTTGAATTCTTCAAAACTGGCTTGACACTTGTCAGACCACACAAACTTGGCATTCTTTTCTAGTAACGCTGTTAATGGCTTAGCAATCTTCGCGAATCCCTCAATGAATCTCCTGTAATAACCAGCCAATCCAAGAAAGCTGCGAATCTCACTGACATCTATAGGTGGCTCCCAATCCAACACATCCTTCACCTTGCTTGGATCAACTGCTATTCCTCCATTGGAAACAACATGGCCAAGGAAAGAGACTTCCTCCAACCAGAACTCACATTTGCTCTTCTTAGCATAAAGTTGATGCTCTCTAAGCTTCCGCAAGACTAACCTCAAATGTTCTGCATGTTCTTCCTTGTTCTTTGAGAATACCAAGATATCATCAATGAAAACCACCACGAACTTATCCAGGTACTCCATAAACACCTTGTTCATCAGGTACATGAAGTAGGCAGGTGCATTGGTCAACCCAAAAGACATAACCATGTACTCATATAACCCATACCTAGTGGTGAATGCCGTCTTTGGTATATCTGAATTCCGAATCTTCAACTAATGATATCCAGAGCGCAAATCAATCTTGGAGAACACACAAGCACCCCTCAACTGATCAAACAAGTCATCAATTCTGGGCAGAGGGTACTTGTTCTTGATAGTAACCTCATTGAGAGATCAATAATCAACACACATCCGTTGAGTTCCATCCTTGTTATCAACAAAAATCACAGGAGAACCCCACGGTGATGCACTAGGACGAATAAATCCCTTCTCTTCTAATTCCCTTAATTGTTTCTTAAGTTCCTCTAATTCATTAACCCCCATTCTATATGGTCTTTTAGCTATGGGTGCAGTGCCAGGTAATAACTCAATAATAAATTCAATATCACGGTCAGGTGGCATACCTGGCAATTCATCGAGGAACACATCCGGGAATTCTTCCACCACCTGGTTCTGAGTATCTGCACTGTCATCAAGCTGATTCAGAGTAGCTGTAGGTGGTGCTTGTATTCTAACATCAACACTGATTCTATCTCCTTTTGGTGTAGTCAGGTCCACAACCCTCTCTTTACACTTTATCACAGCTTGGTGAGCTTCCATCCAATCCAATCCCAGAATTAAATCAATACCAGATGCATTCAACACTACACGGTTTGCTGAAAAGTCTACCCCCTTAAGAGGAGTTTAGCTAAGGGACAGTAGTAAGAAGCTGGTATAGCACCCCCTGGTGAATTTACTATCATTTGGTTCTTCATGGCTACAACTGGTATGCTATGATTTCTAATAAATGCTTGCGAGACAAAGGAATGCGAAGCTCCAGAATCAAAAAGTACAGTAGCAGAGATAGAGTTGATGTTGAACGTACCCAGCATAACTTCTAATGCTTCCTGAGCTGTCTCGGTGGATACATGATTCACCCTTCCATGATTGGCATAGGACTTCTGATTACCATTCTGCTGTTGAGGTGCGTGTTGGTTTGATTTTCGAGGGCAGCGATTAGCATAATGCCCAGGCTCACCACAATAATAACACAACTGAGGAGTACTGGGACTACCCTTAAGAGGCGTGTTGTTGGGCGCAGTAAGACGTGGAGTTTGGTTTCCAGATTGCTGCGATGGCCGTTGATTCCCTTGTTGCTGGTAATTCCCATTCTTGCGCTGAGCATGCTGACCCTGGTATCTCTGACTGACAGGTCCCTGGAACCTTTGTTGGAAACCTTGATGGTAGTTAGAGCGGAAACGAGAATTGTTTCCAAAGCCCTGTCCGTTCATCTTCCTCTTCTTGTCCTATGACAGGCGTTCATTATCCAACACAATAGCACTGTTCACCAATTCTTCAAAGGTGTCATACTTGTTGCCCTTCAGTTGCAGCCGGAGCTCATAGTATATGCCTTGTAGGAAATGACGCCGCTTATCAACGTCTCTCATAACTTCCTGGGGAGCGTAGCGAGCCAGCTCCTCAAACTTAGCATGGTACTCGCTCATGGTCATCGAGCCCATTCTGAGATTCCGGAACTCCTCGGCCTTCTGTTCTATCAAACCCTCGGGGATGTGGCGAGCCAAGAAATCCTCTTTGAACCTATCCCAGGTGATAGCAGGAGCATTATGGGGACGTGCAGCCTGGTATGAATCCCACCAGTTCTGGGCAGCTCCCTGGAGTTGCCCCGTAGCATACAACACCTTCTCAGCATCATTGCACTGAGCCAGGTCTAACTGCCTCTCCACAGCACGCAACCAATCATCAGCATCCAAGGGATTTGTAGTGTGGGTAAACACAGGAGGATGGCCTTGCATGAATTCCCTGCATTTATCCCTTGGTGGTTGTGTGTGTGGTAACCCTCCAGCTTGCATGGTCTGTACAAACTGAGTCATGGTCTGCATCATCTGCATTTGTGCCTCCATCAATTCCTCAGTAGTGATACGACCAGCACCACGGCCACGGCCTCTAGCACCACGGTTACCTCTTCCTCCCTAAGCAGCCATCTGTATTCCAATAAAATCAAAGCTTAGAGTTATTCAGGTTACAAATCACTTATATAATAATAAGGATTGCAAAACTGAAAATTCTGGGCGAACTCCAATTTCAGCAGCACAGAAAACCTTCATAACTCGAGATCCATATGTCAAAACAGGATGTTCTATATATGCTTGGAAAGGTTAAGAAATTCTCTACAACTTCTATTCAGACCCTTTTACCAGATTCTGTCATCTAAGTAGTCAAATTAACTCAACAATAGGAACTATTCAGATATTCCAGACAGCATGTTACATCAGATTACAATGAGCATAGCTTCCAACTCAGAACTGATATTGACCTGATTCTTGTGGGAATTGTTAGGTACAGAAGTCTAGTTTCTCCCAGAAAAATCTCATAGGCATTTGAATAAATAATTTCAAGATATAACCAAAATATCACTTACTGCGTAGAGAACAGCAAAGCGAGAGACAGGATAAACCAACCCAAACTTAATTTATGCAAACTTTAAACTTAATATACTTAACTAAGGAACTTGCGGACAGGCTCACAAAGCTCCAGCAATCACACAAAAATCCAAATCATCTATATTACATTATCATAACTCATCAAGCACTCAAAGTTCACAAACACTAACAAGACACGACTCAACTTGACTCACGATACTAATAACATGCTATTACATAGGGGTTTTTAAACTAAGGTCGAAGCTCATGGTCTAGCGGTTCATAAATCTTTGGTTGCCCAGTCATTGTTCTGAGCCTATCAATCTCTTTTTGCTTCTCCTTAAGCTTCTGCTCCAGCTGCTCCACCCTGCTTGCCATGCTCTGATGCTTGAGCATCATGTCACACGCAAAGTGTGCCAATTCCCGTGACTCAGGTGGCAAGTCATGAGGACTCTTCATACCCCATCCAGCTTCCATTCTATGATCAGCGCGAGGTAAATACCGAAATTCATCATCTCGCATATGCCCAAAGCGGTGACCACGGAGAGCAATCCATGCTGTAAAGGCAGCACCCTCTATGCCATCCTCTTGAGTTGGACAGGGGCCATGACGCTCATAGATCATCTCAATGTTGTAGGCGCTCTGCATCACTCCTGGAGAACATATAGCCACATTCGTCTCCCAGTAAGTACCTTCCAACGGATGAGTGTGTTGGAAGCAAGTGTACTGCACAGCGGGGTCCCAATCAGCATAATAGTCACGGAGAAGCTTCATGGGTCGCAGGTGCGATCTGGTGTGGCACTCTGGTACGCGAGAGATATTCACGGTCCATCCCATAGGAGCGTGCGGTCCACCTCCTCCAACGGAACCACCAACAGACGGCGGTGGGGTTTGACCAGCATCTTGGACTGCTTCCAGCTCTTCTTCTTCAGAAGCTTCCATTGGTTCTTCTTCTTCAGAAACTTCTATTGGTTCATCTTCTTCAGCTTGAGGTGATGGAAGCACCGGGGTTGGTGATGGCGGAACAGCTTCCCTAGTCTCCAGGTGGGTGAACAGATTACGATATGCAGCAGCAGTCATGCGGCGAGCATAGGGAGGCATCTACAAGATTTAGACATGAGTTAGAGTAGAGTCAAGATTTTTTCAATAGAGTAAGTATAAGAGCATAAAAATTTATAAAATAACAAGGTTAAAGTTAGGAAGCATGAAACTAGTGAAACCAAGGAAACTAGGAACGACCATTCTATCTAAGCTTGCGTCCTACAGTCAACACGGCTCTGATACCAACTTGTCACACTTCACTTTTAAGGACAAAAGTAGAATGCATAAATAGCCTTATATGTGCCCCAGGAACCGTCGCACATATAGGATGACAAATTACAAAGAGTATCATCACCCTATTTATTACATAGCGAACCAATATTTATTATAGAGTATTGCACATAAACAATAAATAACTAAGATATCTTTATTGCGGAAGCTCCAAACAGGGACACGTCAACTGGTGAACACCAAGCCTAGTACTCATCACAATAGCTTTCATTCCAACCTTCATCTGTTACCCATCCGGGATTTTCCA
>CM041647.1:2581871-2612586 GCA_023333625.1 Bothriochloa decipiens
TATTTATATATATATATTTTTGGAAATTGAAAACTAGGGTGTTACAACGTACATATGTGCACACATACATGGTTCAAGACAAATTGGTGTACATAGTGTAAACCCTTTTAGTCTACATATATAATAAGAAATTTTCATTAGTGAATACTTTTTTGTTGGTTTACTCTCTACATTATGAGAGTAAATTGGTGGGGATTATCCACTTGAATTTCATTTCTTTCACACAAATACATATTTGAGTAGCAAATTTGTATTCATATTATATATAGTTTTGAAAAGATAGACACAAAAATTCAGATGTCAGTGTTCATCCTCATGAATGACCTTATTATCAAGGAAGAATGCTGCTCTTCATTGTATTTTTAGATTATGTATATATATTCCCTTTTATAAAAAAACATTATGTGATTTTTTATCTCTAGTTTTAAAATCATTAGTTGTGAATAATGCGGTTTAACTTTTGAGAAATAACCTCTATAACATGTTGGTTGCACAAGTCGGTTGTGAAATTGTGGCGCATGTAGTGTTCTCTAGTGATGATTGTTCATAATAATTCTAGAAATAGTATCAATCTACGTGTATATAGAATCATAGATATACCAATAATTAGAGGACAAAACGTTTGGCTATGGATAAACTTAAATGGACTTATACCTTGTTGAGAGGAAGGTTTCTTTATAGCATTTTCAATTTGTCCCCTCGCAACCTTGGATCAAGCAATGTAGCCATGGTATGCGACAATAACTCCCATGGGTTATGACACATGCATGCAACTTCCATCTCACTCATTAACATCAGAGATCTAAATCATTACACCTACACCAACATGCAAGAAAATTATTCATTTGCCTTGGTCTACAAATAGCTACTCTCATTACTTACACGTCTATATATATGCCACATAGTTTGTCTTTCACCGTTGCCTTTGCAACAACAGTAGTAAAAATTTCGGAGTTTGCCTACCCAACGCGGTGGCCATCCTTGAAATCCATATTATTTCCCAAATCCAACACATCTACAACGTGTATGCGTGGGCGCTACATACAAGAGACAAGCTGATGGGGACGTGATTCCCTGATCTTCCGTCAGATGGAGATAACTATCGTTTTGGTGGAGCACGACACACCGATCCGGCTTCAGATCCAAAGACCCGAACCCTGCAATCTTAGCACCACGACTCCTCTGGTTATCAACCGTGTCTCCAACCGGTTGACCTCGCCAGAAGGCTAATCCCTGCCTGCAAAACGAAGAACACAAGCAAGAACTCGAAAGAACGCAGCTCAATTAATGAGACAATCTGCAGATATATGATTAAGATCACAAAGTGGGGTTTCACAAACCGATAACGGCGACTGTTCAAAGACAGATTAATCTAAAGCAAAACCCGGGTCTCAACAGTGACGGCTACGTGGAATATATAAGATAGACGTCCTAGGGTTGGAGGCAGCTAGGGTTGGGCGCCCACAACTTGGGCTCAAGGCCCGACTCGATACATGGCCAAGTTGGCTCAAAATAGGTGATGTAGCACCTTTTCATGATCACACAGAATGATCCACGAAAGATCTGGAGCTGGAACCAGATCCAAAACGACGGCGCCGTTGTCCCCTTTCCAATGAGTCCAAGATCGCCCCGTTTCGATGTCGTATGAGGAAATTATGACCGAAACAGCGACGACATGTATGCTGAACCCGAGAGCGACATAGCAGCTGAGTTGGAGACGAATTGCAACTTGGGGAAGACCATGGCGTCGTTGTGTCCAGCATGGCGATGTCCTCATCACAAGCCTGGATACACAATAGGTGCATTACAAATGAGGCAAAGTACCTAGTCCGCACATACCTCGTGGCAATAGTATAGGAGTGAAAGGCATTGGGAACTTTGTTCTTACTGTGTTTGTGGTTTCGTGTTCAGGATACCACATTAGTTGTCTAGTTTCGGAGACCACCACCTAGGATATTTGTTCTATAAGTTATTAGCGAGCATCCATCTCTACTGGTATCCTCGACGTATGGCAACGGTAGAAGCTGGAAGGCACACATCACACAAGTGCTAGTGAGGTAGAAGCTAGAGTGGCACATGTTACACACAAAAGTGGAAATCAATGCAGGCGCCCACAATCTGAGCAATAGCATCAGAAAGGTTAAGGTTGGATCAAAACTCCTGGAGGAAGATAGAGGTCAAGAGGCCATAGTGAAGATGTCAGCGTACTAGGATGTCACCTCAAGACATGGAGTATGCGAACTTGACTGATCTTGAGAAATGTAGGTCGATCTCTACATGCTTTGTACATTGGTCCTAAACTGGATTGTTGGTGCATTTTACACTTTAAAATATGTAGCAGTTGTGTTATGTGGACCTTCACAATATATGCATTTGAGTTACAATCTGGTTGTCATGTCATCCAATGTGTCACAGTGGGTTTGTAGTATATGAACTTGTTGTGATTAGTAGCATCACAACCATTTCTACCTCTAGACCCTTGGTCTAGTGTTATGGCCATTGACTACCATTGGTTAAGGTGCAGTGACAAAACGAATTAAGAATAGGCGGCTTTGTAAAGGCTATTTCTCTTTTAGATTCAAAATGTGTAGCTACAACTCACATACTTATGATTTTGCATATAAAATGTTTATGAGTAGCATGAGATGGTGTTAGAGATGCTCCATGTATAAACAACAAAGGCAAGGATGGTAATGGTAAGAGAACTTGAGCAAAATAGGTCTCCTCTCAAAAATCAACATGCTAAGAATCTAAGTAAAACTCTAGAAAAGCTTACTATGAACCAATAGAGCCACCTATAGGAACATAGTACCTCCGTCACATAATACGTGCACGTCTGGGATTCAAAAAATTTTCTCACAATGTTGGTCAATATGGTCTGATAGAGGAACAGTCTGCATAGTCTCATGTTGACGCAATTGTGAAGATATCCGATTTCAAATGCTAAAGAAACGGAGAGACACAAGTTTGGAACCGTTTTTGTCCACTCATTCATTGATTTGTTACAAAACAAATGGAAAAATAGATACCCAGCATTTGGATGGTTCTCGACTTTGAATCTTAGTTTTGTAATTTTATTTTCGTCTTGGTTTTCGTGCTCAGTCTTAAATGTGCACATTATTATATGATAGAGGGAGTACTCAACAACACACGTGGGTCAGCAGCTATTGAGCACCCATAAACTATTAAGGCATTACCAATTACCAAACTATAACAAAGTGATAGATAAATATGAATACCTTATCGTTAGCTGGCGTGGAGTTCTGTCTTTACAATTTTTATTATTTTTTAATTAAAATAAGCCAACCCAAAGGTTTCGTCTTTCTAATTGTTCAATTTACACGCATTGGACCTAGATAAATCAAACTAGATGTAATAGTTTAATCACACTGACTTTAAGTTGCTCTTGTTTCATGGTCTAGATTTCTTTTTTTTTGAAGAAAACTGTGGAGCTTGCTCCCCAGTGATGGTCTAGATTTCTTGATTCCATATATACAACCTCCATAAAAAAAATATGAACATATCTTTTTTTGGAAGTTGTCAATAGATTTTAAATTTGATTAGATTTGTAGGAAACTAACATTAATATTTATATCTCTAATAAGTTCAATGTAAACATATATTTTCATTCTTAATATAATGGTATTTGTTTAGCATAATAAATATTAGTATATAAATTTTATATACTTGGTTAATTTTGAATAATAATTACCTTTTTAACCGAGATATATGAATTTTTTAGGATGGTGTAAGGTGCCAATTGAAATATAGGATCTCCTATCCTATCGTAAAAAATAAGACGTGGAAGGAGGATGTATCGAACCAAAGAAATAGTCTAGATACGGTGCACGCCGTAAAATTAAGTTTTGAGAACCCAAAGCGAGAGAACAGATCACCATCAACATCTAAGATCAACGGTGTTGTCAAAAAAAAAAAAAATCTAAGATCAACGGTGATTAGCTTAAGCACTACCATCTCACTGTGGGCCCCACCGACGCACTCAGGTGGTGGATAATCCAATCATCACTGTCCCTGTCCTCTCCCATCGGCGGAGGATAGCTCGCCGCCGCCGCCAGTGCACAGCCACGTACACGCCCGTCCACCGTCTGCTCCACCGCGTCCGTCATGTCCGCCGCCGCCGCCGCAGCTGCAGCTGCCGCTCGGTGCGTCCCGCTCCGGGCGTCCTCGCCGGAGGCCGCGAAGTCTCCGGCTTCCGTCCCCGCATCCTCGGCCGCCTCCGCATCTGCTCCCCTCCGCGCCGCCGTCACCGCGGGACCCGGCCGCCGGCTTTTGGGGACGCCGCTCCGCTGCGCCTCCTCGTCGCCGGAGAACACTACCAGGCCGGATCTTGGCTTGCTTCTGGAGGTGGAAGGGTGAGGCCCGTTAAAAAGATCCTGTCTTTCTAACGCTTAGTTCGTCGATTTCTTGTCTTGTTCCAGATTAGAAGTTTGTTGCTGTTACTGCCCATCAGGCCACGGAGATTAGAAATTTTCAAATTAGAACTGCTGTATGCAAACAAATGTTGAAAGTCGGTGGGATTGGTGAGCTTAAAGCGTTTGCTCAGAGATAATTGGTGCAGACAAGTGCCACAGTCAAGCGATGTGGTACTATCTGATTATTTCTTCGAGACTATTTGTAATAGCTGCACCATGCTTTAGTTGTTGAACAAATACTACTAAGCTTTTTCTGAACTGTTGGGGAGTAGAAAATTGTGACATGTTTTCTTTCTCTCAGACTCCTCTGCTTTGCTGACCCCAGAACACTCTCTGTGTCTGATTGAGTATTTCTTGTTTCTGTTCCTCCAGAATTCTTGCGGATGTCTACCGTTTCGGCAATCGCCAAGCATTCAATGTAGGTGCGAAACACAAAAACATACTTCTGTTCTTCACACCTTACCAATTTCTATTGCACTGTATTTTACTCCAATATGAATACCATGTCAAGGTTGAAATGTAAAATAGTAAATTCAGTACTAGTCTACCTGCACAAGTATGAATGGTTCTTGCCTGTTGATTTTAATATGTTTCAACTATTTGTTTTCACCAGCATTTCGATGCCTTGGGCTCGATTGTGCAAGTTGGACAGAGTCAATATATGCTGATTTGGTGAGGTGCACATTGAATTCTTTGTCCTTCTCAAACTTGAGCATCACATAGCCTGCTTCTCCTTCAACATCTAGTTAACAAATTGGCATTATGGATGGAAACATGGGCCCTTGCTGTTTTGTACCCTTTTGTTTAACCTATAATAGCATGAACTGGACTGGATGGGTGGGTTTCCTTTTCTCTTTATGTTTTTTATTTTCCTAAAGCTGCATTGTTTTCTAGGAAAGCCCGTGGTGATGAGGAACGGATGCTGGCATTATTCTTTGACAGGGTATGCTCTGTTTCTTCTCCTAGTACCAACTTTGTCAAGAAAGAATTAGGAAACCTGATTACCTGACACTGCAAGCCAGCTCTATTATGTAACAAACTACTTGTTAACATTGCTTTGTGGAGACTATTAATTTCCTCTGCTGGTAGACGGTAGTTTGCCTTTTTGGAGTTTAACCCCTTCCTCTGACTCTACACAGATTGGCTGGCCTACATCTTTGCCAACTAGTGAGAAAGGGTCATTTATAAAAAGTGTTCTCCGTGAGAAGGTAGGCTTATATTTCATCAAACATAAATTGGCTTCTATATAATATCTCTGGCCTTGGCAAAGTTATCTTGACCTGTTATCAGGCTGCTAGTCTCATACTGTTTTTAATCTTTTTCATCATCACCAGACTCTGGATTTCACCTAACTTTGTATTTGCCAATTATATTCAGCTAAGGTTTTCATTTTTCATGTCATGCACATTGTCCGTGCATGACTCCTTTGGATGTAACTTGAAAGCTTGATTACTTTACTTAATTCCTGCTTTATGCACTAGTACTTGGTACAAATTTCTAATTTTACCTATGATTTCAATCAACTCACTGTGGGGGCTCTTTGCCCCATGGTTTCAGTAAAAAAAAAAAAAAACAAGAGCATCAATTTGCACTTTACATCCAAATGGACTAGTGGTTCTTTTTCACCTATTTCTGTTATAAATATCTTTATATTGACTTCTTGAAGCATCGTTCTTGTTCTAGTTGAAAGCTTTGGAAGAGTTCTCAGCTTCTGAGAGCTTACCACTGCGGCCTGGAGTTGAAACGTAAGACTTCAAGCTCTTGTTATCACTTTATGTAAAGAAATCTCTCTATATAGATGATCCAGGAGAGTTTTTGCTATTATGTATGGGATGCTTTCAGGATATCTGAAAGTACCTGTAATATGCAGTATAAAGTTCTTTTTCCGATGCATAAAAAATTTGCAAGAATTATAGAGTCGTTTGTGCATGTGTGGCTGTGTGCGGTCTTTTATCTGGATCAAGGAACAGAAGTCACAGCATATCGATAGAAGTTTTCTGTGTTTTGATACAAATTCTGCATGATTCCATCAATCCAAGATCATTATAAGCCAATTATGTTTTGATCTTATCTATTCACGTGCGGAACTTTTGTCTCTGATTTGTACTCTTTGCTTGCCATAAAGATATCAGGATTCTGTCCTATACTTTAAATGGCCTTGTGTCTGATTCTGTGAATGAAATCATTAAAGGTTCATTAATGATGCACTTAGTGAGGGTATCCCTTTGGCCATATTGGTTGCATATGGGAGAAATGGAGAAAAGATTTCAAGGTATGGTTTATATTAAATGTAACTACTGTCAGTTCTTGTAATTTGTTTAAAACTAATGTACCATTGTTATTCTATGAAGTTTAACATACTACTATGGTTCCTAAGCATAGATGGCATAAAACACAGTGTTCTCAGTTGTTTTCTATTTGACTGTAGATCTATAGCTATGAAGTTAGGCCCTGAAAGAATCTCAAAAATAAAGATTATTGGAAAAGATGAGGTTGAAGAAAGTTTCTATGGCCAACTTGTTCTTGGTAAAGGAGTTACATCCGGTTTGGATGAGCAACTTGTCAGGGAAGCCCAAAAGGCTGGTGAGTATTAGTGATTGAAAAAAAATGTAGCCTCTTCTGTATATTTTTTTTTTTGCTTTCAGTTCAATGATCATTTGTTGTTATTCCAAATGTTTTGTTCCCACAGCTGCTGCAGAGAAGCAGAGGATTGCAGAACAAGTTGCATCGATCCTAAAACTTAGTGTCGACATCACAGCATCCGAAAGGTTGTTGCTAACACTGATTGTGCTTAATTTTCATACTTCCCTAGAAGAATATTGTCTAATTTTGACATTGTTTCCATTATCAGCTCTGATAAGGTAATAGCAGCTCTCCGAGCTGGTTCTGAATATGCTGGTTGTGATGTGCAAAAATGTGTTCTTGTTGCGGGCAGCCAATGTGGTGTCCTAGCAGCTGAACGCATTGGCATGCCATGCGTAGTTGTTCGAAGCAGGTAAGCTGCCTTTGTCTGCCATGTAACATTCTTATCAACCATGATTCCGGTGCTTGTTGTTTATAAATGTCATGTCTTCCAGTTTTACTGCAAGAGCAGAATTTCACTCTGCAAAGGCTGTTATGGATGGATTCGGCAACACAGACCTAACTGTTTCAAAACTACTGAGCAAAAAATGGTCTTAACTATGTGTCTCTTGTTAAAATAAAGGGCTGGAGTGGAGATTGTTATCAATTTGTAATTGATTGAGTGCTAACCGGGGCAAAGTTTTATGTGACATAATATGCTACTGATGAAAGCTACTGATGAGTAATAAAATGAATAAATAAATTCAGCTGCCGCCATTGTGTACTTGTAGTTATTAGTAGCCTGTGCCTCCCATCAATTGTTATGCATGTTTGATGTGAAAGAAACGAAATAAATAGATCATGCTGGCATTGAATCCGTGTAACATATTCCAATATAAGCAGACATATTATTCCAATATAAGCATTAGTATCTCAGCATGGAAGGTTTATTTATTTTTGTCTAGGAGAGGCATTGTGCTATCACTACTACAATATGGATTTTGTGCGGAAGGATTTCCATAGGTGGTGCAAATCTGTAGCATCCGCAAGTCACATCTGCCTAGAGACCATGATCTCTATTACTAATTGCTTGTGATTTTAAGTGGTGGAATGAGTGTCCGTCTGTGTAAATATGGGAAAAAAAACCACCAACACTGCTCTAGGAGTGTCTGACTGTATGCTCCAATAAGTTGAGTGCTTCCTTAAGTCTTCATCTCATCCTATTTCTGCCACACTATCTTATAGATGTCCTTTTGTCGGGTTCCATACTCCATTGATGTCTGTATGCACCGCTGCAGCATTGATCAAATTCATGCGACGTGACACGGTATCTGACCGCTCCAGATCTTGATGGCTTACTCACCCTCACCCCCGTTGAGATCATGGGTGCCATGGAGGCTGCCACCACAGGTGTGGCGGCAACTAGAGAACTAGTTGCTAATTGACCGCCACTCCACCTAAATCCAGGCCGCTTGGCCGAGAGTGAGGTGTACGCTCTCGATCCCATTGGCTCACCTCGGATCCCACATGATCATGGCTTGAATTAAACGTAGACCGCACCATTTTTAGAAATAATCCAGTAACTCTCTTGTTTGGGCTATGCACCATACATATCTGAAAATTATTTTTTAGAGCACTGTTTATAAAAATGGTGCAGTCTGAGTTGGATTGTTTCTGCGTAAAGTGAAATCTACACATTGGCTTCTATACAAGAGAGTTGTTGGAAACTTATATAATGCAATTAGTAATAAATATATCAGTAGATATCAAAAGATCATGTGATAACATTGAAACAACCAATATAACTTCATAGTGTACCACCAGAAGTTATTAGGACATAAATGTGCATATTCATGGAGCTCCAAATGCTTTCCTATATGAACTCCCCCTTCCCATATGATCCACATGTTTTTTATGAAACTCGTCTGCTCCATATATGTCATTGTTAGACAAATGAAATTGTCATCCACAACCACCATGTTCCTATCATGTTTGCTCCATATAATCTTGTCCACCATTCCTATAGCATGTTTGTGCTTCAGATATCTCTTAGCATCACACTATCTGGTCGTGCATGTAGTGTCCATCCTAAGTATGGGAAGCATCTGGAAATGGGTGTTATTCGTTCGGTTCTAATCTTGCTGCAGTGTCTGGTGCAATCACTCATCGCCACTGTATCACTTGAACAGCTGGGATGAGACAAGTCTGCAGGACGCGTGCATGGGCCTGCCCTGGCCAGGTAGGACACAAAACCGACAGAAGAGGGCACAAGGTCTCAGCAAATTGGTTCTCAACAGAACGAAGGAAATGTGTGTGCCCTATAGATCCAATTGTATGCATGGTTAACATTGGTTTTGGTTGAATAATTTGCACCAACATTTCAGCAAAGTGTCCTTTACACAAGCTCCCAAAATCAAGAACGGCAATGTGCATGTTTGCTTTGGTCAAGAAATTAAAACGAGCTAGCTAGGTTTCTTCCGTTATTCCTGACTTCGATTTTAATTTGTGAGCTGGAGAACTCTTCAGAACAGTCCCCAACTGGTAATTATTGCTCTTGGTTAAAGCGATAGAGCAGAAATGCATGGGTCAAATAAACTTGCCTCCACTTGCTATCATGTCCTGTGCTCTCTCTGATCGTGCAATGCAATGAACTTTAAGTTTCCAATACATGATACATGGCACTGTAGTCAGATCTTATATCAAGAAGCACACAACATTACTCAGTTTTTGTAGCAGTAATTGGAACACATTTAGGCTTTGTGCGAATATTATTGCTAAAAGACAATATTTTTTAGATGATGGAGGATTTTTTAAAATATTAATCACATTAAGTTAAGGTCGCCCGAAAGCTTCTATAATTTGCGTGTTCACCATTTTTTAATTTGGATTTATGCTTCGTGTTAGGACGAGATTGTTGCCAGTATTTTTATTAACTCGATATAATCTTCTTTAAAAAACTACTGAAATTAAAGCTTCACTATCCAGAAATAAGATATGCTAGCACAGATGCAGCTGCTGTAGTACATGAGAGATTAACAGTAAATAAATGTCCACATGGGTGATCCCATGGTCTCCTATATATCTCTACCGGTCTTCACTTTTGCTCAATATATACCCTTGTTAGACTGAGAAACTCCCCAACTCACAGCTATATATATGGCCATGCACGGTTGCCATCCCAAGCACATTTCAACACTACACGGGACTCCTGTGTTATATTCTTGGTCGAGATGGTTTGGCACTTACTACTGCACGAATGTAGTGTGACTTTCAGCAGTGGTAGCACTGGTGATCTGAATCTCAGTCTCCTTCATAATGGAATTTAGCTCGCTGATCGCCAACTGATTGTGGTCTCTTTGTTCACTGCAATCACTGAATTCCTGCAGATACCACAGGTGCTATTAGCCTGTTAGAGCCATAGAAAGCATGGAAGATGGGACTGCGGACTGCCATAGGACCATTTGGCCAATGTGATGAAGCAATTGTGAACTCTCTATTGTCGCACATGAAACCATCTTGTATGCAAGGACGAGAACACGATGAACGCATGAGGATCAGGTAATGCTGGACGTAGTGCCAGGGTTAACATGAACATTAGCAGGCACTATTCTGCGTTCGACAAAAGATGATGTCGATGTCTAGGGACCGAATTATTGATTATTCTAGTGTTGTGGCTTTGAGCCTTGTAATAATTAGTAGTATTGGGCATGATGACGTAGGTAAGAGTTGCCGCAAGAATATGAATAGGTTGATGGTTGAGCTGGGTTTGTTACCCGTGTGACTGTAGGGAACGAGATAACAAAGAGCAACTAATCCTACCTCATGTCTCTGTTCGTTGTATCTGTGTTCTTCTTCGTTGTAAAAAAATTGCGATTCATCTTCGATTATCCGCCGAGGACCCCCACTAGGTACTTGAAAATTGGTAATCTGAGCCATCTGAAATTACATGATATTTCATTTTCTGTCTATCCAAAACCACTCCAGAGCCGTGGCTGAAGAAAGCAGACCAAGATTAAGTAGCACATGGCAGCATCACAGGAGAATTTCTCCATCTAGTTCGACATCTTCATCATGCAGGATGGGTTCCAGACGATGATGCACCAGACGCTGGACAAAGTGACCTGCATGGAGGCCTTATTAGCTAGAGATGGTGTACATAGGCAAATGCCTCCAGTGAGAAAGATTCTTATTTATAGAGGTGTCGTTTTCAGTCAACCGCTTATGAGCTAAAAATCAATTTTCTGAGAGCCGGTCTGTGGTCTTGGACTTGGACCCTAAGGAATTCTTATAGATGGAATAAGTTACCAAGTGCCTCTCTACCAATGAGAAGTGTCAACAAAAACTCATTTTGCACGTACAGTGACGTACAACTAGCTTAAATAGATCGACCAACAGAAACATGTACCATATTGTTGTATGTATTATGCACCATGTGCAGTCAATAAATGAGTGGTTTTGTTGAGAAATGTGCCAGTGGCGAGTGAAGCCTCATGGTTTCCCATATATAGACTCCGCCTTCACATCTAATCCCAATATTATATATCTTTGTTATTAGAGAGACAAAGCCCATCCATGTCCTGTATTCCTAGCCTGCATGTTTGCTCCTCGGATCTTTGTAGTTGTCCACCTAGCTAGACCCGTGTGTGCTGGCGGTCGTGCATGTAGATTGTAGTGTCCCTGTCTACGCATGGGATGCATCTGGAATTGGGCGTCGTTCGTGATGTTGCAATATCGTGACCATAGTCGAGATGCAGTGCCTCATCTCCTTTCAGTGCAACTCCATGCGCATTGAACACAGCTGGTTTTACGTGGAGCTGGCAATTGGTTCCTCTGGCTTCCTCAGTTCAGACGTCCACAATGTGGACTCCGTCCAGTGCCATTGGAAGGCCAGACACGGAAAGGAGTACATGATGGCCAAAGCTTGGATGATGGACACGAGCTTGTGTTACCATTTCGGCCAGTTCAGCATGAGGTGCTTATTCGTTAATTGTTTTGCATCTCTCCATTGTCTAAGATTATGTCACTCGCTTTTTAGAACATGGGGATCAATTGGCCGCTTATTCCAATTCTTATTTGTGTTCACCATTTCTTAATTTGTTTGTGTCCTTCATGCCAGGCAGAGATTGCTAGTACTTTTTTCAAGACTTTGCATCATATCAACTCAATGTAGTGTTCCAAATAAAACTAATGAAAAAGAATCATTATCTGGAAAAGGAATCTTTGCAGATAAATGCCCGCGTGTGCAGGGCTTTGGTCTCTCATCTTAAATCAACTTTACATCATCTCCATATATACCCTTGTTAGACCGAGAAAGTCCCCAAGGTCACATCCATTCTTTGGATCTCTCTCAGATCCACTTGTATTTGGCCAAACACCGCTGCTATATCTTTAGTCATATGGCGTCCTGCACGAATGCAATTGCCAAGGGGAGGTACGTGTGGCTCTGCAGCATAGGCATCACTGGCGATCTTAATCCCCGTCTCAAGTCAGGCACCAGATAAAGTCTATTCTAAGAAGAGGAGGCATCGGAAGTTTAGTTTGCTGATCGCAGATCGGTTGGTTCACCAACTTCAGTGCAACCGCTGAACTGCTGCAGATTCCACGCTGGTAGAGACGTGCCAGCGTTGAAATAAGGGGCTGCTGCGTGAGCTTGATGGCCAGTCCGATGCAAGCAATTGCGAAAACTAGATTGCTGTGCGCTAAATCGTCCAGCATGGGAGAACAAGTTCGCAACGAACACACTTTGATCTAGTGCTGCCGAATAAAGCAGCTTGTGAAAATTTACTTGTTCTGCTTTTTTTTTTTTGTTGAGTATCTACTTGTTCTGCTTTTATTCATAGATATTATAGGTCGTGTGTCCGGGCATTCCGCTGCCAAAGCAGAGTCGACACAATCATGTACCATGTGCTCTCATAGTCTCATATGTTGTGTATGAACTCACTAAAGAACAAGCCCACTCAAACAAACAAGCTGAACCACTAGCTAAGGCTTGGATGAACTAATGACATGTTGCCACTACCTCAATTAAACCAAATCCAGAAGTTGATGAGCTCACTAGATATTATACATGCCTGAACTTGCAGAACTAGCAGCCAGCTTATGGCTAGGTGTTTCAGTGAGATTGGAAGGGTGTTCCAGTAAGAGTAGGTCGGTTGTTTGATGTGGACATCACCGCCCGCAGGTTAAGGTCTTGTGGCTTTGAAGCAGCAGCTAGTGTTGTCCCCTGTAATGTGCAAGGATGGGAGACAGAGAAGTTAATTAATATGGTTCGTGAATGTCACGTACAGTACGTCACCAGCATAGTCACTGAACTGCCATAACTAAATCAAGCTGAATCAATTGACGAGTGCGCATTCCTGCATGGTCGCTACAGAGCGAAGTGCTCCTAGTTGATTCCAGGTTCTGCTGCGTCCAGTTGTAGGAACAACGATTGAGTGCAGTATCCACGAGTAGCAGAGTCAGCAATGGGCATAGGATTTATTCAAAGTTTTCAAGGCTACCACAGATGTACTGCTGCATCTTATTTTCATCCGGTTTGATTACTGACTATATCCAGTGTATTAGTGGATATACTAACACCAAATCAAGGGGACCCAACATCGACAAACTGAAGCATTATTCAACCACCTGGAGTGAATGTAACTCAGACCAAGCTGACGGGACGATGCAACTCCCGACCAAATGGATGCATCTCTGGCCAATTTTAGTGGATGAAACTTGGACAAACACGAGCAGAAGTAACTCCACGGACACATGAAGCAACTCTAACCAAGTTAGTCAGATTTGGTTAGTAGGTTGGTTTTCACAACCACTTTTCCCGAGGACCACTAGAAATTTAGCGTTTGTATGGGTCCATGACTCCCATGGGGAGCTACTAAACAGTATGGTTTTATATGATTTTGTTGCACCACTTGGTTCTAGTAGCAGTATGCATTAGAAACCACTAGTGGAAAACCTTAAACATGTATACCGTCTCAAAAATTGTTTATATAAGAGTTGTTGGGATTAGAACATCAAGCAGTATAATTCAGAATCATTTATTTACCCATGGTACTTTGACACAATAACAAAGCAAAATATGTATACATGTATACAACTTGATATAATAATTTTGAAGATTGTACGAGTGCAGTCACTGTACTAGATGTTATCAGATAAATCTCCACATGGATGGGACCCATGTACTCCATCTCCATCAACTCAGCCTTCACATTTGGATACCCCACATAGTTGTGTTCCTATATATATTGGCCACGCAGATGCCACCCCACAAACTCATGGCTAGGGAGCATGTAGACCTTTGTTAAGGTTACTCGGGGTCAGGAATCACACTTAGTATACAAGGATTTGTTTGGGTTGCCTCAGCAAGAATAGCACGGAAGGTCTAGATCCAGTGCTTGAATCATTCATGCTAGTTTCTCCTGTCACACTTCACTTTTAAGGATAAAAGTAGAATACATAAATAGCCTTATATGCGCCCCAGGAACAGTCGCACATATAGGATGACAAATTACAAAGAGTATCATCACCTTGTTTATTACATAGCGAACCAATATTTATTACAGAGTATTGCGCATAAACAATAAATAACTAAGATATCTTTATTACGGAAACTCCACATAGGGACACGTCAACTGGTGAACATCAAGCCTAGTACTCATCTCGATAGCTTTCATTCCAACCTTCATCTGTTACCCATCCGGGATTTTCCAAAATTAAAAGTAAAGCAAGCGTAAGTACACAACCGTACTCAACAAGCATAACATGGGTTAATGAGGCTCAAATAAGCTGACACTGTTTGACTATATTTAGCTTTTATAACTTAATCATATTAAAACATAGCATCAAGGTAGTGATAATTCCCATATTCCCATGATCAAAATAACATTAACCAGTGTGTAGCAAGAATGACATTAAGATGCACACATTAACAATTTGAGAACCATTATCTTTTGTAAATGTGTCAAGGCCGCCCTAACCGAAGGGCACGGACAATATATTGATTTAAACTATGATCAGAGGTGTACACTTTCACTGTGAGTCATGTTTTGCAACTGAGTGGACTTATAACTTCCAAACCACCATAAAACATATAAAGCCTCCTATAGGTTCTCCCAACCAATCAGAGATGCGGAAATACCGTTGTGTTAGGAACTCCCCTTCCAATATGGCACACACCTACCCGGCTATACTCATAAGGACAGAGGCAGTCCTAAACCCCAACTTCCAGACCACCAACTAGCTAGAAAAGGGCCTACAAGTGAGTAGAGCCAGAGCCATATAGCCCTTACAGCTGTACGGATTCTCCATGATAAATCACTTACAGACAAAAGTCCACGTTTGTTAAAAGTCATCATTTTCGTTGATAGCATAGCACACATCATGTTATAAGATCATGATCATTAGAGCACTAGCATCATAACTACCCAATGCAACCCAAAAGGTTCAAGGAATCAGGGTATCAAAGCTAGTTATAATCTCTAGGTCATCAAAGACACATGCATATGAATGATTATTTATAGTGAATAGGTAACAAGGATGGTCCATGCTATACTTTCCTTGATTCACAAAGTCCTACTGATCCTGCTGATCCTCAAAGTAGCCTTGCTCAACAAAAACCTCACCGTCTGAACTCGACATTAACAATCAACACCAGACAATCCAATCGAGCATACATACACGAAGCAAACAAAGAATTATTAGAAGAATAGTACATCAATCTCATAAAAATAGAGTAAAATATTTATAAAACTATTCTACTCGCTTCTACGATCACACAGACGTCAAGTTCACCGAAAACGGAGTTATAACAGCGAAGTTATGAATTTTCAAAGATTTCCTGTAGATAAATAAATACTTTAAATATAAGCTAAAAATATAAAGTTTCCAAAATACTTCAAAAGTAGCACCACTGTGTTAAAATTTGAACGGACCAAATCGGAGTTAAAACGTGAAAGTTATAAGCTTTTAAAAATAATGGCAAAACTATAAATAACTGCTGAGTGACAGATTCGTAATTACCATCATCTTCCACCTCTGGCTGTTGAAGATCGTGGCCATGGCAGCCATGGTGCCGTTGCACCAGTGCCGGAGGCAAGGGGCCTCGGCCCTGGCCTGCTGGACGACCGGTGGCGTCCGGCTGCGGCCTGCTACGGCCTGCGGCGACTGTTACGGCCGGCTGCGGCCTGTCACGGCCGGTTGCGGGCAACTGCGGCCCGCTAGGGCCGGCAGTGGCGGCCAGATGTGGCCGGTGGCGGCCAGAAGTGGCGTGCGGGAGATGGAGGACCACGGCCCTCGGCCGGGACTTGGCCGGCGGCGGCTAGCAGTGGCCGGCGGCGGCTGGGTGTGGCCGGCGGCGGCTGGGTGTGGCCGGCGGCGGCTGGCTGTGGCCGGCGGCGGCTGGCTATGGCCGGCGGCGGCTGGCTGTGGCCGGCTAGGGTTGGCTGTGTGCAGCTAGGGTTGGCTAAGGGGCTGCGGCTAGTCCTCTTTGTAGCCGGTGGGGAACCGGTTGGGCTAAAGCCACTGGGCTTGGCCCGTTGGGCTTGCTGCGGCTACCTATAGCCGCTGGTGGCCGGGCTGGCTGGCTGTGGCTAGCCAAATTTGGCCATGGCCGGCTGGGTTTGGCCGGGCTTGGCCAGCGATGGCCAGAGAGGGCCCAAGGTGGCCGGGAAAGGCTATGACTGCTTGTGGCTGCTGTGGCCAAGCTAGTGCTGGCTATGGCCACCCGAAGTTGACCGTGGCCTGCTAAGACTGGCCACATGTAGCTGTAGCTGGCTGTGGTTGGCCAGATGAGGCTAGGTGAGACTAGGAGAGACCCAAGCTAGGTAGGAGCTGGACAAAGCAAGCTAGGATGCCTTGAGGATAGCAAAGGGTTGCTAGACCGGACTACTGCTGGCCTTACTATGCGGCTGATGGCCAAGTTTGTTCACTGGTGGCCGGCTGTGGCTACTGCTAGCCTGGCCAGGGTGGCCATGGCCGTCTAGGGCTGGCCAGTTAAGGCTAGGATAGGCCAGAGCAAGCTAGGTTGGGCCAGGATAGGTTAGGGTAAGCCAGGGATGTCTAGAGACTGAACTAGGCCTGCTAGAGCTAGGTAGAGGATGGTGTCTTACTAGAGCGATGGTCAATACTATAGAGGGAAAGGAAAGACTCTCTCTCTATCTATGCAAGAGAAAGGATTTTCTGAAAACGTTTTCCAAAACGTTCTTGAGGCAAACTTGGGTTTTCAAAGCTTTATTTTCAAACACCAAAAGAACCTAGCCGTGTCTTGCTCGGGTTTTAGAAATTCTTTTTCAAACACCAGCAAAACAAAACAAGGCACCAAGCACAAACCCATCTTTATTATCTTCGTAAAAGTTTTAAAGCCACACTTTTCATCATTTTATAATGATAACAAAAGAATAAAGTCTTGGCTAATTTTAAAAAAAATTAGTAAATCCTTTAGTTTATTTAGTGTTTTTAGTTCACATCCCGAAATTGAAATTTTAGGGTGTGACAAAGCAGGAGATGGTGCTACTTCCTACCATAGGACTAAGAAGTCCGCTGAAGAAATGTGGAAAGCCGTTGATTGACGAAAGCCCAGTTGTTGAGGAAGCGGTACCGTGGATGTAGAGGCCGAGGTGCAAAGCCATGAAAGATATAATTCATCGTGCATCAGGGTTCCTTCGTCAATTTCTTTGCATCTCTGTGCAGTTACAAGGTATACCGGGCAGTGCGCACACAAAGCACATTCAGCTTGCATCAACATGCTAGTAGAAAGAGCAGGCTGGGAGAGGCTTGGAGGGGCTTTTCACGATATAGCATGTTACTAGTTCGAACAAGCCACACATAGGTGACTCTCTGCATATGCCGTGGAACCAGATCTGCTGAGGGCAGTCACAGTCAAGCGTGCGCAGAAAGCATGCTAATCGGTGCAGCGTTGCAGGTACTGGTGGACATATCGGAGCAGCAATGTAGGTTACATCTCATCGTGTACCTGGATCCCTGCTTCATCGCCGTGTTTGCATCCATCCTCCAGTGAAGCGGGTCATGAAACGAGTATATAAAGCCCAGCTTCTTTCATCGTGGACTTCAGTGGAGATCTTGGCAACAATTGGCACGTCGAAGTGCAGAAAAGCAGGCTTCGTGGGAAGCACACCAAAACCATATATCAATTTGTGGCCTCTACAGACTCTTTTAATTCTCTGTGCTGAAGCGGACCACTAACCATGTGCGAGTATGCATCATATTGCTCTATTTCTGTTGTCTCCCAGTCCTAAAGTATATGATTTCTAATAGTGAATCTCATATTGGTGGCATTTGCGCGTTTGTGGATCAACACAAATGGAGACATGCTTTATAACTTGGAGTGGCAATCGGTTGCAAACTAGGGTATATATATACACACGTATCCATTGCATTTGCACGTACACATATTTAAGATGTTATCAATTTCTTTATCTGCTTATAAATACAAGTTTATGGTAGTCAAGCAAGCGTCTCTTCCACTTGGGCTGTAGACCAACTTCATTGGATAAAAACCTTCAGATCGGAAGCGCCGTGTGTACACTCTGCATTTTGCTTTACCTCTCTTTCGCCAGAATTTTGGAATCATTTCCACCTCTCTCCTGTTAGTATGACTGCTTCTATAATTATTTTAACACCCGAAAAAATTGCATTATTTTGAAATAGTCAAAATTGAATTAATTTCGCAATTGTGTGTGTGCATTCCAACAAGGGGATAAATATGTTTTGTTGAATTATAATCCATCACAAGTTTCGGAACATCTTTTGCATGCAGTCATGCTGGAGCATTTGTATTTTGTTTCTGTCTGGTTTTGGTCTGAACTGAAACTGTTTGAAAACTCCTTTTAAAAATGTGTTTCACAATATTGACCCCAGCCAAAGCCGCCGGCCCTGAGCTCCACCTCAGCCTGCCCCTTAGTGCAGTAGCTCATTTCCGCCGCCTCCTTCACTTAGTTCCGAAGCAGCAGCCTGGCTCCATGTGCGAACACTACGGCCCATTGCGCGGCCTAGCCAAGCTACACCAGGTGCACCCAGCCTCTACTCCCTCTCTGGTTGGCTGACACGCCGACCCCAACCGTCGGCATCGCCTCCTTCCCCAGGCCATGCCTGAACTAGACTCTGCTCGAGAGCAAATCTGAGCTTCCAATCCTGAATCTACGCCCAATAAAACCCAAGTCCGATGCCACGCTCGCTTGCTTTTTCCTAACTCTAGGACCACAGCCATTGCGAGGCACAAAAAGGAGCAGTGAGGATGCACAAAAATGAACCTTAGTTAGAGTAGACATGGGAACCGATCCAAAAACAACAACTGGAAGAAGCACTAATTAATTAACTCCTCGTGCTTGCTTCACATGGTGCTACCAGATTGTAGCTTGCAATGGCATCTTAGATGGTTTCTGGATTCTCCTTCATCTCCTTGAAAAAATCGAGAGTAATGTTCTCTGGTTTCCCTAACATCACGTACTATTAGGAATTTAGGATCAAGCAAAGCATCTCCCAGGATCAAAGAAATTGACAATAATCCCTTCCAATGACAGAAATTCAATACATACTCCCAAGGTCAAAGAAATTGACAATAATGTTCACTGGTTGCCCTCACGTCAATGACGGGATACACATGATAGGAGCTACTGCATTTTTGTTAGTGCATCTCATAACACTACAATTTGAGATGGCTAGTACACCTTATGTGGAGTTCTCTAGATGCCAAAAATGACTCAGGAGACTTCCCCTCTCCTGGTTCCATTTCTTATCTCACTACTATATTTACATTCTAGTCCCTCTTATAACTTTGTATTACAAGCATACCCATACATATCAACACTCCCCCTCAAGATGGGCAATGTATATCTATCATGTCCATCTTGTTACATGAAGTCACACACTCTTTTACACTTAGCCCTTTTGTTAGACAATCAGCAATTTGTTGTTCAGAAGTTACAAACCCTAGGCTTAAAATTCCTTCATCGGTCTTTTCTCTAATGAAGAAGCGGTCGATCTCCACATGCTTGGTCCGATCATGTTGGACTGAGTTGTTGGCAATGTTAATAGCTGGTTTGTTATCACACCAAAGTTTCATAGAGTTATCCTCCATGATTTTCAATTCTGACAGGAGATTTCTCACCCATAGTAGTTCACATAGACTTTGTGACATAGCTCTATACTCCGCCTCCGCAGTGGAACGTGATACCACTGGTTGTTTTTTACTTCTCCAACTCACCAGATTACCACCAATAAACACACAATAGCCTAAGGTAGATCTTCTGTCATCGAGACAGCTTCCCCAATCGGCATCACAATAACCTTCCACATTCAGATGTCCATTCCTCTTGAACAGCAATCCTTTGCTTGGATTCCCTTTTAAATATCTCAAGATTCTATAGACAGCATCCATGTGGTCACCCCTCGGGTCATGCATGTATCTACTTACCACACTCACAGCATACATTATATCGGGTCTTGTATGGCATAGATAGATGAGACATCCCACAAGTCTCTGATATCTCTCTTTGTTTATAGGATGTCCAGATTCAGCGTAAAGTTTATGATTTTGCTCTATTGGTGTAGTGGCTGAACGACACCCAAGCATACCTATCTCATCCAATAAATCCATAACATACTTTCGTTGTGAGAGCATGATCCCTCTGGAAGATCTCACCACTTCGATTCCTAAGAAATAGCGACGCTGTCCCAAATCTTTAATTTCAAATTCTCTTCTCAAATTCTCCTTCAACCGCCTGGTTTCCAAAGCATCATCTCCAGTGATAATAATATCATCAACATAGATAGCTAGGATAGTTATTTGTCACTTTGAATGTAAATAAAACAAAGTGTGATCTCCGTTGCATTGCTTATATCCCATAGTAATCATTGCATGTTTAAACCGGTCGAACCACACTCTTGGAAATTGTTTTAGTCATATAAAGATTTTTTTCAGTCTTAGTACCTTGTCTTCTATTTCAGCAGTAGAGAATACAGGTGGAATCTCCATATAAACCTCTTCCTTAAGATCTCCATGAAGGAATGCATTTTAACATCTAATTGATATAGTAGCCAATTAAGGTTAGCAGCATAGGAAATCAATGTTCTCACCGTACTCATCTTTGCAACTGGTGCAAATGTTTCATCATAGTCAATCCCATATGTCTAACTATACCCTTTCGCTACTAGCCTTGCCTTGTACCTCTCAACTTTTCCCTTAGGATCCTGTTTCACAGTATATACCCATTTGCAATCAACCACCTTCTTCCCATGAGGAGTAGGTACAAGCTCCCATGTGTCATTCTTCTCAAGTGCTGCTAACTCTTCAAGCATTGCTTCTTTCCATCTTAGATCTTGTTTTGCTTCCTTCCAGTTCTTTGGGATTTGAATTGATTGCAGAGTTGTGACAAATGCCCGATAGTCAACTGGTAAGGACTCATATGACACATAATTGCTCACTCATTGTTATGTTCATCTTCACCATTATCTTCAAAGCCATATCTTACAGGAGGCTTACCTGCATTACTTTTTGTCTCTCTTCGAAGAGCAATAGGTAGATCAATAGAATGACCTATCATTTCTCCCCTGACTCAAATAATTGTTCACTCCCATTATCGTCTAAGTGAACTTGATCATTTTGACCTCTTTCAACTTCATCAACAATAGTGATGGGCTGTACAGGGGCGTCTCTCCTTCTTCTTCTTGTATATACCTGTAGACTTCTCCTTGGAGGAGGTTCTTGCTCTCTCCTCTCTTGTTCAGTATCATTCACCACCACTCGGTCTGAAACTAAACCATCCACAACCCTCTTCTCATTTACATGAGGTTCACCTCCAAGCCCCACTTTCTCATCATCTTCTATTGTAACTTGAGAATCTAGACTCCAAATAGAGAACTCAAATCTGTTTTCTCACCATAGAAGGGAATTGACTCTCTGAAGGTCACATCCATACTCACAAACATACGATGTTTAGATGGGCTCCAACATCTATATCCTTTTTGTCCAGATGAATACCCCACAAAAATACATTTAATAGCCTGAGAGTCTAGCTTTCCAACCCCTGGTCTATGGTCTCTAACAAAACATGTGCACCCAAAGACCTTAGGTGGAACTAAGAACTCATTTTTCCCAAATAGCATCTCACAAGGAGATTTCATACCAAGTATCCTTGAAGGCATACGATTTATCAAGTGAATGGCAATCACCGCCTCACCCCAAAGAAACTTAGGCACATTCATTGTATACATAAGTGAGCGAGTTACCTCCAGGAGTTGCCTATTCTTCCTCTCAGCCAGTCCATTTTATGGTGGGGTATCGGGGCATGAAGTCTGATGTAGAATTCCTTTTCCTAAAAGAAAGCTTTGAAATTCTTTATTTACATATTCAATTCCATTATCACTCCGAATAATCTGAATGGAAGTACCAAATTGATTCTTCACATAAACATAGAAGGCCTTAAAGCATTCAAGTACTTCACTTTTATGCTTCATTAAATATAACCATGTCATGCGAGAATAGCAATCAATAAAAGTAACAAAGTATTTTGCACCATTTATAGCAGTAATCGGGGAAGTCCACACATCTAAATGAATTAATACAAAAGGTGATAAACTTCTCAAACCCTTACTCACATATGAGCTCCTAGTGTGCTTCCCATACTCACAAGCATCACATGTTAGATTACTCTTGTTCACTTTAGACATCTCATGAGAAAACATTTTTCTCATGATATCAAAAGATATATGCCCCAAACGACAATGTAACAACATCACCTTTGCTTCATCTTCAGTAGCTGATAGAGCAAAATAAATTTCTTCTCTTGTCTTGCTTCTATCAAGATACCAGAGCCCTTCATGATACATTCCAATACCAAGATTTCTTCCCATCTTTCTTTCCTGGATTAAACAATTTTCACAATCAAGAAGCACTTGGCAATCCTTTTGATCAATTAAAGATGGCATGCATTGAACCATCCCAACGCCTCTAATAGGGCGAGAGGTTCTATCCGTAGTTTTAATTGTTCCCTTATAAGACTGTGAGTATGGTGTGTATGATATAAATTCATTTTCTTTGCTAGTGACATGCCTTGATGCCCCAGAATCTAGTATCCAATTAGACATACAAGTTTGGTTGGATATACCAATTAGACATACAAGTTTGGTTGGATATACCTCAATCTGAATGAGCAACATTAGCCACATTATCACTTGAGGATGACACTTCTTGAGTGTTCAGTTGAGAGCCCTTTCCAGCCTCCTTCCATTTTCTGAATTCCTCTAGCTCATCTTGTGGGATTGTAACTGATTTTGTTCCACTCTCATCTAACATTGTATGATTAGCTCTGAAGTTTATTCTTCCACCATGACTAGCACCTCCACGGCTAATACCACCTCTTGTTACACCCCTGCCTCGACCCCTACCATGATTTTGTTTAAGTGGTTGAGGGCAATCACGGATCAAATGCCCCATATCACCACAATTATAACAAAGTCTGGTCTCTTGAGACCCTGCTACCATATAAGCTTGACTTGGTGGATTTAAGGTGTTACCCTTTATCACCTTGAGTCTTGTCTCCTCCTATGCCATAGCAGTAGTGGCTTCCTCAAGACTAGGGAGCTGAGCTTTATGAAATAAGGCAGCACGTCTTCGTTCAAATTTTGGATTTAAACCTCTCAAGAACTGAAGAAACATCTTTTTCTCCACCCATTTCTTCACCCAGGCAACACATTTAAAGTGAGATAACTTAATAGGATCATAGTGGTCTAAATTAGTCCACAACCGCTTCAATTCTGCCACATAATCCATCAAGGTCTGCTCCCCTTGTTTCAGATAATGTATTTTATCATCTGTATCTGCTAACAACATCACATTCCCAACACATGAATACATACTTGCAAGAGTCTTCCATATCTCTGAGGCAGAAACAATAGTATCAACAGAACAAGCAATTGTAGGGGTCATAGAACTGAATAGCCACTAACGCATTAGTAGCATTCCAATTCTTCCACTCACTGCTCAACTTATCTCAGGGTTTAGTTGCCTCCCCATTAATAAAGCCCTCAAGTTTTTTTGATTGCAACACTAGCAATGCTCTCCTGGACCAAGCCAAATAATTTTTCATACCTTCTAGCTTGATATCAAGTGGCATCAACTCCAATTTCTAAACTTTATCAATCTCTTGACTTGAGGATGGAACTTCATCCTTCTTCACAGTAAGTAGTTCCACCAATTTTTCTAAAACCTGCTTAATTCCTTGGTTCTCTGCCATAGTTAAGTGGTTCTGTAACTCCTTGCCTTGCCAACACTCAGATCACCCCTATTTCTCCTCCCTTTTATCTCTCTCTCACTGACCTCACCAGCAGCCCAATGCAGCAGCTAGCACAGCTATACCCAGTAGCAACAAGAGCCAATCACACTTCTCTTCCTTCTCAACTAGAGGAGCAGAACCACCAAACTGCACTGCAGAGTAAGCAACAACCTCTCCTTATCCCTCCCTTTTTTTTTTTACTTCAGCACCTGCAACCCCCTTTCTCTCCTGGCCACGCACGACCAAGGCACCAGCTACCTCCACCTTCACTTCCAGCACACACACAGAGCACTTCCACGCGCAACACCTAC
Source organism: Bothriochloa decipiens (assembly GCA_023333625.1). Classification (NCBI taxonomy): domain Eukaryota; kingdom Viridiplantae; phylum Streptophyta; class Magnoliopsida; order Poales; family Poaceae; genus Bothriochloa; species Bothriochloa decipiens. The sequence continues at coordinate 2,606,469 of CM041647.1, forward strand.
CCAAGCCATGCACTACCCCTCTTCTCCGAGCAAGCTCGCGACTGCAGGCCCTGCTTCCTGCCATGAGCGTGCCGCCATTCTTCTCTGGCAGAGCAGGCAACCACGCCCACGCTGCCTCCAGCCCGCGAGAACCTGGCCGCGCGTCACACCGTGCGCCTCCGTATGCCTGCACGCGCGACACCGCTGCCGCGTGCCTCGCACGCTCGCACGCTCGCACACGCCACACCGCCTGGCACCGCCGCCTGACAACGATGCTCGCCCAGACGCGCCGCCGCTGCCTTTCGTCAGGTAACCCTAGGCTCCGGTACCATGTGGAGTTCTCTAGATGCCAAAAATGACTCAGGAGACTTCCCCTCTCCTGGTTCTATTTCTTATCTCACTACTATATTTACATTCTAGTCCCTCTTATAACTTTGTATTACAAGCATACCCATACATATCAACACCTTAAAAGGACACAATTATGTGCACGAGTGAAGAATAGGATCGTGCACATGGTATATCAATTCCATCGATTACAGTCGCTGATCGTTTGCAGTCGCTGATCGTGCATGTCTGATCATTTGCACTCGCAGTTGATCTCATAGCAGTGGATATGTAGTAAAAACTGAACCGCACCGATTTCCAGATGCCACTCATACCTACAATAGAAACTATCATGCATGATTGAAGCACTAGATCTAGACCTTCCGTGCTATTCTAGCTGTGGCTACCATTCAAGCCACTCAAATCCAGGCATACTAAGTGTGTGGTACCTGACACTGAGGGACCTTAACAAAGGTTTACATGCTGCCCCGGCCATGAGGTTGTGGGATGGCATCTGTGTGGCAAAAATATATTGGAACACAACTATGTGGGGTATCCAAATGTGAAGGCTGAGTTGATGCAGATGGAGTACATGAGTCCCATCCAAGTGGAGATTATCTGATAACCTCTATCTAGTACAGTGACTGCACCTGTATATATACCAAGTTTGTACAAGTTGTACATATATATATACATATTTCGTTTTGAGGTTGTCTCAAAGTATCTCCGTTAGATAATTGATTTTTAATTATACTGCTTGATGTTCTAATCCCAACAACTCTTATATAAGTGATTATTGAGACGCTATACATGTACAAAGGTTTTCCACTAGTGGTATGTAATGCATACTGCCACTAGAAACAAGTGGAGCAACAAAATCATAAACGTGATAGGTTAGCTAGTGGTTTAGCTTGTTTGTTGGAGTAAGGCTTATCTATTTGGTGACCTCATACACAACATATAAGAGAACATCGCACAAGATTGCGTTGACTCTGCTTTGGCAGCGGAATGACTGGAGAGACGACCTATATTCCTAGAATAAGCAGAGAAATTAAACCCACAAATTATGCTATATTCAGCGGCAATAGATCAATGTGTGTTCATCACGTTCTTATTCTTCCATGCTCGACGATGTAGCACATAGCAATCTAGTCTTCACAAGTGTTTGCATCCGATTGGCTAGCATGCTCATGCGGCAGTCCCTTATTTCAACGATGGCACGTCTCTGCTAGGCTGCATCCCAAACTCGGCAACAAATGGACCCTGTGGAATCTGCATCAGTTCAGCGGTTGCAGTGAACATGATTTCAGATGCCTCCCATTCTTAAAATAAATGGACATCTTGAGGTGCCTCACATGAATGGAGATTCAGATCGCAAGTAATGCCGAGGCTATAGATCCACAGGTACGTCTCCTTGGCACACTGCATTCGTTCAGGACGCTATATGATCTTTACCGAAGATATAGCATGCAAACACAGTTGTGCATAGTATGCTTCACTGCTTGTACCCTAGAGGTCTCTCCAGGCACTACACCGAACTTGATCACCTCACCACTCAGCACACCGAATTCCAGATGCTTCCCATACTTAGACACACGGACACTGCATGGACCACCGGTTGGAGAGTGAGATCCAGACCATGCATGCCCGACCTTGTCCCACCACTGAGATCAAGCATGCCCGTGGAAGCCACCAAAATGGAGTTCGATATATGTTGTGAGACTGAGTGTTGGGTGTCGTGTCCCCTGGAGATCTCGCTGAAACACCTAGTCGGCAGCCACATAAGACCACCCATAACTTTCACAATAAAAAACTACCCATAAGCTTCTAGTTTGCATGTTCAGGAAAGTTGGTCGTATATTGGAATCATCAACATCTGGATTTGGTTAATTTACTTAGTGGTTCAGCATGTTCTCCGTAGCGGACCCAGCGAGACTTTGGAGCCCGGGCAAATTTTAATATGATGTGTATTTTCTATAGAAAAACCATATTTCAATCCTTCGTGTTCCATAAAAAATTCAATGCCTTTCATTGTGTACATGTCGTAGAGCCCGGGCGGCTGGCCGGGCTCGCCGGGCCGTGAGTCCGCCAGTGCATGTTATTAATTCATCCTGGGGTAAACTAGTTGTTCAGCTTGTTTGTTGGAGTGGGCTTATTCTTTGGTGAGCAGCGCTAAAAATTTGTGCTTGGTAATCTGAGGAGCAGACAAGCATGCTAGGAGTAGATGTGGATGAGGATTGTCTGTCTATATCAAGGATATATATAATATATGAATCAGAAGTGAAGAAGGTGGGATTCAATATAGGGAACCATGGGGCTCCAACCAACCACATTCACATTTCTCTGTCATACACTACCTACACATGCAGCATTAAGCATACAACAGTATTTACATGGTTTTTCCGTGTGATGTTCTAATTATAACAACACTTACAAATGATTTTTGAGATGGTATACATGTATGTGGTTTTCCACTAGTGGTTTCTAATGCATACTTCCGCAAAAAAAAAAACAAGTGGTGCAACAAAATCATAAACTTTTGATTTTAGATTGTTTAGTAGCTCCCCATGGTCCCATACAAATGCTAAATTTCTATAGGTCCTTGGGAAAAGGTGGTTATGAAAACCGCACCTACTAATCAAATCTGACTAACTTTGTTAGAGTTTCTTCATGCATCATGTTTGTCCAAAGTTTCATCCGCACTAGAATTCGCCGGAGATGCATCCACATGATTTGGTTGGAGTTGCATCCAGTCAGCTTATTCTGAGTTACATTCACTCCAGGTGATCAAATAATGCACCAGTTCGTCGAAGTTGGGTCTCCTTGATTTGGTATTAGTTTATACACTAGTACCCCGGATAAACTCTGTAATCAAACCTTCCAGATGAAAAGACGATGTGGCCGTCTGTGTTGGCCTTGAAAAACTTCCAATAAAACCTGTGCCCATTGCTTACCCTGCTACTCGTTGGTGCTGCACTCACTTGTTGTTCCAGTGAAGGCAGCAGAACCTGGAATCAACTACGAGCACATATCGTTCTCTCTGTGCAGGTCCTTTTGTTTCAACGCCAGCAAGTTGCGACCTTGCAGGAACGCCAAGGCCATTTCCCTCTCCCAAACTTATTTCCATAGCAGCAGCCAAGCTCTGTAGGACAGCTATGGCCCATTGTGCGGCCTAGCCAAGCTCCACCAGATGCACCCTTTCTACTCGCTCTCTGGTTGGCTCACACGCCGAGCCCGCCTGTCAGTATTGCCTTCATCGCCAGGTTGTGTCCGACCTGGACTCTGCATGGGAGTTAATTCGAGCTTCATGTCCCGAATCTCCTCCAATACAGCTTGCATCGCATGTCATACGCTCCTATGAAACCCAAGTCGGATGCCACACGCTCGCTCTTTCCTAACCCTAGGGCCACAAGTACCCCGTCCCAAGCTTGCAGAGCCACAGCGAACCCTAGCACGCCGTCATCGACTTCGCCCCGCCTTTCACCGCATTTATGCAACAGTAAGCTTGTCACCGATACAAAGATTCACCTCACCGTTGCAACACAACTAGTTTGGTTGCCATAGGGATGGTTGTATTGCAACCTTTTTATAAAATAGTTGCAGCATGTGCCTATAAAGCAACGGACTAAATGCATTGCAATATGTGTGGTTAGTCATGGTGACAGATGTGTACTACTGGAACAATTTTAGAATTGTCTTGCAATTAGTTGGATTATTGGCATGGTACTTTGTTGTTAGTATTGTTTTTCGTTTCAACTACTTGATGTTATTGCTACTATATTAGATTTGGTTGCTTTGACTCATAACTATTGCAATGGTTGTTCTCGGTGGCAATAATCTTTACTTGCAATTGCAAGGTCATTTTTGGGGTTGTAATATCTTCTTTACCGATCCAAAAACAACAACTAGAAGAAGCACTAACTAATTAACTTAATTTGTGCTTGCTTCACATGCTGCTTCCATAAAGGTCTGCACCTAGTTGTAGTTTGCAATGGCATGTAAGATGGGATATGGATTCTCCGTCATCTCCTTGAACACATTCATCACGTACTCCCAGGATCAAAGAAATCTACAATAATGTTGTCCTTATCATACCTATGTAGTAAAAAGTGGACCACACCAATTTCCGAATCCCTTTCATACCTATTTGTAACACCCTAGTTTTCAATTTCCAAAAATATATATATAAATAGTCAAAATGATTTTGGGTGGATAAATAAATGGCAAAATAAATGTTTTTATGAAAATGAAGTTGCAACATGGTAGAAACTTGCTTGTGCATTCATGCTGGTGCATATTTTCATGTGGTGAAGTTTGAATTTGAATTTGAATTCAAAAACCCATTGGAAAAATGTTTGAATAGATGAAAAACGTTTCCTTTTTTCCTCTCCCCTCTTCTTCCATTTTGGCCCGGCTGGCAAAGCAGCCCAGGCGTGGGCCGCTCTCTCCCCGCACTCCTTCTGGCCGCTCGGCCCGTCCGCACGCCGTCGCCTTCTTCTTGGGCCGCAGGCCACCGGCCCATCAAGGCGCCGCGTCCGCCTCCCTCTCGCGCTGCCGCCGACAGGTGGGCCCCGCGTCGCCTTCGTCCTCCTCCGACTCGGCCTAGAGTCGCGACCCTGCCTCGCCGGTCACACGTCCTCGCCTTCGGACTATATAAGGAATCAAGTCCCCGCTGCAACTTTATCCGAACCCTAGGTCAGCGCCGCCTTCGTCTCGCCCGAAGTCGCCGCGCCAACCCGAAACCCTAGCCGCCATTGACAGCCGCCGCCAAAACCCAAAATTGGCCGCCGTCCTCGGGTCATCCTTGCCATCTACTGGTCGGAAAGCCTCGCCTTGTTTCCCTGAGCATGTTTGTGCCGTCAATTTGATTCAAACCCATCTAACCCGAGCTCCTTTCGTGCGCAGTCGATCGTCGTCCGCCGCTCCGAGCAACTCGCCGTCCCCGCCTCACCTCGGTCTCCATCTTCGCCTCAAGTGAGCGCGGTGAGAGCTCCCCGTTTGTTTGGTACCGGTCTTGTGGTTAATGGTGATCGGAGTCGCGAGTTCCATGAACTCCGGCGAGTTCTGTACGCCGACGCCGTGGTCCGATCGGTTGTCTGATCAGTGGTCTGATCGGTTGTCCGATCGGTTGTCCGTTTGGTCATCTTGAATCTGCGTCATCCGTTTTGATTCGGACGGCCAGAATTACACCGTGCCGCTTTGCGTGGCGATTTTGCAAAAAAACCCCTGGGTTTTGATGTATTCTGTTAAAAGTCCCTGGCGCTTTGGTCAGAATCCGTTTTTTGCACGGGAAAGCGTAAATTCTTCTTAACAGATCCATAATACGCTTTGTTCTTGGGAAAGCGTTTTTCCTTTATAACTACTTCTAGAATATGTTTTCTCCTCTGAAAACGTATTTTTCCGTTTCAGTTTCAGAATACGTTTTCAGCTAATTAAAGTTTTGCCGTTATCTTTAAAAGCTTATAACTTTCACGTTTTAACTCCGATTTGGTCCGTTCAAATTGCGTTAGATTCATAATTTCATAATCTACGTAGTGGTACTACTTTTGAAGTATTTTGGAAACTTTATATTGTTAGCCTATATTTAATGTATTTATTTATCTACAGGAAATCGTTGAAAATTCATATCTTCGCCGTTATAAGTCCGATTTCGGTGAACTTGACGTCTGTGTGATCGTAGAAGCGAGTAGAATAGTTTTATAACCTTTTTATTCTGTTTTAATGACATTAATGTACTGTTCCTCTAATAGCTCTTTGTTTGCTTTGTGTATGTATGCTCGATTGGATTGTCTGGTGTTGATTGTTAATGTCG
>CM041647.1:2617586-2642514 GCA_023333625.1 Bothriochloa decipiens
CAACTGAGTGGACTTATAACTTCCAAACCACCACAAAACATATAAAGCCTCCTATAGGTTCTCCTAACCAATCAGAGATACGAAAATACCGTTGCACAACCACTTTTCCCAAGGACCTCTAGGAGTTTAGCATTTGTATGGGTCCATGACTCCCATGGGGAGCTACTAAACAGTCTAAAATGAAAAATTTATATGATTTTGTTGCACCACTTGGTTCTAGTAGCAGTGTGCATTAGAAACCACTAGTGGAAACTTTATACATGTATACCGTCTCAAAAATCATTTATATAAGAGTTGTTGGGATTTGAACATCAAGCAGTATAATTAAGAATCATTTGTTTACCCATGGTACTTTGACACAACAACAAAGAAAAATATGTATACATATATATATACAAGTTGTTGTAATAATTTTGAAGATTGTACAAGTGTAGTCACTGTACTAGATGTTATCAGATAAATCTCCACATGGATGGGACTCATGTACTCCATCTCCATCAACTCAGCCTTCACGTTTGGATACCCCACATAGTTGTGTTCCTATATATTTTTGGCCACACAGACACCACCCCACAAACGCATGTAGACCTTCCTTAAGGTTACTCGGTGTCAGGAGTCACACTTAGTATGCAAGGATTTGTTTGGGTTGGACGCCACAGCAAGAATAGCACGGAAGGTCTAGATCTAGTGCTTGAATCATTCATGCTAGTTTCTCCAATAGGTATGAAATGCATCTGGAAATTGGTGTGGTCCACTTTTTACTACATATCCACTCGTCGTTGCCGTGAGGGCGATAAGGACAACATTATTATAGATTTTTTTGATCCTGGGAGTACTTGATGAATCTGTTCAAGGAGATGAAGGAGAATCCATAGCCATTGCAAACTACAACCAGGTGGAGACCTTCATGGAAGCAGCATGTGAAGCAAGCACAAATTAAGTTAATTAGTTAGTGCTTCTTCTAGTTGTTGTTTTTGGATCGGTTCCCACGTCTGCACTAATTAAGGTTCATTTTTGTGCATCCTCACTGAGCCACTACTCTTTTTTGTGACTCGCCAGCACAATGTCTAGCACGAGTTTGCCCAAATATTTTCTTGCTACCACCAGTCATAACATCTTTTTAGAGGCTTGTCAATACCCTCCATTTAACAAGGAGACCTGCATTCAATACATAACAACCTCTGTGTGCACCCAAGAGGAAGAAATGCTTGCTTTTTTTAGATAGTGGAACAAAGTTCAAGCCTCTATAATCGCAACGCCAATGAAGATATTACAACCCAAAAAATGATCTTGCAATTGTGACATCACTAAATGATTATTGCCACCCAGAACAACCATTGCAATAGTCATGAGTAAAAGCAACCAAATCTATTGTAGTTGCAATAACATCAAGTAGTTGAAACTAAAAACAATACTAATGCAACCACAAAGTACCATGCCAATAATGCCAACTAATTGCAACACAATTTTAAATTGTTCCAGTAGTACACGTCTGTCGCAATGACTAACCACACATATTGCAATGCATTTAGTATGTTGCTTTATAGGAACATGCTGCAACTATTTTACGGAAAGGTTGCAATATGACCTCCCCTATGTCAACCAAACTAGTTGTGTTGTAACCGTGTGGTGTTGTACTGGAGGTGAATCTTTCTATCGACGATAAGCTTATGTTGAATAAAGGCGTTGAAAGGCGGGCCGAAGTCGACGACGAAGAGCTAGGGATTGTTGTGGCTCTGGAAGCTTAGGAGGGGGCAGTTGTGGCCCTAGGGTTAGGAAAGAGCGACCGTGTGGCATCCGACTTGGGTTTCATAGGAGCGTATGACACGTGATGCAAGCTGTATTGGAGGAGATTCAGGATATGAAGCTTGAATTTACTCCCATGAAGAGTCCAGGTCGGACACAACCTTGGGAAGAAGGCGACACTGACGAGCGGGCTCGGCGTGTGAGCCAACTAGAGAGCGAGTAAAAGGATGCATCTGGTGGAGCTTGGCTAGGCCGCACAATAGGCCCGAGCTGTCCTACGGAGTTGGGCTGCTGCTACGGAAATAAGGTTGGGAGAGGGAAATGGCCTTGGCGTTCCTGCAAGGTCGCAACTTGCTGGCGTTGAAACAAAAGGACCTGCACTGAGAATAATATGTGCTCCTAGTTGATTCCAGGTTGCACACACTTTAGCTGGAATAACAAGCGAGTGCAGTACCAAGAAGTAGCAGAGTAAGCAATGGGCACAAGCTTTATTGGAAGTTTTTCAAGGCCACCACAGACGGCTACATCTTCTTTTCATCTGGTCAGCTTGATTACAGATTATATCCGGGGTACTAGTGTATAAACTAATACCAAATCAGGGAGACCCAACTTCGATGAACTGGCGCATTATTTGACCACCTGGAGTGAATGTAACTCAGAACAAGTTGACTGGATGCAGCTCCAACCAAATCATGTGGATGCATCTCCATTGAATTCTAGTGGACGAAACTTGGACAAACATGATGCATGAAGAAACACTAACAAAATTAGTCAGATTTGATTAGTAGGTGCGGTTTTCACTACCACCTTTTCCCAAAGTTGGCCGGCTTGATTTAGCATTTGTATGGGTCCATGGTGAGCTACTAAAAGATCTAAAATCAAAATTTTATGATTTTTTTGCACCAGTTGTCTTTTTTTGTGGTAGTACGCATTAGAAACCACTAGTGGAAAAACACGTGCATATATACCGTCTCAAAAATCATTTATAAGTGTTGTTAGAATTAGAACATCAAACAGAAAAACCATGTAAATACTGTTGTATGCTTAATGCTTCATGTGTAGGTATGTATGACAGAGAAATGTGAATGTGGTTGGTGGGAGCCCCATGGTTCCCCATATTGAATCCAACCTTCTTCACTTCTGATTCATATATTATATATATATTTGATATAGACAGACCATCCTCATCCACATCTATTCCTAGCATGGTTGTCTGCTCCTCAGATTACCATGCACAAATCCTTAGTGCTGCTTATCTTAGTTTGACTATGGACACAACACCCAACACTCACTCTCACAACATATATCGAACTCCAATTTGGTGGCATCCGTGGGCATGCTAGATCTCGGTGGCGGGACAAGGTCAGGCATGCAGTGTCCGTGTGTCTAAGTATGGGAAACATCTGGAATTCGGTGTGCTGAGTGGTAAGGTGATCAAGTTTGATGTAGTGCCTCGAAAGACCTCTCGGGTACAAGCAGTCAAGCATACAATGCACAACTGTTTTTGCATGCTAAATCTTCAGTAAAGATCATGCTAAAATGAAGCAAGCCAAACTTCTTCCAGAGTATTCTTCACAAGGCATCATATTTGGAGGAGGCCATCTTCTGGCGTATGAAGATGGGAGATGGAGGAAGAGAGACAAGATTCTAGAATATTTCCCACTTCTCATGATCTAAGATATTTGTATGAAAGAGTGTAGAATAGGAAGTAAAATAAATTAGAAAAATTATAATATCTAGGAATACTCTAGAAAGGGGACACATGGTACAAATCCATGGATCCCCTAGGCCTATAATTAGAGGCCTCCTCCCTTGCCATGCCACACACAAGCAATGGGATACATACCAAGGGAGCCACTCTATGAGAGCATGGTAGAGAGTGGTGTGTGGTGAAGAGTGAGTGTGCTAGGATAGCCACCAAAGTGTTGTACTCTTGGAGTGTTGTAATAAAGTTTGGTTTTAGTCTCCCGGTTGTGCCTTATAGTTTCTAAGTGCTTAGTGCCTAAGTTGTGATCCATCGAAGGTAGGCTCTGCCACCCGGGATCATAAGGGTCTGGACTTCATCGTAGGTTGGCTCTGCCATCTGGAAGTCAGCTTCATCTATTGGTAGGCTTTGCCACCCGGAAGTGAGAAGGCGGTTCTGTCGTCGAAAGGACCCTCTACACTAAGTAACTAGAAATTATAAAAGAACTGATCGACTCAGAGTGAGTTGGTGTTCTAGGTGTAGATCCTCATTGTGGGTATTAGGGCCACCAAGACTCTTACAATTGGTATCGGAGCTGTGATGGTCCGGGGCCGTCAGGTAGAGATTTTTTTTAGTCGGTGCAATATCAAGGCACTACCGGGAGACTCTGCCAGAGTTCACAGTCTGGGACTGTGAAGGAATGCTGGTCCGGGACCAAGCATAGTTGACACTGGGTGTCCATTGATATGGCGGATCTCTTTAGTGCAGGAAGCATTAAGAAGCTCAACAGTAACAATTATGGCTATTGGAAGACCTGCATGGAGTCTTACCTACAAGGACAAGTCCTATGGGAGGTTGTTGCGGGCACCGAAATGGAGCCTCCATCAAAGGAGAGTGGCGATGCCTTGCAAAAATGGCGTATCAAAGCCGGCAAGGCCATGTTCGTGCTGAAGACAACTATTGAGGAGGACCTACTGGAGCATATCCGAGATACAGGTAGTCCAAAGTAAGCTTGGGAGACCCTTAGAAAATTATTCTCGAAGAAGAATGAAGCATCCCACAATTATTAGAAAAGGAGCTCTTAGGTATCTCTCAAGGAACTATGTCTATTGGTCAATATTTCACAAAAATAAAATCCATATGTCGAGAGATATCCGAGCTGGCACTGGAGGAGAAAGTAGGTGATGCCCGCATGAGCAGAATCATCATTAATGGCCTTAGACCCGAATATCATGGGTTTATAGCTGCAGTGAGTGGATGGCCGACTCAACCTTCATTGGTGGAGTTATAAAATCTGTTGGCTAATCAGGAGAAGTTAGCCAGGAGGATGGGAGGCATTTCTATGAAGGAAGAAGAGGAGGCTCTCTTCACAAGCAAAAAGAAGGGACCACCTAGGAGGCAAGGAAAGTTGAAACCAAGATGGATGGAAGGTAGCAAGCATCACCCAAAGGAGAAAAGTAACTATTTAGGGGGAGCCCATGGACGAGAAAACCAGCAACAACAACCAAGGAAGGATGGATGCTTCAATTGTGGTAAGAAGGGCCACTTTGCTCGAGAATGCTGGTTTCCAAGGAGGCGCTTTGAAGGAAATGAGAAGCAGAATGAGATGCCCTTTGAAGGGAATATGGCCACCACCACAAGTGAGAAAAAGAAAAATTACACTAGTAAAGAAGAATGGGATGTTGAAGCTGGGTTTTCTCAAAGTGTTGAGGAAGATGAGTTGGAGAAGGACTCAGAGGCACATACTTTTGTAGCAACAACTGATCCAACAATTAACTACAAGGAGGATTGGATCATTGATTCTGGGTGCTCCAACCACATGACTAGTGATGACAAAAAGTTGGAGAGAATCGCCGACTATAAAGGAAGGAGAGTTGTGGTTATGGCAGACAACAAAAAGTTATCAATCTCTCATGTTGGAAAGGTGGTTGTTCCAAGGTATGGTCCTCAGCAACTCTACCTTGATAGAGTTTATCATGTTCCTGGCTTGAAGAAGAATCTGCTGTCGATCCCTCAATTGACAGCAGAAGGAAAATATGTGCTCTTTAGGCCAGAAGGTGTGGCAATTTTTAGAAAATTAAAGGTGATTGGCACACCCATCATGGAAGGAAGGAGGAGACAATCGGTCTATGTCCTCTCCGCAGAATCTGCTTATGTGGACAAGGCTCGGAGGAATGAGACAGATGATCTATGGCATGCACGTCTTGGACATGTTAACTACAGTAAGCTGAAGGAGATGATCTAGAAGCAAGTATTAAAGGGGCTTCTTCAAGTGGACATCTGGACAGATACTGTTTGTGTTGGTTGTCAGTATGGCAAGGCTCATCAGTTGCCACACAAGGAGTCAAAACATCGGTCCGAGACACCATTGGAGCTCATACACTCGGATGTTTTTGGTCTAGTCAAGAAAATATCTATTGGAGGTAGGAGGTACATGGTGACTTTCATTGATGACTTCTCAAGGTACGTCTGGGTTCACTTTATGAAAGAGAAGTCTGAAGCTTTCACAAAATTCAAGGAGTTCAAGGAGAAGGTAGGAGGTGAACTCAACGTAAAAATTAAGTGCCTCCGTACTGATAATGGGAGAGAATATTTATCAAATGAGTTCACCAACTATATTAAGGAGCATAAAATAAGAAGGCAATTAACTTGTCCCAATACTCCACAATAAAATAGAGTAGCGGAGCACAAGAATCGCTATCTTGCGGAGACTTGTCAAAGTATGCTCCATCCCAAGAATGTACCAGCAAGGTTTTGGGCTGAGTGTATGAGGACAGCAGCCTATGTGATTAATAGGCTACCAGAAACTAAGTTGGACTTCAAGTCATCACATGAGCTATTATGGAAGGTGAAGCCAGTGGTAAGCCATCTCAAAGTATTTGGCTGTGTTTGCTATGTGTTTGTGCCCGATCACCTAAGGAGCAAGTTTGAGAAGAAAGCAATTCGGTGCATCTTTGTTGGCTATGATGATGCATAAAAGGGTTAGAGATGCTATGATCCAACCACAGGGAAGATTCATGTCTCAAGAAATATGGTGTTTGATGAAACCTCTGCTTGGTGGTCTCCCGAGAAGACTAAGATCCCAGAATCTCAAGATCTGGAGGAAATTCCAGAAGAATCCACAGAGAAAGTGGAAGAACAGACTTTAACTCTAAGTGAAGACAAAGAGGAGTCACCAAGGAAGGTGAAGAGTTCTTGGAAGACTAGAGTACATTGGTTAATTGAAGAGGAGCCTCTGCCACAGGAAGCAGAGCAAGAAGAGCCCGCTCAAGGTCTACGGAGATCGACAAGGAGGGCCGAAGCCCAATTCAAGGTATGCAAATCTGTGTTTTATTGAGCCTTTCACTTATAGCTCAATCAAAAGGTGCAAGGCTAGGCCCGCAGCTCGAGAAGGAAAAAACAGAAGAGTCTCAAGAAGAGCTCAGAAGAGTCTGAAAGACAAGCATTGAAAAAAGTTTGTCTTGAGGGGAGTGTTAAAATGAAGCAAGCCAAACTTCTTCCGAAGTATTCTTCACAAGGCATCATATTTGGAGGAGGCCATCTTCCGAAAGGTTCTACACGGTGCATGAAGATGGGAGGTGGAGGAAGAGAGACAAGATTCTAGAATATTCTTCACTTCTCATGATCTAAGATATTTGTATGGAAGAGTGTAGAATAGGAAGTAAAATAAATTAAAAAAAATTGCAATATCTAGGAATACTCTAGAAAGGGGACACATGGCACAAATCCATGGATCCCCTACGCCTATAAATAGAGGCCCCTCCCTTGCCATGCCACACACAAGCAAAGGAATACATACCAAGGGAGCCACTCCATGAGAGCATGGTAGAGAGTGATGTGTGGTGAAGAATGAGTGTGCTAGGATAGCCATCAAAGTGTTGTACTCTTAGAGTATTGCAATAAAGTTCGGTTTTAGTCTTCTGGTTGTGCCTTATAGTTTCTAAGTGCTTAGCGCCTAAGTTGTGATTCATCGAAGGTAGGTTCTGCCACCGGGATCATAAGGGTCTGTACTTCATCGTAGGTTGGTTCTGCCACCCGGAAGTCAGCTTCATCTATTGGTAGGCTTTGCCACCCGAAAGTGAGAAGACGGCTCTGCCGTCGAAAGGACCTCTGGACTAAGTAACTAGAAATTATAAAAGAACCGATCGACTCAGAGTGAGTTGGTGTTCTAGGTGTAGGTCCTCATTATGGGTATTAGGGCCACCAAAAACTCTTACAGATCATATAGCGTCCTGAACGAATGCAGTGTGCCAAGGAGACGTACGTGTGGATCTGTAGCCTAGGCATCACTTGCGATCTGAATCTCCATTTATGTGAGGCACCAGAAGATGTCCATTTATTCTAAGAATGGGAGGCATCTGAAATTTAGTTTTGGTCGTCGCAGATCAAGTGCTGCATCATGTTCACTGCAACCGCTGAACTGATACAGATTCCACAGGGTCCATTTGTTGCCGAGTTTGGGATGCAGCCTGGCAGAGACGTGACATCGTTGAAACAAGGGACTGCCGCGTGAGCATGCTAGCCTATCGGATGCAAACACACTTTTGAAAACTAGTTTGCTGTGCGCTACATCGTTGAGCATAGAAGAACAAGAACACAATGAACACAATTTGATCTATTGCTGCCGAATATAGCACAATTTTTGGGTTTACTTTTTCTGCTTATTCTTGGAATATAGGTCGATTGTGTGTCCAGGCATTCCGCTGCCAAAGCAGAGTCGACGCAATCCTGTGCGATGTGCTCTCATATGTTGTGTATGAGCTCACCAAAGAATAAGTCCACTCCAACAAACAAGCTAAACCACCAGCTAACACATTACGTTTATGATTTTGTTGCACCACTTGTTTCTAGTGGCAGTATGCATCAGAAACCACTAGTGGAAAACCTTTCTGCATGTATATCGTCTCAATAATCATTTATATAAGAGTTGTTGGGATTAGAACATCAAGTAGTATAATTAAAAATCATTTATGTAGCCGTGGCACTTTGAGATAACATCACAACAAAATATGTATATATATGAAACTTGTACAACTTGGTATAATAAATTTGAAGACTGTACAAGTGCAATCACAGTACTAGAGGTTACCAGATAAATCTCCACATGGATGGGACCCACGTACTCCATCTCCCTCGACTCCACAAGCCTTGACATTTCGCTACCCCACATTGCTCTGTTCCTATATATTTTGGCCACAGAGTACCACCCCATGTAGAGCTTTGTCAAGGTCACTTAGGGTCAGGAACCAAACTTAGTATGCCAGGATTTGTGTGGGATTGGTAGTCACAGCTAGAATATCATGGAAGGTCTAGATCTAGTGCTTCAATCGTGCATGCTAGTTTCTCTTGTAGCTATGAGAGGCATCTGGAAATTGGTGCGGTCCACTTTTTATTACATATCCACTGCTATGGGATCAACTGCCAGTGCAAACGATCAGACAGGCATGATCAACGACTGCAAACAATTCCACCTGCTATTCGATTGAATGTGCACGATCATATTATTCACTGATGCACAAAATAGTGTCCTTATAAGGTATACTAGCCATCTCAAATTTTAGTGTTAAGTGATGCACTCACAAAAATGCAGTAGCTCCTATCATGTGTACGCGTCATTGATGTCAGGGCGACCAAAGAACATTATTGTCGTTTTTTTTTTCCGAGTACGTAATGAATTTTTTTGAGTGGCGGAGATTATTTTAAATTTCTTTAATCCTGCTTGATCCTGGTAGTACGTGATGTGAGGGCAACCAGAGAATATTGTTGTCGATTTTTACGAAGAGAAGGAGAATCCAGAGCCCATCTAACATGCCATTGCAAGCTACAACCTGGTAGCACCATGTGAAGCAAGCACAAAGAGTTAATTAACTAGTGCTTCTTCCGGTTGTTGTTTTTGGATCGGTTCCCATGTCTACTCTAAGGCTTCCTTAGGATCAACCCTGCCCTTTCCCCGGGCCTGGATCACCGTAGATCAGCGTGTGCATGCAAGCTTGGCCGTGGTTCTGTTTAAGACAAAAGCAAACACCACACAATGATCCGTGCTATGAGACTGCAACCCCGGACGTCACTCCCCGACGTACGACGTCCGGGCGGTGCTCCCCGACGTACGACGTCCGGACGGCGCTCCCCGACGTCACGCAACAGCAAAGAACTAGAACAAAAGCAACCGGGGGTTACGGGAGAGAAATAGCAGGGATTGGTTAGTAAAATAACCTATAACCCCAGGCATCGCTCCCCTGCCTTCCAAAGGAGCCCTAACCAAGGTTCATTTTTGTGCATCCTCACTGTTCCTTTTTGTGCCTCGCAATGGCTGTGGTCCTAGGGTTAGGAAAAAGCAAGTGAGCGTGGCATCTGACTTGGTTTTTATTGGGGCGTAGATTCAGGATTGGAAGCTCTGATTTGCTCTCGAGCAGAGTCTAGGTCGGGCATGGCCTGGGGAAGAAGGCGACACCAACGGTTGGGCCCGGCGTGTCAGCCAACCAGAGAGGGAGTAGAGGCTGGGTGCACCTGGTGTAGCTTGGCTAGGCCGCGCAATGGGCTGGAGTGTTCGCACATGGAGCCAGGCTGCTGCTTCGGAACTAAGTGAAGGAGGAGGGGGAAATGAGCTGCTGCATTAAGGGGCAGGCCGAGGTGGAGCTCAGGGCTGGCGGCTTTGGCTGGGATCTATATTTTCAAACACATTTTGAAAAGGAGTTTTCAAACAGTTTCATTTCAAACCAAAACTAGACAGAAACAAAATACAAACGCTCCAGTACGACTGCATATAGAGTTAAATGCACCACATGCCCCTGAACTTACGCTGTTGTGTTAAATAGGTTCATGGACTTGTAAACCGAGTAATCTGAGCCCTCGAACTTGCAAACCCGTTCACTTCAGGTCCAAGGCGGTTTTCTAGGCCACGTGACAGCCTCTGATAGGCCGTGCATGGCACTTTTTATGGTACTGACGTCAGCGATGATGTAAGCACTATTTTTTAATTTGCGAAATTGATATCTTTTTATTCGGAGCTCCAAATATAGTAAATAATATATCAATTTTGATCGTCTCGATGAGCTCTTTGCAACGGTGTACTCCATTTTGTTATTTGAGATAGTTTTATTTCGTAAAAAATTAAATATTTCTATAAAACAAGTGAGAATAACAAAACTCGTAGAATTGTTTAGATAAATAATATTTTTGTTATTATGTAACGTGGAATGTTGTCTTTTTAGGTTCATTTGGCAATAGAATATATAAGTTTGATCAAATTGTTATTCTAGCTTGTTTTGTTATTCAAATTATCTTTTAAATTATTACATTTAAAAAATGATCAAACTTATATATTCTATGTTGCGCAGCACTCCGGCATGTTGCGCGCCCGTCGCTTGGATGTGAGCCAAGGCCTTGCGCTGTTGCTGGCATGCACCGCCGCGCCCACCGAACAGACTGACGAAGGGCTGCCACACCTGGACAGCTCGCCGGCACCATAGCACCGCACGCATAGCAGCACGCCGGCATGCTGCGCGCCCTTTTGACGTCGTTGCCGAGCCTTGGATGTGAGCCGAGGCCATGCACTGCTTGCATGCACCGCCACCTGAGAAGCAGCAGGTGGAGTTTTCTGTCCAAAGCACGAACAAGAACAGCAAGGGAAAGAAAGCCAGAGAGAGTTCGAAAATGAAGAACTCTGGGAGCCTGGTAGGATAATATAAGGTCGTTTTTGTGTGTGGCCTGAAGATAACGATGCACTTACACTATGGGTCCCATTGACATGAAAATTGAAAGACAACACGCTGCAATGCCTTAAATTTTGAAGAACCTACCCACCAACTACTTTTTTTTCATTCCCTATGCAAAGAGAGAGGCGGACAGGGAATCCAAAGCAAAATTTTGAACTATATGCGTGTGTAGTTGTTTTTAGAGCCGATGCTCTTAAAACATCTGCCTCTGAAAATTAAATTTTAGGGTTGGCTCTTCTAAGACAGCCGCCTCTGAAAATGAGTGATTTTCAGATGCGGATATCTTAGGAGAGTCGCCTCTGAAAATCAATTTTCAGAGCCGGTTGTCTTAAGAGAACCGCCTCTGAAAATCACATATTTTTAGAGGCAGATTTCTTAATGGAACGGCCTCTAAAAATTGTTTTCCAGCAACGGTTGCATATCTACAATGCCTCTCGCAAAGGTTAGTAGCGGCATGCTATGTCAGCTGCCTCTGTTGGAAATTAGTGGCGTTACTGATGTCGATTTTTGTACTAGTGTATCATCGCTGACGTCAGCACTACAAACAGTGCCATGCACGGCCTATCAGAGGCTGCCACGTGGCCTAGAAAACCACCTTGGACCCAGAGTGAACCGGTTTGCAAGTTCGAGGGCTCAGATTACCCGGTTTACAAGTCCATGGACTTATTTGATATAGCAGCGCAAGTCCAGGGGCCTGTGGTGTATTTAACTCGTGCATAAAAAAGATCTTCCTAAACTTGTGATGGATTCTAATTCAGTAAAACATATTTATCCCCTTGTTTGAATGCACACACAATTGCAAAATTAATTCAATTTTGACTATTTCAAAATAATGCAATTTTTTTGGGTGTTAAAATAATTATAGAAGCAGTCATACGAACAGGAGAGAGGTCGAAATGATTCCAAAATTCTGGCGAAAGAGAGGTAAAGCAAAATGCAGAGTGTACACACGGCGCTTCCGATCTGAAGGTTTTTATCCAATGAAGTTGGTCTACAGCCCAAGTGGAAGAGACGCTTGCTTGACTTCCATAAACTAGTATTTATAAGCAGACAGAGAAATTGATAACAACTTAAATATGTGTACGTGCAAGTGTACTGGGTACTGTGTATATATATACCCTAGTGTGCAACCGATTGCCACTCCAAGTTATAAAGCATGTCTCCATTTGTGTTGATCCACAAACGCGGAAAAGCCACCATATATGACATTCACTATTAGAAATCATATACTTTAGGAATGGGAGACAACAGAAATACAGCATATGATCCATACTTTGACATGGTTAGTTGTCCGCTTCAGCACAGAGAAGTAGAAGAGTTTGTAGAGGCCACAAATTGATATATGGTTTTGGTGTGCTTCCCACGAAGCCTGGTTTTCTGCACTTCGACATGCCAATTGTTGCCAAGATCTCCACTGAAGTCCACGATGAAAGAAGCTGGGCTTTATATACTCGTTTCATGACCCGCTTCACTGGAGGATGGATGCAAACACGGCGATGAAGCAGGGATCCAGGTACACGATGAGATGTAACCTACATTGCTGCTCCGATATGTCCACCAGTACCTGCAACGCTGCACCGATTAGCATGCTTTCTGCGCACGCTTGACTGTGACTGCCCTCAGCAGATCTGGTTCCACGGCATATGCAGAGAGTCACCTATGTCACTATATATGTGTGGCTTGTTCGAACTAGTAACATGCTCTATCGTGAAAATTGGTTCATTAAGTCTAGGTGCTTGGCGTACCCTTGGTTCAATGTTAGTAGCTGCATCAGCATGTTCTCCTTCCGTGCCACAATATATGCAGGCAGGTCGGAGGTGAAAAGCCAGACGGGAGCACAGCAGGAGTAGAGGACATGCGAGGACTATTGCGGGTACCAGTGAAGGCAGCATCGATGTGGTTAAGGTCATGTCTTGGGCTCTTGGCATGCAAAATATTATTGTTCCATAATGTACAAAATAAATTTCTTTGTTACTCTTTAATTTTGAAATGATCAAATATTTTAAATATTTGTGCGGTTAATATTTGTCGCTGAGCATGGATTGTGCGGTTAATATTTGTCATCTCTTTTAAACAGACTGAGGCTGGAAAATTTACTTCTTTAAGAGGTACGTCTTTAATTTATTTTCGAAGACAATAATTGGGGGACTGACTATAGAAATTGTTGTATATTTTCGGAGACAAGCATACTTTTGTAACGTAGTTGTGTCCTCTAATATCTTTTTAGTTGTATTTTGAAATTAAGTACAGCTGACTTAGATATACTGCTGCTGGGGAAAACAAGTACAAAATTGATATTGCGTTATTGCATATATCGAGTTGAACTGCACGTAGTATCAAAAAACAAAATGCTTGCACGTAGTAGTTGCAGTCAGTGCATTATTGATACGAACTGTATATGTGGCCAATGGAGATGCATAGCCTCCTATATCGAGTTCTCGTTGATATATATATCCTTCTTGGACCAGGGAAACCCACATCTCACATCCACTATTCCTAGCACGTTTGCTCTTATCTATTTTATTTCAAGCAGAACACACACGCTCCTATCATCATACTCCATTTTGTTCGCATCCATGAAGGGGACTGCTGGATCATGATACGAGTTGTTTGCCGGGACTATGCAGTGTCGCTTGGCATGCAGTAGCGGCAACACGAATGGTCTAGATCTCTCTCTGTCTCTCAAGTGTCCTGCATCAACTGTCCCAAGCATGGGAAGCACCTGGAATTCGGTGTGCTCAGCGCAATTGGAATCTTGTCACCTTGCTAGGTAATGCTCAGGCAATCTCAGAATTACCGCAACAATGAAGTTGCGTGAGACGCCATGTAGCTCGCAATTGATTCATCTGACACCACCAATTCAACCGTCTGCAAGGATGCGTGTGGTCTGCACACGGGTGTACAAGGTGGACAAGGAGGTATAGGCACGGTGGTCACCACACAGATTTACAAGACAGCCGAGGCACTCTGATGCATGATGCTACTTTGGATCTTAGAGAGAACCAGCATGTCAAGTTGATCCTTTGTAGGATTAGGTCAGACTGCAAGCACCGAAGCGTCGGCGCCTACAGCGTGTGTGATCTAGGCACCACAAAAACACGGAGGACCATTGATTTGGATGCTAATGTAACTCGACGTGTCCACAGATCAATTCCAAAACATGACTTCTTGGTCCACAAAATCTTTACTTTGCTTATCGAAGGATTATAATGGTAACTTGCTTATTTCTTAAAATTTTCATCTAAAATCATTTGGAGACCAAAAAATATATCTATTTTATTATAATTCAAAATTAATCTTTTTTAGTTTTCCACACAAATGACCTGTCACTACGACATAACCAGCATGCCCTGCTAAATGCAAACATGCTTTCTTTGTTGAACAGTCTGACATTGGGAAATCGACATTGACAGTCCTAACCGATCAAAGATAACTGCTTACTCGACAATCATGCCAATTTTCATATAACAAAAAAAAGGAAAAATCACCTAAGGCCATTGTATCTATCATTGCCACCGCGCCAGAACCACTGGGCCACAGGGAGATCATCATCGGTGAGATAGAAGGAGAGTGAGAGAGGAGATAGAGAAGGACAAGGACACATAATATAGATGAGATAGGGATTTAATTGTTTTGAAAAGAAAATTCGGCTCCAAGAATGTAGGATCCCTGTAACATCCCGCCTCCTCGAGGCCAGGCCCGCTTACATCCGGTCACTTTTCGAGGACATAGACTGCCCTCATAGACCAACACTAGTCTTTTCTATGCACTTTATCCTCACTCATGCGCACCCGGAAAGAACTTTTTGGTCGGTCACCCATGGCTCCAAGCCAAGCACGCTTAACTTTATAGTTTTTAACAGATGGGTTTGCGGAAAAGAAGTTGCAACTTGTTGGTATGAGTAATCTGTTAATCGTATTAAGCCCTGGGATGGGGTGTTATATACTCATCCCCTGGCCAGGAACGTCCCCTCTTGGCCACATCTGTGTGTCCAGTGCCAACGCATGTGTCATGTTGTACGACCACTCCGGATCCACAGCAGCCATGCACACCATGTCTGCGCAACTGACACACACACCCGTGAAACTGCAAGGGTCGGCTCTGATACTATTTGTAACGTCCCACCTCCTCGAGGATGGACCCGCTTACATCCGGCCGCATTGTTAGAACATAGATTGCGCTCACAGACCAACACTAGTCTTTTTTACGTACTTTGTCCTCACTTATGTGCACCCAGAAAGAACTTCTCGGTTAGTCACCCATCGCTCCAAGCCAAGCACTCCAAGCCAAGCACATTTAACTTTGGAGTTTTTAATAGTTGGGCTTTCGAAAAAGAAGTCGCAACTTGTTGGTATAAGTAATCTGTTAATCCTATTAAGCCTAGGCCGGGGTGTTACAATCCCTGCCGATTGGTAATACAGCCCGGCAGTGACGATACTAGTTTATTTTGAGCCTGTTTCTTATGAAACAGTAGTAATAGCCATATGTATATTGGTTTCAAATTGTTCAACAGTAATAGACTAACAAGGATTACCTGGTATGTAGTAGTGTGTACAAGTTAATTCTAACCATCTCTAAGAATGCTCTATTAAATCGTACATTTTTTTTGAAGAATCTATTTAATCGTACATTTCGTCCAAACAAGGCCACATCAAGATTGATCAAAGAATTAGATAGCCCAAGGAAAAAGTCTACATGACCCCCCCAACTATGGGGTAATGTCCACTTAACCCCCGAATTATGAAAACCGTTATTTTACCCTCTGAACTATCCAAAACCGTTCAAATCACCCCCTCGAGCGGTTTTTAACGGCGGTTCTACTACAGTAACATCTGTTTTGCTACAGTAGCTATGATTTTGTCTTTTTATTTTTTTTATTTTTACTGAATCTTTAAAAAATCATAATAAATTATAGAAAAATCATAAAATGAAAAATATAATTTTATTGGCTTCACATAAGTAGATCTACACAATGAATATATAATATGGTATACTTTAGTATAATTTTTTATAGCTTTAAATTATTTAGAAAATCAAATTTTGTCTCTAATTAATTGGAATAATTCATAGTTGCAGCTGATATGGTCCAATTGTGGTGAAATTTTTATTGTGGGGTTATTATTATATGCTTGAACTATAGTAAAACTTTTATACTCACTGGATCATGTATAACTTAGTTATAGATTTATTTAGGTTTATGCTTAGGTTTATGCTTATTAAATAATAATAAATTTATAACTAAGTTATACATGATCCAATGAGTATGAATTTTTCACTATAGTTCAAACATATAATAATAAGGTTACCATAAAAATTTTACCTCAATTGAACCATAGAAGCGACATTTCAATTAATTACGGACAAATTTAATTTTCTAAATAATTTAAAGCTATAGAAAAAAATTTATACTAAAATATATCATATTATATATTCATTGTGTAGATTGACTTATTAAGGAGTCCAACAAAATTAGATTTTTCATTTTATGTTTTTTCTGTTATTTACTATGATTTTTTAAAGATTCAGTAAAAATAAATAGAAAAAGAAAAAGACAAAAGATTAGTTACTGTAGCAAAACAGCCGTTCAAAACCGCTTTAGGGGGTGATTTGAACGGTTTTGGATAGTTTAGGGTAAAATAACCGGTTCTATAATTGGGCGGGTGATGTAGACTTTTTCGATAGCCCAAGAAGTAGGATATAGTACAAAATGTGACAGCTACCAACGTTTTAGATGTGTATGTCTACCGAATTACTGATGTCCTGACATTATGGGATTTGAAGTCTGAATGGTGATCGAACTTTTTTTGATGAAATATGACAGGTGAGATCCCCTACTAGGGATTTGTTAAACGGGTAAGCTAGCATATACTACTATATAAATATATGTACATGTCGAGAAAGATTGGAACTGACACCGTAAATAAGTTACATGTATTGGCAAGTGTATATAGGACTACATATACCCTGCTAGCCAACAGGTTGCCATTCAAAGTTCTATTTCGTTGCCACCATGAGAGACATTTCTAGTCTACTAGACTCAACTGTATCTCTAGGAATGAAGGACATCAGAAATATAGTACTCAGAATCAAAATGAAGGCCGGCCTCTCGAAGTCAAGCATGCCTGGCTACATAAGGATGGCTTGAGCTACGCTCAAAGCGTGGACTTTCCAGTTGCAATTTGTCGCTAGCTTCTGTGTGCTTTGTCTGCTTCTTGCATGATTGTGTAGTGTCTGACCAGCTGGAAGGATCGGGAAAGAAGGAACTGAAGACATTTGGGTACTGTCGGTCTAGCTTTCCCAATTAGCACGCTTCTGGCACGCACACTGACCGAGAAAACTTTCTCCTTGCCCATCAATGAAGAACTAGTTCAAACTTTTTCTAGATGTTTGAATTAGTGTAGAAAATGTGGATATGTACCTTCGAACGTCCTCTGAAGTCTCAACTGAAATTTGAAAATAATTATATTTTTTCACAGGCTCGAGTGTACTTTTATCATCCGGTATATATCATTATCAGAAGTTAAGGCAAAACAAAGATTATACAAGACAGGCTGAACTGCTTGGCTTTCGAGAGACCTCTTCATAACTGTTCTACGATCAAACATGATGATTAGCAATCATCATGCATGGACAGGTGCGAATGTATCTGAGAATAGACGTTTGTACATGCAAATTAATTAGCAGATAAATCTCCCTATCTCAATTACTCCCGCTTCACATGGATAGTATACTACCACTCCCCAAACATTATTTGTGCAACGCACGGAAAAACCAACAAAAAATACAAAGTGATGTTACAGATTTGGCGATATTTCAACCGTGCCAATTAAACTCAGCCCTTTGCCTTAAAGGAAGACACGCATGCTTGGTTGATTACCAAATACTAGTATATATAGTACAAGCCCCATCAAACAATTAATGACACCTTATGTACGTGTATCGGCAAGTGTATAGCAGTATATATTCCCAGCTAGCCAGCAGGTTGCCATTCGAACTTTCAACACTCTGTCATATGGAGAGACACACTACTAGACCTGAACACTCTCTAGGCATGGAACACATCAGAAATATAGTAATCTCCAACAAAATGGATTCAATGCCAGCATCGCAAAATCAAGGTTTCAAGAGGTCATGGTTGCCAGGAATCCATACACAAGGCTGGCATGAGCTACGCTTGAAGACTCCCACAGTGTAATTTCAACTTGCTCATTCAACTTGCTCATGCCAGCCTTGTGTATGGCAACCGTGTGCTTTCTCTGCATGTTGCATGACAGCGTACCATCTGACTAGCTAGATTGATCCGAAAAGAAGGAGCTGAGGACAAGCCAGTGGCGCTATGATGTGTAGCCTGCATAGCTTCCCCGGAACATCCACTGCTTCCTGCCGTTCTGGAGTAGCACTCATCTGATCATTGCTACCCTTTGTTCGGCATGGCCACCGACAAAGAACTTATTCAAACTTTCAACAGTTTCTATATCTCAAATTACTAAACAGAAAAATCTTTGTACCCTTGTAGTCAAGAAACGCGCAAAATCATTTGTCCTGTACTTTCTTCATGTCTAGTCTAACCTTCGTCTAACAGAGTAATTAAAATAGAAAAATCCATATACTTATAGCACAATAATCTCTCGAAACTGTACATATGTACCTTTAAACATCCCTCTATCTCTCGAGCTCCAACGCACATATTAAAACAATTATATGTTTTTATTTCAGATGCTCAGAGTGTACTGTCATAATCGATATATCATAGTTCAAATTATTCGCACAACAAAAGATTAGTTGCTGAACAGGTTGGCTTTTGGGAGACCTTCCAGTCTCTGTCCTAAGAGAATTGTGAATACACATATTCACCATTTAATAGAATTTATTGTGCCTGCTCCACAACATTAAGGTAGCCCTGTCCCCAAAGGGAAGACACGCTTGCTTGATTAAGGACACCCCAGTTATGTGTATATTGTCAAGTGTATAGGAGTATACATACCCTAGCCAACAGGTCATCTTTCAGAGTTACAATACGTAGCCATCGCGAGAGACACTACTAGACCTCAACTCCGATCCCTAGGAATGAAAGGCATCAGAAAAACAGTAACACGGTGATAGGATCCAAGGCCAGCCTCTCAAAATCTGGCTTGCACAAGGTTATTCCAGTCGCAGATCGACACACAAGGCTGAGATTAAGGGATCCTGGTACGTGACGATGTGTAGCCTGCCTCTTCCCTAAGGAATGTCAACCGCTTATTCGAACAAGGCGCTTTGCTGTTGAAGAGGCAGGCTTTGTAACTTTATCTTCTTGTCTTGTCTGACCTATACTCAATTAGTTTAGCTTATAATTTTTTCCCCTCTCCGTCCATCCTCTGGTTAGTCCCTCTCTGTAAGTTTGTAAATACATCTCCTGTGTTTAATATTTTCCTGTTGCCTGGGGCATTGCCCCATGGTTCTTACTCGAATTTTTTTTTTGTTGAACTATTCATAAGTACCTTCAAACATACCTCTCTGTTAATTATATTTTTTGTTGAATGTCTTAACTGAAATATCAAAATAATTATATTTTTTCCATACCTCTCTGTTAAGGGCCTTTTTGGATTGTAGGAAAATGAAAGTAAAGGTAAAAGTACAGGAAAGGAATCGAGGATGGGCGCATGGAACAAAAGAAACGCCATTTCCATTCCTTTGAAATCCAGCCGCTACCATAAACCATCTTGGATGGAAACGTTGTTACTTGTAAATATGTAGATCTCCTCAAGTACTACAACTTTAATGTTTGCTTCATCTTAATTCGAAATTGCTAATCATCAAAAATATAATCTGAGATATTTGCTCGCATATTTTGACTTGCAACCATTTCAAGTCAAAAAGATGTCAACTAAAGTTGTAGATGTTTGTAAACTCAGAATTTTGATTCAATGTCATATTAAAAATTTATGAGTTTTCTCTTTGCAAAATAGGCTAGCACTAGCTTTTCAAGGCCAAAAACCACCGACAAAGAAATTATTCAAACTTTCTATATTCTATATCTCAAATGACTAAAAAGAAAAATCTTTGTACCTCTGTACTTCAAAAGCTTTCAAAACCATGTGTGTTGATCTTTGTTCTTGTCTAGCTTCTATCTGACAGAGTAAAATAGTAAAATCCATTTACATAGAATCCAAAAATTCGAAACTGTACATATGCACCTTCAAACGTGCCATACCTCTATCTCTCAAGTCTCAACTCACATATCAAAACAATTATACATATTTATCTATTTCGGATGCTTAAGGTGTATTTTGGTAATTGATATAAATTTTAATTACAATTAATCACACAACAACAAGATTGAGTAGCTGAACTGGTTGGCTTTTGGGATCGGAGACCATTCGGTCAATGTCCTATGAACAAAGTGTACACGTACATATTCACCGTTTAGTAGAATTTATCGTCCATGCTCCATAACCTTAAGGTAGCCCTGTTCCCAAATGGAAGAGTCGCTTGCTTGATTACCATATACTAGTATATATACAAGCCAAGCAAGCAATTGAGGACACGTACCCTAGTTACCTGCATTGGCAAGGATACTGGAGTATACATACTCTAGCCAATAGGTCGCCACTTAGAGTTATAACACGAAGTGACAACACGTTGCTCTTGAGAGACACTACTAGACCTCAACTCCCTAGGAATAGAAGGCATCAGAAAAACAGTAATCCGGTGAGAGGATCCATGGCCAGCCTCTCAAAGTCTAGGATTCACGAGGTGACGGTGGTGGCCAGTCGATACACAACGCTGGTGTGGACTTCATTCGAAGTCTCCTACTCTCCAATCCACTTCCTACATGCAAATTGTTACTAGGCTCCGGGTGCTTTTGTCTGTATGTTGCATGACAGTGTACATTCTGAAGGAGATTGAGGGATCGCGGTACATCAGGGTGTGTAGCCTGCCTCATTCCTCAGGAATGTCAACCACTTCTTCGATTCACACACTTGTGCTACCAAACTCGATCAGGACGTTTTGTCTATGGCAGGTAGCAGAAGCACTTTCTACTTCCCCACGGAAGCAGAACTTATTCAAGCTTTCTACATTTGTAGATTCCAAATTACTAAACAGTAAAATCATTGTACCCCTAGTTAAAAACAAATTCAAAATCATCTGTCCTAAACTTTGTTCACATATTGCTTTTGACTCTCATATTAAAATAGTATACCCATGTACTTAGAATCCAAAGTTTTTTTAAGTTTAGGTACCTCTGAAGTCTCAACTCAAATATCAAAATAATTGTATTTTTTTCATAGGTTCAGAGCGTACTCTCATCATCCAACATATATCATAATTGAAATTAACATAAAGATTGAGTGGCTAAACTTTTTTCTTTTGTGTGACATTTTCATAACTATTCAAAAAAAATAATACACATATTCACTGTTTAATTGAACTTATTATTCTTCCTGCTCCACCAACTAACTTATTGGGTACCATAAGTTTACAGGTTGAAGAAGCATGTCGGTGGGCCCATGGTTCGAGCTTAATTCGAACGTCTCCTTTTGAACTGAAGCACTCTAATATATTTATGTCGTGCTTCATTCCAGCTCCCCATTTACATCTACTCCATGTATACCCTTGTCTGTCACATGAACTCCTCAATCAATGGCTACTCTTAGTGATTTTGCATGGGTGCAGCAAAAATGCCTCATTCTCAGTGTCAAAAGTTTGGACATCCCCCGAATTTTGTTTGTAAGACCCGGAATAATGCATGGCACTTCGTTTTGGTTGGTTCCATGTGTCGTGCTGCTAAGCCTTTGTTGCATTGTGTCAGGGTCGTTCATGTACCTCATAGTGTGCTAAGTGCCGGGTGGGGTTTAGCACTGGTCATGCACCATGCATGCATAGCATCTCAGTAAGGATGACAGGCATCTGGAATTTAATTAGTGAGATCAATTATGTATGCACAATCTCGTGGACGAACTGTCCGGCTTATGTTTATTTGTTGTACATCCGATATGCAATTACAGTTTCATACAACCTGCCGATTGTACATCCTGCCAATTTGATTGCTAGGATGTATGTAGAAATAAAACAGCTAGTGCAATACGAGTTTTTATCCCATGACCACGATCTCGTTTTTATGCGCCCAGTGAGATCAAAGCTTTTTGTGGTACAGACCAACCAAAGGATGCAATATAATTTATCCCCCACTGCTAAAGTGTAGCAGCAGCCACGTACCCATGGTATGTGTTTGGCTAGCTAGCACATGATGGCCACGCACCAACCTGCCTGGACTATATAGCTGTACCCTTGCAGTGCTTCGTATATTAGGTATTTTGATGCTATCAGGGGATGATGAATGCTCCTCATTATTTCAGGCCAAGCATATATTCCGAAGACACCAATGCATCCAACCTCGTCGCTACTAAGGCTACGTACAACACGCTGGGCGCTTATGAATAGTTATCAGCCGTTAAGTAGGTTTTTTTTTTTTTTGGCCACGCTGGACTTTGAACCGGAGTACTTGGGGCGCTTAAAATAGGATTCGGCGCTTCCCTCTGGTGCATGCAACGTAATGGCCAGACGGAAGCGCCTCCAGATATGTTTTGCGTTGTGGATTTAAACTCGAAGAGAGACGCTTAGCGAGAAAGTATTTTCTTGTTCATCTAAGTACTTGGCCTAATATCAACAGAAGTTATCAGTGGCATGTCCGATTGAGTGTAGAAAATTGGAATTGGAGACATCGAGAAAATTTGTAGAACGATGGCGGAGTGATAACGATTCAAGAGTATGTGTTGACTATGCATGTTTGTTGATAACGATTCAGCAGTGGGTCAGGGTCGTGCATGTACCTCATGGTGTGCTCTGTGTGTTAATCTTGCATTGTTCAACCATGTAGCATCCCAGTAAGGATGAGAGGCATCAGGAATTTAGTGAGGTCAATTCCGTATGCTCGGTCTTGTGGACCAAGTGACAAACCCCCTGTACTGATCCAGCTTGTGTCCATGTTCTGTACATCCAAAATGAAGTGTTGTATTAGCATTGAGTGAAATATGTGATTAGAGTTTCATTCAACCTGCCGACTGTGCATCATAGCCAATTTGATGGCGAGGATGTTGAAACAAGACAGCTAGCAGTGCATTAGTGGTTTATAGAGATGGGAAAAATCCTCTTTTAAGGGTACGACGCCAGGTCTCGGGACTCTGGTAATACCACAAAACACAGAGGTGGGTGACAATCTGGTTTCTAAATTCAATAAAAAAACAAAAGTGGCCGGCTGCCCGATTAATAAAAAACATCGTACTGATCTAATATTTAGAGAGAGTTCACTCATTATAGGAACACTGTTACAACAACTGACTGCGACAACATCCACTGCAGGTCTGCTGCTTCCTCAATCTAGATCTATGAGCGCAGCCTCAAGCCACCTCTGCTGATATAAGGCCCCACGGAGGCCCATTTGTTGCTACTGGTAACGATGTGAATGTAGACAAATTCGGAAGTGGGCGCGGCTCTTTACGATTCACAATTTCACATTACTGTTGATTGCCGTTCGTGACAGCCAGTGTTCCTTCTTCTAGGCAACACTACTCCACAGTTCACGTCACTCACTGTTAATTTTTTTTTTCTGCAACACCGATTTTTACTGCTTTGTTCATGTTCTCCTGAAGTAACCGGCACGGTGGCAGCGTCTGGCCTGCCTAGTACACATCAGGAAATACATGAATATGTCGATTTGTGGGAACAGATTAGCGAATGTCATTTGCTGGAAGGTATTGAAGAAAAAATTAGATGGAGATGGACGCAAGATGGTGAATATACGACGTGTAGTGCTTACCAAATTTAGTTTCTAGGTACATACAGTAAGCTAAGTATTACACCGATATGGAGAGCGAAGAAAGCTGAGCCGAAGTGTCGATTCTTTGCTTGGACACTGTGCAGTAAGAAAATCCTAACGGCGAACAATCTATCCAAGAGTCACTGGCCAAATGACCCGCAATGCAAACTCCATGGAATTTGACCGGAGATACCAACCCATATCTGCATGGATTGTACATATTATAAGCAAGTTTGGTCCCAATTGAAAACTTGGCTTAACCTGTCGGTACTCAATTCAATCAACATGACAGGATCAATTCACCGTTACTGGATCAAATGGAAGGAAGATTGAAAGAAACGGACGTCGGAGATTCGATTGTATAATGATATATTTTTGATGCCACATCTGGAAGGCGATAAATAGGAGAACATTCCGAAATAAGAGTCTGCAACCAGTTCAAGTAGTTCAGCTGTGCAAAGATGACACTATATGCATTATCAGTGCGCAATCAACCTGCCGACCCGCAATGAGTAACAGGAGAATAGGGCATGAGACTTTTTATTAGTTATTACCTCCTGGGACAAGTATTCCTTTCTCCCTTCCTTCCTGGTTTCTGTTGGGCGTTCAGGTAGTTGCTTTGGTTCAAGTAGTTCAAGTACCGCTAGTAGCAAAAGTACCCCAAGTAGTCTATGTAATTATATCTTTTTGGAACATGTTGGCTACAGCTTTAGTGCGGCAACTGCAACACATATGCATTCAAGATACAGCATGGTTATTGGCCCCTAGGTAGTCACAACTTCCACGCCCTATCCTTAGAGCTAGCCTGTATTATTATAGAGCCCTCCCTCTAGAATGATTCCCAAGGATGCAGTGTGTCACAAATCCAGCTCTCAATCCTACAGGTGTCACAACTACTATGATGCTTTTTCGAGGACTACTATTATGAATAGAAACTTCAACAACAACAACAACAACAACCAAGCCTGTCAGTCCCAAGCAAGT
>CM041647.1:2642914-2671547 GCA_023333625.1 Bothriochloa decipiens
AGCTGCTCCCTCTCATCCTTAATGCACTTGACTTGGTTGAAGTCTCTATGAATAGAAACTTCAGTTGCAAAAAAATTGAATCTGTTGGTCACTCAGCGTGTGAAGAAGGTGTGTGATGCCTATGCGTGGCATGGTGCAGTAGAAGGCCTTAATTTTTCTGATAACATATTCATAATATAATTCAAGTTTGTGACATTTTGTGAGCATTTTCAAACACGTACTTACAGATATAATGTATATGTTTCAGAATTCAGTATCAAAGCATACAGATCTTTGATATGAGGAGAATCTACTGATGTTCTTCTGCTAGCTCCACCTAAATTGGCTCCGGATTCTGGCTCCCCTAATGAAGCTGAAGCCGTTACAAATATTTAGCAAAATGGCTTCCCCTCATATTCTGGAATGGATGAAAGGTGTCGAATGCTCGTAGTGCCTCTGTTTATCTAGGCTTGATTGTTTAATGTTAGTTTATTTACAATCTGAGTTGAATAAAGACTAGAGAGTGCGGCATGGTCTTGTCACTAAATAATACTAATGTATTTTTGGAAAAAGTATAGTAGTAATATTCTAATAGAAGTGGTGGTTACAAATCCTTAACAGTTTACCTAACAAAGGGGCCCATACTATCAGTGATTCCAGCATACCACCCTAACCTCATCTACCACCAGACTCAATATATAGCAATATATATACTCAGTTGTGCCATTGAGTTGCATATCTAATTTCACCTCTCAGCTACTCAACTCCACCAAGCATGCATCATATAATATTCTGCCACTTCACTCATGATCTTAGATATTACCCAGCTATGTCAGGTTCCATGCGTGGATGTCTAACAGCTGTTGATATGAGCGTGGGCCCAACTCAATTCTAGGAATGGAAGGTATCAGCAACATGGTAATAACAATTTGGTCGTCACGACCTTAAATCTCTAGATGATATCTAGTTACAGAGTATTTGACTCTGCCATTTCCATCATCATTTGCCTAGCATGCGGACCCCACAAAGTTAACATCACCAGGTACATCATCCGTCTCGAACTGATGGTGGAATCGACCTCATGTACATCCTTCACGGTGATTACAGAAACAAATGTCTATGAAGGATGCCTGAACAACGCAATGACTCCTGACGCCTAGAATTGGTCTCATGCCTCTAAGGGTAGATAATGACCCTACCTACTTGAAAACATCACGCCACTCTGTATATCATCGTCCTCCTTATCCTCTATGCCTTAATAGATGATTCCCACTACCATATTTTCCTGCATTCTCGTGCAGCCACGTCACCCTCCACATCACCTTGGCCAGTTATCGTCTCTCCTACCCCGATAGCGTCCGTCCTCGTCCGTTTTCCTCCGCCCCGACCCTGTCCTTCGCTCCCCCGCGTAGCACGCCCGTCGCGGCCCTTCGCGCCTTCCTCCCCCGTGCGCCGCGCCTGCCTCTCCCTCTCCACCGCGGCCGTCACACCTGCCTGCGTCGCACGGGCGTCGCCCCCGCCTCTCCCTCTTCTCTTCCTTCGTTACGCACGCATCTGCGCCCCATGGCCGTTGCCCCTGCCTCTTTCCCAGCTCCCACTTCCTCAATCCATTAATGTGCATTGATGCTGCCATCCATGACGATGTTCAAGAAACTGGAGCAATCTGATATCATTATGGCGGCCCACTCAAGAAATTGCAATAGATGATCCCTACTACCATATTCTCCTGCATTCTCGTGCAGCCACGTCACCCTCCACATCACCTTGGTCAGTTATCGTCTCTCCTACCCCGATCCCATCCGTCTTCGTCCGTTTTCCTCCGCCCCGACCCCGTCCTTCGCGCCCCCGCATAGGACGCCCGTCGCGGCTGCCTCCCCCGTGCGCCGCGCCTGCCTCTCCCTCTACGCCGCGGCCGTCGCACCTGCCCTGCGTCGCATGGGAGTCGCCCCCGCCTTCCCTCTTCTCTTCCTCTGTTATGCACGCATTTGCGCCCCATGGCCGTCGCCCCTGCCTCGTCCCCAGCTCCCACTTCCTCAATCCATTAATGCGCATTGATGCTTCCATCCATGACGATGTTCAAGAAACTGGAGCGATCTGATATCATTATGGTGGCGCACTCAAGAAATTGCAGCTCCTATCAAGAAAGTGCAGCCACTGCCTCCTTGCGCTCCCATCTTTGCCATTACCGTCCGCCCAGGCAAGTGCTCTTCTTCTTCCTCCTCCAAAGGTTAATCTTCCCCCAAGGTTTCGTGATTTTGTTATTGCAAAAATGCTCGACGAGTTCCCCTGATTTCGTTATTGCACTTCTCTGTTGCTCCCAAGGTGCTCGATGAGTTGTCCACAAGGGAATTCCTGCACAGGTTGAACTTCATTGGTATCTCTCACGTCTCCTCTGCTGCTCCAAAGGTATATCTCCCACGTCCCACAGGTATCAATTTTCTACCATGCCTCTGTTTTCCTTACAGCACCTTAATTTTGTTTCCATGCGTCTATATCAGTTTTCTTCTGCCCATGTCTCACACTGCATTATGTTTGTTCCCATGCGTACATGCGTGTTAGCTAAAGATCAGTGAAAAAAACATATATATAACAATATATCAAAATTTTAAAATATATTCCCCCAAAGATGGATGACGCTCAAGATTTGCCAAGCCATCCTACGGACTCAGCCTCACATGGTCGTGGACGCGGCCGTGGTCGCCCCTGTCGTCGCTCCCAACCTATTGTCACCCCTGAGCCAAACCAATCTGAATCTTTGAACAACCGGCGTCGTCGTACACAGCTTGGGAATGGAGGTTAGTAAGAGCTTATTATTATCATTCCCAGACCTATATCGTGGCATATGGATTAATAGAAAACATGTACAGAAGAACGTACAGTACGTCAACGGTTGGTTGAGGACTCCTCTGTGCCTGTTTCTGAGACTTCAAATTTGACCTCCATTACCTCGATGCATAATCGTAAGCACTTACCCTAATTCAATTAGTGTACTACAGATTGAAGTTTCCTTAACAAATAGGACACCAAATGTACTTCTTTCAGGAACTATCTTTGAACCTCTAAACCTTGGGGGCCCTCAGCATACATGCAGACATTGTGGTGCTTTATTTTGGTACGATGAGCGTATCCGAAGAGAGAGGCATACTACTAATCCAACGTACAATCTTTGCTGTAAAGGAGGGAAAATCTTACTGCAGCCATACAGTCCTCCCCCTCAGCCATTATTGGATTTATTGAGCTCACAGAACAACACACTCACAAATCACTTTTCCGAACATATTCGTCAGTATAATACCATGTTCGCAATGACTTCTATGGGTGCTAATGTTATTGACTCCATAAATGATGGTTGAGCACCGTATGTTTTCAAGGTTAGTGGTCAAGTATGCCATCGTGTTGGTTCTTTGAAGCCATCTCAGGGTCGTCGACCAGAGTATGCACCATTGTACATCTATGACACAGAACATGAGGTCAGAAACCGCATAAATATTACTTCATCCTCTGGTCCTTCGTCGTCCCGCCGTTCATCTTCTCATCCTTTCAATGCCAATGAGGACATTGTCTGTTCCCTCATATTAATGCTAGATACCAACAACCCCGTTGTCAAATTATTTAGAACAGCACGTGAAAGATTATCTCCCGATGCTCCTGATCAGTTCTTCATTAGATTATTCGGCAAATCTGATGCACATGGAGATATCTATAGTGCTCCAATCACATCCGAGGTTGTAGGGTTGGTTGTCGGTGATATTGGGACAACTGATGTTGGACGTGACATTATCACTGATAGCCGTTCATCAGGGTTACAACAAATTGATGAAAAACATTGCAAGTTCATGGCTATGCAGTATCCTCTATTATTTCCATATGGTGAAGATGGTTACCATGAAGAACTCAGACATCGTCCCATGCCACAGAATCAAGCTATGCATCGCCGCAAAGTAACTATGCTAGAGTACTATGCATATAGGTTACATGATAGACAAGGTGATTTTAATATGCCATTGAGGGCGAAAGATTAACACAGCCTTATATAGTGGATAGTTATTGCTGTGTTGAAGAATATCGTATTGCATTCTATCGTTCACACAGTTTCCAGAAAAAAAACAGATCATCACCATACAACACCTTGGCAACTTCTGTCTCAAGTGGTACTACATCTGCTTCTTCGGTTGGCCGAAGGATTATATTGCCATCTTCATTTACCGGAAGCCCTCGCTACATGTACCAAAACTATCAAGATTCTATCGCTATTTGTAGAAAATATGGTTGCCCAGATCTCTTTGTCACATTCACTTCAAATGCCAATTGGTCTGAAGTACTGGAAGCTCTATCATCCATTCAAGGGCAGCAACCCTCTGACCGTCCAAGTATAGTTAATAGGGTGTTCAAAATGAAACTTAATATACTCATGGATGATATTAAAAAAAGGAAATTCTTCGGACCCATAAACGCAGGTAACCATACATTCTTCCCATCACGAATAAAAAGTATGTACCTTCATAATGCTATATTCCTTGACCATAAAATACGTATCTTCCTGTAGTTGTCTACACAGTTGAATTCCAGAAGCGTGGCTTCCCTCATGTCCATATCATCATATGGTTGGAAAAAGACGGACCCATTGATGCACAAAAGATAGACTTCCATATTTCAGCTCAGTTGCCAGACCGCACAAATGATCAAATAGGATATGATGCTGTATCATCATTCATGATTCATGGGCCTTGCGGAAATATAAACATGAACTCTGCATGTATGTCTCAAGGAAAATGCACCAAATTTTACCCTAAGGATTTCTGTGAGCAAACCAAAATATTGGAAAATGGTTTCACACAATATGCCCGGCCAAACAATGGGAGAACTACCAGCAAACATGGAATAGAAATTGATAACAGATTTGTTGTTCCTCACAATGTAGACTTATTAGTTAAGTACCAGGCTCATATAAATACAGAGAAGGTTATCCGTGATGGGATGCATAAATATCTTTTCAAGTATGTGACAAAAGGATTTGATTGTGCCAGAACTAAAATCCAACCTAATTCTACATCATCAGATTCATCAAGCCAGACAATCAATGAAATAGATAATTATCTAGAATGCCGCTATGTTACACCAAATGATGCTGCTTGGCGCTTACTGGAATATGATATTCACCATACCGACCCTTCTGTAGAAAGGCTTCCTGTTCATCTACCATTTGAGAATAATGTTATTTACTCAGAAGATGACAATCTTGAAGAAGTTATCGACGACCCAAATAATACGACAACTAAATTAACAGCATGGTTAGATGCCAACTTGCAGCACCCTGTCGCTAGACAGTGTACCTACATAGAATTTCCTGAATATTTTACATGGCACTCAAATTCAAATGGAAAATATTGGGATCGTCTTCGTGGTTATCATCGGAAAATTGGTAGGCTTGCTCATATCAGCCCTTCCCAAGGAGAACCTTATTACCTACGTTTGTTACTCCACATTGTGAAAGGACCAACCAATTTTGCTCAGATTAGAACAGTATCAGGTCAGGAATATCCTACATTCCGTGATGCATGTGAAGCTTTAGGTCTTCTTGGTGATTACTAGGAATGGACTAATGCTTTAATTGATGCAGCTCAATGGGCCATGCCTTACCAATTACGCCAGATATTCATCACAATTCTACTCTTTTGTAATGTTACAAATCCTAGGAGACTTTATGATGATCATGTATCTGTTGGAACCGGGTTCCGGCAGGTTTAGAGTAGGGCGAGAAGATGGTAAGACCGGAGTCAACTCTCTATCAATGATGAATGAGGGAATACAAAATGGTGGGCCCAGTGGTACGTGATGCTACAGTTACTAGAGGACAATCGCCCTAATTACACAGGGGGCGTCATCTTTTATAGTGACTGCCCAATGCTAAGCCAGAAATACGATCACACCCCTACCGGGAGCCCCGAAACCCTAGAAAACAACCCTATTACATGTAGGCCCCCCGGAAGGCAACGCGGTCCTTACAGCCAAGGCCCAGAGACGCGACCCGCCAAAGCGTGGGGTAACGGCCCAACAATGCTTTAGATTCTGGTATGGACGTGACACATGGGCTGGGCCACTGTCCTGGCGGGCCTTCAATGTCGCGTGTCCTAGCCTCCGTTTCAGTCTTCGAAATGGGCGGATGCTCCCCCGGAGGTGCCTGTTCCCCGCCGCCGAGAGTAATCTCCGCGAACGTGGAGGGTCGTTCCGCTAGACCTCCGTGACTATGGGAACTGGCGTCCCCGGACCTTCGTCATCGGACGCCTTGTTGCCTCCACCGGAGATACCCTCGTGGAGGTCCCACCCTTGGTGGCCTCCTCACCCGCGAACCTGCACACATACAACCATGAGAGACACTCGGTCTGTTGATTAGGCTCAAATCGGAGGTGAGAAACCCCACTTCCTCGTGGTGCATCCCCAACATTCCCCTATTGAGGGTGAGGTCCAGTGGAGGCGGGTCTAGCCATCAATGTGCTCCTGGCCGTGGAGGTAGTTTCTACCTCCGACTCCCCCTTACCTGGTGAACGTTGGACTGGAGGCTGGTAACATTTTACCGTTGCACAGTGATCGATCTTGGCCGTTGTTTTCAGATTGATTTGCTTCTAGCCATTGGTTTCGTGGATCAATGTGACCGTTGGGCCAGGATTCGAGGCGCCACTTCACCGCCTATAAAAGAAGGGAGGGGTGCAGTGAAAATGACCCATACCCCCCTTGATTCACCATTGCGTAGTTTGCATTGCTCTTTGCTGCCTCCGCTTTCGCTTTGCCTTGGTATTCTATCGCCATGGCACCCAATCGCCCATGCCCTATGCGTCATCGTCCTTTCTCAGGGCCCTATCGCTTCCTTCAAGGTGTTGGGGTCTCGTATTACCTCTCATTATTTGAAGAGTGTATGCTGGCTGCCGCGGAGGCTAAGGATCTTGATGAGTCCTTGTCGGACGCTGATGCTTCTCCAAGCAACTTGATGGCTCCGAAGGTTGATGTGACTGATGCGGAGGTCACCTATTGTTTTGGTCGGAGTCGGATGACTCAGGATATGATTGCGGAGCTCGAGGGAAGGGGCTTTCTTCCTGTCGGTCGCGGACAGCCTCCTCATGGGGAGACTATTCCAAAACCTGAGAAGGATGAAGCCGTTGTGTTTTGGGATTTCTTCACCTGTGGCCTTCGCATCCCAAGCTGCAACTTCCTCTGGTATGTTCTTGAGTGGTTTGACATGCAGCTTCACCATATGAATCCTCATGCTTTCCTGAATATGAGCAAGTTTCTGTGGGCTGTTGAGTCTTATGGGGGAGAGTTGAGTATGAACACCTTTGCTGAGTACTATGAGCTGCAGAAGCAACCATGGTATGTTGGTGGTAAGTTGGCTCAGTTTGCTTCTTGTAGTTTTATGTCCAAGAGAAACTTGGGCAAGGGTAGGGAGAAGGTTGTGATTTCTTAGTGTCAGAGGGGGAAGTATGAGCCTGCTGACTGGCTGGATTTTTGGTTTTACGTGAAGACCGGCAGCATTACTCGACCTGAGGAGGATGGGAGGCAGGTCACCTAGTTTCCTTATGCCTCTGTGATGACACGGATGAATCCGTTAACTAGTGTCAGGCCTGGGTCTCTCGAATCTGACAAACGGAGGTCATGCACGGAGGCCTTTAGGATGGCTTGCTGTTACTCAGGTGGTAGGGACCTTGTGGAAGAGATGATTGCTTCTAATTTCTGGCCCTTGCTTGGTGGTAAAGACAGGAAGAAATTTGCTATGCAGAAGCTGGATATTCCTATTTTTGGTGTTGCCAATGGGGTCCTCTGCCCACATTTTGGTCTTCAGCTTCCTGAGGGTAAAAGTGCTGCTCAGTTTGTTTTGAAGACCGAGCAGAAGGCTATTGAAATTCTTGTTGAAGTATCTGAGAAGGAGTATTTTGCCCGAAGGTTCGAGGCTGGCACCATGCCTCGCCTCAATAGGATCTTTGAGGAGCTCGGCATTCACTACACTGAGCATGAGCTCCCTGAGAAGTTGAAGAAGAAGAACAAGAAGAAAGAATTGACTGCAACTAGCACTGCTACGAAGGCCGCCGAGGGGAAGAAAAGAAAAGCTGGCACTTTGATGCACGGAGGCTCGAAGAAACAGAAAGAGGCTTTCGCTAAATCTGCGGAGATGGAGGACGCTTTTGAAAATCTTTATGATGAAGAAGGGAACATCATTGCTAATCTGGAGGTGGAGACTGAGACTGTGATGAAAGCTAATGCTTTGGCGTTGCTTGGTTCAGAGGGCCCGTCTCGGCAGTCTCCGTCGCCTGCTGCTTCCTTGGAGGTGTCCCATGCTTTAACAATTAACACCTCTGGTTCACCTTCGGTTCGGCCTATCTTGCCGTCTGCTGATCCCCTGACTCAGCATGTTGAAATGGCGCCCCCTGAGCTTTCTGTGAAGCCATTTGCCAGTGTGTATCTTGACGCCAGTTCTGATGAGGATGAATTAGAGGAGGATGGTGTTACGGCTCATCGTGCTGAGAAGCCAGCGGAGACTGCCCAACTTGGAGTGGAGGATACTGAGGTCCACGAGGATGCCTACACCTTGATTCAAGGTAACATTCTTACTCAGAGTATGACCTATGTGGATTTCCTGACTTTGAAAGTTTCTTGTAGTTATGCCTCTGATGGAGAAGTTTCCTTGCTCAGTGAGCATGTATATGATGTTTTTTGAGATTTTATATTTTCTTGTTCCCTTGTGTGACTTATGTTTTTTTGTATCTGCTTTTAGATAGCCCCACTGCTGAGGCCGCTCAGACTGCCCCTTCGCCGCCTGGTGCACCATGTCCCAGAGAGGCTGTTATTGAGACGGTGCCTAAGGCTCCACAACATCTGGTGGACATCGTTGGCTTTGGGTCTTTCCTGTCTAGCAGCTATCCTGTTGAGGGCATAAGTGCCCTCCTTGGCTGGGCTCTAGGTATTGACCAGCTAACTGATGCTATGGGTGGAGACCTGTACCAGCGTCTGGCTAGGCTACCGCTTCAAACTTTGATGAATGCCAACATTAATCATCATGTTATTGTTAGTTTGGTTTCATTTTCTCCGTTCTTAACTATATATATTTTACCTTCTCTTTCTCGTGTATTTGATTTTGGCATTGCTTTGTTGCTATCTCCAGAGCACCGCCTTGTCCATGGCCATTGAGACCAGTAGTGGTGCTGAACTGGTCAAAAAGGATGATGCTATCAAGGTTTTGAAGGCGGAGATTGAGTCTGAGACCCATGAGAAGGAACAAATGGCTCAGAAGGCCTCCGGTTTGGAGAAGTAGCTATCAGCTCTTGAGGTTCAATCTGATGACTTGAAGAAGTCTCTTACTGCTGCCAAAGAAGTGGAGGCCACCGCCAATCAGCGGGCGGACAAAGCTGCTGAGATTTTGAATCTCCTGTGCCAGAAAGTGGATGCTGAACGACAGTTGACGGTGGCTCTTAAGACTAATGTTGAAGAACTTGAGAAGGAGCTGACTGCCGTGAGGTCGATCAGGCTGGAAGTGGCTGAATCCTACGTCTCCGCTGTCCGGGATTTTGGTGGTCTGGAGACTCCACCTCATCCGGAGACGTCGACCTCTGGTGTTATGTCTTGGATTAGAGCCAATGTTGGTGAGATCACTGAATTTCTTATTGGTGTCTCTGATTTCAGCGCCAAGACATCTGCTACCTGTCTGTGCAAGTTTTTTGCCCTTGAGGAAATTTTGCAGATTGGGAACTATTAGGTTTCACAACTGAATAACCCTAGTGAACTTGGCTGGACAGATCGGTTTGTGAAGACCACTGTTCGTAGTTTCATGGAAAACTTTTGGTCCAAGTTTGGTAGGTCTGAGACTGTTGCCATGGCCAAGGTTTCTCGTGACACGGTATGTTGTCTTCTTTGTTACCTTTTATGTTGTTACATTCTGTTGACTGGTTTTTTCCCTTACTTACCTCCGTTTGATTTAGGAGCTAAAGTATGGCAGCGCGGTCCTCAAGGGTCGAAGGCTTCTGCTGACACTTCTGCGTGCACTAGGGGGTCTGACGCTTGCACCTCTGAGACTCAGATTCTTTCTACAAGTGCTGGTGCTGACGTGATGATAGTGCAGGTGGACACCCAGCCGGAGGCTCGAACAGAGGCCCATGATCTAAACACTGAGGAGGAGGTTAAAGATTGAGCTTTACTTTGTAGTTATAGATTGTTAGTCTTTTGCTGAGGTTGTGCCGCTGGGCACATGTAAGAAATGCATCTTGCTAACTTAAATTACGTAAATTATTGATGGTCGAATCATCCTGTGTAGGTCTACAGTTTGGGGCCTGTGCAGGAGATCGAGCCTATTACTCTTTATGCGAAACGGTGTTTTTGTTAGCGATGAGCTGTGGGATTATTGGAAATTGGCATTTTCTAGGCATACCATGGGCGATATGTTTGATTTTGTCGTCTCTGACTTAGATGATAAGCGTTCTAACTTTACTTGTTCTCTTGTGTGGCGTGACCCGATTGGGCCTTTGTAATTTTTTCCTGATTTACACGGAGGCACTCCGCCGTGGTAAGAGTGATGTCCCATAGTTTATTTGGCTTGACCTCCGCCGGGTTGCGGAGGTCGATTTGGATCCGTTGGAGATCCTCTAGATGGGTCATGGTCGTTATCTCCGGACTCATTTTCGCTTCCCTCCTCGGAGGATGTAACAGTTCTGATGTACACATAAGTTTTTTATGAATAATTTATTTTTTCCTTTGGTTACAAGATTGATGAGATAGTCGTTGTTTCTCTTCGACCAGTGTTGGCCCTGACTTTTCCATACATCAGGTTTTCTTTGTTGCTTTTGTGCTTGTTGCCTCTAGAGTTGTCCCCGTGTGTCCTGATGCTTGATCAGTGATGATGGTCTTCGGTTGATTTCTGCAGAGACGGGGGGACGTTATGAGTTCTTACGCGGTATCCCCCCTTGCCTCCTAGTTGTTGATGATCCAGATTGGCTTGCTCTGTCAGCTAGCTTCTTTTACACTTCTCCAGTGGTCCTTGTGGCCTCTGGGCTGGCTACTTTGCTAAACCCTTTACGAATTCTTTCACGGTATCTTGTGTTTTTTATTTGGCCGTATGCGTACATCAGCTTCCATCTCTGTTGTTTTTGATTTTTGCTGTGCTAGGCTGCGTGTGGTTACTTGCTTCCTGTCTGTTGAGGTGTGTGCCATTTAAGCTCCACTTCTTTTATAGTACCTCTATGTACTTTGAGCATCTTTGTTATTTACTGTTAATTTTGTACTTTTGCCTCTTGAGGCGTGACGGTACAGGTACTAATTTTGTACTTGCTTTCTTTAATGATAGGTAGCTACAGCTAGTTTAATGATGCTTGGGTGGTCCTTATAAAAAGATTTGTTCCCCCTTTGTCGTTTAGGCTACTTTGTTGTGTACATTATACTGATGGTGCTCCCTAGGAGTTGTCTTTATGTTGGTACTGTGTGAGGACTCGTAATGGAATAGCCACATCAGTGAACCTTTGTCCAACGGTTAAAGATGGTGATGCTTCTATTTGTCAACGATACTCTACCTGTATTGCCTTTGTATCCTCGGAGATGGCAGCCGGCTGTGATCCTATTTAGTGTGGTTGATGTAAGGATTTTGGATGCGGTGGTTGCTTGCCGATGGAAGGTGCAAAGTGGTGTGCTGATAGATGATTGTGGAGTTTGTCATGTACAAGCTGGCGTTGGAGGTTCACCTCCTTCTCTTTGTACTGAGCGTCTGTTGGACTTGATTCAACTGGCTGGGTTTCCGGAGGCACAGGGTGGTATGCAGCCGGGAGGCGATAGGGGGTACTCCGTGACTGATCAGGGCTTGCCTCCGCCAGCGCCTACTTTTTAGGGAGCCTTCATTTGCTTACCTTCAGATGTACTTCTGGAGGCTGCACTCTTTGCTCTTTTGTAGGCTGAAGTGTTGGCAACCTCCGGACCACTTTCATGTCTTGTGGTAGCAGGTTAACTGGGTGGAGTGGCTAGATATCTTGACCCAGAGTTTGTGCATTCTAGTATAGCAATTAAATATGTGCGTTTGCACGTTGTTCCTGTTATAAGCAAGGCGCAATGAGACTTATTAGTTGTAAGCATAAAGTTGAATAATAAATGATCTTGCTTTACGTATTGCCTCCGCTTTGGAATAATAAATGATCTTTTCGGTTCCTGAACTTAATTTTTTATGATTATATTGCCTTCGTTTTGGAAGGTGTATGATGCGGAGGTTGCTTGACTTTGTAAACTCATACCTATGTGTGTGTTACCTCCGCTTGTTTTAATATTGTATTTCGGAGGTCACTGCTGCTGAGTGTGATGTTGCTCACTTTTTGAGCTACCGGTGCCTGAGTTGGTTCACAGGTCTTTCTCCGATTCGCTTCACAACTTATGGTTGCGATTGCCTGCCTCGATGCCTGATATGCCAGGGCTTTTTCGAGGGCTTTTGGTGTTTCGCGGAGGTTGCTTCATGCCTTCCCATTTTTCT
Source organism: Bothriochloa decipiens (assembly GCA_023333625.1). Taxonomy (NCBI): domain Eukaryota; kingdom Viridiplantae; phylum Streptophyta; class Magnoliopsida; order Poales; family Poaceae; genus Bothriochloa; species Bothriochloa decipiens. The sequence continues at coordinate 2,655,381 of CM041647.1, forward strand.
TAATGGTGGCATGAAGTGACCTTGTAAATCATGAATAGTTGTCGAATATTGCAGCCGCGGTGTAGGCTGCTTTCGACTGTTCCGGGTATTGTTTTTTGGGGCCCTCTTTATATATTCAGAGGTTAATTACATGCGGTTTTGCCTCATTAAAAACCTCACCTCTGATTTGGAGCCCCTTTTGTGAGGAAAAGAGTGCAAGTCATTTTTGCAGAAAAAGTAAATTGCAGGAATTTAAATCTACGGACCTCACTTATAATACTACGGAGTCCTTACATTCTATGTAGTATTTTCTAAGGCTATCAATGTTTCAGGAGTGAGTTGACATTCTTCCTTCTGCATCTTGTAGATAAAATGACCCATTCCTTCCGCCTTGCTTGGATATGAACGGTCCTTCCCATTTTGGCTGTAGTTTCCCTGTGTTTTGAATGTTTGGCCTCCGTCTCATTACCCAGTCGCCATCTTTAATGTTTTTAGTGACCATTTTTCTATCCCTCCATTTTCTGGTTTGGTCTTGATATTTCTCGATGTTGTCAATTACCTCTAGTCTGTATGCTTCAGTCATCTCTTTGGTGTATTCTTCATCTTTTACGAGGTTCTATTTTATTACGCGAAGGCTCTGGTATTTGATCTCCTCTGGCATCATTGCTTCTTCTCCATACAGTAGCTTGAATGGAGTGAACCCGGTGGCTCTTGATAAGTTTGTGTTGTGAGACCATACCACCTTCGGTAGCTCTTCTACCTATTTGCCCTTTTTGTGATTCAACAATGTCTTGGAGATTGCTGAGAATATGATTCTGTTTGACATTTCCACTACTCCATTACTTTCTTGGTGATAGACTGATGCGAAGGTTATTTGCATGCTGATGCTCTTGCAGAATTCTTTAAACTTGTCTAAATCGAATTGTTTTCCATTGTCGACTGTGAGTGTCCTTGGAACCCCGAATCTGCAAATTATGTTTTGCCAGAAGAATTTTTTGACGGTTTCTAAGGTGATTGTTGCAAGTGGTTTGGCTTCTATCCATCTTGTGAAGTATTCTACTGCCACTACTGTATATTTGCTTCCGCCCTGAGCCGGGGGTAATGGGCCTATGAGATCCATTTCCCATCGCTGAAGTGGCCAGACTGGAGGTATTAGCTGTGATTGTCCTCCTCGAGACGCTTGGTGTGGTGCAAAACTCTGGCATGCTTTGCAAGTTGTTACTATGTGCAATGCGTCCTTAATATGGGTTGGCTAGTAAAATCCTTGCCTCATTGCCTTTCCTGAGAGTGCTCTGGGGCCAATGTGCAATCCACACATTCCTACGTGAATATCCTATAAGAGGTCTTTGCCTTCTGACTCAGTGATGCACTTAAGCAATGGTTGGACTATGCCTTTCTTGTATAGAACTCCGTCTATTATTGTGTAATTCTTTGCCTGTACGGCCAATCTTGCTGCACTTGTTTCATCTGATGTCACATGGACTCCATTGATATAATCAATTATTGCTTTCCTCCAATCCTCCATGTTTACTAGGAGTACCTCCGCAAAAGCCTTAGATGTTTTTGTAGTAGCTGGCGATGTCAATTCTTGGAAGAAGGTTCCTTTGGGTACCTCCGTTTGATTTATCGCTGCTTTGGCTAACTCATCTGCCTCCGTGTTATCCCCCCTTGGGATGTGCTTTAGGGTAAAACCCTAGAATCTTTTTTCTGGACCCCTGATTACTTCTAGGTATGCGGCTAACTCTGGGTTTCCTCTGCCTCCGTGTTATCCCCCCTTGGGATGTGCTTTAGGGTAAAACCCTAGAATCTTTTTTCCGGACCCCTGATTACTTCTAGTTATGCGGCTAACTCTGGGTTTCTGGCAACATAGTGTTTCTCTACTTGTCCTTTTACTATCTGGAATTAGTTCTAACCATGATGTATTTTGCACCAAGTGCCTTGGCCTTACTGAGCCCAGGATTACTCCTTCGTACGCAGCATTGTTGGTTGCTTTGAAGCATAGTCTTGCTACGTATTTTATTTTGATGCCCGATGGTGATATTAGCACTACGGAGGCTCCTGCACCTTGGATGCCCTATGCACCATCTGTGTATAGTATCCATATTGAGGCCTCCGCTTTGTCTTCTGTGTGCTGCGGAGATATACATTCTGCCAGAAAATCTGCAAGTGCCTGTTATTTAACTGCTATTCTTGCTATGAATTTGATGCCAAATTGGGAAATCTTTGTTACCCATTTGCCGATTCGTCTTGATGCTTCTTTGCTGCCCAAGATATCTATTAGCGGTTATGCTATTGGGACTAGGATCTCGTGCTCTTGAAAATAGTGCTTGAGTTTTCTTGATGCTGTGACTTGCATATGCTATCTTTTCAACCTCCAAATATTTCAACTTTGCTCCCTGTAGTGCTTCTGATACGTAGTATACCGGCTGCTGGACATTTTTTTTGTCGACGTCTTTCTCTTGTACTAGGACTGCACTGATTGCTCCCGTGGAGGCTGCAACATACAGTAATAGAGTTTCCTCCGCATCTGGTGCTATGACCATGAGGTCTTTAGTCATGTAATTTTTGAGCTGCTTGAATGCCTCCGACTGCTCCTTGCCCCATTCAAATTTGTCTGCGGCTTTGAGTGTTTTGAAAAATGGCAGACTTTGTTCTATGATTTTGAGATGAATCTATTGAGTGCTGCTATTCTGCCTATTAGCCGCTGGACATCTTTCTTGGTGGCTGGTTCTCTCATAGTCAACACCACTTTTGTTTTATCTGGGTTTGCTCTTAGCCCTTCTGGGCCAACAATGTACCCGAGCATTTTCCCTTTGCTTACTCCAAAGATACACTTTTCTGGGTTTAGCTTCAACCCTGCTTCTCAGAGATTGGCGAATGTTTCTTTGAGATCATCTAGGTGGTCTCTGGTTTGTATGCTGATCACTTCCAAGTCATCGACATAAGCTATGATGTTCCTTCGGAGTTGAGCCCGCAATACAATCTGGATCATTCTCGGGAATGTTGATCCTGCGTTTTTTGAGGCCCTCTAGCATCCTGACAAAATAGTAGGTGCCAAAGGGTGTTGTGAAGCTTGTTTTTTCTTCATCCTCCTTTCTGAGCCATATCTGGTGATATCCTGAGAAACAATCTAGCAAGGAAAACGTTTGCAACCTGCCGCTTTATCGACTAAACCGTCTATCCTTGGTAGTGGAAAGGGATCTTTCTTTCATGCTTTGTTGAGGTCTGTGAAATCTATGCACATTCTTATCTTGCCATTTTTCTTTGGGACTAGAACCACATTTGCTAGCCATTCTGAGTACTTTACTTCTCTAATGACCTTGGCGTCCAGCAGTCTTTGCACCTCCACCTTTGCTACGATTATGCGCTCTTCGGACATCTTCCTCTGTTTTTGTTTTCTGGGATTGACATTTGGGTTTAGGTCGAGAATATGCTCGATCACGCCTGGACTGATCCCTTGTAGATCTGATGATGACCATGCAAACACGTCCTTGTTTTTTGCAAATAATTGTAACAGGTCTTTCCTCTCTTCTTGCGATAGGTTTGCTCCTACTGTTACTTTTCTGTTTGGGACTGCTTCTTCTAATGGTAACGTTATTATGTCCTCTTGGTCTGCCATGTTGGTCTCTCCCCCGGGCATATCCGGAGACTCATCTATTGTTACGGTATTGATGTTCCTGTGTGCTTTGTAGATTGCTCTCTCTATGTTCCTTGCTTCCTTTTGACTGCCCCGCACTGTGATGATTCCATGTAATGCTGGCATCTTCATGCAGAGGTACCCCATATGTATTGCCACATTGAACTTGTTTGTGAATCCTCTTCCCAGTATCGCATTGTACTGGTAGTAGATGTCTACCACATCAAAAGTGAGGTACTCTGTCCTGGCACAGTCCCCATCTTTGAATGATATTGGTAGTGATATCTTGCCTAGGGTATTGATCTTCTTTCCACCGAATCCAATCAGTGGGGTGTCCGGTGGCTGCAGCTGGCTCCTGCTGAGTTTCATTTGGTTGAATACATTGGCAAAGATGATGTCTGCTAAACTCCCGAAATCCATGAGTATCCTGCTTACTTCCCAGGCTGCTATGTTTGCCTTTATGACCATGGCATCTGCGTGCGGATAGCTTTCGACTTGGAGGTTGTGCTCTATAAATTCTATTGGCATCTTGGACCATTCTGTTGATCTGTAAGCACCCTGGACTGCCACATTGTTTACTAGCTGAAGGTGGTCCTTCTTTTGCTTTTTCATTTCGATCTCTAATGTTGAGCCTCAGGCTATAGGTAGTATCATCCCAATGGTTGGCAAGGTGGAGTGTGGATTTATTTGGTTCTCCATCAAAGGCTCTGCCTTTGGTGCCACTGATGGTAATGGGGCATACTGCGGAGGCGCCGGTAACGCCTCGTACTGTCTTTGCTGGTCTGTCGGAGGTGTTTGCACCTGTGTTGATTCGATGAATGTTATATGTGGAGGTCTTGGGTTGATGTAAGTTAGGCCGCTTTCTGCCCTGTGCGGAGTGTAACAGTGGTGTTGCCCTGTTTGTTGATACGCTGGTCTCCAGGCTGGTAGTAATGCTGGATAGTACTGGTGGGCTAGGTTTTGCTGCGGTATTGGTCCTGGACCATATCCTAGGAAACTTGGGTTGTATTGCTGATGGAGTTGCGAACCGAGAGTGTGATTTACCTCTCTGCTACCTTGCTGTTGGGGCTACAGTTGTGACTATTTGCTTTTCATCCTGTCAAATGTCTCTTGGGCCTTCGGGCAATCCCGTGTGATGTGCCCTTTGTCCTCTCCGTAGAAGAGGCAGTATGGCTTCTTTGGTTTCTGGTTCTCGCTCCAGTTCTTGGACTTGTTGCTTTTGCTGTAGCCCTGCCCTCCTTGATTTCTCTACTCGTAATTGGCTTCTTTTTTGTCCTGAGCATTCGGAGGCTGGCTACTCTGCAAATTGAAGACTTGTTTCTTCTATTTCTGGTATTATTGTCTTTGTTGGTTCCTGCTATCTCTTATGCTGCCATTATTTGAGAACTATTTACTTTGACTATCCGCTTCTTCTAATCTTTTGCGGAGGTCATTGTCGGACCTACAGTATTTTTCAAACTCCTCGTGCAGCTGAGCCATTGTGGCTGGCTTCTTTCTTGCCGAGTGACTAGCGAATGGGCTGATCCTGAGTCCTTTGATTGCTGCTTCTATGGCTACCCCATCAGGGACATCTGGTGCTTTAGCCAGGAGGTGTAGGAATCTCTGATAATAGTCTCTGAGGGGTTCGCCCTTGAGGTGCTTGTTGCTGAACAAGTCTGATGATGTTAGCGACTCGCTCGTGTAAGCTTTAAAGTTTGCCAGTATCTGGTCCTGTAGGTTCTCCCATGAGTATACAGTGCTTGGCTTCAACATTGAGTACCATGCCAGTGCATCTCCTTCTGCTGCAGTCACAAATGATTTAGCCATTACATGATCGTTGCCTCCTGCAGGGGCTACTGCAGCTTTGAAACTCATTATAAACTGTCTCGAATCTGAATTGCCATTGAATCTTGACAGAGACACAGGTTTGTAACTTGGAGGCCATGGTGAGCTTTGTAGACCTTCGGACAGTGGTGACTTTGGGTCAAAGACTATTGATGGTGTGGGTAGGCTTGGAATTATGGTGTGCGCAGCTTGCGCGTTTATAGCTGGGGGACGACTTGTTGTGATTGGTTGAGCAGTCTCTAATGGACTTGCTGCCGAAGGTTGCATGCTCTGTATTTCTGCTTGCAGAATGGCCATTTGCTGCCTTATCTCGTCTGCTTGACGCGATGATTGTATTGTTCTTTGGGTAGCGGCTTGCTGTGCCTTAACTTGTCTCTTTCGGCTTCCATGCGGCGCATCTCATCTCTTAGCCTGGCCAATTCATCTTCTTGGTTCTGGGTGGGCGGATGCTGCTTAGTCGGGTCCCCCCTTTGCACGGTATTGTTGTTTTCGTCGTCACCTCCATCCACCGGTGCGGAGGCATAGTAGCTTCGAGTGTTTCTTCTTGGTCTCCCACGAGCAGAGGTTTGTGGTACCTCCGCCTTGGCTGTAGTACGTCTCCTAACGGAGGTCCTGTTCTTTGGTGGCATCTGCGGGTGTTATCTCCGGCCAGACACAAACGGTGGGCGCCAACTGTTGGAACTGGGTTCCGGCAGGTTTAGAGTAGGGTGAGAAGATGGTAAGACCAGGGTCAGCTCTCTATCAATGATGAATGAGGGAATACGAAATAGTGGGCCTAGTGGTAGGTGGTGTTGCAGTTACCAGAGGACAATTGCCCTAACTACACAGGAGGCGTCGCCTTTTATAGTGACTGCCCAATGCTAAGCCAGAAATACGATCACACCCCTACCAGGAGCCTTGAAACCCTAGAAAACAACCCTATTACATGTAGGCCCCCCGGAGGGCAACGCGGTCCTTTCCTTACAGCCGAGGCCCAGAGACGCGGCCCGCCAAATCTTGGGGTAACGGCCCAACAATGCTTTAGATTATGGTATGGACGTGACACATGGGCCGAGGCGCTGTCCTGGCGAGCCTTCAACATCGCGTGTCCTAGCCTCCGCTTCAGTCTGCCCAATGGGCGGAGGCTCCCCCGGAGGTGCCTGTTCCCCGCCGCCAAGAGTAATCTCTATGAACGAGGAGGGTGGTCCCGCCGGACCTCCGCGACTATTGGAACTGGCGTCCCGGACCTCTGCCGTCGGACGCCTTGTGGCCTCCGGCGTAGATAACCTCGCGGAGTTCCCACCCTCGGAGGCCACCTCACCCGCGAACCTGAACACATACAAGCACGAGAGACACCCGGGTCTGTTGATTAGGCTCAAATCAAAGGTGAGAAACCCCACTGCCTCGGGGCGCATCCCCAACAATATCAAAAATGTCTGAAGATGCCCCTTATCGATATAATCGGAATCATAGTCAAGTGAGCAACCCATTAGCAGATACATATCTTTCATCTTATGTTCTGAATGAATTGGATAAATTGCTAAGAGATGCAGGAGATACCTTATCCCATTGTCATTTGCCACTACCAACAGAAAGCGTCTCTTCAGGAAATAGGCTTCTACTAGATGAGTTGAATTATGACTTGCCTAATATGGCTGCTACATTAAATGACAATATATCAAGGCTAAACAGTAACCAGAAAGATGTTTTCGATGCTATTCATAACTCTGTGATGAATGATGAAGGCCGGACTTTTTTTTGTTTATGGGTATGGAGGAACTAGGAAAACTTTTTTGTGGACTACATTGCTTAGTTCTGTAAGAAGCCGAGGGAAAATTGCATTGGCAGTTGCATCATCAGGAATTGCTGCCCTGCTACTACCAGGTGGTCGAACCCCTCATAACCGTTTTAAACTTCCATTGGAAATTTCCCAAGAGTCTACGTGCACTATACCAAAAGATACACACTTGGCAGAACTTATTCAGAAAACCTCCCTTATTGTTTGGGATGAGGCACCTGTTAACCATAGATACTGTTTTGAAGCATTGGATCGTACTCTTAGAGATGTATTATCAGACACAAGGCAAAATTCAAATGGCCTGCAGTTTGGTGGTATAACTTTTGTTCTTGGCGGAGATTTTCAACAGACACTTCCGGTACTCCAGAATCCAACCAAACAACAAACTCTAAGATCCTGCATTGTTAATTCTTACATATGGAAAGAATGTAAACTTCTTCATTTAACCGAAAATATGAGACTCAAGTCAGGAAATCTCTCTACATCAGACAGAGAAGAGCTAAGTAAATTTGCTGAATGGCTTCTCAATGTGGGCAATGGAACAGTGCCTTTCGTAGCTGTCCCAAATGAACCTGCCAATTTATTTATAGAGATTCCAAAATCTCTCCTTTTATGCCCTGATTCTAGGAACCTTGATGGACTCATATCATTTGTCTACAACTTAGTATATGAACCAGACAATATTACTACATATTTGTGCGAACGTGCAATTTTAGCACCTAAAAATGAGATCGTATCAGAAATAAATTCTATCATTATTGCTCAGCTAACAACACCTGAAATGTCATTCTACAGTTCAGACTCGATTGATGATAGCACTGCTAATCATTCCACTCTAGAAGCATTATACCCAACAGAATTTCTAAACACCATTTCTATGCCTGGACTTGCTGAACACATGTTGCACTTGAAAAAAGGAGTTCCTATAATGCTTTTACGCAACCTTGATCCATCCAGAGGGCTTTGTAATGGTACAAGGCTCATTGTCACACAATTAACAAACCTTGTGATAGAAGGTGAAATCATAACAGGAAAGGCTACAGGTTCAAGAGTATATATCCCTCGCATTATCATGACATCAACTCACTCTAGGTGGCCTTTCAAATTGAGAAGGCGTCAATTTCCTATTCGCATTTCAGATGCAATGACAATAAACAAAAGTCAAGGGCAGACACTAAGCAGAGTTGGAGTCTACTTGCCATCACCTGTATTCTCTCATGGTCAAATATATGTAGCATTTTCAAGAGTTACTTCACCAAAGGGATTAAAAGTTCTAATTGAAAATAGTCCACCTTATTATGACAATTGCACACACAACATAGTACATACTGAAGTTTTTAGCCAAATTCATATACAAGGGAACTGAATAAGAAATGTGCATTGATGTGCGTCCTACTCACATCCTGCTCTCTCCAATACGTGCATGCTTATTACCATTTATTAATTTTAACTCTTCATTCTTCCGTTTCAGGAACTCCAGCAATGGACTCCACTGCCTCTTAAAAACATCACTCCTGGTAACCAGAACTGCAAAGTCTTTGGACGTCTCCTACGCCTATGGGATGCAATAAACATGCGATCCAAGCTTCCAGATCCTCTCATCAGCATGGATGGAATCCTTTTAGATGAAGAAGTAAGTACACACATGTATTATTATTCATCATTCAATTTCCAAACATAGACATAAGACAATACCAAAATTACAAAAACTCATCTATTATTGTGCTATTGCAGGGCAATATGGTACAAATCATTGTGCCAAAAAAATTTCAAAGCAAATTTCGCCCTGTTCTAACTGAAGGATATGTCTACATTTTTACTGATGTTGCAGCTGTCGATGTAAAAAATAAAACACATATATATCATCACCAGAATTATATGCTCCAATTCAAACACAACACTAAGGTTCACCGACTTGAAACAAGGGGTGCAAATATCCCAAAATTTTCATTCAAGTTTTGTCCATTTGATAAGTTAGAAGACAAGGAAAATAATGCAAAGCCACTGCAAGGTAACAATTACATTTCTACACTTATTTTCCCATTTAATTACCTATAACGTGTTACTCATACTTCATCTTCCTTTTTCCCAGATATCATTGGAGTCATTAGCCATGTTGGACCCTTTGATTATGCAAGCCCCACATCTCCACACAAACTTAGAATAATCAAAATTCGAGACCTAGAGTATGTTCACTTACAGTTACTGCTTCTCAATACCAACCATATACAATTTGTCTCCGCCAATTCTAATCCACATATGTAGGGAAAAAACACAAGAAATACGTCTCTGGGGCAAACATGGTGAAACATTTGATGAAGAAGCAGTAGTTCAAAAATCACAACAAGGCAAAGTAGTTGGTATTTTCTCTGGTATCATAGCAGCAACGTTTTTAGGTAAATACTTAACACATCCCTTGGAAAATATGGTACAAAAAGAAAAACTAAAGTGACAATGCATATGACCAACATACTGACAGGTAATCTACATGCAACATCGACCTCTGCAACAAAATATACATTAACTTGGATATAGATGAGGTTAAGAAGTACCAAACCAGGTCAGTTCAAATCCTTCCTCTGTATCAAAGTATATGTTTACCCTATCTGTAGCCTAATCAAACAAGCTGACATTTTTTGGTCTTCAAATTCTCAAGCTATCAATGGCAATGTCCACCGCTACAACAACAACAACCTCAGGTTCGTACGTTTATCTCCAATTCAAGCAGTAGGGAAACTTTACACGTTAAAGGAAATATCAGATATGCCAGCTTCATCTTTTCAGGTAAACGACACTTCAGCTATACCATTGTTTGTTTAGTTATCCAGAAACTCCTATAATATATCCTTACTACTGTTAATTTTCCCCAAAACTTAGGGAGGAGCTACCTACAGTACCACTGCAAAAGTACTTTCTATAATAGCATCAGCTAAATGGTACTACAAAGGGTGCAAACATTGTGAAAAAGGATACAACAATATTTCAGACACAGCAACAAGTTCTTGCAGAAATTCATATCCAAAGCCATTGTATCATCTCTACTTATAAAGCATCTTCTCTCACATTTACACCTTCCTCTCCATCTTACTAACAAAAATTACATGCTACAGGTACAAGATTCCTATTACACTTACAGTGACTCAGGAAATTTGGATACTATTGCTTTCTCTACTGTTGCTGAACAATTGGTTGAGCTTGATGCCTACCAAGCTTCACAAAACATGAAAATTGATCCTGAAGAACATGTGGTCGCCCTTGATAAAGCCATTGGAAAAACCAGGCTATTCCATATAGGAATGAAAGTTGATTCATCCTCCAGGTTTCCCATAAGTTATTACATTAAAAAGAGCTTCCCAGTCGACAATGCACAACTTCATCCGTCTACAGAGGTTAGACAATCTCCATTTATTCACAAATTATAACTTGCTGCTCTGTACCAAACTAACTGTCAAATCTAACTTGGACCATTGTCTGTTTACAGTCATCTTCAGGGAAACCACAAATTAGCCATCCATCTTCAAGCTTAAATGTCCAGAGGTTTGCCTTCACACAACATAACATAATTCAAATTAGAATTCAAAATACAACATCTGTCCACAAATACTAAACTATAATTTCATACTTTGCAGTACAACTAGACATACTCCAGGTGACTCCGACAATAATACACCTTCCTTTGGCCAGACAACCAATATTGACACACAGATAAATCAAACCAAGTAACGATTTCAAAATTATTTCTTATGTATTCATTTCTTCTGATAAATTTCATGTTGAAACAAGATATTTTTCTCCACAGCAACCAGGCCAAAAGAAGACTTGAATTTTCAGGAGATGATGCAGCCAACAATGACAGGTATGAAAAACAGTGATCCTATTATTTTAGCTTACAACATCTCAAAACTACGAAATATCCATCCAACAGGGAAGAAGCACCAAAACTTCCGGAACCACAGAGTCATCTTCATGCTCCCAAAAGACACAAGGAGTAAGTCCTCTAAAAAATATGACACCTATGAGATATACCATTCTTACTTTTTAACCTCAAACAGCATAGCAGATAATAGTCCTTCACCGAGCATTGAGAAGAGCATTTGAGAAGGACAAGACAACATATATACTACAATAACATAGGTACATCAATCTTCATATTTTCATTCTTGCAGTTACCTTAAGTAAAAACAAAATTAACCATTTCAAAGAATAATAATGTTTTATTCCTCAATACATGCAGGACATCGTCATACAACCTTCTCACGCACTGGAGCGCTACTATCTTATTATAAAAAGTTGTCCTATTAATACTTTTGAATAATAAGTTATCTCCCTTATATGGAATATTTAAATGTTTTCATTTCTACAGTTCCTTCCTACTACTGATACAATATGAATAATAAGATATCTCCCTTCGGAATGAATTCTATTTACTTCCATACTCTATGGAATATTTAAATGTTTTCATTTCTACGGTTGCTTCAAAATTTGACATACATCCTTCTACAAAATCTCCGCAGCAATGCGCGGGGTATCACCTAGTAAATACTAGTAGCCATGCACGTGCGACACGCACATGCCTATAGGAAAAATATTTTTTATAAATAAATAATAATAAATGTTAATAAGATAATTCCTATTCCAACAAATTGATTAGTCTATATTACTGTTTCATATTAGATGACGATCCATTTTCAAAAAAAAGATGATGAATTAAATTATGAAACTACTAAATTCCAAATTTATCAAACAAAAAGACTAAACATTAACATTAATAGGACCTGATTAGGCATTTTAGCTTTGCAAGTGGATGCAACTCGTTTTTGGTGCATGCTTAGCTCTATGTTCTCATATGTCGCTAGAAGCAATCCTCTTTGTACATTCGACCTGCTGGAAATAGAGACGACAACACAGATTATTTGCACATGTATAACAAGTGCAAAGTTATTAACAGCATATCGAAAGAATACATAAAGAAATCGATTACCTTTAAAACATAATTGAGATTTTCCTCAATGTGTCCTTGGTGGTAAAATTGGTAAGTCCCAAATAATACAAATATGAACTCCATTTTAATAAAATACATCAGTTAAGGTATTCATGAACAGATCATTCTAATTTAGAATCCTGTAAATTTATTTATCATCTACATTATGAACAATGGATGAGGAGGGGCAGCCAAGATCCACATGGATCTCATTGGTGCCATCAAAATACCATGACAACAGTCCCTGAAAAAATGGTGTTCCACTACATGTCACTACATTTGTTCTATTAATGCCTATACATTTATCTCACGTGCCCATTTTAGTAAAAGAAACTTAAGGGTAACAAATTTAAGGGCAACAAAAAAAATAAAATTTATCAAATAATAAATTTAAGGGTAACAAAAAAGTTGACATCATAGTCTAATCAACCATACTTTTAGCACCATTTAAGGCTCACATAGCCTACAAATCAAACTTAGCTCTGAAAGAAATGCTTGAAGATTTTCAAGATGTTTCCATTTTGTTTTCCTAGATATGCTGAAACTTTGCACAAATTCTTCAGGTTGGCGTGCTAAATAGAGTTAAAATTAATAAATATGACAGTTTCAATATAATTTTTTATCATTGTGTTGAAGAACTGTTCACTGCATCTATAATGAAGGCCATAGACCCAAATTATGCATCATCACAGACCAATCACTCACCATTCAAGTTCACAGCAACACCATCTTTGTTTTGGGGAACCAGTTCCTTGCCAAACCTGCATGACAGTAAATTGTAAACGATTTTATTAGAACTGGTATAAATGGTTTAACCATAAAAATTATGTTTGAAATTCAGATAGCAAAAGGTTGTAATAGGGAAGGTGTTAGTGCAATTAACCATTACCAAAAAAAATCGATGCTATTAATGCTTGGCAGACCTTCATGACATTATTGTAAAGGATTTTAGAACTGGTTAATAGTTTAACCATAAAAATTATATTAGAAATTTGGATTGGCAAAAGGTTGTAAATATGAAGCTTTGTTACCAATTTAGCCTTTCTTTATCATGCATGGTTAAGTAGCTTGAGAAGACATTAGTGCAATTTACCATTATCAAAATAGTTGACGACATTAATCCTGTTCAAATGACTTGTTACTTTCCTGTGGAAAAAGTCAAAATAAGTTACTAAAAAGTCACAGCAAAACACAAAAACTCTCATGCATATAATGCACTGACCTAGTGGATCATTCAAATACTTTAGTCACAAATTAGAGTAAGCGTTCCTTTGACTGCATATAACACCAGACATTCATATATAGAGTGCAATCAGTCTTCGACCAATATGGTACATTGAACAAGAGGAACCAAGAACCAACTATTTGCATGCTAATTTCACTTTAGATTATTATTATTAGACAAAAACAAATGCATAATCCGAAAAAATGAGAGGATGTACCTAGTGTTCTGTCCTGTCACTCTGTCAGGTTGTCATCAAACCAATTCTGGAACTTGTAGGTTCCATTATTGAACCAAAACCGCAACAAGGGAAAGATATATGAATTACACTTGTTGATACCGCATGCAGCAAAATTAAAGGAGTGGTAGAACCTTTAACTGCGCGGCAGCACCGCAGCTGATGCTATACTCGATGGAGTAGATCAACAAACTTGGGCTAACATGCTATGTAATATAGAAAGACGGCCTAGGCTGTATGAATTCAGGAAACGATACAAGTTACCAGATCGATGTTGTACATAGAACAGAGTTAGAGCATGCAATGGCTGGTGCAAGTGTATGAATCCGCCGCCACTGCCATCATCGTCTCTTGTTCTCACGCGAGCATCAATCCATCAGTCCACGTAATGACTAATGATAGACTGATTCATGTAATTAGCCATGCATATACATGCATAAAACTAAATAATCAAAGAATACTTTTACGATGCGCCTACCGTGGCCAGAAGTGTCCGCGATCTCCTGACAGCGGGAGGCCTGCTGGCAAATCGGGCGGATCCTATGGTTCTCGTCGTCGCTGCGCCTGCTCAACCTGCTGTGCATCGTCGCGTGGAGTAGTTTCGCAGAAGATGGCCTCCGTCCATGTCGATGTCCATGGGTGAGAAAGGGGCGGTGTGGACCGGGAAGGATCACCGCCCACGCCACCGGACGCCGCGAAAGACAGAATGAACCCCAACGAAGCAATCCCGGCAGGACGCGCCCTGGTGGCCGACCCGGTCTTCCTCCGCACGCAGCGGCATGTTGCCCGAGCCCGAGGGCCGATCGTCGCAGTCGCAGTACGCCTCGGTCATAGACATCTTCGTCCAGTGCGACACCCGACCGGCCCAGAGACCCGCACGCCGCCGTTGGTCCCAGCGCCGGTGCTCGGACCACGGCCGCAGCGCCGGTTCCTCACCTTCTTCATCCGCGACGCTGGCAGCGACGACATCCACGACGATCCCAGTCCGTCCTCTGGTAGCGTGCGACAGCCTCCTCCTCGTAAGCAACTCCCCTAGGCGTTCGCAGCCCTAACTGCAAGGCGTCCCAGATGGGTAGGCACGGCGCCCTCAGATCGAACTGATCGAGAGCCGGAACCGCCATGCACTTTTCCTCTCCGACGAGTCGCGGGATGTGTTTTGCGCGGGGAGGCGCCTGGTCTGCGTCTCTACGAGTCGCGGTGCAATGTGTTTCTATTCCAAGGATCGATGTGGAGGGAAACACGCTGTCAGGTAAGGACGTTCCATCGGGATAACCGTTGGATGAACACTCAGGACGTATCGAACGGTTGAAATTTGGGATGGATGCCCCCCAATTCCTTCGCTCTTTTATAGTATAGATAGATTGACGTTCAAGGCTGTTAGCGTCCCGTCTTTCCTTCCCTCCTAGCAATTGATCAGTCTCTTTGGAGATCCACAACAAAGGGCGGCTCTTATATATAGCTGAGCTACATATATATTACGTGGTGTGTATGTATGGTCTCCCATCCTCATCCTTTTAAATGGCACCACTCCTTTTTGTTATATCGTTTTGTTCTTGCCCCATCCACTACCGGAAACGCCAACTTTGCCGACGGCTTTAACGTTTGCCGACGGCCAAGGAACAAGCCGTCGGCAAAGACACCTCTTTGCCGACGGCCATGTGACGCTGTCGGCAAAGAAGACTATGCCCAAGGCCTAGCCGTCGGCAATGAAAAGCCGTCGGCAAAGACAACCTATGCCGACAGCCGGGCCGTCGGCAAAAGAAATATTTGCCGACCGCTGGGCCGTCGGCAAACACAACCGTCGGCAAAGGCCACTTTGCCGACAGTTGTACCGTTAGCCTGTCGGCAAAGGCCAAGCCGTCGGCAGAGATCGCCACGTGGCAGTCGCACAGCCTGCCACGGCCACCGTCTTTGCCGACGGCCGCATGGCCAGGCCGTCGGCAAAGGAGCTTTGCCGAGGGCCATTCCTATGCCCTCGGCAAAGAATTTTTTTTGATTTTTTCTTTCCAATTTTTTTCTGGTGCATTCCTACACTAAATAGAACCCAACTTCAAAAGTTGGGCAAATTTTGAGTTTTTTGCTATATTTCATTATTTATTTTTATTTCTTTGAATTTTTCCGGCAACTCCAAGTTTGAACTGCAGGTACATGAAATAATGGAATTTATTGATTGTAAAAAGTATATTCATGATGTTCGGAGTTTGTAGAGGCCGTATCCAGGGCCTCGCATCAAATTATGACCATGTTGGCGTCGTAACATGACGAGTTACGTGCGTGAAAAGTGTTTTTTATTATATAAAATCCAAACGAAGTCCGAAAATCACAAAACTTAACGAGGTTTCATGTTATCGCATGTGGAGGCTATGATAAAAATTGGAAAATGTTTAGAGCAAGTTACGCCGCCGCCCGCCGGCAACCCGGCCTGCCCACGTGGCCCCACCCGCCGGCGCCCTGGCCCGCCCGCCCTGCCCCACCAGCCGGCGCGCGCACCGCCGCCCGCCGCGCCCCG
>CM041647.1:2671947-2733224 GCA_023333625.1 Bothriochloa decipiens
GACAGTTGCGGAGCATGGAAGCTCACCTCATCTACGCATCCTTAGGTGGGATTAGGACCTATCCTTCACCTATTAGATGGTAGGAACGCCTTGTAGATGCAGATGCTGTTTTTGTTACTCATTTACATTGGCGCATGACAGAGGATGGCTAACCGAGAGTGGATGTACACGGGGTTCGCAAGTAAGAGCCCAGAATGGGTTAGGGGGACAGATAACTTCCTGAAGGAAGCATTTGGCCCAGCTATTGCTAAAGGGTCAGTTCGGATGCCGTGTCCTTGCACCAAGTGCAAGAACTAGAAAAAGAAAGACTACAGTCACATGTACATGATTGGGCAAGTTGAAATTCGACAGGATTCCAAATATGAAGAAGACGATGTCTATATTGTGGCTAACCGAGACACCACACAAGTTTATTACCTCCCATGGGCGTGCCAAAAAGACAAGAATCTTGCGGGTTGGAGCCTTGTGCAGTTGGTATCGCGGCATGGTAAACCGGCTGTCCCAAACGAGGATGATTACAACTTTGACCCAACGATAGATGAGTTCTATCAACCTGAGGGGCTAGAAGGTAGTTTGGAGATAGACATTCTTTCACTGATGGGTATGAAAGTAAACAGCGGCATCAATGAGGACGAGGGTGATGAGGTGCATGATGCCGAGGACTTACGAATCCTTGATGAGTGGCAAATGAAGCGCCTGATGAGAGAGTACGATGACGATGGAGAGCCTAATGACGATGGAGATGACGATGACGATGGAGATGAAGCCCGACACTTAAGAGAGCTCAACAATATTGATAGTGATGATGACAGTAGTGATGACGAGTACACGCCAGCCATATTGCCGTTTGCGGAGATAATTTCTAATTCATGTAATACTATAGTGTTAATATTATTACCTTGCAATTATTTTTCTTTACAAGTACTTGTAATGTATTTATGCTAACTACTTCAATCTTTGTCATTGCAGGCACTCGACATGATGCCGGGCGGAAGGCGGCCGCAGCGAACAGGCATCCACTAGCGGTACATGGTCACCAATGCGGAGCCCGTGGCCGCCGCCGCCGAGGACAAGGCGGTCGTCGGTGAGGAGCTTGACGTGGAGAGGAGCACCCATCATCGCACGTCATCGAGGAGGCTATTCCAGGATGCCCATCAGGAGATGACGACGACGACCGGTGACGGTGACGGTGACGATGACGGTGACGGTGACGGTGACGACGACGACCTCTGCGGAGACGATAGGGACGACGAGCATACACCAGACGCCTTGACTTCCTCAGCTTCGAGCAAGCCCTATGTGCGCGGGGCCTCGTCGCTCCCTGACCCTCCGCTCCTCAGCCGTCACGCGGTGATTTGACCCATGGGCAAGATGTAAGTAACCATTGTTGATTTCACTTGTTGTTCATATGACATGTTGAAATTCGAACTGCAGACTAACAATTGTTGTTAATGACTCGTGCAGGGGCTGGGAAAAGGTGACTGACAGGAAGAGTTCATGCCATGTCAATGGCATCCAGGGCCTCCTGATTAGAAAGCACTACCCTGGCTTGGTCACCATCGACGGTGAGCGGATCGTGCCCGACAAATGGGACCACTTCTACAAGGTCAACGACGAGCATGGCAAAGTCCTTGCTCATAAGATCAAGAGGGAGTTCTGGGTGAGTCTTTGCATCGCACCGCATAACTCAATACTACGCATCCGTTGGACTTTCTTCAAACAATGAAATGATGTTTGATGTCTGTGTGTAGTTGTACTTCAAGTTGGCGGAGGGGCAGGACGAGCAGCGGGCGGGGCGGCAGCAGGAGGCGGTCTACCATAAGTGTCTCAAGGACATGTACCACGAGGCGTGTCTCCAGGCCGTCATCAGCTACTACGCCAACGTGGATCTCAAGGTGGTAAAGAAGGAGTGAGTCAGGGAGATGATACTGGACAAGGAGACCGACCTCACCGAGGAGCAGTACATGCAGGTAATTAAGTAGGAACATCCATTATGATTCCTTACGTGACACATTCAATTCATCTTATGGAATATAAAATACTTGAATGTCATGCAGTGGTGTCCAAGCTGGTGCGATAAGTACGAGGACTGCTGGCACCAAATTGTGCGTGGGTGGTGTACGGACATGGCGTACGAGAAGCGCAAAGAGTGTCGGCAACTTCGCCTGCAAAATCCTCCGGTATCACACCACCAAGGGAACCAGTGCCTCCACGGGTACATGGACACATGGGTATGTTTCTGTTGATCCATTTATTATAGCTCTCAATTGTCACTACTTGTAACCAAGTTTGTGTTTTCCTCGCACAGGGAGACGCATGATGGGCAGGAAATCAACGAGTTCATGAGGTACGCCCATGCTCACAAGGGCAAAGCGTCAGCGGCATCCATCGTCTACAGCTCGGAGGACGGGCCCGAGGCCTACACCAACCCGAACGTCTACAACAAGCTCGCCATGTACACCGCCGCAGGTCTCGAGCACCATGGGCCGACGTTCGACCCCACTAGAGCCGACCTGGATACTGACCTCGTGATGAGGACAGGAGGAGGGAAGCAGCACGGCCGGTACGCTATTGCCGACAGTGCCATCGACCTGTCCTCTGTTCAGACACTGAGCCAAATCAGAAGAGGCGACGCGGAAAGGGGCGGATCACAAATCCCCATAGCGCCTCGGTAGCCGAGCAATGCGCAGATGATGACGGCACTTCAGGTAAGTGCAGTTTCATTCGTCGTTCACTCGTTTCACACATGATGTACCTTGCCTTCAAATACCATCAACCTTGCGGGTGTAATATTGCAGGCCACGGTCGAAAGGCTGCAGGCCAACCAGGTCACCCCGGAGATGTTGCGTCAGCAGCAGGAGGAGGCCCATCAGCAGAAGTTGGTGGCACTTTCGCAGCACTACCAGCGTGCTCTATTGGACCTGACCTGCTACTTTCGGTCCCAGATCCCGGGAACGCAGGAGCCTCCTCCCTCGATCTTCGCTCCACCACCACTTTCAGTTCCAGTTCCAGTGCCTATACCTGTTTCGGTGAGTATATTGTCTGTTGCCTTAGCTTGTGCAACCATCCTGTAGGTACTAATTACATCACTTGGCCTTTGTGCAGGCACCGTTGGCGGGTTCGAACCCGACTCTAGGTGCCAGCCCTCCACTGGGTCCTTCTCCACCGCACGGCTTTCCAGCTTACCCGACCTACTACCCCACGCAGCAGTACCAGTGGCTTCCTCCGGCGTCAGGGCAGGGGTACTCCTCGTGGCCGCAGGCGCAGACGCAGCAGGGGCACTCCGGGCCGACAAGCATTTTCAGACCTACGTAGCAGCAGTGGCACTACGGTACGTCTCCGTAGTCGGGTTGGCCTCCGTTCAAGCAAGCTGGGGGCTCTGGGACTCATGGGGATGACGCACATAGCTAGATGCCTTTACTTCTTGCTTTTGGACCTTCATCGATGAGGTTGTTGCACGTTGGACATGTTTAGCGTATGTTGGACATGTATGGATTCTTATGGCCATGTTATGTGTATTGTGGAGTTCTATCGATGGATTTGATGACCTTCGTGTATGGATTCAGGTTGAAACTGAATTTGATGCTGAAATGTGGTTTATATATGATGAAATATGGCTTATATGATATATATGTGATGAAATGAGGTATAAATGCAAGAAAACAGAAAAATAAAAAAAAATTCCCAGCTTGGCCCAGCTTTGCCGACGGCTGAGCCTGGCCGTCGGCAAAGTGACCAAATCTTTGCCGATGGTCGGCCGTCAGCCGTCGGCAAAGGCCGCCGTCATCGTGCCACTGCAACGGCTGACGTGTCGCCTATGCCGACGGCGGACGTGGCCGTCGGCAAAGCTTTGCCGACGGCCTGCCACATGGCCGTCGGCAAAGGTCGCTTTGCTGACCCTTTCTTTGCCGACGGTCCTTCGCCGACGGCCGAGCTGGCAGGCTATCGACAAAGGCTATGCCGACGGTATAACAGCCTTTGCCGACGGCTTCAGGCCATCGGCAAAGATGGCCGATCCGGTAGTGATACTAGTGCCATACTAACAGAAATCACCGGTGTGAATATTTGCACATTGGGTTCTCATGTAACATTAGTAAAAACTTCTCAATTGTACTTGTAAAATTGACGGTTCGTTAAACCAGTTGTCAAACTATAAAAACTGCCGCCACTGTGGATTTATACTACCAAACCACAAATTCAGCAACACTTGGTTTACTTAGTCAATGTCAGTTCTAGAAACTGATAACCTGAGCAACCATTAAGACTCTGTAGCTATTCTTCTAAACTGAAGCAACCATCATATGAATCCTTCTTCATCCTTATCCCAACCTCTCCTTGAAATGTGCTCCATTTATATCCATGTGAAAAGCACCAACTCCACACATTAACTCCACGTCAATTTTCAAGAAGTAGCCTGCTCCAAGATATATCTCAGGGCCACTATGCACGCGACCAACTGCATTGTTTCCCTGTCGAGCTATGGAAATGCAACACATTGTGTGTAATATCATTTCTATGAATGAGAACCATCTGGAATTCGATATGCTCCGCACAATTCCAGATTTCTCTATATGTATGACACGAGACCACTTTAGTTCAATATCTATCTGCCGGACTTGCTGGCCACAAGACAAGGTTATCAGGAATTTCTTCTCTGATGATCCTCTAGCTGCAGAAGCTGGACGGAAACGGAAAGGTGACCATAGCACATCGGTTACGAAGGGGTCTACTGCAGCAACCTAGCAGATCATGTATTGCTAGAGCTACACAGCTACGAAGGGGTCCAATAATGGACAACTGCATTGGCCCACTGCCCCATCTCTAGATCATGTGTTACTAGAGCTTCATGTCATGGTTCTACACCACAGGTGTACAGGAGGATAAGTGTGTGTGAGAGGTCACGGGTTTGAACCCCCGCGGCTGCAAACCGTGCGATTTTCGCGCATACAATTTTTGTTACTAGTTAATGGCATTTGTTTGCTATTTTTCAAGTTTTTTTTGGTGAGGGTTGCTAAAGAAACAGTCGGCAAAAACTTTGTCGAGTAGCGAACGTCACTATTTTTAGTAGTGAAAAGGCGTGGCTATAATTAAATAACAACAAACATGATCTTTAGCGACCGACAGTTTAACGCTAATACTTATAGCGAGCAATAGCTCGTTACAACCTTTAGCAACCAACTGTTCAACGGTATAAAGACAAGTAGTAACTAGCAATCAATCGAGCTCAATTAATCAAGATTAAAACAAATAATACCTTGTAAAACTCATATACATTGGATGAAACATTCAAGACCAATGCAATATTGTTTCAAGTGTTGTACCTTGTAAAATTTGATATTATACCAAAAGTATGAGCAGCTTAATTTAGAGAAGAGAAGATGCATATCTTATTGCATGGCTCTATGCTCGTGCTCTCGAGCTGACTCGCTCCATGCTCCACCCCCGCCGACCGGGGCCATCGAAGACGAGGCCCCAATTGCTGCCAAACCCAAGCCTGACCATCCACTACGGTAAAATGGTTAAAATGTGAACTCGATCAACTCCATTTTCCAAGTTTGGTGTACTTTCACTTGTGATGATCAATCAATAAAATATCTATCTACAACATACTAATATGGGTTTCATTTTCTATGAGATGACTAGACTGCAAACATTTGAGAGGTTGATGAATTCCATGTGGTTCACCTTATATACTGTTTATGGTGACACCTCAGTTGTTGTACTTTCACTTGTGATGATCAATGCAATATTGTTCTAGCTTTCACCTACCTCACCTTATATACTGTTTATTGCACTTGCACCAAGTCTCCCATCTCTAATGTTGTAAATTGAAACAGCGATAATATAATTCTTCTAGTTCATATCCAAACTTTACCTTAACATCTCCTCCATATATAGCCTTGTGAGACGGACCAACTTCCGCATTCCACACAAAATTGTTCGCACCCCTAGCTGCAGCCCTGCTACATGGTTCTCAGCACCATTACTGTTTGGCCATGCGCCTCACGCCCTGACACCACACACACTCAACAGCATCTGTGGCACAACGTCTGGTTCCCATCACATTTTACCTATGCTAAAGCAAGACATCTGGAATTGCATGTCTGCAGAGCAGTCCCACAAATGTCTCTGTGCTTCATACAGGCACTGTTAGAAATAATCATGACTTGAATTAGTTTTAAGTCTTTGCATGTAGCATATAGATCTCACGTTATGTGTTAACGTGTATGTGTTAGTTGTGGCTGCACACGTGATGAGTTCACGTTGGCCGGAGTCATTAGGCTGCATGTAGTTTGTTAGGATTGCATAGTCGGTTCGGTTGATGGCCAAGTCTTCGACGTGTGGCGACGGAGGCAGGATGCGGCATGCACAGACGACACAGCGAAGCTGGAGACCGAGTCTCGTGGAGAGCAGCGGCTCTGCATGGAGTTCGGAGTGGGCCACCAAGAAGCGTTCGTGCGCATGGTGACTGGCTTGGTAGTTGCGTGGGTGGTGCGTTGTCATGGCTATAAAGCCGGATGTAATCGTTGTGTCTAGTACACGAGTCATATTTGCTTTTGATCAATAAAGCCAACATACAGGCCGTTCGGCGGCCGGGGCGTTCGTCGCCGGCAATACTTGTGTCTACTGTTCATCTTCCACCTCCGTCTCCTCTCGTGTGTGCGCGTGTGAGTGCAGTCCGTGCTCCGGAGGTCTAACAGGCACTCAATCGTTTTCCTAGTGTCAGGCTGGAGTATGGTTTTGAGCCTGATGAGCAAGACAAGGAACAGAGGGGCGCTCAAGATGGCAGCGACAATGCTGCAATGGCTAGCTACAGCCTACTGTCACTCGGCCCTGGCACCAGCACAAGCCGAACACGCAAGCGATCAGGAGTGGAGCCGCTAAATATATGTGTCGGGCATGAGTTGAAAAGGAGGAACAATCCAATTGAGAATAACACTCTAAACCTGTCATCGCCATTGCTGCATGTTATCCTCTGCTCCTTCTCTTTTCCCAAGACTACTTCATCTGTCCTCATGATTGCTCTGTTTCCTCCTCATGCACGACCTCATGGAACATGGACCCTGGTGCTCATCCTTGATCGTGCTCCACCTCATGGCTACTACCAGATTTCCAGGGTTCCCGCGGCATCATGGAACATGGACCCTGGTCCTCATCCTTGATCGTGACCTCCTCGTGCTCGATGGAAACGGCCGTCGATTCCACGAGCACGATGCCAAGTGGGGGCAGCACACTTCACCTAGTTGTATCAGAACCGTGTCGCCCATGACTCCATCGTCAGCAAGTGCCTCGTCAACCTAGAGTCAGCCTGAGTCAACCTAGATATCTTCTGTGCAATGACCATGTCGCCGAATTTTAAGCCATAGCCGGAAGTCGAAGCACTCGTCGACGACATCAAGCTCCAAATTCAGAAGGCCGCGAAGCATTGGGGCTGCACGGTGTTTGAAAAACAGACCCACCAGCCAGGTCTGGCAGCCGCGCACTCATCGATCTGCCGGGTCATTTTCTGAAATTGGATTATTGGCGAAGCAACAACTCGTGCTGATATGCTAGCTGCTGCTAGCTAACGGATGAAAATAGAAACACCAAGAGCCCCTCTGCATTTACACTGCAGTCGAAGCTCACTGTCCTCTGTACGAATACAGAGAAAGCATTTCGTCAGTTATTATATATACACAATTCCGCCGGCCTCTTTCCTGGCCAGTCTTAACTCTCAACACACACAGCTCATCACATATTTGCTCTGTTGGTGTACACATAGTGGCATTCTCATACTATGTATTTGCTCCACGGAAAATTAGGCTGGCTTCAGAACTCATGATGTGCCACAAGAAGTTCATCTGTAGAAGTAGAGTTGTAGTGCAACTCCTATATATACAAACACCACCATCTTCCTATCTGAAAACAAATAAACACGCAGCACTACCACCACCATGCATCTTCTCACTGCAATATATAGTCCCCCTGGGCATATCCACAATGCTCTGTCGAATATTATATATAGTTGCTTCGCATGGAAAAGGTTGGTCACAGATAGTAGAATAGGCACGTGAGGCTTCCAGAAAAGTTACCAAACAATATGGATAGATCAACTTGTACTTGTAACGAGATCCAGGAACTTGTGTACCCCGGGGTTGTAGATCTTGTAAAGATGGGAATTGCTGTATATGTGCTGAATTTATACCTGCATGCTTGGGAATACGTGCAACTGACTAGCCTATGGGTTCTATAAATATGCGTCCAACAATCCTAATCTGAACGTCCATAAACAGAAAATTGGGAGAATACATGCAGAATTGATCAACAAAGCGCATTATTCGTATATGAAAACAAAGTGTCCACTTTTATTTGTGGTTAGTAACAGACTACTCGGCTGTTTGCTGGCTACAACTTATCTGCAGCTGCAGCTGCAGCAGCGAGGTAGCAGTAGCTACAGTACATGCAGGCACATTCAGTTAAATAAACCAGAGCATGCAAAGCTGAGTATGTACAAGCATCATCAACATTGAACGCGCAGCAAAAATTAAGGTAGCGGAAATTAGTACAGATACCAGCAGTAGTAAGTCAGAACTACGGAAAACATTAGCACAACAGATTTTTCGCCGACAGTTCATTAAATTTCACCTGTGATAAAAGAGTATCATTGCTGGTTCAAGACATGAGTTAATTGTGATAATTATTTTTACAACTGGTTCCGACCATACTTATTCCGACGGCACTTATAATGACCGTTCAAGTTGATCGCTATATGTTTATAGCGACCGACCGTAGGTCGCTATATGTTTATAGCGACCAGCGACCAACCGTAGGTCGTTACAGATAGGCTGTGGTATAGTGAACATGCCCCAACCAAGAACAGGTATACAATTCAGTTTTGGTGCAGGCAGTATGCTGGTGGTCGGGCCTGCAGGCGGCATTTTGTTTTAGTCGTCATTGAAGTTGCATAGTGTTAAGAACTTAGAAATATATTTTGGCCCATAAATGTTTCATATATTCATGCCTCTATAACGTTGATAGAGTGTTTGGTTTCTCGTCTGACTTTTTTTTTTTGACAGATTGTTTGGTTTCTCGTCTATAACTTTTATTGTTAAGAGTGGCTTGAAATCCACCCAAGCTGTGCCAAAAAATTATGATTCTCAATTTTTTTATTAACTTCCATGCAAACAGGTAGATTTTCAGTAGCAGTTTATTTAGCCAAAAAATGAATTTATTTGCTTAGTAAGTTATTGGTGGTGCTTGGGTCTCGTGGCAGCATCCCATGCAGGTCATGAAGACGGAGCGGCACTCATCAGGGCAGCAGAGGGTGACCGGGGACGTGCTGGTGCCTCCGGTGCACAACATGGTACCGGCCAGCGACCTCACGGTGGTGGTTGTGGCTCTGTCAACGACAGCAACACCGGCTTTGATGACTCTACTGGGAAGATTATCGATGATGAACAAGGCAAGCAGAAGAGGAAGCTCAAGGAGTAACCTGTGAAGTTGGAGTGCACCATTTGTACTGAGGAGCACTACACGAATCAGTGTATGCAGCTCCGGGGCCCCAAACCTACGATAGCCTATTGCGGCACCGCGGAGGATGGGATGGGCTTCTTCCAGATCCAGGCAGCAAGAAATAATCAAATTGTCATGCCTGCTCAATCGTCAGTTGCAGCCATCATCACTGTGGAAGCAGGTGAGGTGTCAGCTCAGTTGCTTCGATCTAAATTGGCCAGGATCATTCCAGTACGTTGGAATTGGGAAGTGCAAGAGCAAGGGGCCAAATCTTATGTTGTCCCTTTTTCAAGTATGGAAGAGCTGGAACGTATCCGCACTATCACCACCAAGAATAAGGAGGGCACTATTATCTTCGAAGAATTCATTGATGATGTCCAACCCATAAAAGTCCTAGAGCAGGCTTGGTTGACAGTCACTAAAGTGTCCCGGGTGCTTTGTTCTTTTCTTCCTCTGTGGGCAGTCGGGTCCATCATTGGGGCCACACAGAAGGTTGATATGGCACATCTTTGGGTGACTGGTCAGGTTCGAATCCTTGTGGCGGTTCTTGATATTAAAATGATCCCTAAGCAGGCTGATGTTTGTGCTATTAGCAGCATTTACCGCCTTTACTTTAAACCTGATGAAGCTATACAGGATGATGCTTTCAACCCAGAGGATGATGATTTGTTGGATGATGGTAATAAGAATCTTGATAGGGGAGACCGGGAGATGGAAGATGCGGAGGATCCTAATCCTCAAAATGAGGACAATAATAATGGTACGTCCGAGAAATCTCTGGCACCTCCTCAAAATTTGCCCCCTCAGAAGCAAGCATCCTTAGTGGAGGAGGGTTTGGACCGGGCTTGTGAACAGCTGCTTATGGAGATCAGTATCAAAGCTGTGCTTGATTCAGATGATGGGGATGCAAGGAAGACTTATTCCTCGCTGACGGAAGAAGAACTGGCATCTTATAATTCTCTAGTGGATTCCCCTAACAAAATTCACCCTTGTTCTGTCCTTTTGTCACAGTCGACGGTTCAGGGCTACGTGGCAGACGTCGACGATGACGACTTACTCCAGGCTGGTGTGGGGGGCCCTACTTCGCCACTTACCCCCCAAACCGACCTAGAGCCACTCCGGGGGGAGGACGTGGTGCCAACCCTGGTCCTACCGGGTGAGGGGGGCTCTACGTCACCAGCTGGGGGCACCCTTGGCCTCACCCCTGACTGCTGTTGGGGGCACGTCGGTCCTCACCCCCCTGGCTTCGCCCTTGGCTATGGTGGAGGCACGCTGGCAACTCCCACACCCCTTCCTTCGGTACACTGGGTGAGTAGGGGGCATGCCGGCCATGCCCCCACACTCACAGGGGGGCACTGCCGGCTATAACACCTTCGCCCCCGGTAGCGCCCAGCAGCGGGGGGCACGTCTGTGCACTGGACCAGCATACTACACCGCCTGCCACTGATGATGCTTTGCCGACACTTGCCGCAGGGACCCTGGTGGCTTCCAGCCCGGCAATTGGGGTCCTCGAACCCGCAGTTACGGTAGCCCCCATCAAGGCACCGCGTCGAAGCTCCAGGAACATGGCGACGGCGGACGTTCATATCCTACACAAGGCTGAAAGGTTGACGGCAAAGAAGAACCTCAAATTTCTAGGTAATTCTTTTACTAGCTTTCTAGATTCCAAAGTTATTTAAAACCTTGGTAGGGTAGGCATCAACCTAGGCTCCTCGGAGGTAGCAGTCATTAAAAACCTAGAGGTAGATAGGTTGGTCCTTTGCGCTAATCAAAAGAAGAGCAAATCCAATTACTAAAACCTCAAAAGCGATGATGAACGGGAAGAGCGACTTGAAGCATTTCTCAGCCATGCTTGTGGTAATCTAAATAAGAATATGCTAGATAAGGAGAATGATCAAATCATAGATCTCTCTCCTCTCTATCATAAGAAAAAATATCATAATGCCAGAAATACAAATAAAGGCAAACTTCCCAGAAAGCCAAAGACCCCCTCTAAAATTAATTTCAAATGAAAGGGATTTTCTGGAATAGCAGAGGTCTTGGAGACTTGGCTAAACATTGGTTCTTGACTGAATTAGTTAAGGAGGATCAAATTAATTTTATAGCTCTCTCTGAAATGGGACAGGACTCATTTCCGGATCACGTCCTCAAAAATTTATGTGGTGGGCAAGAGTTCCTGTGGCATACCATGGCACCTCATGGTAGATCAGGAGGCATACTGCTTGGTATCGACCTCAATGTTTTTGATATTGGAGCCATTGATGAGGGAGATTTCTATGTGAAATTTACCCTAAGATGCAAAAACAATGACTTCAAATTTGTGCTATATTCAATTTATGGGCCAGCGTAATCTCAAAACAATTGTGCTTTCCTAGCTGAATTAGCCAATACTTGCTCTAAGGAGTCACATCCGTATATGTTAGGAGGGGATTTCAATATAATGAGAGCTCCAGAGGAAAAGAGTTCTGGGGATTTTGAACACAAATGGCCAAATCTTTTCAATGTTGTCATCGAGTCGCTGAATCTCAAGGAGATTGTGATGTCAGACCGTCAATATACTTGGACGGGGTCAGGGGATAACCCAACTTTTGAAAAGCTAGATAGAGTCCTCGTCAGCACAGAGTGGGAAGATCAGTACCCACTGACGATGGTCGAATCTAGACATAGGAATATTTCATACCATACTCCCGTGGTACTCAACACAGGTGCCTTGACTTACCAGACCCAAAACTGACCTTTCAAATTCGAGAGGGGATGGTTGATAAAGGATGGATTTTATGACATGGTTGCTAATATCTGGCAATCTAAATGTTCTAGATCAACTCCTCTGGAATATTAGCAGTCAAAGATCAGAGGACTCAGACAACATTTAAGAGGCTGGGCTAAACATACAGCAGGGTCATACAGAAAAGAGAAGAAAACTCTCTTAGCTCTTTTAGAGAATCTTGACAAGAAAGCAAAGTGCACCTCCTTATCTGATCAAGAAATTAATCTTAAACATTATCTGAAGGAGCGTTTAGTCTGCCTTTTAAGAGAAGAGGAACTAAACTGGTATGAGAGAGCCAAACTCAAAACCCTATTGGAGGGTGATGCTAACACTCGGTTCTTTTATCTTGTGGCTAATGGGAAACAACGCTGGCAGCATATCTACAAACTTGAAAATGATCAAGGTGCTGTGGTTGGTGATGAGTGCCTCAAAAGCCATATTACAAATTATTATAAGAATCTCTTTGGGCCACCTGAACATTCTGTGATCACACTAGTTGAAGACCGCAGCTTAGATATCCCACAAGTATCCCCGGAAGAAAATGATATCCTCATTAGTTCGTTCACCGAATCTGAGGTGAGGGATGCAGTCTTCTAAATGGAGCATAATAAAGCTCTAGGCCCAGATGGATTCCCTGCGGAATTCTATCAGGTGTTTTGGGGAGTTATCAAGGATTCCCTTCTACTCCTCTTTGTAGATCTCCATAGGGAGACTCTCGATCTTTACAGCTTGAATTTGGGAATCATTACCTTAATTCTAAAAATACAAGGTGCCACAAAAATTCGGCAATATAGAACAATTTGTGTTCTAAATGCGAGCTTCAAAATGTTCACAAAAGTGGGCACAAATAGACTGAATATGGTCGCTAAAATAGTGGTGAGCCCAATGCAGACTGCCTTCATGCTAGGCAGGAATATCATGGAAGGAGTAGTGATATTGCACGAAACTATATATGAGTTATACACCAAAAAACGAGATGGGGTCATTTCTAAAATTGACTTCTAAAAGGCATATGATAAGGTAAAGTGGTCTTTCTTATAGCAAACCTTACGAATGAAAGGTTTCTCCCCCAAGTGGTGTAGGTGGGTTGAGAGTATGGTCACTGGAGGAAGTGTGGGGATCAAAGTCAATGATGATATTGGCCCATGCTTCTAGACCAAACATGAACTCAGGCAGGGAGATCCTATGTCATCCGTCTTATTTAACATCGTTGCTGAGATGATAGCTCTTCTTATTAATAGAGCAAAAGCCAATGGCCAAATAAGAGGAGTCATTTCCCACCTTATTGATGATGGTCTATCAATCCTACAATATGCAGATGACACCATTATCTTTTTAGACCACGGCCTAGAACAAGCAAAGAATCTAAAACTTTTGCTATGCGCTTTTGAACAATTATCTGGGCTTAAGATCAACTTTCACAAAAGTGAAATCTTCTGCTATGGTGCAACTAAACAGATGGAGCCTTATTATACTAGTCTCTTTGGGTGTAGTGCAGGGGAATATCCTTTTAGATATCTAGGGATTCCAATACACCATAGACAACTCCTGAATTCTGAATGGAGAAAGGTTGAAGAACATTTTTAACAGAGACTCTCTTGCTAGAAAGCAAAATACTTATCTTATGAGGGAGACTAGTCCTGCTTAATTCTATCTTAAGCAGTCTACCCATGTTTATGATGTCCTTCTTCGAGATTCCTAAAGGAGTACTCAAAAACCTTGATCGTTTCAGATCAAGGTTCTTCTAGCAAGGATCTTCAGACAAACATAAATATTGACTTGCTAGATGGGACATACTATGCCGTCCTAAGGACCAAGAGGGTCTAGGTATCCTGGACATACAATTGCAGAATAAATGCTTATTGGCCAAGTGGTTGGTTAATCTACTTAACACAGAGGGTATGGGGCAATCCCTTTTAACGAACAAATGCCTACGATCGAAAACCCTCACTCAAGTGACAGCCAAACCCAATGATTCGCATTTTTTGAGAGGCCTCATGCACATTAAAGATGAGGTGTTGCCTAAGGGTTCCTTTGATATTATAGATGGGACCAAGACGAGGTTCTAGTATGACACATGGGTAGGAGATAAGCCTCTAAAAGTTTAATACCCTTCCCTTTTATAATATAGTGCATGATCGCCACGCCATGGTATCGAAAGTGATGGCCACTATTCCCTTAAACATCTCTTTTCGTAGGGCACTGGTGGATAATAAACTTTTAGAATGGCTAAATCTAGTAGCACAAATTTTTAATATTGAATTGGTGGAAGGTTCAGATTATTTTAGATAGAACTTAACCAAATCTAGGTTATTTTTTGTCCACTCGCTGTATCTCCATCTCATTGATACACGACTACCCTTTCTTCATAAGAAACTTTGGAAAATAAAAATCCCTCTAAAGATCAAAATCTTTCTTTTCTTTCTACAAAGGGGTATTGTCCTAACCAAAGACAACCTCGCTAAGAGAAACTGGAAAGGGAGCCAGAAATGTATCTGCTGTAATATGAATGAGACTATCCAACACTTATTCCTTGATTATCCCTTTGCCAAAATGATTTGGAGGATTATTTTCTTTGCAACAAATTTAACTCAACCGAGATCCATCAACCATATGTTTGGTGCCTGGTTTCTTAATCACCATAAGAGGGTCAAAGGGTTGATCTGGGTTGGGGTGGCTGCCATGTGCTGGGCTATCTGGCGATGCCGGAATGATGTTATTTTTAACAAACTCAAAACTAATTCTATTATGCAGGTTATTTTCACGGGAGCGTATTGGCTCCGTTTCTAGGCCCCGCTGCAGCGTGATGAGCAAGCCAAGGACACCCTCTCGACGATAAGCAAGAGATCGGAGATGATTTCTTTAGAGATATCTAATAAAGGATGGAAACACTTATATTGTTTGCTTTAGTGTACTGTTCTATTTTTAAAACCGTGGTTTTCTCTTTTTTATCCGAAACACTTATATTTTTAAGATTGTATACATCCTTGGATATAGAGGCCGAATATTTATATATACCTTATTAAAAAAAATCAAGGATTGCATCGAAGAATTGTCGCTAAGTCCCAGGGTTGGATCTTGCGTCGTGCATGGACATGCCATGGAGCCTTGGTGGTGCGTGGGTCCTGCCACGAGAGGGTGCACGAATCCGTCAAGCAGCAGTGCAGCACGTCGATGGGGTCTGAGTGTGTCTTCGATGGGCTCGGTAGTACCATCGACAAGGCAGGATTTATGTCTGCCTCAGTAAGTCGGGGTTTACTGTGACGTGGAAGTACAAACGACCTGCGGGCCTGCCTCCATAATTGGTTTTGGACGCCACAAGGATATGGTTCGCCGAG
Organism: Bothriochloa decipiens; assembly: GCA_023333625.1. Lineage (NCBI taxonomy): Eukaryota > Viridiplantae > Streptophyta > Magnoliopsida > Poales > Poaceae > Bothriochloa > Bothriochloa decipiens. The sequence goes on from CM041647.1 coordinate 2,687,545, forward strand.
GGGGCTTGGCGAGGGAACGTCTCAAAAACTATTTTTTTCTCTTTTATTTACCACATCTATTCGTTACACAAATTACTGGCATCGTCACTATTGTTGCCGATTTATGTAATATGACTATGTGAGCGAGCCAAGAAAAACAGCACCACCGATTTTTCTAACCGGCAGTGATTTACCACCTACAAAGCGAGAACTTGTGGTGATGCGTTTTTTAGAACTAGCATGGTAATGTCAGCATAATAGGTAGATACGATGTGAAAATGGTTGCCAGAACACAAGCTATACAGATCTCCTGTTCCGACACAGGACTTGTGTACATTTCAGAAATGAACGTCCTCAAAATTGCATACAAAACACATTTATCGATCTCCTGTTTCGACACAGGACTCATCGCTGGGCCACCGAACCTGAGGCCACCGTTGCTGCCAAAACATGCTTCAGAAATTGCGCCTAAGATGTGTTTATAGAGATGGTTCATTTTTATTTACTACCCAAAAATAGGTAGTTTTTCTGGAGCGGCGTTATTAATTCAATAGCTCAATGGTTCCAAAGCTGCAGTGCGCGAAACATTTCTTGAGATGGCTTGCTACATGATTATTCCCTCCAAAAGGAGCTGTAAAAATTACTGGTATTGTACTGATTCTGTAAACAGTTCAGAATACAGATTTAGATGATATAAGATATATGCATTGACAATAAATTGTTGGAAATTTGCTGATGCCGACATTTTTTACCGCATGATCTGTTTTGTCTCCAAATAACGAGCTTATTGCAGGACCATGCTCCCACAATCTTTTTAACCGGTAACACAGCGATTCATCCAGGTTCAAGCCTAGTGACAGTACATGTTGATTGATAAGCCAAGCTTCTCGCTGTTGTGAACGTATATATACTGATCTCTGCATGGTTTACGCCTCGAAACTTTGTATAATGAAAGACAAAAACGGATAGATGTGCTGTAATTTCCTTCCATGCCCTGTCTTCTCCATGCATGTCTATAAATACGACCTAAACTAGCTGCCACCTCTCCAAGTTTCAAAATCAACTCTTCCATATAATGAACCACAATGCACGTCTCTCATATTATCCATATGCTGCTCGACATAAAAAAAATTGGCCACAGAAGATATGCTTCGAAAATGATATGCATGTGAGGTATCGAGGAAATACGTGTAGCTAGCAACTGCGATGGTTCGCTCTGCTCCCCGCCTCAGATCCCAGGGATGCTTCCGCCACTAACAAGGGGGATGTGGCATGGCATTGCAGGGCCAGGGCCGAGGTTACGCTGCACCTCCAGGAAGCGGTATTCTCTGAGAATATGTACAGCTCTTTTAGAGAGGCTCCGTGCAAAAGAGGATGAGGCAGCCGAGCGGGTGCACTAACTAGAGTCTAGACTGTTCAACTGCTAGAATTGCATCAAATGCACATCTTATTGTTTGTAATGATTTACGAGGTGCATAAGTAATTAAGCTGCTTATGACATGCATCTCTTTCTAGATGTGCAGTATTTTTTATGTCCTATCCAGCGTACATATCATCTCACAATATATACGACCTACACTAGCTAGCTACCACCTCTCCGAGTTCCAAAAATCAATCGTTCCTTATAAGTAACCACAATTCGTGTTTGCATTATTATAAATATGTTGCTTGACATAAAAAAGGTGGTCATAGAAGATTCGCATGGAAAATGATAGGTGTGGGAGGTATCGAGGAAATATGTAGAAGGTGTACAACTCTACAAATAGATGAATTTGCTGACATTGCAGGGAACACATTTTCTTTATACCAGCAAATTGGCTCACGCATGGGACAAAAAATCTATCAAAATGTTAATGGAAAACAATAACAGAAATGATAGATATCCATTTTTGTTTTTTACTTTTGTTATATAATTTTAAATCTGTAATATATTTTATGATAGCTGACACCTATAATATAAGTTAATGCTGGTAATAATATGATAATGTTCTAGTAAGCCTGTTTTAATTTAAAATACCCCCTTTACAACTTTCTTGTTATATCGCAAATCACAAAAATATTTAAATAACTTAAATGTAGAACAACTTAGTTTTTCGTACTATCCATTGTTGGCATAGTCAAATATTGAACTCCGATCCATGGCTATCTTTTATAACCCATAAAATATGTAATCCTAATCTCTGGTTGAAGTTCACAATATGTTACTTGTTTATGTGTCAAGGGTTGGTTCGGTTGCTGATAATTATATGACAAGAGACCTCTCTCAGTTTTTGTGCATAGCAGCCCTCATCAGGGGCATTTCTTTTTTTCTTACAAGATTAGTCAACAAAGAACTTAAGATTTGAATTCATGTTTCATTCAGTTCCACCATAGGCTGAATTTAATAACAATAAGCTTTTTTGAGCAGGAATGGCCAAATATTTGACATGAAAAAATAATAATCCTGTTAGGACCGAGTCCCTGCAGGTTTAGAGTGAGGGTAGAACAAGTGGTCCAGACAGTCCTTCTCTCCTTGTATTAAATAAAGAAATTATAACATGGGCCCGATAGCAGGAGATCCTTTAACTATCAATGAACCGTCCTATCTCATTACACAGGGGGCAGGGCCATTAATAGTGACTCCCTAGCTCAGAATTGAAAGAACAAGCGTGCCCCCAACGGGAGTTTTGAAACCCTTGACACTGAATCTATTACACGTGGGCCCTCTAAGGGCAAGCTTGTCTGTCACTTTGTTGCCACAACACATGGGCCATGGCCCATCATCGCCCTCGGGAGGCCCAACATGTCCGCTTGTTGACAATCAGCTTCAGCTCGGCCCATTTCATCACCCTGCCGACGTTATCTTGAGGCGTTTTCACCCCCGCGCTAGACCTCCGCGGGAGTCGATGGCTAGGACGATGACCTCTACAAGCATGGGAAGCGACGCCATCGAGCCTTCACGCCAGACCTCCGCGGGAGTCGGTGGCTAGGACGATGACCTCCGCTGCCGACCGCCTTCACGGTGCCTCCTCAGCAGAGGTCCTACCTCCGAAGGTGTCGTCTTTGGATCCTGCTGACACAGATCTGAAAGGGATACTAGATTCGTAGGTTAGTCTCCACAACGGAGGTAACAAGCCTCTCCGGCCTCGGGGCGTATCCCCAACATTCCCCCCTTGAGGGTTAGGTCGAGCGGAGGCAGGTCTAGCCATCAAGATGCACCTAGCCACGGAGGCTATGTTTACCTCCGACCCCGGGAATGTTGAGGATGCACCCCGAGGCCGGAGAGGCTTGTTACCTCAATTGTGGAGACTAACCTACGAATCTAGTATCCCTTTCATATCTGTGTCTACAGGATCCAAAGGTGACACCTCCGGAGGTAGGACCTCCACCGAGGAGGCACCGTGAAGGCGGTCGGCAACGGAGGTCATCGTCCTAGCCACTGATTCCCGTGGAGGTCCGGCACGGAGGCTCGGTGGCGTCGCTTCCCATGCTTGCGGAGGTCATCATCCTAGCCGTCGACTCCAGCGAAGGTCCAACACGGAGGTGGAAACGCCTCAAGATAATGTCGGCAGGGTGATGAAATGGGCCGAGCTGAAGCTGATTGTCAACAAGCGGACATGTTGGGCCTCCCGAGGGCGATGATGGGCCATGGCCCATGTGTGGTGGCAACAAAGTGACAGACAAGCTTGCCCTTGGAGGGCCCACGTGTAATAGATTCAGTGTCAAGGGTTTTGAAACTCCCGTTGGGGGCACGCTTGTACTTTCAATTCTAAGCTGGGGAGTCACTATAAATGGCCCTGCCCCCTGTGTAATGAGAGAGGACAGTTCATTGATAGCTACAGGATCTCCTACTATCGAGCCCACGTTGTAATTTCTTTATTTAATACAAGGAGAGAAGGACTGTCTGGACCACTTGATCTACCCTCACTCTAAACCTGCTGGGACTCGGTCCCAACAGTTGGCACCCACCACTTGTGTTTGGCCGGAGATAACACCCACAAATGCCACCCAAGAGAAAAACCACCATGAGGAGACGTACCGCCGCTGAGGCGGAGGTACCATAGCCCTCTCCTTGTGGCAGGCCATGGAGAAATATTCGGAGTACTTATGCCTCCGCACCAGAGGACGGAGGTGATGAAGAGAACAACAATGCTGCACAAAGGGGGGACCCGTCTGGGCAGCATCCGACAGCCCAGAACCAAGATGACGAGTTGACCAGGTTGAGAGATGAGATGCACTGCATGGAACCCGAAAGTGACAGGTTAAGGGCGCAGCAAGCTGCCACACAAAGAACGATACAATCATCACGTCAAGCAGACGAGATAAGACAGCAAATGGCCATTCTGCAAGCAGAAATAAAGAGCATGCAACCTCCGGCAGCAGGTCCAGTGAAGGTCGTTCAACCAGTCATCGCAGGTCGACCCCCAACTGTGAACGCGCATCCTATGCACACCATAGTTCCAAGTCTACCTACACCGTCAAAAGTCTTTGACCCAAAATCACCACTGTCCGAAGGCCTACAAAGCTCACCATGGCCTCTGAGCTATAAACCTGTATCTCTGCCAAGGTTCAATGGCAATTTAGATCTGAGGCAGTTTATAATGAGTTTTGAAGCCATAGTAACTTCTGTCGGAGGCAACGATCACGTAATGGCCAAGTCATTCATGATTGCAGCAGAAGGAGATGCACTAGCATGGTACTCAATGTTGAAACCAAGCACGGTATATTCATGGGAGAACCTACGAGACCAGATATTGGTAAACTTTAAAGCTTACACAAGCGAGTCACTAACATCATCAGACCTATTCAGCAACAAGCACCTCAAAGGCGAACCCCTCATAGACTATTATCAGAGATTCCTACACCTCCGGGCTAAAGCACTAGATGTCCCTGACGGGTGGCCATAGAAGCAGCAATCAAAGGACTCAAAATCGGCCCATTCGCTAGTCACTTAGCAAGAAAAAAGCCAGCCACAATGGCTCAACTGCACGAGGAGTTCAAAAAATACTACAGGTATGACAATGACCTCCGCAAGAGATTGGAGGAAGCAGACGGTCAAAGTAAACAGTTTTCAAGCAATAGCAACAACAGGGAAAACAGAATCAGAAAAGACAACAATACCAGAACCAGCAGAAACAAGTTTTCAATTTGCAGGCTAGCCAACCTCCAGATTCTTGGGACAAAAAAGAAAGTTATGACCAGAGAAATCAAAGGGGACAAGGCTACAGCAAAAGCAACAAGTCCAGGAGCTGGAGCAAAAATCAAAAACCAAGGAAGCAATACTGCCTCTTCCATGGAGAGGACAAAGGGCACATCACACGGGACTACACGGAGGCCCAAGAGACACTTGACAGGATGAAAACCAAACAGTCATAGCTACAGCCCCAACAGCAAGGTAGCAGGGAGGTTAATCATGCTCACAGTGCGCAGGTCTGTCAGCAGTACAACCCAAGTTTCCCAGGATACGCTCCAGAGCCATTAGCGCAGCACAACTTGGCTCAATAGTACTATCCGGCAGCACTACCGGCCTGGAGACCAGTCTATCAGCAAACATCACAACATCAGGGCTACACCCAGAACAGAGCAGAAAATGGTCTAACTTACATCAACCAAAGACCTCTGCACATAGCACTCATTGAACCAACACATATGTAGACGCCTCCGGCAGCACAGCAGAGATAGTATGAGGCATTACTAGCACCTCCATAGTAAGCTTTAACCACAACAGCAACTACGAAGGCAGAGCCTCCGGCAAAAAACCAGCTAAACCCGCATTTAGCACTACCAACCATTGGCATGATACTACCTATAGCCGGAAGCTCAGCATTAGAGTTTGAAACCAAAAAACAAAAGAAGGACCACCTCTGGTTGGCAAACAATGTGGCAGTTCAGGGCGCTTACAGATCAACAAAATGGTCCAAGATGCTAATAGAATTTATAGAACAAGACCTCCAAGTTGAAAGCTATCCGCATGTAGATGCAATGGTTATAAAGGCAAATATAGCTGCCTGGGAGGTAAGCAGAATACTTGTTGACTCCGGGAGTTCAGCAGATATCATCTTCGCCAATGTGTTTGACCAAATGAAGCTAAGCAGAAGCCAGCTACAGCCACTGGACACCCCACTGATCGGATTTGGTGGAAAGAAGATCAACACCCTAGGCAAGATATCACTACCAGTATCATTCAAAGATGGGGACTGTGCCAGGACAGAATACATCACCTTTGATGTAGTCGACATCTACTACCAGTACAATACGATACTAGGAAGAGGATTCGCAAACAAGTTCAATGTGGCAATACACATGGGCTACCTCTGCATGAAGATGCCAGCATTACATGGAATCATCACAGTGCGGGGAAGTCAAAAAGAAGCAAGGAACATAGAGAAAGCAATCTACAAAGCACACAGAAACATTAACACCGTAGAAGCAGAGGAACCTCCGGACATGCCCGCAGGAAAAACCACCATGGCAGACCAAGAGAACACAATAACACTACCATTGGAAGAAGAAGTCCCGAACAGGAAAGTTACTATAGGTGCCAATCTATCAGAGGTGGAAAGACAAGACTTGTTAAAATTGCTAGCAAAAAACAAGGAGGTGTTCGCATGGTCCGCATCAGATCTGCAAGGAATCAGTCGGGATGTGATTGAACACACCCTCGACCTCAATCCAAATGTCAAACCCAAGAAGCAAAAACAGAGGAAGATGTCCGAAGAGCGCATAACTACAGCAAAAGAGGAGGTGCAAAGGTTATTAGATGCCAAGGTCATTAGAGAATGTGCCAAAAAGAACGAAAAAATGAGAATATGCATAGACTTCACAGATCTCAACAAGGCCTGCAAAAAAGATCCTTTCCCATTACCCAGAATAGATGCATCAGTTGATAAGGCAGCAGGATGCAGGTGCTTCTCTCTGTTGGATTGCTTCTTAGGATACCACCAGATATGGCTAAGAGAGGAAGATGAAGAGAAAACAAGCTTCACAACCCCCTTCGGCACCTACTATTTTGTTAGAATGCCGGAAGGGCTTAAAAACGCAGGGTCAACGTTCTCAAGAATGATTCAAATGGTATTGCAAGCTCAGCTCCAAAGAAACATCATAGCCTATGTTGATGATCTAGCAGTAGTCAGCAAGCCGACCGAAGATCATTTGGACAACCTCCGAGAAACTTTCGCTAGTCTAAAAGAAGCAGGGTTAAAACTAAACCTAGAAAAGTGTATCTTTGGAGTAAGCACAAGAATGATGCTTGGTTACATTGTTGGTCCAGAAGGGCTAAGAGCAAACCCAGATAAAACAAAAGTAGTGCTAACAATGAGAGAACTGAAAAATAAGAAAGAAGTGCAGCGACTAACAAGCAGAATAGCAGCGCTTAGCAGATTCATCTCAGAGTCAGTAGAACGAAGTCTACCATTCTTCAAAATGCTCAAGGCCTCGGACAAATTTGAATAGGGCACAGAGCAGTCGGAGGCATTCCAGCAACTCAAAAACTACATCACAAAAGACCTCATGGTTATAGCACCAGATGCGGAGGCAACCTTGCTACTATATGTTGCAGCCTCCGCTAGAGCAATTGGCGTGGTGTTAGTTCAAGAAAAGGAAGTTGACAACAAAAGCGTACAACACCCAGTGTACTATGTATCAGAACTGCTGCAAGGAGCAAAACTGAATTATTCGAAGGTTGAAAAAATAGCATATGCAGTAGTAACAGCATCAAGGAAGCTCAAACACTATTTTCAAGAGCATGAAATCCTGGTGCCAATAGCACAACCGCTAGCCGATATCCTAGGCAATAAGAAAGCATCAGGCAGAATCGGTAAATGGGCAACAAAAATATCCCAGTTTAGCATCAAGTTCATCTCAAGAACAGCAGTCAAGTCGCAAGTGCTAGCAGATTTTTTGGTAGAATGGACATCTTCGCAGCACGTAGAAGACAAAGCGGAGGCTTCAATATGGACATTGTACATAGATGGCACGTGGGGCATCCAAGGTGCAGGAGCCTCCGCGGTATTAATATCACCATCGGGCATCAAAACAAAATACGCAGCAAGACTATGCTTCAAAGCAACCAACAACGTAGCCGAGTACGAAGCAGTAATCCTGGGGCTCGGCAAGGCCAAGGCACTTGGTGTGAAATACATCATGGTCAGAACTGATTCAAAGATAGTAACAGGACAAGTCGAGAAATACTATGTCACAAGGAACCCAGAATTGGCTGCATACCTAGAAGTAATCAGGGGTATGGAAAAGAGATTCCAAGGCTTTAACCTAAAGCACATCCCAAGGGGGGACAACTCGGAGGCAGATGAGTTAGCCAAAGCAGCAGCAAATCAAACTCAGGTACCTGAAGGAACCTTCTACAAAGAATTGACATTACCAGCTACCGCAAAAGCAACAAAAGCATTTGCGTAGGTACTCCTAGTAGACATAGAGGACTAGAGGAAACCTATAACTAATTTTATCAACGGAGTCCATGTGAGATCAGATGAAACAGTTGCATCAAGGCTCACCATACGAGCAAGGAATTACACGATAATAGACAGAGTTCTATACAAGAAAGGAATAGTCCAACCATTGCTCAAGTGCATCAGAGAATCAGAAGGCAGAGACCTCTTACAAGATATCCACTCAGGAACATGTGGATCACACATTGGCCCCGGAGCACTTTCAGCGAAGGCAATTAGGCAAGGGTTCTATAGGCCAACGCATATCAAGGATGCATTGCATATAGTAAGAACTTGCAAAGCATGCCAGAGTTTTGCAACACACCAGGCATCACCGGGAGCACAAACACAGCTAGTACCTCCGGTCTGGCCACTTCAGTGATGGGGATGGACCTCATAGACCCATTACCTCTGGCTCAGGGTGGAAGAAAATATGCAGTGGTAGTAGTAGAATACTTCACAAGATGGATAGAAGCCAAACCGCTCACAACAATCACCTCCAAAACAGTAAATAAATTATTCTGGAAAAATATAATTTGTAGATTTAGGGTTCCAAGGACGCTCACAATCGACAATGGAAAGCAATTCGATTCAGACAAGTTCAAAGAATTCTACAATAGCATCCGCACACAAGTAGCCTTCACCTCAGTCTACCACCCAGAGAGTAACAGAGCAGTGGAAAGGTCAAATAGGATCATATTCTCAGCAATCTCGAAGACATTGCTAGATCACAAAAAGGGCAAATGGGTAGAAGAGCTGCGGAAGGTTGTGTGGTCTCACAACACAAACGTATCGAGAGCCACCGGGTTCACTCCATTCAAACTACTGTATGGAGAGGAAGCAATGATGCCAGAGGAGATCAAATACCAGAGCCTCCATACAATAAAACAAAACCTCGCAAAGGATGAAGAGTACACCAAGGAAATGACCAAAGCATACAGGCTAGAGGCAATTGACAACATTGAGAAATACCAAGACCAAACTAGAAAATGGAGGAATGAAAAAGTGGCCACTAAGAACATCAAGGATGGTGACTGGGTAATGAGGCGGAGGCCAAATGCTCGGAACATTGGAAAGCTACAGCCAAAATGGGAAGGACCATTCATAGCCAGGAAAGGAGGAAGGAAAGGATCATTCTATCTGCAAGACATAGAAGGAAGAACATCAACCCACTCCTGGAACATTGATAGCCTCTGGAAATACTACACATAGAATATAAGGACTCCGTAGAATTATAAGCGGAGGTCCCTAGATGTAAATTCCTACAATTTACTTTTCCTGCAAAAACGGCTTGCACTCTTTTCTCACAAAAAGGGCTCCAAATCAGAGGTGAGGTTTTTAATGAGGCAAGACTGTATGTGATTAACCTCTGAATGTATAAAGAGGACCCCAAAAAGCGATACACAAAAATAGTCGAAAGCAGCCAGCAACGCGGCTGCAATATTTGACAACTATTCATGATCTCACAAGGTTACTTCATGCCACCATTAAGAAAAATAACAAGGCATGAAGCAACCTCCGAAATAGCATCTACTAAAATGCCGAAAGCCCTCAAAAATAGACCTGTCCTATCAGGCATCGAGGCAAGCAACAGCAACCATGCGTTGCTAAAAAATGAGAAGACACGAAACAGCCTCCGCAAGATGCCAACAGCCCTCGAAAAAGCCCTATCCTATCAGGCATCGAGGCAGGCAATAGCAACCATAGGTTGCGAACAAAGAAGGCATGAAATAGCCTCCGGTGAATACCAAAAGCCCTGTCCTATTAGTCATCGAGGCAGGCAACAGCAACCACAGATCGTGGATGAACAAACAAGGCATGAAATAGCCTCCACTGAGTACCAAAAGCCCTCAAAAAAGCCCTATCCTATCAGTCATCGAGGCAGGCAACAGCAACCACAGATCGTAGACGAACAAAAAAGGCATGAACTAGCCTCCGCTAAATACCAAAAAACCTCAAAAAAGTCTTGTCTTATCAGGCATCGAGGCAGGCAATCACAACCATAAGTTGCGAAGTGAACCGAAAGAAGACCTGTCAACTAGTTCAGGCACCGGTAGCTCAAAAAAGGGTAACATTACAATCACCAAAAGCAACCTCCAGAATGCAATATTAAAACAAGCGGAAGTAACACTCACGCAGGTACAAGTTCATGGAACCAAGCAACCTCCGCGTCATACACTTTCCAAAAGCAATACAATCACAAGAAACAGATATTCTACACTCCGAAACAGAGGCAATACGCAAAACAAGTCTATTCATTTGATTTCAAGCTTACAATAGTCAGGGCACATTGCGCCTTGCTCATAACAGAAACAATGTGCAAAATGCATGTATCTAGCTGCTAGACCAAAATACACAACCTCCGGGTCAAAATATCCAGCCACTCCACCTCGCTAACCTGCTACCACAAGACATGGAAGTGGATCAGAGATTTTCGGCACTTAAACCTCTAGCACTAGTAATGATGGAGGCAAACCCTGAGAAACTACAGAAATCCCCTATCACCTCCCGGCTACATACCACCCTGTGCCTCCGGAAACCAGGCCACTTCAGTCAAGTCCAACAGACACTCGGTACGAAGAGAAGGAGGTGAACCTCCAATGCCAGATTGTACATGGCAAATTCCAAAATCAGCTGTCAGCACACCACTTTGTACCTTTCATTCGCAAGCAACCACCACATCCAAAATTCTTACATCATCAATGCTAAACAAGAACACAGTCGGCCGCCATCTTCGAGGTTGTTCCATTACGAGTCCTTACATAGTACCAACTCAAAAAAGCTCCTAGTAAGCACCATCAGTATAATGTACACAACAAAGTAGCCCAAATGATCATGGGGGAATAGATCCTTTTATAAGGACCTCTAAAGCATCATTAAACCAGCTATAGCTACCCATCATTAAAAGAAACAAGTACCAAACTAGTACCTGTGTAATCTAGCCTCTACAAGCGATGGTACTAAGAAAATAAATACCAAGGATACGTAAACTACACAAGGGGTACTATAAAAGAGCTAGAGCTCAAGGTCCTCGCGCCTAGGTGTTAGGAAACAACCAACCACAAGCACCTGCACGTAGCCAAATTCTGATTAAGGGAGATGGAGGCAGATGTGCGCATACGGATATGCAGAAATGACAAGATACCACATAAGAATTCGTAAGAAAACAGGTGACAGTAACCTCCTGGAGGCAGCAAGGGTCTCCAGGGGAACACCCGAGCAGTTAGCCAACAGGGCAAGCCAGTCAAGATCATCGCCTGAGTGGAGACAAGGGGGGATACCGCGTAAGTACTCGTAACGTCCCCCCGTCTCCGCTAAAATCAACCGTAGCTTACCTCCGCATAATAAGCATCGGGACGTGCAGAGACATAGCTAAGGACCACAAAGTTGAACACAGCAAAAATGACACCAGTACTGGTCGAAGAGAAATAACAGTTGTAACATCCGCCGTATGCTAGCAATAAAGTTATTAATACACAAATGTGTTTTAAATTGCTTACAACCTCCGGGGAGGAAAACAGAAATCACTTCTAGAGGTCACACCTGCAACCTGGCACGAAGGCCTCTGACTAATTCAAACAGACCTCCGCAGCAGAGCGGAGGTCGAAATAAAAAAGTTCACAAACCACAGTTCAATCGCAACACTCAACCACCGCGCAAACAAAGATAATTACAAAGGTCCAGATGGACCATGCCATGCAAGAGAACGAGTAAAGCTAGAACGCTCATCGTCTAAACCGCTAAGTACAAAATTGAACATATCATCCACTGTGTGCCTAGGAAAAGCTGATTTCTAGTAATCCCATAGCTCACCGCTAACGTAAACATCATCACGCATAAAGGTGATAGGCTCAACATCCTGCACAGGCCCCAAACTGCAGACCTGCGTAGGACGATCAGGCCATTAATATTTTACAAAACTAAGAGCAACTTAAATTGTCCTTTACATGTGCGCGCCGGCACCAAGTCAGCAAAAGACAAATGTACACAACCAAAAAAACAAGATGAATTCCTACGCCTCCTCAGTGGTCAGCGGCCCAGCCTTCGGAGGTGCCATAGCTTGCTCCGTCATGGAATCAGTCCCAGCACTTTTTGGAAGAACTTGAGCAGCGGAGGCGCCAGAAGAAGTTGGGCCATGACCGCCGCGCTTGCCATACTTTAGTTGCTGAAATAGATAGAAAATAAGAAAACGGAATCGCCAACAAAGCTCTCACAACAAAACAAGAGAGGAAAAGCTAACCATATATATCATTTCACGGGTAACATTAGCCATAGCAATGGTCTCTGACTGGGCAAACTTGGACCAGAAATTCTCCACGAAGCTGCGCATGGTGGTCTTAACAAACCGATCCATTCTCCCAAGTTCAGCAGGATCTTCTAGCCGAGGGCAATCAAAATTCCCAATTTGAACAATGCCCTTGGACACAAACAGCTTGCATAGACATTTAGCGAAGGTCTTTGCACTGAAATCAGAGACTCCGGTCATAAACTCATTAAGCTTGTTAAGGTTCGCCTTTACTCAGGAAAAGATTCCGGAGGTAGAAGCCTCAGGATGAACTGGAGTCACCACACCACCAAAAGCTCGGACCGCGGAGACGTAGGACTCAGCAACTTCCAACCTGATTGACCTAATGGCATTCAGCTCCTTCTTAAGTTCTTCAACTTTAGTTCTTAGAGCTACCATCATCTGCTGATCAGCATCCATTTCTTGGTGCAGGAGATTTGAAATCTCAACAGCTTTATCCACCCGCTGTTTGGCAGCGACCTCCGCTTCCTTGATGACGACCTCTGCTTCTTTGGCAGCGGCAAGAGCTCTCTGTAATTCATCAGATTGAACCCCAAGAGCTGTTAACTGCTCCTTCAAACCGGAGACCTTCTGAGTCACTCGTTCCTTTTCATGGGTTTGAGACTCAATCTCCACCTTCAGAACCTTGATAGCATCATCCTTTTTTACCAGTTCAGCACAACTGCTGGTTTCAACAGCCATAGACAAGGCGACGCTCTGCAGATAGCAACAAAGCAATACCAAAATTAAATCCATGAAAAAGAGAGTATATACCCAAAAATGGAGGGAATGAAACCAAGCTCACAATAATATGATGGTTGATATTGGCGTTCATCAAGGTCTGAATCGGCAGCCTAGCCAGAAGCCGGTATAGGTCTCCACCCATTGTATCAGTCAGCTAGCTAATACCTTGAGCCCAGCCAAGAAGGGCACTTATGTCCTCATCAGGACAGCTGTCGGATGGGAGAGACCCAGACCCAACCATGTCCACTGGAGGTTGCAGAGCCATAGGCACCGCCTCAATATTGGCACCTCCGAAAGATAGTGCATCAGGCGCAGGAGGCGGTGGAGGAGCAGTCTGAGTGCCCTTAGCGGCAAGGCTACCCTGGAGACACACACAAAAAACACAAGTCAAACAAATAAACAAGAGAACATAAAATCTCAGAAAAAAATCTTATACATGCTCACCGAGCAAGGAAACTTCCCCATCGGAGGCATAACCACAAGAAACCTTCAAAGTCAGAAAGTCCATATAGGTCATACTCTGAGTAAGAATGTTACCTTGACTCAAAGTGTAAGCATCCTCGGGGGCCTTAGGATCCTCCGCTTCAAGTCGGCCAGTCTCTGCTGCCTTCTCAGCATGATGAACTGTGGCACCAGCCTCCATTTCATCCTCAGAGCTGGCGTCAAGATACGCACTGGCAAATGGCCTCTCGGAAAGCATAGGGGGCGCCACTTCAACATGTTGAGGCGGGAGAACAGTAGAGGACAAGACAGACCGAACTGAAGGCACCCCAGAGGCGTCAATTGTTAAATCACGGGACACCTTCGGGGAAACAGCTAGCGACGGAGACTGCCAAGATGGGCCCTCAGAGTCAAGAAGCACCAAAGCATCAGCCTCCAGCAGAATATCAGTCACCAGCTCCGGATCAGCAATAATCCTTTCATCATAAAAATCTTTGAAAACATCCTCCATCTCCACGAGTTCAGTGGAGGTCTCTTTCTATTTCTTCGAACCTTCGCGCGTCAAAGTGCCAGCCTTTCTTTTCTTTCCTTCAGCGGCCTTTGTGGCAATGTTGGCAGCACTAAATTCCTTCTTTTCATTCTTCTTCTTCAACTTCTCAGGGAGCTCATGCTCAGAATAGTGGATACCGAGCTCCTCAGAAACCATGTTAAGACGGGGCATGGTACCAGCCTCCGACCTATGGGCAAGATACTCCCTCTTAGAAACCTCCTCGAGAATATCAACAGCTTTTTCCTCGGTCAAGCGAATAAAATCCTCCTCGCTCTGACCCTCCAAGAGACAAAGCCCAAAATGTGGGCAAGGGATACCATCGGCAACTCCAAACACTGGCAGATCCAGCTTCTCTATGGTAAATTTCTTCTGCCCCGAACCACCAAGAAGGGGCCATTAATCGGATGCTATCATCTCCTCAACAAGATCCCTCCCACCAGAATAGCGACAAGCTACGCTAAAAGCCTTCGTGCAAGACCTCCATTTATCTGAGTTAATGGAACCAGGTTTTACACTGGTCAGAAAACCGAGTAACGCTCCTCCCATCTTCGTCAGGGCGAGTGACACTGGGAGTCTAAACGTAAAACCAAAAATCTAACCAATCAGCTGGCTCGTACTTTCTCTTTTGGCACCAAGAAATTGCAATCTTTTCCTTACCCCTACTTAGTTTCCTCTTAGCCATGAAACTACACGAGGCAAACTGAGCTATCTTAGTGCCAACATAGCGTGGTTGCTTTTGCAGCTCATAGTACTCCACGAAGGTATTCATGCTAAGCCCACCTCCGTAAGATTCGACGGCCCAGAGAAATTTTCTCATGTTCAAGAAAGCATGAGGAGTAAGGTGATGCAGCTGAACATCGAACCATTCAAGAATGTACCGGAGGAAGTTGGTTGAAGGGAAGCGGAGGCCGCAGGAAAAGAAATCTCAAAAGACGACGGCCTCATTCTTCTCAGGTCTTGGCACGGTCTCTCCACGCGGTGGTCGCCCTGAACCAGCAGGAAAAAAGCCCTTTGCCTCAAGATCTGAAATCATACTCTGTGTCATTCGGCTATGACCAAACTCATAGGACACCTCCGAAGCATCCACGGCAACCTTCGGAGCCATCAATTCACTTGGAGAAGCTTCGACGTCTAACAGGGACTCTTCAAAATCGTTGGCCTCCGCGGCAGCCAGCATGCACTACTCGTAAAGATCAAGAAAAGCTCCGACTCCAACACCTTGGAACTGGGAATAAGGGCTGGAGAATGGACGACGACGCTCGCAGCTGGGGCGCTTAGGTGCCACGGTGAAAGAAGGCCAAGGCAAAACTAGAGTGGAGGCAGCAAGTAGCAGAAAGACTACGTGGTGGCAAGAGGAGTACGGGTCATTTTCACCGCCCACCCCTTTATATAGGCGGTGAAGCGGCGCCTCGACTTCTTAGCCCAACGATCTCGATGACCCATGAATCGAATGACAGAAAAATGAACCAACTCAAAATCAACGCCTAAGAGTACAAACCAGACAACGGTAAAAATGCAAAACCTCCAGTCCAACGTTCAACGGGCCAGGGGGTTGGAGGTAAACACAGCCTCCACGGCTAGGAGCATCTTGATGGCTAGACACGCCTCCGCTGGACCTAACCCTTAAGGGGAGAATGTTGGAGATGCGCCCCGAGGCCGGAGAGGCTTGTTACCTACGCTGTGGAGACTAACCTACGAATCTAGTATTCCTTTCATATCTGTGTCCGCAGGATCCAAAGGCGACACCTCCGGAGGTAGGACCTCCACCAAGGAGGCACCGTGAAGGCAGTCAACAGCGGAGGTCATCGTCCTAGCCACCGACTCCCGTGGAGGTCCGACGCGGAGGCTCGGTGGTGTTGCTTCCCATGCTTGCGGAGGTCATCGTTCTAGCCGTCGACTTCTGCGGAGGTCCGGCGTGGAGGTGGGAACGCCTCAAGATAACGTCGGCAGGGTGATGAAATGGGTCGAGCTAAAGCTGATTGTCAACAAGCGGACATGTTGGGCCTCCCGAGGGCAATGATGGGCCATGGCCCATGTGTTGTGGCGACAAAGTGACAGACAAGCCTGCCCTTGGAGGGCCCACGTGTAATAGATTCAGTGTCAAGGGTTTCGAAACTCCCGTTGGGGGCACGATTGTACTTTCAATTCTGAGCCGGGGAGTCACTGTAAATGGCCCTGCCCCCTGTGTAATGAGAGAGGACGGTTCATTGATAGCTACAGGATCTCCTGCTATTGGGCTCACGTTGTAATTTTTTTATTTAATACAAGGAGAGAAGGACTGTCTCGACCACTTATTCTACCCTCACTCTAAACCTGCTGGGATTCGGTTCCAACAAATCCCCTCTTTGAAGTTTATCTACTCAGATGTAAACAGGCTCCATACGTTGGACATGCCGGAGAAAAAAGATTTACAGGGCTTGATTTGGCGGTTTCATCGTAGAAGCCACATGTAGCCAAGGCTATTTATTTCCAAAACGCATTGGTGCAGATTTAGTTTTACAAATTGATAACCATGAGAAACATAACATTAATTTTCAAAAATATATGCTACAAAAGTGTGCAGTGGACGCATGGCCAGTTAGCACATACGAAATTGGTGCATTGGTTTGTCCTGTTGTGTCCAATGTGAACTCCCCCACTCTGCAACAGCTCAATTTATAATAGACAATGACATTGGCAGTGATGGTGGACACGAATTGAATATATTTATATGCTTGCCCACTATAGGCTGGAGATCTTATAAAGAGGCACGCACCAAGCTCCTTGGTAGAAACGGAATTTGCGTAACTCTTGGGACATGCTGTAGCATGTCTATAAATAGACACCACCATCTCCCGATATTGCCATCCACTACTCCTAGCCTTTACACACATCTCGGCCACGATCACCACCCATGCACGTCTTCACATAACCACAATGTTTTCGTATGATCCATTGTTCCACTGGATTTAATCGTCCCATGGAAGCAACCAAGATTTAGTGGCGTCATGTGGCTCAGCAGCTGCAGCTCAGGCAGCCTGAAGGGCGGTTTTCGGGATGGCACAGCATGTGAGGATAGGAGGCTTCTGGAATTCTAGTGTGCATGACCGGGATTCACCTCTGTTTATCTGCGGTGGTTCAATCACAGTGTTCTGTGGATGAGAGTGCATCGTACCTCACTATCTATGTGTATTTGAAGAAAATTTGCGACCGGCATATGCAAGCCCAGGTGGTAGTGCACATGCTGCTACCACTTTGTTGAAGAACTGTCCGGCTTCACATTTGCTAGTGCGAGCTACCGCGTGGAAGTGTTCATCTAGTAGCACCAGTATTAGCTCATATCCGACTTGATTTCCTTATTCCTTTTGAAGCAGAGTTCACAAAACAACGTTGTTAAGTAAAATGTTGTCAAAAAAACGTTGTTAAGTAAAATGGAAGTAAAAAGAAATATAAAATGGACAGAGCTACTAGTACAGTTCAATTATTCGAGTCATAGTCATGTGTCCTGTTTTAGATGATCAAATAATAATGTACCCACCAGGTTCAATCACTCTTCATATGGAGGCTTCAACCCAGAAGCGTTAGAAACACACTCAAAGTTCTAGCAAAAGCAAGTGATAAATAAAGAGCTGACCGACACAGTGTTTTGCAACCTATAATCAATCATATCACCTAGCCTATAAATACTATAGGAAAGATGAGTCGCAACTAGCGTGATAACAATGAAAAGTTTATGGATTCTATTGCCATCTGATTCCTCGCCCACCTTTTCATATATGGATCACTGTGACAGCATAGTTGTTGAGCTAGCTTCCACCAGCCTCACCAACCGTAAGAACACTGGGTATTTCCACGATGTCTCACATTTCTATTGTCCAAAATTGAAATAATCATCATATAATTCTTCTTTATCCATGTCCGTAACATTCCCTTTACATCCCGTCCATATATGTCCTTGTTAGACGCACTAACTTGTAGATTCCACATCAGAAACACCATAGCTATTTGACCACGCGGATCATGGCCTGCACGCCGCCCCCCCCCCCAACAAACAACACACACACCCCTCAACATCATTGTGGCACATAGTTTAGTTCCCATCGCATTTTCCTACAGTTCTATGCTAATGCACAACGTTGTATCAATAATAAGAATGGAAGATGTTTGGAATTGCATGTGTTCAGCGCCGTTCCACAAATGTCTCTGTGGATGATGTAGCCACTCAATCAGCTAGGCCTTGTCAGGCTGAACCCTGGTTCTGAACCAGATGAGCAAGACAAGGAACAGAGGGGCGCTGAAGATAGCAGGGAAAATTCTGTGAGCCAGTGCTTGGCTGCAGCCAGCTGGCTGAGGCACCAGCACTAGCCAAACATGCTTGGCTGCAGCCAGCAGGCTGAGGCACCAGCACTAGCCCAACATGGGTCATACCGAGTGGAGATGCTAGATATATGCGTCCGGTGTGAGTTGTAAAGTAGGATCAAACCAATTGAGATTGACACTCTAAACCTGTCGTCACCATTTCTCTTTGTCATCCTCTGCTCCTCCTTTCCCAAGACTACCTCTCCTGTCCTCGCCATTGCTCTGTCTCGTACACAAGCACGATCTTAGATCATGTTGCACCTCATGGCCACTACCACCCATTTCTAGGTTTTCCGCGACATCATGGACCCCAACGTCAAACTCGTGCTCGGTGAAAGTGGCTGCCGATTCAGTGAGCTCGGACCAGCCAGGACTCATTACGAACCAATCGCCAACAGCCGCGGACTCATGTGCCTTTTTAATTTTCTAATGAAGCGTTGGCGAAGCAACAACTCATGCCGATATACTAGCTGCTGGCCTCTGTGTACGAATAAGGAGAAAAACACCGTGTCATTATGTATACACTAATACACAATTCCGCCGGCTGACCTCTTTCCCTGTTTCAGACACATAGAATCCATCCATTATTAGGGACGGTAGGCTTTAAAAACCATGCCAAAAACGTGATTCAAGAGATGGCCATTTTTTTATTAACTACATTGCAAATAGGTAAACTTTTAGGAGCACTTTTATAAAGCAAAAACATGAATCTTTTGCTTAGTAGCTACTATTGTTATTGGCAGTGCTTAGGCCTGCAGGAAGCACGGGGCAGGCTCACGGCAGCGTCCAATGCAGATCCAGGGTGGCACCAAGGTTTGTGGCTGAGATCCATGGTTGGAGCCTGCGGCGTGCATGGATCTGGCGCAGAGCGATGGTGGCCCGTGGATCCAACGAGGAGCCGCGGAGGCGCACCAATCCGTCAAGTAGCAGTGCTGCTCGTCGATGGGATCAGCGTACGTCTTGGATGGGCTCAGTGGTACCATCGACATTGCGGGCTTTAATCATGTCCACCATATAAGTCAGGGTTTACTGTGACGTGGAAGTACAAACGACCAGCTGGCCTGCCTCCATCATTGTTTTTTGACGCCTCAGATATGGGTTCAGCTACGGCAAATCTCAAGGCCTATCCTTCCAACCTCACCTAAACTGAAATAATCATCATATACTTCTGCTGTGTCCATATCGTCCAAAACATTCCCTTCACATCTCCTCCATATATGTCCTTCCTTGACGCACCAACTTCCACATTCCACATCAAATCGTCCGCATCCTGCAGCATGGTACCTCAGGACCATTGCTATTTGACCATGTGCCTCACCACGCACTCGACAGCATTGTGGCACACCGTTTAGTTCCCATCGCATGCATTTTCCTATAGTGGTATGCTAATGGAAGACACTGCCAAATATACGAATGGGAGTCGTCTGGAAATGCATGTAGTTGGCGCAGTTCCAAAAATTTCTCCGTTCTTGAAAGAGCCATTGCATTGGTTTGGATGTGTCGGGCTGGAATCGCAGGACTCGGCTTCTGAAGTTGTTCAACAAGACAAGAAACAGAAGGGTGCTCAAGACAGCAGGAACATGCCAACAACCCCGAGATAATTTCAGCCACCTGATGTCAACAAGCGCCTCGTCTCCCTACAGTCAACCTGCATCGACCTAGAGTTCCGCCAGGTCACCCATGCCATTGCCAAGTACGAAGTCACCACTAACCATATCAGCAACTGACGCCCAGAGGTAGAAGCACTCGTCGACGTCGACGACCTCAAGCTCCAAGTTCAGAAGCCCATGAAGCATTGGGACTACAGGGTGCTTGACAAATAGCCACACCAGCAAGGTGTTCATTAGTTCCCAATCGCCCGCAGCCGCGCTCTCATCTCCTGTGGGTTATTTTCTGACATTGACAAGTTGGCGAAGCAACAACACGTGCTGATATCGGAAGAAAGTAGATACACCAAGATACCCTCTGCATCTAGACTCAGCAGTGCATGACCTTAAATAGGCCTTCAAAAATCACACTGGCTTCTGTATGAATAAAAGGAAAATATATCGTGTTAACAGTGATACCGTAAATCATTTGTTAATTCCATGAGCGCTGGAATGACTAAAATGTGATGTCGGCTAATGAGATCAACCCATAAATGTGAAATCGACCAACAGTGATGTTTTCACTAATTGACAGCTAGGCCGCTTTTATTTACTTATGTACTAGTACTACGCATTTCATTTTCTATGAAATGACTACACTGAAAACATTTGAGAGGTTTATGAATGCCAGCTGGTTCCATACCCACCTTTTTGATTGTTCTCGCTGACACCTCAGTTACTCGGCTCACATGTCCGAAACTTTACCTTCACATATCGTCCATATATATCCTTGTTGGATGCACCAACTTCCACATTCACCATCAAATTGTCCTCACCCCTGCTACATGGTTCTCTGTACCATTGCTATTTGACCATGCGCCTCACCCACACAGTGAACATCATTTTTGCACACGGTTTAGTTCCCATCGCATTTTCCAACAGTGCTAGCTATGCTAATGCAAGTAGCTGTGTCATCTATAAGAATCGTCAGGAATTGGTTGTGTTCGGCGCAGTTTTTTTTTTATAAAGGAAGCTTTTATTAAAACCTAATAAGCAATGTATCGAGTTGATACAAAGCCAGAGAGGCAACTTCCGGCCTCTGCCTATCATGAGGCACACAGCCAAACGAGAGAGAACAATCCTAGCACATTCTAGTGACTATCAATTCGTAGACTAGACCGCCACCCATGTGCCTAGAAGAAAAAATCCTTAACCACCTGCGTCAACTATTGTGATACCGCTATAACCGTATCCTGCAAATCCGGCTTCTGCGTAATAGCCCAAGTACGTAGCCAGTGGGTAACCAAATAGATAACCTGCACAGAGTAAATAATTTTTTTTCAAAAATAATATCATTCTTGCTGAGCCAAATAGACCAACAAGATGCTGCTCCTCCTAGCAGGAGCAAAAGCTTGACATCTTTGTTAACACCTCTTAGCCAGCCATTAAACATATGACCTATAATGTGGGGCTTTAAAAGACCTGTTGCCACTTGAATAAAAGACCAAACTGAGTAGGCAAACCGACAGTCAAAAAACAAGTGCTTAATTGTCTCTTCTTTGTGACAAAAGCAACAAGTCTTACTACCTTGCCAATTGTGCTTTATTAGGTTATCTTTAGTCAAAATAACTCCTCGTCGTAAATACCACAGGAAAATTTTTATCTTTAGTGGGGCTTTTGATTTGCAAATGTGCTTATTAATGTTTGGTATGTTAGTATGTAATAACACTTGGTAGTGTGATTTCACCGAAAATTTTCCATTTGGATGTAAATTCTAGTGAAACTCATCTTGTTCATCGGTCAACTCTACATGAGCAATACGAGGCAACAAATTTTTCCATGCTACAAATTTAGGACCAATGAGATCTCTTCGCCAAGATAGATTTAGTGATGGGCTAGAAAGGACCTCTGCAATGGTAACATATTTCGGTCTAGTAATGTTGTAAAGACATGGGTACTGTTTCTGAAGAGAAGAATTCCCAAGCCATTTGTCCTCCCAAAATCGTACTTATGTTCTATCCTTTACAATGAAGGATCCAAAGCGAAAAAAATCTCACTTCACCTTCATAAGACTAGACCAGAAATGTGAGTCTCCATTTTTCCATTCCGCTTGAATTAATGGTTTCGATCCTAAATATTTATTACGGAGTAATTGTTGCCAAGTCCCCTTTGTGGTAAGTAACTTGAATAACCATTTACTAAGTAGAGCAGTATTTTTAATATGCAGATCCAGAATTCCAAGACCTCCTTGGTCTTTAGGCTGACATAATATGCTCCATTTAACTAAACGATATTTCTTTTCTTACTCATCACCTTGCCAATAAAATATAGATCAAAAATAATCCAATTTCTTTTGTACTTGTATTGGTAAAGCAAAGAAGGACATCATGTACATTGGTAGGCTACTAAGCACTAAATTTATCAATGTTAAGCGTCCCCCAATTGAAAGATGTTTTCCTTTCCAACTACTCAATCACTTCTCAAAGCGTTCCTCAACTTTCCTCCACTCAGCATTCCTAAGCTTCCTATAATGTACAGGAATTCCCAAATACTGAATTGAAAAATCACCAGACTTACAACCAAACAGCTCGACGTATTGATCAAGGAGATCTTGGGCATTTCCAAAAATGAATAATTCACTCTTATGAAAATTGATTCTTAAACCCGATATTTGCTCAAAAGCACAAAGAAGCAGCTTCATGTTTTGAGCTTTCTCAAGGTCATGATCCATAAAAAGAATTATATCGTTCGCGTATTGTAGAATAGATAAACCATCATCGATGAGATAGGGCACTACTCTACTAATTTGCCCGTTCACTTTGGCCTTATTCATAAGAATAGCTAGCATATCTGCTACAATGTTAAAGAGCAATGGGGATAAAGAATCGCCCTGTCGAAGACCTTTTCTAGTTTTAAAGAAAGGTCCGCATTGTCATTAACATTAATTGCTACACTCCCACCCGAAATGAAAGCTTTAACCCAACTTATCCACTTGGGTGAAAACCCTTTCACTCGTAGTGCTTGAAAGAGAAAGGGCCATTTAACTTTATCATACGCCTTTTTAAAATCTATCTTGAGAATTACCCCACTCTGTTTCTTTCGATGTAGCTCATGAACAGTCTCATGCAAGATGACAACACCCTCAAGAATGTTTCGTCCTCGCATAAACGCTGTTTGAGTTGGACTAATAACATGGTCTGCCACTAAATTTATCCTATTGGTTGCAACTTTAGTGAAAATTTTGAAGCTCGTATTAAACAGACAGATCGATCGATATTGTTGAATCACGTTCGCTTCTTGGACTTTTGGGATAAGGGTAATTACCCCAAAGTTCAAACTAAAGAGCGGTAAATCCCCAACATATAAGTCATGGAACATTTGCATTAAATCCCCTTTGATGGTATTCTAGAATTTCTGATAAAATTCAGCTGGAAAACCATCTGGACCAGGTGCTTTATTATGTTTCATATTAAAAATCGCTTCTTGCACTTCTTGCTCAGTGAAGGGAGCGGTCAGAACATCATTCTCAATTTGTGTAACCTAAGGAATATCAAAGATCCTATCCTCCTCTAGAATAAAGGAATTTGCCTCAGGTTCTCCAAAAAGATCCTTATAAAACCTAGTGATATAGGCTTTTAGGTTTGCCTGGCCCTCAACAATTCCATTTTCATGATCAAGGGAAAATATTCTTTTTTTTTGATGTTTACCATTGGCGACCATTTGCAAATATCTAGTATTGTTATCTCTCAAAAGGACATCTTTTACCTTGGCCCTCTGATAGTACTTGATTTCCTCTTCTCTAAGTAGTTTGGTCAGTTGATCCCAAGATTGAGTAAGATTTTCTTGTTCAGGTTCTGTCAAATCCCTGACCTAGGCAGCAATATCTAGGTCATTAATTATTGATTAAAGTTCAACCTTTTTTTCTTATAAACTCCACTCAAATGGGAAGCCCATCCATGTAAGTGCCTCCGTAAGGCACTACACTTATTGTTCCATCATTGGATCGAATTCCTACCTTTCACCGGCCTATTCCAAATTTCAATAACTCGATCATTGAAATCCTCATGGTTGAACCAACTTAGTTCAAGTTTGAACTGTTTTCCATTCCCCAGAAAGGCTGGTGTTCCGGTATCTAAGAGTAGGGGTGTGTGGTCTGACACTCCCCTATCCAAAGCCTGTAATGAGACTTAAGGATACTTAAACTCCAATTCAGTTGACAAAAGAGCCCTATCCAAGTTGGTGTTCCGGTATCTAAGAGTAGGGGTGTGTGGTCTGACACTCCCCTATCCAAAGCCTGTAATGAGACTTAAGGATACTTAAACTCCAATTCAGTTGACAAAAGAGCCCTATCCAATCTCTCATATGTGGGTTTAGGTAGTGAATTGGCCCAAGTAAATTGTCGTCACATTAAATCAATTTCCCTAATATCAAAACTGTCAATAACAGCATTGAACAGGAAAGGTCAACAGGCAACGTTGTCATTATTTTTATTTTTGCTAGATCTCAACATATTAAAATCTGCACCATTAATGTGGGTAAAGGATTTTGTTGGCATGCTCTAACTAGTTTAGCTAAAAAGGCCAATTTAAAATCATCCTGGGCTGGACCATAGACCGCCATAAGAATCCATTTAAAATTATCTACCTTGTTGCATAAATGGAATTTAATATAAAACTCCCCTTCTGCAATCAAGGAAAGGTGTAGCACTATATTAACTTCAAGTAGGATTCCGCCAGATCTACCATGAAGTGGAAGGCAATGCCAAATGAAGTTTGCACCTCCTGACAGTCGTGCCAAGTTCATCTTTTACATGTCTTGCTTTCCTGTTTCCACGATAGCAACGAAATCTAGACTATTGTCCTTTACTGCCTCTGAAATATATCGGAATTTAGCTAGGTCCGATAAACCTATGCTAATCCAAAAAAAAAATCCTTTCATTGATAAACTAGGATTTATTTATGATCCTTTTCTGGATCTTACGTTTTTCTCGAGTTAGATTTTGATTTTCGGGCAGTGGCCTTCAGATCACATAATTTTGTGTCTGGGTCCATGTCCTCAAAATCCACCTCCGACACATCCTTGATCAAATGAGCGAGTAGGTCATCATCTACGACGGCCTCGTCATCACTAGCATCAAGAATCAAAGGTTTAGTAACCCCCGCATTCATATCTCCTTTTTTCAAGTGTTTTGCAGATGGTGTTACAATCGTTCTGTCAACTTCTATTTTTTTAAAGCTTTAATGGACAAAGTACATTCTGAACTGCTATTACCTAATTTAAAACCTAAGTTACTGAGATTTGTAACACAAGAAGCATCAGAAATAGGATTAAAGGAAATAGCAGAAATAGCAGGACAGGAGCTATGCATACCAGGTTGTGGAATCAGCAGAGATGAAAGCGAATGCGGCACCACACTCTGCGCAGCCGCCGACTTATTCTCCATAGGGCTATCCAAATTACGGATGGCAGCCCTTCGCATAGCTTTGCTTGTCATATCCTCATCAGCTATGGAAATACTATCAGCAAATTGGATATTAGCACGTGTACTTCGTCGAAGTTCTTCAGTAGTATTCAAAGGGGACAATAAATTTTTATTTGTACCTGAAGGGGATTGTATCTCTGAGCCATCATTTATATTCACTGTAAGATTTTTGCCTGCCTTGCTTGAAGCCGACAGCAGCGGAGTCCTGGACCTTGACATCAACAGATGGCCTGATTCTACAGGCTTAAATGTCTGCCTGAGGGGAGAAGTAGAACTGCTGCAATGAGGTTCCTCCAGTCTAGAAATAGGTGCTGCCGACCTCCTGCTTGTCCCAACCTGTGGCCTAGGCGAGGTTGGCATAGACTGAGTAGGTATCACCTGTTTGCTGTGCCTGGGCGAGTTTGACTGATCTGAGGACAAAGAGTTTGTTCCAGTCACTAAAGGTTGTTCAGTAGCTTCCAGATTTGGGTCACCACAACTACGTTCACCACTAGTTGGTTGTTCTGTAGCTTCCAGTATAGTTTCAGTACAGGTGCGTTCACCACTAGAAGCTTTCTCCACTGGATGAATACTCTTTCCTGAGCATGAATTGCCTTTGACATTTTTCGCTAGAGGGGTAACATACACAGGAGGTAGATTAGCTATTTCTTCTGGGCTTAGTAACTGCCATAGTTTCCCTAGGCCTTTTTTCTCCAACACTGAAATCACAGACCCCATTTGCATTGGCACAGGTCCACCTCCAGTAGGAGCATTAGATGAAGATGGCGTCTTCTCTATTGTCTTCTGTTTTTTATGGCATTTGCACCGTCACGTCCATGATCTGTATCATCTCTTCTAGCCTCATCCTCATGCCGATCAGAATAATCTGGCTTCGGTGGAGGAATTGCTGGCTCAAAGTTTGGATCCTCCAAGCTGAAAGTAACTTCATGTCCTATCTTTCCAAAAACCACATCGGTGGTAAAAGGTAAATACTTTGTGCTCATCATCCCTGCCCGAATCCGAATGACACCTTTTTTCCTATAAGTGAGCATATCCACCTCTAGAGTCGCACCAATGACTATACCGAGTGCCCAAAAGCCAAGGTAATGGCGCCAAGGATGAGGGACTTTACTGACATGAACCCAAACTTCATCAAGTTGATAGGATGGAACAGAGTCACTAGCATCCTGCCACTCTGAGATAGTCAATGTGACCCCATGATTCTTCAAACAAAAATCAATATCGACTCTTCGTTTGAGTTCGTCCTCAGATGGGAATTCCACCAGGAAAGAATCATCCCCATGAGGAAGCGCTTCCCAGTTCCATTCTGCCGTGATGAACTTTGAAAGCTCTGTCTGGACTGTGGCTGCATCAATATTTTCCCCCAGACACCTTAATCAAAGCAGTAGGAGAAGGTTTCGGGGTCTCCAATTTGTACTCAAAATCCGGTATGTGGAAAAACCCCAACTCATTCTTAGCAAAACCTAGCATTGACGCTGTTGGTTTTGGGAGCTTGACAAGAGGGCACTTTGCTGCAATGTGGGCATTCTTCTTATTACAAATAAAACAATCTAGATCTGCCTTGCAACATTCTGCGACATGCCCATCACACTTGCACCTAAAACAGTGAGGTGGTTTGACCTTTTTCGACAGCACAAGATTAGTAGAGGCATTGGGCTGTGGATGCGAACCTGACGACTCTGGCTTGTCCTTTGCTGTCTCCATGGCAGCAGAAGGCAGTTCAGTTCGCCCACGAGGTCTGTACTCTGCTTGCTGAGGGTGATGCTGGTGACCACGATGATTCCAGTCATGGTCTGATTGCGATCCATGACCATCTCCGCGACCTGGTGCTTTATAACTTCCTGGATGCTGCCCACCATATCCATGACGATCTCCTGGGCCAAAGCCACGACCTCTCTGAGGCCGATCCAACCGGCGTGGAGGTCTGTTTTGGTGAAAATTGCGAGTCGGTGGAGGGCGTGGTGGTGGTGGCGGCTGTGGGCGAGCTGCCATCCCGGCGTAGGTAGGACGAGATGGAATAACGATAGGTTATGAGCGCTATTGGCAATTGGTGTTTTTGTGCCTATCGGAGTCACTTGCATGTGGGTCCACCGATGACATGGTCGCACCAGATCGATTTTGCCCGCTCAACTAGGCCTCGTAGATCTTGGCTCTGTTTGCAATTGAATTTACTGGCATGCAGGATGCAGTATTTACGGCAGCCTGATTGGAATTAGTTACCAAATCAAGTGGCATGAAAGAGGTTTGGGCAAGGCACCCCTCCAAGGACGAACCATCCTAGGACGCCAAAGAGCAAACCCTGTGGAAATTATTGAATGAACAGGTTGATTTGCGATTGATCGAGTTTTTTCCGGATTCGCAATATCAACCTTATTTGAAGATCGAGAACTGGCAAAAGTCGATTTGCAAGGGAGCTATTCGATCGAGTCAGACTCCCACCATCGAGATCCCTTTATTGGAGTTGTTCCAAATTCACTCCAGGATATAGGCCGGGCTTCTGACGGAGCGAAGTGGAGGCCCGTCGCCGGAGGCTTGGGCCAGAGACTTGATTCTCTTGTAAGCCGCCACAGGTGTGAAACCCAAACTCTTGTAATAGTGAGATTGTTGCTGGCTGGTGCCCATGGTTTTTCCCCTTCGCTTTGGAGGGTTTTTCCATGTTAAATCGTGTGTCTCTGCTGTGATTGATTTTCGTTTTATTTCATATTCCATACGTCGTTCATAACAAGTGGTATCGGAGCTATGGTTGCTGTAGGGCTCATGACGACGTCGATGAAGTTCGATCTTCCACTGCTAAACTACGACCCGCGGTTCTCACTATGGCAAATCAAGATGCGGGGGATTCTGGCACAGACTCATGACTACGATGAGGCGCTGGATAACTTCGGCAAGAGGAAGGCCGATTGGACTCCTGAGGAGATCCGCAAGGATCAGAAAGCTCTCACCCTAATTCAGTTACATCTTCATAATGATATTTTGCAGGAGTGTTTGAAAGAGAAAACTGCTGCAGAACTATGGCTAAAACTAGAATCGATCTGCATGTCCAAAGATCTAACCAGTAAGATGCAGATGAAGATGAAGCTGTTCACTCTGAGGATGAAGGAGGAGGATTCGGTGATGACTCACATCGCTGAATTCAAGAAGATTGTGGCCGACCTAGTGTCGATGGAGGTGAAGCATGATGATGAGGACTTAGGTCTTCTACTGTTATGTTCTTTACCAAATTCTTATGCAAATTTTTGTGACACCATACTTTTGAGTTGTGATGAACTAACCGTAAAGGAAGTTTATGAGGCTCTCCAGTCTAAGGAGAAGATGAAAGTTATGGTGCAGAATGATGGATCGTCATCCTCAAAGGGTGAAGCTTTGCATGTGAGAGGCAGAACAGATAACAGATCCTCAAATGAAAAGAGCTATGAAAAGAGAGGCCGATCAAAGTCCATGCCGCCTGGTAATAAAAAGTTCTGTGTTTATTGCAAGATGAAAAATCATAATGTTGATGAGTGCAGAAAAGTACAGAATAAGGAGAGAAAAAATAAGACGACTGGTAAGGTCTCTGTTGCTTCTGCTGCTGCTTCTAATGATGATTCTGGAGATTGTCTGGTAGTATTTGCTGGTTGTGTTGCTGGTCATGATGAATGGATTCTTGATTCCGCATGTTCATTTCATATTTGCACTAACAGAAATTGGTTTAGTTCATATAAGGCTATGCAGAAAGGAGATGTTGCGCGGATGGGAGATGATAACCCATGTGACATCGTGGGGATTGGATCAGTTCAGATCAAGACTGATGATGGCATGACACGAACGCTGAAAGATGTCAGGTATATACTAGGGATGTCTAGAAATCTTATCTCATTGAGCACGCTTGATGCAGAAGGTTACAAATATTCCGGTTCAAATGGCGTTCTAAAGGTATCAAAAGGTTCTCTTGTCTGTTTGAAAGGTGATCTTAATTCTGCAAAGTTATATGTCCTTAGAGGGTGTACTTTACCTGGTTCTGATTCCGCTGCTGCTGCTGTTACTAATGATGAACCTAGCAAAACTAACCTTTGGCACATGCGTTTGGGACATATGAATCACCATTGTATGGCAGAATTGATGAAGAGAAACCTGCTAAAAGGCTGCACTTCGAGTAAGATCAAGTTTTGTGAGCATTGCATTTTCGGCAAGCATAAGAGGGTACAGTTCAACACTTCTATTCACACCACCAAAGGTACTCTTGATTATGTTCATGCGGATTTATGGGGTCCTTCTAAGAAGCCCTCACTTGGTGGTGCTCGTTACATGCTTACAATTATTGATGATTACTCTAGAAGGGTTTGGCCTTATTTTCTGAAACAGAAAGATGATACTTTTGCTGCTTTTAAGAACTGGAAAGTAATGATAGAAAGGCAAACTGAAAGGAAGGTAAAATTGCTTCGTACTGATAATGGTGGAGAATTTTGTTCGCATGCCTTTACTGATTATTGCAGACAGGAAGGCATTGTTAGGCATCACACCATACCCCATACTCCACAACAGAATGGTGTGGCTGAACGGATGAACAGGACCATTATCTCCAGGGCCCGTTGCATGCTGTCTCATGCAAGGATGAGCAAGCGTTTTTGGGCTAAAGCTACTAATACTGCCTGTTACTTGATAAACAGGTCACCTTCTATTCCACT
This sequence comes from Bothriochloa decipiens, assembly GCA_023333625.1. NCBI lineage: Eukaryota > Viridiplantae > Streptophyta > Magnoliopsida > Poales > Poaceae > Bothriochloa > Bothriochloa decipiens. Next base: position 2,718,037 of record CM041647.1, read on the forward strand.
AAATAAGAAAACTCCTATTGAGGTATGGTCTGGTACGCCTGCTGATTATTCACAGTTAAAAATTTTTGGATGTACTGCTTATGCTCATGTTGACAATGGAAAATTAGAGCCTAGAGCTGTTAAGTGTCTTTTTCTTGGTTATAGCTCGGGAGTCAAAGGCTATAAATTGTGGAATCCTGAAACCGGAAAGACTTTTATGAGCAGGAGTGTTGTATTCAATGAATCTGTGATGTTTACTAACAGTTTGCCCTCAGAACATGTTTCAGAAAAAGAGTTGCAGCGTATGCGCATGCAGGTGGAGCATGTTGATGATGATACAGGTGTTCAGGTGGAGCCTGTTGATGAGCAGGATGACCATAATAATGATGTTGCTGATGATGATGCTCATGATGATGTTCAGCAAACTCCTCCTATTTTGCAGCTAGAGGAGGAATTATCTATTGCTCAACGCAAGTCAAAAAGGACAGTAGTTCCTCCTAAACGTCTTATTGAAGAATATAATTTGTCTTACTATGCTTTGAGTTGTGTTGAACAGGTGGAGAATGTTCATGAGCCAGCAACCTATAAAGAAGCTATTCGTTGTGCTGATAGTGAGAATTGGATTTCTGCTATGCATGAGGAGATGTAGTCTCTTGAGAAGAATAGTACATGGGAGGTTGTACCTTTGCCTAAGAAAAAGAAGACCATCAACTGCAAGTGGATCTTCAAGAGAAAGGAGGGTTTATCTCCAAGCGAGCCTCCAAAGTATAAGGCAAGGTTAGTTGCTAAAGGCTATAGTCAAATTCCGGGTGTTGACTATAATGATGTGTTCTCTCCAGTAGTAAAACACAATTCAATTCGTACTTTCTTGAGTATTGTTGCTTCATATGATCTTGAGCTTGAGCAGTTAGATGTGAAGACTGCGTTTTTACATGGAGAGCTAGAGGAGGACATATACATGGACCAACCGGAAGGGTTCATAGTGCCTGGCAAGAAAAAATATGTGTGCAAGTTGAAGCGCTCCTTGTATGGTTTGAAACGGTCCCCTCGTCAGTGGAACAAGAGGTTTGATTCATTTATGTTGTCACACAGTTTCAAAAGATCTAGATATGATAGCTGTGTTTACATCAAGCATGTTAATGGATCACCTATATGTTTGCTGTTATATGTTGATGATATACTGATTGCTGCCAAGAGCAAGAATGAAATCACTAAGTTAAAGAAGTTGTTAAGTAGTGAGTTTGATATGAAAGATCTTGGTAGTGCTAAGAAAATTCTTGGTATGAAAATTAGTAGAGACAGAAAATCTGGTTTGCTATTTCTAAGTCAACAAAATTATATCAAGAAAGTTCTTCAGCGTTTCAACATATAAAATGCTAAGGCTGTTAGTACCCCTATTGCACCTCACTTTAAGTTGTCAGCTGCTCAGTGTCCTAGTACAGATGCAGAGATTGAATACATGTCAAGGGTTCCTTATTCTAGTGTTGTTGGGTCTTTGATGTATGCCATGGTTTGCTCTCGTCCAGATTTGTCATATGCTATGAGTCTTGTTAGTAGATATATGTCTAATCCTGGCAAAGCACATTGGAGGGCAGTCCAGTGGATTTTCAGGTACCTCAGAGGCACAGTAGATTCCTGTTTAAAGTTTAGAAGAACTGATAAAGGTCTCATTGGTTATGTGGATTCTGATTATGCTGCTGATGTGGACAGACGAAGATCACTTACTGGTTATGTGTTTACTGTTGGCAGTTATGCTGTGAGTTGGAGGGCTACTTTACAGTCTGTTGTTGCTTTGTCTACTACTGAAATAGAATATATGGCTATTTGTGAAGCGTGCAAAGAATTAATATGGCTCAAAGGTTTGTACGCTGAGCTCAGTAGAGTTGAATCTTGCATAAGTTTGCACTGTGACAGTCAAAGTGTAATTTACCTCACTAAAGATCAGATGTTCTATGAGAGAACTAAGCACATAGATATCAAGTATCATTTTGTGCGTGATGTGATTGAAGAAGGTAAGCTGAAGGTATGCAAGATTAGTACTCATGATAATCCTGCTGATATGATAATAAAGCCTGTTCCTGTTGCTAAGTTTGAGTTATGTTTAAGCTTAGTTGGTTTAATTGAATAGTCCAAGAGACTATTATTGGCACCAGTGGTTTTCTATCTTTGTTGTTCAGGATGATGGGTTGATTTATGATACAAGATGAATTTGTCTCAAGGTGGAGTTTGTTGGAGTTGTTCCAAATTCACTCCAGGATATAGGCCGGGCTTCTGACGGAGCGTAGCGGTACGGTACATATACCTTTGCTAGGGTTTCGTGGAGACTTGATTCTCTTATAAGCCGCCACAGGCGTGAAACCCAAACTCTTGTGATAGTGAGCTTGTTGCTGGCTGGTGCCCGTGGTTTTTCCCCTTCGCTTTGGAAGGGTTTTCCACGTTAAATCATATGTCTCTGCTGTGATTGATTTTTGTTTTACTTCATATTCCATGCGTCGTTCATAACACCCTTTGGGAAGCCAATTTGATTCCAAAACTCTTCACACAGAGTTTCATCTGAAAGTGCAGAGCACTCATTCTTATTGACATTGATTTCACTAGAACATTTTTCGAGTGCATAACCAGCTGCTTCGTCGGAGTTAAAACCTGCCAACATAGCCGAATGGAAAAACTCACCGTACTCTGATGACATCGAAGGCGCAGGAGCTTCATCAGCAGAAGTCAGCAGTCTCGAACTTGCCAGAGCGTTAGGCCGAGGTGCGAGGGTCAGTCGACGACGATGTAGCAGTGCTTCGCGAATTGGATCCTCAATGGAGTCACCATCTGCGCCAAGATCCTCGATGGCACCATCAACAAGTTGAGTACTGTCGATGCCGAGATGTGTCCTGTCTGCGGAGTCGATGTCGTCGATGCCGTGCTCCCCATCCTCAGAACGATAGGCGCCTGCCGGATCTTGTCGCCGGAGCTCCAGCGGTCGCCGAGCCGAAACTCGCCGGATTAGGGACTGCCGGAGCGGCAGCGGGCGCCGAGAAACAGGTCGCCGGTAGGTTCGCCGGAGCTGGAACTGGAGCCGAGCAGGTCACCGGATTGGCAAAGGAGGCCGCCGGTAGGTGACCAGCAGGGTCCGCCGGAGCTGGAGCGGACGACGAGCATGTCGCCGGGCTGGGAGAGGAGACCGCCGGCGGGGAACCGACGGGATCTGGAGGCTTTGCTGGGGCGCCCGGCGAGTCGCCCCCAACGGCCATTTTCCGTGAGAACTGAAAATGGATCCCTTCAGTTGAACAAAAACTGAAGATTCGGCGCAGTTCCTAAAATGTTCTTGTGCTTCAGAGGCACTCAATGGCATTGTTGGTGTCAGGCTCGACTCTGGTTCTGAACCCGATTAGCAAAACAACTAACAGACGGGCACTGTAGACAGCAGCGACAACGTCGTTGCGAACACATGTTTTTCATATACGTCTTAGATATTAGAGTGATTGGAAGCTGATTAGTGTCCATGTCACCCATCTTGCTGGAGACTTGTACAATTAGCATTGCAGGAGGTGGTGGTAACACCTGACGAGCTAGCTAGGCAGTGGCACTCTGTTATTATAATAACTAAATGATACCACGTGTGTTGTTGCGGGAATTTTACGCTAAACATAAAAAAATTACATGAAAAATCGATAGCACCATTTGACATTGTGTGTTGACGTATGATATAAGGGACAATTTTAGGTACACAATGCATAATAATGTGAATATGGAAAAAAAAAGCAACACCTATTTTACTACCTTTGAAACGAACAACGTGCATACTTATCACAATTTTAATGAGTTTTTTAAAAATAGGACAGGAGAACATTAAAATAAGTTATAAAACTTGATAATACTCTAATTTTCATTATATAGGTGTGGCTTAAAAGAATACTTCCGACTTCGAGCACAATTAGGGATAGCCCACTCGTACAATCGAGGCACACAGCTTATAGTTATCAATAATTCCATCTGTCTTTTTTTTTAAAAAAAAGGCCATTGTACCCTTGTATGAAGGGAAAAAATGGAGAGATAGATCATACAATCATGCAGGGACGGCTGAAGCCTGATGGCTTCTTATCGACTCGTTCTATCTCCCTCACTATATCTGCCACCTCCCCAAAGCCAAAAAGCGAAGAGCCCTGGTGGAGCCAGTCGTAGTCTCAAGCTTCGAGCGGCCCATTGGATGCGGATGAAGCCCTGGTCGTAGCTAGGATGCTGCGGCGGGGCAGCGTGCGGAGGTGGACATCAAGCTCCAAGCGCCGGTATGTGGCCTTGAACTCCCATGTGCTAGCCCCGGTCGCGGCCGCTGCCCCATAGCCTTGTCAGGCATCAGCCTCCCGTAGGCCCCTGGCACAGGCGCCGCCCCGAGATGGCGGCGACCCTCATGGCCGAGCACCTCGACGCCATAGTGATGCGGGAGCCAGAAAGGATTGGATTTGATCTAGGCGTGCAGTTTACATTTTATAGGGGAGGATTGGATTGCCGGTTTCACGTCCCGTGAGGGGGGAGGGGCACTTAAAGCACTGGCATGTCATGGAAGGTGAAGCTCAAGGGATTCTTCCGGCATCATGTGGCGTGATCTCTGTGGGGAAGGAGAGGGATGGAAAGGAAGGAAACTATGACCTTAACTGGCTTGATGACGTGGCTTCATAGATTTGCAGATAAATATGCTAGTGGGGTTCTCCTGTTTAGGCATAGAGGATAAATGAGAGCAGACTACATATTTGTAAGGAATGACTAATAATTTTCTACAGCAATATGAGACGACAAAGTTGGATGTAGAATGTGTCATTTTTTACTTTTAGCCCAGGTTTTATATTGATAATATAGAGAGCTTAAAAGTTAGATGTCTAATTTATCAATAGGGGCAACTTCTAACAAAAATTACTGTTGTATTGACAATCAATATCATAAAAAAACTGACTTATCGTCAGTTCCTGAGCTCACATGTCCCAAACTTTACCATCACATATCGTCCATATATATCCTTGTTGCATGCACCGACTTCCACATTCACCATCAAATTTTCCTCACCCCTGCTACGTGGTTCGCAGCACCATTGCTATTTGACCATGCGCCTCACCCACACAGTCAACATCATGGTTGCACACGGTTTATTTCCCATCGCATTTTCCTACGATGCTAGCTATGCTAATGCAGGTAGCTGTGTCAACTATAAGAATGGGAGTCGTCCGGAATTGGTCCTCAAATGTTCTTGTGTTTTAAAAAGGCACTCAATCAGTTTGGTAGTGTCACGCTCGACTCTGGTTCTGAACCTGATGAGCAAGACAAGGAACAGAGGGGCGCTGTAGACAGCAGCAACAACGCCGTGATGGCTACAGCCAGAATGACCCTCTAAACCTATCCTCGCCATTATATTGCTCTGTCTCGTCCTCTGCTCCTCCTTTCCCAACCCTACTTCACCATTGGTCTGTCTCGTATACTAGTTCAATCCCAGCGCCTCGCTCTCAATGACAAAATGAAAGCCCGTACCATTTCCCGTAGGCTCTTAAAGACGAAATGAACGGCAAGTCAATGAGATATTGGATCAAGGTATTAGTCGGTCTAGCTCAAAATCATATTCCTCCCTAGTTCTGTTGGTTAGCAAAAAGGATGGCACCAATCGGCTTTGTTTCGAATTCTGCCAACTCAATGCTATCACTGCAAAGGCCCTGTTTTTTGTGTCAGTGTTCGATAAGCAAAGATCCATCCTTTTTACAGGGACATCCATTGCACTGGACTTCAAACTTTGGCAAACTCACTTTGCACTCATCTGTTCATGGGAACCAGAGCCAAAGACCCAAGAACTAGCTCAAGAAGACTTTGCCATGGGAGTTTTCAAAATGTTGTGCCTCCCAAATTATATGTGTTGCTTGGCATGGAAAATGTTGGTCATGGTAGATATATAGGCATGGGAGTTATCCAGGAAGTCTGTACAATGGTGTATATCACTAGAACTAGCTTAGTTCTGAGTCATTGCCGTCTGCAAAATTGTGCTAGGAATTTTTTGAGTATTTTAGAGTGAGTGTTGAACAACGTGTACATGTACATGTTTCTGAATACATGAAACGTAATTACTGACTACCTTCTCTACGTGCTTGTGTACAGTTCAGAAATCAAGTTCCTCAAAGTTGCTCAACAAAATTTGATGACATCAAAAGTTATATATCAAGATTCATATCATTCTCAAACAAATTTGAGTCCAGCTTATTGAAGGCGCTTCGGTATACGCATATGCTTTAACTTCTATGAAAAATCAAGCATATCAATAATTTAGTACTAGTAGTAAAAAGAATAAATACTAAGCGAACAAGGCACGCACAAGACAAGCTTCAATGAGAGGCAGCACGAAGCTAGTGACACGTGCAAATAAACCTGCCACTGCCGGCGCCGCACCATGGTAGCTGTAGGTTCCGGGTCTGAAGCCGCCGAACCAACCTTATCCTGCTGGACCGCCACAGCACACTAATCCCCGGGGTCACCAAACCTGAGGCCACCATCGCTGCTGGACCATTTCTAGGGATACGGTAGGCTTCAGAAACAGTGTCTAATAAATTGTGGTTCCTAGAGATGGTTATTTTCTATTAAATACCCTGAAAATAGGTTGATTTTCGGGAGCAATTTTACTATGTCAGCCGCGGAATAGGTCCGAAGCTACAGTGCAGCAAACATTTCTTGAGACGGCTTACTATATGAATAGTCCCTCCAAAAGGGGCTGTAGAAGTTATTGGCGTAGTACTGATTTTGTAGTCCGTTCCGACTACTGATTTACATGATATAAGATACTCAAGGTAATACAACAGGAACCATGGCAAAAATACTGTTATCAAAGCATGTGCTCTGTAGCCGTAGGTTGCAGCCTTCCAGGGCTGTCAGGCCCGCCGAATTAGCCCTATCCTCCCGGGCCACATAGAATGGACATAGCTAATAGTACATTTTATTTACCTCAATCATAGTTTGTAGAACGTGTGGCAAAAGCTTTGCCTAATTTTTATTAGACAATAGAAAAAAGAAAAAGAGCAGAAATACAAGTATTTACAACTCGAGCTGCCTTAGGCCTCAGCGAAGAAAAGAAAACGCCCACTATATGCAAGGCAGCACAAGATCGAAAACTACTACTCCTCATGTATAACTCTACCTGGTCCCATGGCCAACCTAAACTGTGCAATTTCATCTTTACATAATCCTGCGACTTGATTTGGTGAGAGTTGTTTCGATTGGAATTGCCTCTTATTTCTTTCCTTCCAAATGTGCCAGCAAAAGTAGACAAATATGCCATCCAAATTTCTGCGCTCATTCCTTGGAACTGTGCGCCTACATCGCTTGCTGTAAAGCCTGCCGTATTCACTGCATATATCGGCGTTAACTGGAACCACGGCATGATGATCTCCCAAACTTCTTTGGTGAAGTGGCAATCTTTGCACAAGTGGCTTGGTGTGTCCAGTAGACTTCCACACAGCCTGCAGTTAGTATCTTCAGTCCACCCTCTCGTGTTAAGATTGTTCGCCATGAGGATCTTGTTGTTGTAACAAGGTCCATGCAAAGAAACGGCATTTTACCTCAACCATAGTCAAGTGTACTTTTTTGGTGATCAGATAATGTTACCGCTTCAGCCACACTTCGAAACAAGGTTTCAATCATGCGCAATCATTATATAAACACACTCGAGGTTTTAGCACAAAACAAGAGTTCAGAATTATTAGTCATAGATAGACCCAATCATTTGCATCTTAAAAGTCAACCATATCAACTAGCCTATATGATACTCTAGGAAAAGGTGTGAAGACGTACAGTCGGCATAAGTGGAAGCACAAAATTGCAGTAAGTGAAAACTATATGTGAAGACAGACGGCATAACTAGAATGCCAACGATGAAAATTGACTACTGAGATGTGAACACTTGGTGGACTCGAAAATTGAAAATGCTGGCCCCCATTTGAATAGGTCCTATACAGGAGTATATATATAATCGCACACAGTGATCAAAAAGCAGGAAGCAACGAAAAACTGAAGATTAAATCCTCCTACGGTACATTCTGTAGCATTTATACACATGGACCACCATCTCGCTATATATAGAAACCTCACCTCAAGCTGCAGCACCATATAGTCTAACTACATACGTATGTTGCTTGACTGACATGCACAATGTTGCTCAGGGAAGATAGGCATGGGAGGTATGGAGGAAATTTGTAAACCAGTGTACAAATCCAGGACTAGCGCAATGTCCTGCCACAGAAGAACGTCAATCAAACCATGTGTTCTTCGAAACTAGGAATTTTGAAGAACATTTGGGTGTAGTAAGTGTTGAATATTGTCCCTGAACTTCTGAATCCATGAAAGGGCATAAGTGACTGGTAATTGTGTACGCACATGTGTACATTTCCAAAACAAATTTCGTCATTGTGATATACAAAAAAGAAAAGAAAAAAATATAGAAAATTGCTCAACGGACGATTAGCAATATCAAAACTCAAATGGTAGCACGATTCATATTTACCTCAAACCACCAAGGTGTCCGCTTTATTTTATATTTATACAAAGCTAGCCAGCGCTGCTACGGCTACAAATCTCGGTGCATATACTTGCTTTAATAAATATTTTTAATTTTTAATTTCGATGAGAAATTGTGCATACATACCAACATTCAGTACTAGCAAAAATAGGAAAAGCTAAGCGATAATGGCTGCATAAACATAAGCCACCACGAGAGACAGCACGACGTTGGTCACCCGTCCAAGCCCCGTCGCCGGCGGCGCCGCTCCCCAATACAGTGGCCCACTGTACCCGTACGTTCCGGGTCCAAAGCCGCCAGGCCCGCCGAACCATCCGTACCCTCCGCCGCCACAGCACTCGTCGCCGGGGCCGCCGAACCCCAGACCCCCGTTGCTGCCGAACCCGAGGCTCTCGCCGCTGGGCAGCTCGTCGGGCGTCGGCACTGGAAGTGCCCCCGCCACCTCAGCCGCGGGATTGTACACCACGCCGCCGCCGTGCGGCAGGTTTGGCTCGGCTGCGTCATGCGGTGTCGGCAGGACCGGGTCCACTGCGCCGCCGTGCGGTGCGGGAAGGTCCGGCTCGCCGCCGGCGCCGGCGCCCGGCAGCGGGATCTTCTTTGGTGCCATGGTGGCGTCGGCGGCTGTTGTTGCGGGTTCAGATGAAGCCGCTGCTGCTGGTGTCTCCGGTGGGACTGTTGCCGCCGCCGCCGTTGCGGTGGATGGCGACGATGATGCACCTGGCAGCGTGCCGGTGATCGTCGTCGGGCCTGCAAGGAGCACATTTTATTTATATTGTATTAGTCGACGGCGAGGTTGCAACGGTGAAGTGGTGAAGGCTAGTGGCCCAGTTGCAGTAGTGCAGAAGCAGTCGAGTCAGCTGAGCAGAGTATCTGACACACAGTACTTGCCTGTGGCAGGTAGGTTTGGCTGCGCCGCCGCTGACGATGCCGGCTGCACGGTGTGGTCAGCCATGGCCGCCGGCAGAAGCGTGCACAATGCCATGACGAGGAGGAGCCTCGACGAGCGGACGACGAGCTTGGCAGCCATTGTTACGGTGGGAAGCTGGGACGTCTAGTCAGCTGGACTGATGATGAAGAAGGTTGACGACAATTTTGTACGTGATGGTTTATATGGTTGAGAAAAGGAGCAAATCTGGTCAGGTAGAGAAGAAAGTAAGGAATCTGACTACGAGCATTACGTGCGTGTAGTGGCAGTAGCTGGGTGGGTAGGCAGCTCCATCTAATCCATGCTTTGATCAGCGAGTCAAAAATGTCAAATCAGGCAAGTCCACTGGTTGCTGGACAAACGACCAACCGTATTGGTCCTTTTAGGCAATGGCCCATGCATCATAGCGGTTTCCTCATTAAGCGTTTCTGGGCCTCCGTGGTTCATAGTGGGCCGGATGCAAAAGATTGATGGGCTAGCTGCGACGCATCAGTTTCGTTTTAGGCCGGACCAAGCTGCGCGGAGGCAGAAAGCAAATGCAATGCACGAGTTTAATGCCAACAAACCCTAAAAATGACAAGGTACATCATATAAAACATATCATGGCTCTCTATATAACTAAACTGACAAAGGACTCATTTAGAACAAGCATTGGCCATGGCGCGCTGCCTTGAAGCTGGATAGGATATATGGTTCGGTCAAAACCCTTCTTTGGTCATAACAACGAAAATTCTTTTGACCATTTGCGAGAATTCAAGGAATTGTGTTTATGCCTAAACATTTCTGGCATGGCACAAGAAATTCTTAAGTGAAAGTTGTTTCGGTTCTCCCTCAAGAGGGAGGGAAAACAATAGTACACTGATGCCGTAGAAATTGCGAATGGAATATATATATACATATATATATATATATATATATATATATATATATATATTCGGTAGTTCTAGGTTAAATTAGGATGATTACAGAAAAAAATATAATTCTTTCGTCAAAAAAAGTATAACTCATACGGTCATTTGTCGGTAGATAGGCATGGGAGGTATCAGGCATCACCACGTAAGAACATGTTGGAGGGTTCGCGCTAGCTTTCTCGTCAGATCGCATGAATTTATTTTATTCATAAAGTCTGCAAGAAGAATAGCCCTTGACGTTATAATATTAGGCGAAACTCTATCCGACCGAGATTGATTGTTACAATCAGCCCAATATATGATAGGCTAATGCATACAAAAAATATTTACCATCTATGACACCACCATTTGACCAATCTTGGGTCTTTGTCATGCTGTTTTACATGATTGATTACGTCATGGGAAGCTTCAGTTTATATTGTCTAGGGATACATAGGAGAGGAACATTCCTAACACTTCTAAATCACCACGTTGTTGAGCTTGTGTTTGTACTGTTCAAGAGAAGGGCTTTGTAAACCCATGCATCAACAACTTGGTCCTGTGTAAGTACGAGTCTCGTGTACAAGAATTTGTTTGATACTCTTTCACGGACAAAGTGACAGTCCCAGTGTTTTTAATATTTTTAGTATGGGCGTGAAAAACCAGGATGACTGAAAGATAGGTTGCCCCATTATTATCACACCAAAGTCGTACAGTTCGGAGACTTTTAATGCCTAGTGGTGTGCGAACCCACACATAACCTCAGTTGTTGCATTGGCCATGGCGCGGCCTACGGTAGCTAAGCTCAGGTGTACCGATAACATGTGCAAGCTGCTCCAAAATCGCCAGGCATAGCGCGTCGCACCGTCACCGTACTCCTAGGACAAAAGAGGGGTTCGGGAGCCGCTATTATGTAAACAGAGTTATATACCTCAAGCAATCAATATATATATGACCTTTTATCATTGATCGTATATGAATGTCATCAAAAATTGCCTTTCCATGTAATTTATTCCTTTTGTATGCATCAATCAATCCACCCATCTATATTATTTTTCTACCAATCTATATGACTGATCAATTGAAAAGGAACTGCACACTCAATTACTGAATCAAATGCAAACTCCAATCAGAGGCTGACCTGAACCAAATGCGTACTCCTAACAGGAATTAGGGGAATCGATTACCTTGGCCGTCTAGGCATTGGATGGTTGTGCTAGGCTGCAGCTAGCCGCTGCTGGCTTGACTGATGCTGCTTTGCCTAGTTGCTGCCTGCTGGCCTCCGGTCCACCTCCACCACCGCCCACCCCTAACCCTTGCCGGAGGCAGAAGCTTGCTAGTTGCCAATGCCATCGGCCAAGGACCGCAAAATTTTGGCTCACGGCTCAAGAGAAAGGGAAGAGATGGGCTGTGGGCTGTCATGTGTAAAAATGTGTGACACCAATTGGATCTTACTGGGCCTAAAGAGAAAACACAGTCGAAGGTGAGGAAAAGGCCCAAGTTGCGACTATCTTCTTCAACCTCCAGATTGCGTTTCCAGCCCCTCCTACCATTCAAAAACACTACAAACTTCATGGACACTTCATGGATTTGCCGGCGGTAGGGGGTGTGCTCAAGCCCCCCTTGCCCGGCCGCTAGCTCTAGCCCGGTAGAAGCATGTAGGATGACGTCAATAATGCCATGACGAGCAAGAGGAGGGTCGACGAGTGGACAAGCTTGCCGGACATTCTTAGGGTGGAACGGAACCTAGGATGAAGCCCTAGGTAGAGTGATGAAGAACTAGATAGCGTACATTTTTGTATGTGATATGGTTATATGGTCTGAAAAAGAAGCAGGTCTAGCTTAGCCAGGTAGGGCAGATCTTAGTAACCTGTCAGGGTCGATCCATGCACCGACCCCACTAACTTCTGAGATCTACTACTAGCCTCCATTTTCTCAATTTGGTGGCAACTGCTACTTGTATATCCATAACATTTTCATTGTTCATCAATTTGTTCTAGGTACAAATAATTTATTCAGCCAGTTGTTTAGAACAAATGTGGTGACCTCATGCATCCCATGAAATATGTATCCTGTCTGTTTGTCCTATGCTGGCCATATATAAGGGGAGTTGTGCTTGTGTGTGGATTCCGTCGTAGGACTGAGTGTGCTTTCACTTATGTAGAGTTCTATATTTATACTGCTTATCGTGTGCTGACCCTCCTGGCCTCCTCATAATAATTCTTACCTCATAGTAAATACATGGTGAGCTAATACCGGATCCGTGGTTTTTGTCGAGTGTCGAAAGCATTCGGCAAAGCCCTATTTACACTCGGCAAAGGCTTTGCCGAGTGCCACACTCGGGAAAGACCAGTCGGCAAAGAAAGAGTCGGCAAAGAACTCTTTGCCAAGTGCCAGGCGCCGGGCACTCGGCCAAGGCATTGTCGAGTGCCAGTTAAGCACTCGGCAAAGTTAACTACAATCGTCATATGATGCCTTCTTTGCCGAGTGAGATATTTCATAAAACGGACTTTCTATAGATCCCCACCAGTGATCAATTCTCGCATGAATAGCTAACGATCCGGTAAGTCCAACATTGATTCCTTCGGACGTGTCAATTTGAAAAATACGCCCATAGTGACTCGGATGAATATCTCGGCTGGCACTCAGCAGTTCTCCCCGTCAATCCTCCAGGACCCAAACAACTCCTACGTGGCTGGCACTCAGCAAAGATTTTTATTTTTTTAAAAAAACTTCTTTGCCAAGTGCCAACTCTGCTGGCACTCGGCAAAGAATTTTTGTTTTTTTAAAAAATCATCTTTGCCGAGTGCCTACCTGGCCGGCACTCGGCAAATAATTTTCTTTTTTTTTAAAAAATCTTTGCCGAGTGCCAGGTCGGCACTCAGCAAAGCTAGGCATTGGCAAACCGGTTCCCAGCTTTGCCAAGTGCCTACACTCGGCAAAGCTAGAAATTTTTTATTTTTTTGTTTTTTCATATATATCCATCCATATATATAAAACATAAATCGACATATATAACACAAAACCATATATATATCATATGCCATCCATAATAAATCCATCCACACAAGTCCAACATCCATAACAAATCCATCATGTCCAACATCCATAGCAAATCCATAACAAATCCAACATGTCCAACATAACCACCACAAGGTCACAAAAGTCCACCACAAGCGAAACGAGAGGTACCTACTACAACCTGACGTCCCATGGCCCCTAGAGTAAGAAGTGCTCCCACCCTGCCACGCATCCCACCCCTGTCGCGGCGCCGACTGGAACGCCCACCCGCTGGGCGGCGGAATGGGGCCGCTTGCCCACCCGGAGTACCCGAGCTGCATAGGCGGAGGAGGAACACCACCGGACCACGTGTACTATGGAGTCGAGCCAACTGGCCACCCGTGGTGTGGAGAAGGGCCCTCTGGAGGAGTCGGGTTTGAAACCGCCGACTGTGTCTGCACAAAGGTGAAGCGATCTCATTAGTACTTTGTAGAATGGCTGCACAAACCAAAGCAATAGGCAACCATATATACTCACAGGAGTCCTGATAGGGCTAGGAGGAAGGGGTGGAGCGAACAGAGAGGAAGGCAATGGAGTCAGGATGACACCAGGGATCTGAAGGCCCGGAAAGTAACCGGCCACGTCCTACATCTGACGCGCCAAGTGCTGCCGGACAGCCTCCATGTGACGCGTGTGCTGCTGCTGGATAGCCTCCAGCTGACATCGATGGGCCTCCTCCAGGGCTGTCTGAGCTGCCCACAACTGGGCCAGCTAGGGCTGTAATATTACACCCACAAGGTTTAAACATGAAAAAGGAAAGATACAAGTGTAAAACCAATGAACGACGAATAAGACTATACTTACCTGAAACGCCGCCATCACCTGCGTGGAGCTCGGCTGCCAGGGTCTTATGGGGACGTCGGAGGAGCTCAAGCTCCCTGATCGATCTTGGCGGAGCATGGGAACGGTGGCCGGTTCGATTGCGCTGTGGGCAATATAGTACTAGCTGTGCTGCTTCCCTCCTCCTGTCCTCATCAGGAGGTCTGTATCCAGGGGCTTGGTGGCTGGATCAAAGCCCTCTCCATGGCTCGTGTGAGCCGCCGCGGTGTACTCGGCCATCTTCTCGTAGGTGGTCGGGTTGGTGTACACGTCGCCCCATCCATCGGGCTGTAGACGTTGTCCGGCGCTGTCGCTCGGCCCTTGTGAGCCCGGGCATACCCCATGAACTCGTTGATCTCCTGGCCACCATGCAACTAGGACTGTGAGGAAAACACAAAAATAATTACACATAATGAGAATTGAGCACTAGAATAAATAAATAAATCAACAGAAGCGTACCCATCTTTCCATGAGCACTGGGAGGGGGCGGTTCCCTTGGTGGTGTGCCAGCCCTTTCATCACCAAGCGTTGATCCTGTTTGGCTCTACGCTGCATGTACGAGTCCTCCCTTGTCCACTTATCCACAATCTCCATCTAGCAGTCCATGAACTTGCTGCACCATTCAGGTGGCACCTACATGACAACGTGCATTTGACATGTCAGAAGATGAATCAGAATTAATGTTTTCTACTTATTTTTTATGGAAGGAATCTCAAAATTAATGTTCCTACTTACCTGGATGTACTGCTCCTAGGTGAGGTCAGTCTCAGGGTAGAGGATCATTGTAACAGAACCGACCAATTTATTAGAGCACAAGCACATAATCCGCCATTAATTCAGCAAATCATATGATTGAGACCTAATAAACCCGGTAGTCCGTGAAATCTCGAAGGATTTCAAACTTTTCCGACACGACCAAGATCGTAATAGTTTAGTGGTTCCATTCACAAGTACACAGTTCGCACATAGTTTTAAAACATCATCG
>CM041647.1:2733624-2750165 GCA_023333625.1 Bothriochloa decipiens
AGAATGCTCCGGGGCTTGCCTTTCAAGAAAGCACTTGGCTGATGGTCGGGACACTCCGGAAGATCAGCTTCGGGATCCTCTTCGGCTACTGCATCCCGCACCAAAGCTTCCTGTTGGTCTTCCTCTCCTGGTGCTCCGGGAACTACCGTCGCGAGCTCTGACGATCCTGTATGATGCATAGGGCGTATGAATACCGTGCATACATATAAATACAATGCTGATGATGATGGTAAATGAATGCTCAGTTAAAATGAATGATATGATATGATATTTGAAAATATGTATGATAAGCACATGTCATCCGCATTCTCTTCTACCGATAAATCTCCAAATAAGCCTCGCATTAAAACTTTACTCGCACACTATAAAGAATTATAAACACCCATTGTTTTGCACACTACACTCTACTGAACCACAACCAATAGCAGATCATACATAACATGAATAGCATAAAAAGCATTTTTACACACATGAAATGATAACTCTAAAGCATTATTTATAAATGAAAGAAATCAGGGTATAACTACAACATAACTTTAGACTACTCAGAAAATTCCGTAAAAATTACAGAAGCTTAATCATACCAAACAAAGACTACTATAAAAATTTTAAGTCAAAACAGTAAGTACTTTATCCTGCACAAAAATGACAAGGCAGCACAATTCCAGGGGCATAAAATACTTTGTACATAAAAGTATATCAAATAATAGATCTCAGAACATAATTAGCTCTAGATTGACATAAAAACACTCTCCAAAAAGTTTCATGCACAAATTCCTTATACATTATTTATTATGAATTATTTATCCTCACATGAAAATAGGCACCATAACTAGACATAGAAAAATTTACATATGACATAGCCTAACAACATTTTTTACAGATAGAGCATGACATAAGAAAACCAACAAACTTGGTCTCACATTTTTCTGAGCAACAGAGAATTAGTTATGCATTTCCTAAGATAAATACAATTAATAGAGATAAATAAAGCTATACAGAAAAGTTTCACAAATTCCACATTTCATATTTTTCATGCATAGATCATCTCATAAGAAAAATACTGCAAGTTGAACCAACTCATTTGGATGAAAAATGAGCAAGTTATGAATTTTCAAAGTTTAAACTGAAATCTGAAATCTATTCTGAAAAAGAAAAAGGAAAAACCACTTTACACCGGGGACCCTGACATTTCCAGAAACTAACCAAGCCCTATTAAGAAATACACTGAGTCTGGCGACTTTGCGCTAAAGTCCGGGAAAGAACAGGAATCCTGCCCGAGGTCCTCACGGCGGTGGATGGTCGTCGGCGTCGGGATTCCTCGCCGACGGCGAGGTCTCCGGCCGAGCCACGGTGACCAAAAGACTCAACTCATCACAGCGGGCGCATTGGTGTAAAAGATGTGAACTGGGAACGAGGTTTGGACCGGCGGCGATGAACAGCGGCGGACGGCGGCGAGGGTTCGCGGTACGCCGGCCATCTCGGGCCACGGCGGGGCAAACGGACCAGCCTAACAGCTCTAGCAGACCAAGATGGTTCGAACGGACTAGCTCAAGCGAGGAATGGATGGCCGGAGCCATGTCGGCAATGTACGCCGGCGAGCGGCGGCGCGAATCCGCGACGACGGATGGCCAAATTCGTCGGGCTCAGACGCTAATCGACCTCATGAACTACTCCAATCGGTTCTACTCGATCAGACGGACACGATTCACTAGCTAATTGAGAGAGAGAGAGGTCGCTGGGCACGGCGGACCGCGCGGTGGTCGGGCGGCCATGACCGGCGAAGGAGAAGAAGGTCGATTCGACCTCTACCTTGGGTCTCGGTGGCAGGAGAGGTGCGCAGGGTGTGGCCAGAGTCGAGGCGGAGCGATTGGCGAGTCCTTAGCAAAAAGTGTTCAGGCTACGGGGTGTGGTGGCGTGCGAGCTCTCGACGGCGGCAATGGCGGGTGACGTCCGAGTGCTCGGGCTCAGGTGGAAGATGAAAGGCAAGGGCTTGTCTGGTGGCGGAGAAGAGAGGGAAGGAGAGACTGACGCGGTCGGGGCGACTTGAAACGGCCGCTCGAGCTTGGACCGAGGCAGCGCGGCGTCGGAGCTCGTCGAGCGCGTGGCACTCATGCGCGCGGAGCGGGGCCGAGCGAGGGCGCGTGGGCGAGCTGTGGGACCGGGCGAGCGGGGTGCAGGGGATCCGCGTGTGGCGCTCTGGTGCGGGGCCGGAACAGCGGGCAGCGGCAGCGGCCCGGCGTACGGACGCCACGCGGCCGGCGTCGGGTCGGACAGCGTCGCGAGGAAGAAGAAGAGAGGAGGAAGAAGAGACTGTGCGGTGGGTCCCACTGCGCCAAGATTCGTGCAGACTTGATGAACCCCATATTTTCCAAAATAAACCGAATTTGAAGAAACTCATAAAAGATGAAATGTTCCTTTTGATGAGTAGAACATTTCACTTTTAAACATCAAAACCTAATTCTGCCTAGAATTTGAATTTCAAAAATAGAGATTTAAAATTAAAAGAAAATCATTTTTACAAACTGTTTTTGACATTTTTGACCCACTTCCAAGACTTTTCATGTAATGACCCCAAAATAAGTTTTGCTCCAAATAATTTTCTCTACAAACTTTATTTAACACTCAACCTCAAACAAGCAACCCTTCATATAGTTCTAGTTCAAGTCAAGATGTGCACATATATAAACCTTATCATTTCATGTAACAAAATGATGCAATTGAGATGGTTATGCTCTTAAAGTGCAATATGATGCATGCTTAACACCAGAGTGTTACAATCATCTCCCTGGCTTGTGCCTTCGTCACCTTCCAGGCAAGCATGTCGACGTGGTAGTCAATGACGCGCTGGAGGAGTGACTCATACTACATGTCCTTGAGTCATTCTTTGCAGACCCTGTCCTACACCTGCGCCTCCTCGACCTCTTTTCCCGGCTTGCATGTGAACCACTCCTGCATACAGACATCATGTATCATTTTTATCATTTCAAGAACGTCCAACAAATGAGTAGTATTGACCCAGAACTCGGCCTTGATCTTGGTCGCAATAGGGACATCATTTTGTTCCTTGGCGCTGAAGAAGCACTCCCATTTCCAGGGTAGCACTGTCACCCCGTTGTGGGTGACCTTGCCAGGGTAGTGCTTCTTAATTAGGAGGCCCTGCATGCCATTGATATGGCATGAAGTGCCCCCGTTCACAAGCGTCCAGTTACTACATGAGTCATTAAGAAGAATTGTTAGTCTGAAGTTCTATTTTCAACATTTCATATGAATAAGTCATAAAAACATGAATGGTTACTTACTTCTCACTGACATGTCGAACCACCGGACGCTGGGAAGGCGTGAGCGGCACTGAAGGAAGGTGCGTGATCCCGCGTGAGTAGAGCTTGCTCGAACCTGAGGAAGGCGTCACCCCTGGTGTCGCCTCGCCCCATGGTGTCACGTCGCCCCCGGCCTCCTCATCGTCGTCGTGACCCCCTACTGCGTGGGGGTCCACCTGCCGGTCGTCGTCATCGCCTTGCTGTGGCATGATGCTGGGAGACAGCTTTGGCCTCCTCGTCAAAGGGCGACATCCGCGGGACCTCCTCTCCCTGCTCGTCGACACCTCCACCAACGGTGGCTCCTCCTCGTCGTCGTCAACGGTGGTCCTCTGGTAGCGCGAGGTAACCCCTGTCGTTGCGGCCGTCTACCTCCGCCCGGCATTTTGTCCTGTGCCTGCAATGACAAAGATTAAACCAATTAGCACAAATAACCGAGAAGTACTTGTAAAGAGATGCAAAATAAACAAAACATAATTGAAAAGTAATAATAAGAACAATATAGTATTACATGAATTAGAATTATCTCCACGAAGGGTAGTGGTTGGCTCCTCGTCATCACTATCGCTATTGTCATCATCACTATTAATATTGTTGAGCTCTCTTAAGTCCTCATCATCTCCATTGTCCTCACCATCTTCATTGTCCTCAACAACTCTATCGCGCTTAGCCCTCCATCGCTCAAGCATTATTAAGTCGATAGCATCTTGCACGTCTTCACCCTCGTCCTCACCGACGTCATTGTCTACTTCCATACCTATCAGCAAAAGAATGTCTATCTCGAAATGCCCTTCTAGCCCCTCAGATTGATAGAACTCTCCGCTATCTACGTTTGGGTCAAAGTTTTAATCATCATCATTTCGGACAGGCGCTTTACCGCGCGGCGATACCAAGTGCACAAGGTACCAACCCTTAAGCTCCTCGTCTTTTTAGCACGTCCATGGAGATAATAAACTTGCGTGGCCTGTTGAGCCACAATATAGATATCTTCTCCTTTATAGACGGAATCTTGTCGAATTTTAACTTGCCCAATCTCATTAGCTCTTCTCGTCACCTTAGGATCGAACCAAGGGCATTTGAATACCAATGGATTTAAAGCTTTGGGGCCCTCAAAG
Source organism: Bothriochloa decipiens (assembly GCA_023333625.1). Taxonomy (NCBI): domain Eukaryota; kingdom Viridiplantae; phylum Streptophyta; class Magnoliopsida; order Poales; family Poaceae; genus Bothriochloa; species Bothriochloa decipiens. The sequence goes on from CM041647.1 coordinate 2,738,057, forward strand.
TGGAGCTCATATATATCTTCTACTATGCCGTAATAGTCACGATCATTGGTGTCAGGCGTACGAACTCCTGTGCACATGGTCCTTTGTTTGGGCCGACTCTCCTCGTAGCTTCTCGTGCGCCATTCACATCATAAACATTGAATGACTTGACCCTAATATGGAAGCCACTGCCAACCTATTTCAATTCATCACTCATTTCCACATCTGTCAAGGCCTGCAAGGTGAGGCCAGGTAGATCGTTACATTACTCGCTCCTAGGAGCAAAGTGGAATCTTAAAGTTGGAACGAGGTAAGTTGGATGGTACCTTCATACAAAACCAGGAAATAAAATCAGGCACTGCATTTCTGAGAAGATAGTCTTATTCATTGGTAGGATCCCTATTTCCTGTCCAGTGTTCTTTCATAAACTCCCTAAAAAAATAAGAGACAAAGGGGGTCAGATCGATAGGTGGAGGATATTGATGGCGTATGTAACAAGCTCATTGAGAACTTACACTCGATAAGGAACTACTTCTTCAAGGTTCAACAACATGTTGAGCATGATAGTGCGCCACTCATGATCTAGTAACTTCCTGGGACTACCTATGCTTCCTCTTATGAGTTGCCCATTGAAAAGGCTCAAGGTTGATGAACTCTCATCGGTGTTGTAATGAGGAGGTGGATTGTGCACACTGGGAACGTTTTCAGTATAGTACGCCGTTGTGAAGTTTGACACCTCCTCCACTCTGAATGCCCCTGCCACGAAAGCCTCAATTTTGACTTTATTTCTACACTTTCCAAAGAATCTTTAGACACCTCTTGATTGGATAGCACCAACGGGCCTGCACGGTACCCCCCAGCTGTGCCTCACATGGTAGGTGCAAAATCAGATGCTGCATCGGTAGGAAGAAGCCGGGTCAAAAGATCATCTCCAACTTGCCGAGCAACAGAGGTGCAACACACTCCAGGTTAAGAATCACTACTTGAGATAATTCCCTTGCACAAAGCTGGTGGAAGAAATAGCTCAACTCTGCCAGGACGCGCCACACTAGCTCGGGGAGGTATCCACGGGTCATCGCAGGAAGTAGTCGTTCAATCTATATGTGAAAGTCATGACTCTTCATCCCTAAGACTTTCATAGTCTTCAAGTTCACTCCCTACTCAGATTCGCCATATATCCATCAGGGAACATTAACATATTGATCCACAGTAGTACTTCCTTCCTATCACCCCTTTTCATGATGTAATCGGCCAGGCCCCTTTTCCATTTCTTGCCGGCGCAGAGGCCTTTATCACTAGCTTTGGTCTATTGCAGATCTTTTCCATGTCCAGTCTAGCCTTAACGTTGTCCTTTAACTTATCCCTTATGTCCATGAGTGTTCCCCAGAGTGCCTTGGCGACATTCTTTTCTGTGTGCATTACATCGATGTTGTGTGGAAGAAGAAGCTATCTCAGCAAGGACCTGGGCACCGCTCGTAATCTGAGGTGACTTGAACACCTTTCTTGAAGTGCTTGATGTCTCGTCTGAATTTATGGTTGTCATCTAGGAATTGATGATGTTTGTCGAATGAAGAAAACTTGCCACCCTTGTTCAGCCAGGTGAACATCATAGATGCCTTGCATACTGGGGAAGGAAACTTCCCGTGAACACACTACCCGCTGAATATGCCATACGCCAGGAAGTAATTGATTGAATATTGGTACCACCCATGCATTCTGAAGTTCTTCTTTGTAGCTCGGTCGTACGTCAGTACCCCCTTTTCCTATGCATGCTACAATTCATCCCACAGTGGCTGCATGAACACACCTATATTGTCCCCTGGGTGTCCAGGTATTATCAGCGACAAGAACATGTTCTTGGATTCAAACATGACGCCGGAGGGAGATTGAGGGGGATCACGAACATGGGCCAACAAGTGTACGGGGCCGCCATCATTCCATACAGATTGAACCCATCTGTTGGCATCGCCACACGTATATTCTGAGCCTCCATAGCTTTGCCAAGATGCTAATGATCAAAGTACATCCATGCGTCACCATCCGATGGGTGTAGCATCTTGGCACTGTATCTTTTGCCATTCTTGTGCCATGTTGTTGACGTAAAAACATGACTCCTCATGCCAACTGTCTCTCGCAAGCCAGACAGACCAAAGCGTGAATGTCTCTCCGATCCCCGCAGCTTTCTCCAGCCTTCAGCAGCTAACGGGTCGATTGAGTGCGAGGCGTGCCAGTCAATTTGACCCAGCAATTGACAAGGAAAGATAAATGTAAAATTATGGAACCTGCCAGTGTGATTCCAGACAGAACCTCATGTGTGTCTAAACAGCCAATTCAATCGCGTATTGACTAGAGAGTCAACATCCGGCATGCATTTATAAATAAAATAAAGTAAACATGCATGGATAAAGCAGTTGATCATGACATGATATTAATAACTAAAATAGTAACGAACACAGGTCAACCATGATACATGCTAAAATAAAAAGAGTTAGCTTGATCGGCTACTTTGATACACGTGAAGGAATAAAGCCATTAGCCGATCTAGTCGATATATGTAAGGAATTGAACACGAGCTCTGGTAAATTGGCTAATTTGCCGATACCGGCGTGAGAACGAACTAGGTGCATAAACAAACCTTAACACAAACCTTTACTTAACCTCCTCAACCTCAAGTGAGAACAATGGTGCTACAACCACTATCAAATAAATAGGAATAAACAAAGATCTATCTTAAGACCGTCTATACCCTAGAACGCACACATGTCACGAACAAGATTGATAAGATCTAGTTAATTCAAGCACGAGATCGATCATCAAAGCAACAAATAAACATAAAGAGCATTGATGACAATCGAATCTAAAAAGATCTAAGCCAAATCTACCAATCTTGATAGGACAAAAGATTTTGTTGCAATAAATAAATAATAAAAACTAACAACATCGGTAACTTAATGAATCTACTATACTTTGCCGGATCTAGCATAGCCGATAACTGGCCATGGGTAACATAATGAATCCATCAGGCTGCCAAACCTATAGAGCCGATAACTAGCCTATGCTAACGCAAACAATAGGAGGTCGAGCCGACCCTATCAAACGATAACATAAACTGTCAACAAGTGCTTACATATAGATAAGAGGTCAAGCCGGCTAAATCAAGCATAAACACAAGCTCTTTGGCATACTAATGGTCGATAGGAGGTCGAGCCGGCCCTATCTAACCAGAGTAAAAGCCATGACGGTAACTTATAGCAAACCAGAGTCGAACGCCCGATGCAGCCTAGCTTGTTAAAGAAACTCGTCGAGATCCTAGGAAAACTACGAATTAGTGGCTGGAGCCAAAAGATTGTATTGATTGATGATGATGTTCCTTTACAATAGCCAGGGGTTCATATATATACCCGTGAGCTTAACCGACGTACAAGACTTCTTTCTAAAGAAATATCTATACAAATAAAATACTAAGATATGCGGACTCTGGCTTTCGTTTCTGTAGAATCCTTGCTGATGAAGTTTGCTTGACCGACTTAGTACCCTTTGGTCCACCGTATACGTATACATTCAAGTATCCGTCGGCCTCTATTTGACAAACAAGCGTTACGTGATAATCTTGGACTTGCATTCTTGTACTGGATTCTTTCTTTGGACTTGCATTCTTGTACTGGATTCTTTCTTTGCTTCTTCGACATCCAGCATATATATGCATATATTCCATGCTTTCCTTCTAGCATTATTTGCTTCACGTGTCGGCTTCCTGGACATTAAAGCTCCTCCCAAATATATTAGGCATATATACTCCAGTTATATACGGATGATCCTCTGGGCTAGATCCTCCATCTCTTTGCTTTCTGAAGTGCGTATATTTTCTATAACCAGGTTTTGGCCAACCGACGACTCGATCAGACTCAAATAAGGCAATAGGCGGCCTAGCCAAATAATACCAAGATGATGTATGCGTACATCAACTTGACCACCCTGCTTGCTTGCTTGGCCAATTGATACGAGAACCTCCTTAAGTCGTTCAGCTCATCTAACAAAAGGTCTTGTATGCTAGTTAGCCGTCCATGCATGAACACCCTCATAGTCGTCGATCCCACAGTAAACGATTTCAGAAGTCTGGTGATCACACATAAACGCATATCCTCTTTGCTTGATCTTGCTGGCAACAATCAGACGTCGTGTTTTGCTCAGAATATTTTCTCGCCAATAGATTTTCTCAGCTGTCTAAATTTTGGTGCACACATAGGCCCCCTAGTTCGGAGTATGAATCTTCATGTTTCGAACCATTTGATGTGATAGTCTTCTTCAAAGAGCCGAGAAACCAACTGGCAACAATAGTGTGCTCTCTCCATATTTCCACATTTTTTCCTGCAAAACAATAAACTTCCAATACATGTGGAAATAGGTTAGTAGGAAATGCATATGTCCATAAATATATTAGTCATCCATTTTATGTTGCTGATCAGGAGATGCTATAATGCCGATTACATTTCAAAAGTATCAGGTTTATAACTAAGATTTCCTTCGAACCTGAATAAAATGGTACTCTACTCATACATCTGTCTCCTCAATCATGGGGCTTATAATTCTCACTAAGTCCTTGAGCAAATGCAAAACAGAACAGTTACAAAGCCCGCTTATCTTTCATTCTTCGATCTCTTTCTTTTCGGAGATTTATTTATTGTATTTATTCGGACGGGCATCGGAGTACCCATTGTTTTATCTGGCGGACACATGTCCGTCTTTTTTTTTAGGTTTTTAAATTGAAAAAGATATCATATAATTTTGCAAAAGTCAAAATCCGGACCCTAAGGAGATATAAGGCATATGCGTAGACCAAGAATATATTAGCTTTGATCAAGGTTATTTCCTTGCACACATACTCCTTCTAATCATTTAAAACTTATGAGGCTATTGGGCCTTTTGACCATCTTTTAGCTCGGTTCTGGCGGACACTTGCTTGTCGTTTTTATTTCCGAACTTTTTTTTGTTTTTTTTGCTTGCTTCATTTTTTTGATAGGATAGCCTCTTAAATTTTAATCAAAGAAGAAATATAGTTACAAGATATTTAGTGTAAGTGAATCTTGATCTTAAGCATATGACTATAATCTACACTAATGGTCACAACAGTTTGACAAAGTTCAACATGATAATTTTATTTAGATTTTATATGAAAATTCTCCAGATGTCAAGTCTCTCAGAACAACGTCATAGCAAACTCTATTTCCATTCTCATTCTACAACCACCCTTGGACCAAGCTGGAACTTTATGTAACCCACAAATTTAAAAGACATCAAGACAAATATTATAGCCACTAAACCTAAATCTTAAAGAAATTAAATTTATAACCTAGGCACGGGTGAAACATAAAACAGAGCATCTATTATCATTTTAACGATGGATAAACCAAAACACTTATATCACATATACAGAGTGGAATTATTTTTTAGATTTTAATTTTAGCAGTAACACAGATATTTGCGCAAACCATCATTGAAGATGAAGGAGCTGAGGGAAGTCATTCGTCTTGTCTCTCTTCATGATGGATCGCTCGATGCCGCGCAACGTGTGTTTATGGTGAGCCCAGGCCATATTCGTCAATCGTCACGTTGTTCATCACGATGTCAATGCTCGTTTCCTCCTGTTCCTCCATATGTTACTACCCATTATGCCGTAGATGTGCTTTGATCCCGCAGCTGCCTCATGTGAATAACAGCCGAAACACGTCAAGAAGTCATGTTTTGACAACTTAGTTGTGAAGACATCGGCTATTTAATTCATTGGCCGGTTGAGAGGGCCAATGTATTTGAATCAGTCGGCTTTTGCGAGTTTGGTGTTTCAGCGGACGAAGGACAGGCGACTTCTTTCTGTTGATGAGTACTTCCGATCAAGATCCGACGCTACCTTTTGGATGGCCGACTAGTGCTTGCTTGTTTGCTTGATCGGCCTAGCAACGTTTTCGCTGTTTTGGTTGAAAATATTTGAGCCGATCAAACATGTCAACCCCTTTGCAAATGATCGGCTGTTTCAGATCTCGCAGCCATGCTCTGATTCCAAATCCGATCCATATACTGAAGGCCACCTCGTCAACCCTTTGCAGACGTGCATATCAGTTGGCGCTATATATCTAAATTTGTTGCTGTTGCATGCATCCTCTTCGCTCCGGTGGTGATGATGTGCATTTCAGATTTATTTCCAAAGAGAAAAAGGGCATATAATATGGCCATGCTGTCATAATGTCCTCGTCAAGCCAATCAGCAGTGCAGACTTCCATTTTGTTCTAAGTCACTAGCAAAGATGTTGTCGTTGGATCCAAGTATGACAGGACGGACTTGTGGCCGGCTGGTGCTACAGTTTTTGATGTAAACCACCCGACTGTCTTCGTATTCCTCATTGACTCCACCTGAAATGACGACAATCCTTGGTTGTTTGGTTGTTTGTCTTTGCCGATCGGCTTATGGCTCCATCTTGTATGCAAAGTTGCTTAATCCAAGAATTCATTGATACTGACTATTGATTACTACATAAAGGATCCTTGCGTGTGGTAATCGTATGACCATGAGCAACTGACGAACTCTCCATGTTGATGGCCTTGCCGATGGTTTCTGATAAAGTCATACCATCAGCTGATTAACCTCCTGAACGTTTTCTGATGGCGACTCCTACGTCTTCACGACGTAAATCCAAGTAGAGACCTTGGCTGCCCTGACTTGCACCCAGACTTACATACACAGCATGTTTTCTGGTGGATGCATCAAATTTATGAAACAGTAAACACACTACGCCCGATGCCCATCGAATAGCTCATAGGTAGCTCTGAAGAACGTCACGGCGACGAAGCCAATGTTGAGTGAAGAAAAGTTTGGTGGCGTGCAAATGCGTGCATATGGTAAGTTCAGGCCCCCCGGGCCGAATGCGTAGTTGATGCAGGAGTCTGAGATGCCGTACATATTCAACCTAATGTCCTTCTCAGCGTTGATCTTAGTGATGAGCAGATCATACCATGACACCTGCTAATAGGAACGAGAGCGCCAAAGCCGAAGCCTTTTCGTAAATTGGGAAATAGCACTCTGGCTTTAAATAATCCTTCAAGAGAACCATCTGTTAACTTCTTCTGACAAGTTACTCTTTGGTCTTGATGTTTCTGATTCATCAGCTGATTGTTGGGCGAATAGAAGCTAGCTTAGCCGATTCAATGACTGATAATCAGGCCTTGTAGATTCTCCGAATTTTCATTAGCTTCCTTCTGACGACATTGAACTCAAACCCCACTTTTCCTTGGCCATGCAAGAACATGTAGAGAATACTATCATCTGATTCCTTTCCTTCAATGACTCTTGTATCTTCACAGTGTGGTTTCCTACTTACTAATCACCACTGTACGCTGCTGAAACCATCGGCTATTTATTGGCAGCAAAACAGCCGATACCCGGATAGCCGATCTGTACTTTGTCGATCAGCTACTACTCATTGCTTCCTCTGGATAGCCGATCACACGAGGCTTCGAAATAGTGGCTAGCTTCTTTCCTGCTTCTTCGGACTTCAGGAAAATTATTTCAATTCTTCATGTACCCATTTTATCAAAAGATCTCCCTTTGTAGTCTGGTCAAGCAATAAAATATTCCTCTCGCCAATATAGCTTGGTCTTTGCACGTCAGACTTTCCAAATATAGATGGTCAAATATATCATTTTGCCATCCTGGCATATGAGCACCCTTAATAGTCAAACACATGCAAGTCTGGCTGTCACGTATGTATGTATATATATGTCCATCTTTTGCTTTGCTCTTGTCGGCTGGCTACATGCACATGCTCCTTTTGTCACAAAATTTTCTTCCCCGAATATTATGACGAATAATCAAGAAAGAATCTGCTTGATCAAATAGCCGATATGACCGAACCAGCAGTCGATTTCTCTCATGATGTTGCTATCGGCCACGTCTTCTCAACTCAGTGTAGTGACGCCCGCTCGGCTTCATGCATGCTTGCTAGATCTCCATATGGCAATAAAATTGAGAGCCCATGATAAACTATAATGATGACCATGCAAGTACGCCTGGTTGCAATGGAGAATTCTTCTGGCTCGTCATCCGTATTTTGCTTCTTCGGTACACGTGTCGCACATGTTTAGCCGATGCGATGCTTCCTGAGCTTTGTTGCTTTTCACTTCTACTGTCAGATCAATCCTTGTATCCGTGATAACGTCATCGGGTAACTCATGGGCAGTTCGGAGGGACGTCATGGCGACAAAGCTGACCTCGAGTTCTCCGCAGACCGAGGACGAAGATGATCTCGATGGTGCACTGAGGACACGTAGTGAATATGGGAGATTGAGATACCAATGCTGTGCTATCCGTGTGAGCGACATGTCCAGAGGTTTTCCATAGCCGATCTTTCTTTTGGCTATCCACCTAGTATTGACTCTGAAAGCTTCTTCTCGTTAGTTGCCTCCTTTCTGCAGTCAAGAATCAGCTAATAGTTCTGATTTCAATCAAACCATAGTTGCTTTCGGAGCTGTACAAAAGCCGCAGGTTTTCCACATCCTCAAGAGTGAACGTTCTGGCGCTTTCCTTCCTTTCTGTTTCACCAGGAGATTTAGCCGATCAGCTGCTATGTTGAATTCTGACAGGCTTCCTATGTGTATTGTGATCAGCAAGATTTAGTCGATCGTGACAGTGTCGACTGTCAGAGCATCCGTATCTCCAAGTATTTCCGCATTGCGAAACTATCGACGACGACGTACCATTGGCTCCTCCACCTGAGCCGGTTACTATCAATCTAGATGGCCTCATCGCCTGACACTTCATCTGAAGTGGAAAAGTACCAGCACTGGACCCCCAAGTCCATCTTTGGTTATTTGTCCTTAGAGTTGATGGAGGTGAATAGCCGATTCAGTTCATTGTGACGTACCAGACTCTTGGTTCTTTTTTCTTAATAATTCATTTGAACGATTTCTATCATCGTCAGTAATCTTTGGAAACAAACTTGCACTCTTCCGTCTTCGTTCTTAGATTCGTCGAACCATCTGAATGAATAATCCAATACTCCAGTATTATCGGCTTTTGCTTTCAATACCAAAATCCATCCAGAGCATGCTGAGCCGATACATATGGACAAAGCTGAACTTCGCTTCTTTTCTAATTTGGTGTAGAATGAAAGCACTGCACTACTGGTAGTGAAAGATATCTGGTAATAATCTAATCTCGTAGACACTAGACAGTAGTTCCTTGAGTCATGGACTACAGGCAGTAGCATTAAATTTTCTTGAGCTCATCCAGAATGTCAAATCGTGTTGCCATATACTACAACCAGCTCCATGCAGACGACACGTACAGAATAATTTGGCTTGACGTATTGCTTCTGGATGTTGATTCGTTCTTATGATGTCGGCCATCAATCTGGTCTGCTTGAAACTGTTCTTCATCTTTATAATTGCTTCTCTCGGCCGAACTTTGTTGATGACATAAAAGCTGAATGGCGTCCCATCACGATCTAGGAAGTACAAAATATTTTGGAGAGGATCTGACTTCCGATCAAATGACTGTGGTCCCACCAGGCGTGCCAAAAAGAGTGTTGACGTAAAAACGTGACTCCTCAAGCCAACTGTCTCTCACAAACCAGACAGACCGGAGAGTGAACGTTTCTCCGATTCCCGCGGCTTTCTCCAGCCTTCAGCAGCTAACCGGTCGATCGAGTGCGAGGCGTGCCAGTTAATTTGACCCAGCAATTGATAAGGAGAGATAAACGTAAAATTATGGAACCTACCTGTGTGATTCCAGATAGTTCCTCATGTGTGGCTAAATAGCCAATTCAATCGGGTATTGACTAGAGAGTCAACATCCGGCTTGCATTTATAAATAAAATAAAATAAACATGCATGGATAAAACAGTTGATCATGACATGATATTAATAACTAAAATAGTAACGAACACAGGTCAACCATGATACATGCTAAAATAAAAAGAATTAGCTAGATCGGCTACTTTGATACACGTGAAGGAATAAAGCCATTAGCCGATCTAGTCGATATATGTAAGGAATTGAACATGTGCTCTGGTAAATCGGCTAATTTGCTGATACCGACATGAGAACGAACTAGGTGCATAAATAAACCTTAACATAAACCTTTACTTAACCTCTTCAACCTCAAGTGAGATCAATGGTGCTACAGCCACTATCAATTAAACAGGAATAAATAAAGATCTATCTTAACACTGTCTATACCCTAGAACGTGCACATATCACAAACAAGATTGATAAGATCTAGTTAATTCAAGCACGAGATTAATCATCAAAGCAACGAATAAACATAAAGAGCATTGATGACAATCGAATCTAAAAATATCTAAGCCAAATCTACCAATCTCGACAGGACAAAAGATGTTGTTGTAATAAATAAACAATAAATACTAACAACATCGGTAACTTAATAAATCTACTATACTTTGCTGGATCTAGCAGAGCCGATAACTAGCCATGAGTAACTTAATGAATCCATCAGGCTGCCAAACCTGATAGAGCCGATAACTAGTCTATAGTAACACATACAATAGGAGGTCGAGCCGGCCCCATCAAACGATAAGATAAACTGTTAGCAAGTGCTTACACATAGATAAGAGGTCGAGCCGGCCAAATCAAGCATAAACACAAGCCCTTTGGCCATACTAATGGTCGATAGGAGGTCGAGCCGGCCCTATCTAACAAGAGTAAAAGCCATGACGGTAACCTACAGCAAACCAGAGTCGGACGCCTGATGCAGTCTAGCTTGTTGAAGAAACTTATCGAGATCCCAGAAAAACTACGGGTTGATAGCCGAAGCCGAAAGATTATATTGATTGATGATGACGTTCCTTTACAATAGCCAGGGGTTCATATATATACCCGTGAGCTTAACCGACGTACAAGACTTCTTTCTAAAGAAATATCTATACAAATAAAATACTAAGATATGCGGACTCTGGCTTTCGTTTCTGTAGAATCCTTGCTGATGAAGTTTGCTTGACCGACTTAGTACCCTTTGGTCCACCGTATACGTATACATTCAAGTATCCGTCGGCCTCTATTTGACAAACAAGCGTTACGTGATAATCTTGGACTTGCATTCTTGTACTGGATTCTTTCTTTGCTTCTTCGACATCCAGCATATATATGCATATATTCCATGCTTTCCTTCTAGCATTATTTGCTTCACGTGTCGGCTTCCTGGACATTAAAGCTCCTCCCAAATATATTAGGCATATATACTCCAGTTATATACGGATGATCCTCTGGGCTAGATCCTCCATCTCTTTGCTTTCTGAAGTGCGTATATTTTCTATAACCAGGTTTTGGCCAACCGACGACTCGATCAGACTCAAATAAGGCAATAGGCGGCCTAGCCAAATAATACCAAGATGATGTATGCGTACATCAACTTGACCACCCTGCTTGCTTGCTTGGCCAATTGATACGAGAACCTCCTTAAGTCGTTCAGCTCATCTAACAAAAGGTCTTGCACGCTAGTTAGCCGTCCATGCATGAACACCCTCATAGTCGTCGATCCCACAGTAAACGATTTCAGAAGTCTGGTGATCACACATAAACGCATATCCTCTTTGCTTGATCTTGCTGGCAACAATCAGACGTCGTGTTTTGCTCAGAATATTTTCTCGCCAATAGTTTTTCTCAGCTGTCCAAATTTTGGTGCAAACACATGTCATATGTTTCGTGGACTCCTTTGTCATGTACATCCGTTGGAGCCTCGGTCGGAAAGGAATGTACCATAGGACCTTCTCGGGGTTCTTAGACTGTTTCTTCTTGCCATCAGTACCGTCTACCTCCACAAACCTAGAGGTTTTGCACATTGGACAGCGCGTTGCTTCCTCGTGGTCTCTCCTAAATGGGACGCACCAGTTCTTACGAGCATGGATCGACTCATACGGCATCTTAAGAGCACGAAGGAGTTTCTATGACTCGTACGTGTTTTTTGGCAAGATGTGACCCTCTGAAAGCGGTGTGCCAAAAACTTCCCCTGAATGGGAGGTTTCTATGACTCTTAAGTTAAAAAATTCGGCAGAACCTCCCCTGAATGGGGAGGTTTTCAAAACCTGCAAGAAATAAGCCAGCTCGATGGCCGACGGCACATATAC
>CM041647.1:2780507-2790685 GCA_023333625.1 Bothriochloa decipiens
CATACAGACAGGGGTCCAACTACACCCAACCCAAAACACCCCCCTTGTGCCATTAAGAGAACCGCTAACAAGTTAAAAAAGGTCCTCATACTGAGCTAAAGCCAGAGCCATATAGCCCTCACAGCTGTACTGTCAATCCCGGAGGTTCAGTTACTGATTAGCTCTCAGGTTGTTAAAAGTTATTATCACTGTTCATGACATAATTACTCATCAAGCCACAAGATCATGATATTTATTAAGCACTAGCATTATAGCTACCCAATGCAACCCAAAAGGTTTAAGAAATCAGGATATCAAAGCTAGTTATATTCTTTAGGTCATCAAATGGACACATACATATGTATTGTTATTTATAGTGAATAGGTAATAAGGAAAATTCATGCTATACTTGCCTTGATTCACAAAGTCCTGCTGGTCCTGCTGATCCTCAAAGTAGCCTTGTTCAACAAAACCCTCACCGTCTGAACTCGACATTAACAATCAACACCAGACAATCCAATCGAGCATACATACACGAAGCAAACAAAGAGTTATTAGAGGAACAGTACACCAATGTCATCAAAATAGAATAAAATATTTATAAAACTATTCTACTCGCTGCTACGATCACACAGACGTCAAGTTCACTGAAAACAGAGTTATAACGGCGAAGTTACGAATTTTTAAAGATTTCCTATATACAAATAAATACATTATATATAGACTAAAAAATATAAAGTTTTCAAAATACTTCAACAGTAGCACCAATATGTAGATTACAAAATTATGAATCTAACAGAATTTGAACAGACCAAATCGGAGTTAAAACGCAAAAGATATAAGCTTTTAAAGATAATGGCAAAACTGTAAATAGATAAAAGCGTATTCTGAAACTGAAAGGAGGAAATACATTTTCCAGTGAAGAAAACGTATTCTGCAAGCTGTTATAAGGAAAATACGCTTTCCAATGGACAAAGCGTATTTTGGATCTGTTAAACAGAAAATACGCTTTCCAGTAGAGAAAACGTATTCTGTCGAGAGCGCCAAGGGCTCTTAACAGATTAAGCCGAACGACAGGGGGTTATCTGCAATTTTGCCAGTCGAAGGATTATCGGCTGTTTCTGGCCGTCCGTTTCATGATGAACGGCTCAGATCGGTTACTGGGGTCGGCCTCGCCGGGGATGACGGCCGACGTGGCGGCGGACATCGCCGGCGACGAGAAAAGCTCGCCGGCGTAACTCCACCCGGCGTTTCCGGTCACCATTTGACACGGGACCGGTACCATTGGAACGAGGAGCTCGTGCCGCGCTCAACTGTGGAGAAAATGGAGGCCGAGAGGTGACGAGGACGGTGTGTGGCTGAGGACGGCGGACGACGGTCGACTGCATACGATGATGGCACGGTTTAGATCAAATTGAACCAAATGAACGGCACCAAAGTGCTCAGGAGGTTGAGGCAAGGCTTGCCAGCTAGTCAATGACGATGATGATCCGTCGGTTGCAGTCAATTTCGAGCTTTGGCGGACGGCGGCAATCTGCGGGTGGCAATTTAACACAAGATGAGCAAATTGATCAAGATCAAGGATGCCAGTGTGTTCACGAGATCCAGCTCAAGCTCAAGGACCAACTTACGCCACTAAATGAGCTACGGCTGCCATGAATTTCGAGCTCCGGTGGTCGGTGGCAATGGCGGCTAGGGTTTCACACGGCGGCTCGATGAAACAAGGCGAAGGCGGCGCTGACTAGGGTTAGATGGAGTCACGGTCGTGGTTAAATCTTATAAAGCCCGAAGGCGAGGACGTACGACCAAGCGACGGTGCGGGGTGGCGCGGTCGGACTCGGCATTGGCGTCCAGCTCGGGGTCGGGGAGGACAAAGGAGACGCGCGGAGTGGCGACCGGCTTGATGGGCCTGCGGCCTATGGCCCAAGATGAAGCGGCGGCGCGCAGCGCTGCGGCTGTGGCCTTGCTGGGCCGGCTAAGGAGAAGGAGAGGCGAGCCACGCGGGGAAGTGAAGTAGGCCACGGGTTGGGCCGCTTGGGCTGCCAGGCCAAAAGGCAGGAAAAAGGGAGAGGGAAAATAAATAAATAGTTTTTCATTTATTTGAACCCTTTTTAAATGCAAATTCAAATATATTTTGAAATCCAAATCAAATTCAACCATCACACAAGAAAAATATGCACCAGTATGAATGCTCAAGTTTCTACCATGATTCAACTTCACTTTCATAAAAATATTTATTTTGCCTAATTATTTATTCACCAAGTCTTTATTGACCTCGAGAAGGAATATGACAAAGTAACGAGAAATGTCATGTGGTGGGCCAACTAAGTACATCACCCTCATCAAGGATATGTACAGGGATGTGGTGACGTGTGTCCGAACATGTGATGGCGACACCAGTGACATTCTAATTAAAATAGGACTACATCAAGGGTCAGCATTGAGCCCTTATTTATTTGCTTTGGTGATGGATGAGGTCACAAGGGACATACAAGGTGTATCCCTTGGTGTATGCACTTTGCTGATGATGTGGTGCTAGTGGATGAGACTAGGGCAGGGGTTAATAGGAAGTTAGAACTATGGAGGCACACATTAGAGTCAAAAGGGTTTAGACTTAGTAGGACCAAGACCGAGTACATGAGGTGCGATTTCAGCGCGACTAGGAATGAGGAGGGAGACGTTAGCCTCGATGGGCAAGTGGTGGCCAAGAGGGATACTTTTCGGTATTTAGGATCGATGCTACAAAAGGATGGCGACATTGTTGAAGATGTTAGGCATAGAATTTCAGCCAGTTGGTTGAAATGACGTCAAGCTTCAGGCGTCCTCTGTGACAAAAGGGTGCCTCAGAAGTTAAAAGGTAAGTTTTATAGGACAGCGATTCGTCCGGCGATGTTATATGGTGCTGAATGTTGGCCTACAAAAAGGTGACATATCCAGCAATTGAGTGTAGCAGAGATGCATATGTTATGATGGTGTTGTGGGCACACAAGGAGGATAGAGTCCGGAACGATGATATTCAGGATAGGGTTGGGGTGGCACCAATTGAGGAAAAATTGATTCAACACCGGTTGAGATGGTTTGGCCATGTCCAACGAAGGCCTCCTGAGGCGCCGGTGCGTAGTGGGGTTCTAAAGCGGGTTGATAATGTAAAGAGAGGTAGAGGTCGACCTAAACTGACTTGGAACGAGTCGGTTAAGAGAGACCTTAAGGAGGGAATATCCCTAAGGATTTAGCTATGGATAGGAGCGCTTGGAGATTAGCAATTAACGTGCCTGAACCATAATCTTTTTTTTGTACCATTTATGTGTTCTTTGTTTCCATGCCTCTTTTGGGTTTCATCCCTAGCCTACCCCAACTTGCTTGGGACAAAAGGCTATGTTGTTGTTGTTGTGTATTTATTCACCAAAAATTCATTTTGCCTATTTTTGAAAATTTGAAAAATCTAGGGTGTTACAATTCTACCCCCCTTAAGAGAATCTCGTCCTCAAGATTGGATTTTTGCTTACTCAAACAACTGTGGATAAGCTGCCCTTAATGCATCCTCTGTTTCCCAAGTTGCCTCAGCCTCTGAGTATCGGTTCCACTGTACCTTGCACATCTTAATAACCCAACTTCGGATAACCTTTTCAGCTGTATCCAAGATCTTTACTGGAAACTCTTCATACGTGAGATCGTTCTTAACAGTAAGTTCCTCCAAAGGTAAATGTTCCTTCTCAGGTACACGCAAACACTTCTTGAGTTGAGACACATGGAACACATCATGCACACCTGCTAAACTATCAGGCAACTCCAACTGATAAGCCACTTCTCCACACCTCATTAAAACCTTAAATGGGCCAACATACCTTGGTGCAAGTTTTCCTTTCTGGTTAAACCTCTTCACGCTTCTCATAGGAGACACCTTCAAATACACATAATCACCTTCTTTGAATGCCAATTCTCTTCTTCGGGTATCTGCATAACTCTTCTAGTGAGATTGTGCTACTCTCAAGTTCTCCCTACTCACCCGTACCTATTCTTCCATGGTTCTCAGAACATCTGTCCCAAACAATTGACTTTCCCCAGTCTGATTCCAAAACAATGGCGTTCTACACTTACACCCATACAGAGCTTCAAATGGTGCCATCGTGAGACTCTATTGATAACTATTGTTGTATGAGAACTCTGCATAACACAAGTTCTTATCCCAACTTGTGCCATACTTCAATGCACAAGCTCTCAACATGTCCTCCAAAACCTGATTAAGTCTCTCAGTCTGACCATTAGTCTATGGGTGATATGCGGTACTAAAGTTCAACTTTGTTCCCAAGGCACTATGCACTGATTTCCAAAAGTGAGATGTGAACTGAGTACCTCTATCAGACACAATCCTCTTTGGTACCCCATGAAGACAAACAATCCTTTCCATATACAGTTTCGCTAACTTTGGGCCATTGTACCTTGTCATAACTGGCAAAAATTGAGCAACCTTGGTTAATCGGTCAACTATTACCCAAATAGAATCGAAACCTTTCTGTGTACGAGGTAAACCTGTTATAAAGTCCATACCAACCTCATCCCACTTCCATTCAAGTATCTTCATTGGCTGCAATAATCCAGCTGGCCTTTGATGTTCTGCTTTTACACGTTGACAAGTATCACATATAGCAACGTACTCTGCCACATCCTTCTTCAGACCAATCCACCAATACTTTTTCTTAAGATCCATGTACATCTTGGTACTTCCTGGATGGATAGAGTAAGCTGACTCATGTTCCTCTCGTAGAATTGCCTGAGGAAGAGCTTCTACCTCCGGAACACATATCCGGTTGCCATACCATAAGGTACCCTCTTCATCAATGCGGAATCCAGGTGTTTTCCCTTCTGCTAACTTCTTCACTATATACTTTAGATCCTCATCTTCCAGCTGACCCTTGCGAATCTCCTCCTCTAAGGTTGGTGTTACCTCTATTTCCATAGAATAGTAACAAGAGTAAGGTTCAAATGAGCAAACTCTGCACATAACTGATTAGATTCAGGTGTCGCCCAAAGCTCATTAGTATGCTTCTTTCTACTAAGTGCATCAGCCATGACATTTGCCTTCCCAGGATGGTAATACATATCAAAATCATAATCGTTTAATAATTCCAACCAACGGTGTTGCCTCATGTTCAGGTCAGATTGAGTGAAGATATACTTCAAGCTCTTGTGGTCAGTGATGATATCAGTCTTGTGCCCCATCAGGTAGTGTCGCCAAATCTTCAGAGCATGAACCACATCTGCTAGTTCTAGATCATGAGTAGGATAATTAAGCTCATGTTTTCTCAATTGCCTCGAAGCATAAGCAACAACTCTATCTTCTTGCATAAGAACACACCCCAAACCCAAGCGAGATCATCACAATAGATAGAGAACTTCTTGCTTAGGTCTGGCAATACCAACACTGGAGCTGTTGTCAATCTCTTCTTGAATTTTTTGAAACTAGCTTGGCACTTGTCGGACCACACAAACTTGGCATTCTTCTCTAGTAAGGCTGTCAATGGCTTCGCAATCTTCGAGAATCCTTCAATGAACCTCCTGTAATAACCAACCAAGCTAAGAAAACTATGAATCTCGCTGACATCTGTAGGCGGCTTCCAATCCAACACATCTTTCACCTTGCTTGGATCAACTGCTACACCACCATTAGAAACAACATGGTCAAGGAAAGAGACTTCCTCCAACCAGAAATCACACTTGCTCTTCTTAGCATAAAGTTTGTGTTCTCTGAGCTTCTGCAAGACTAACCTCAAGTGTTCTGTATGTTCTTCCTTATTATTTGAGAATACCAAGATATCATCAATAAAAACCACCATGAACTTATCCAGATACTCCATAAACACCTTGTTTATCAGGTACATGAAGTAGGCAGGTGCATTGGTCAACCCAAAAGACAGAACTATATACTCATATAACCCGTACCTGGTAGTGAATGCCATCTTTAGTATATCTGAATTTTGAATCTTCAATTGATGATAACCAGAACATAAATCAATCTTGGAGAACACACATGCACCTCTCAATTGATTAAACAAGTCATCAATCCTAGGCAATGGGTACTTGTTCTTGATGGTCACCTCATTGAGAGAGCGATAATCAACACACATTTGCTGAGTTCCATCCTTCTTATCAACAAAAATCACCGGGGAACCCCAAGGCGATGCACTAGGACGAATGAAACCTTTCTCTTCTAATTCCATTAACTGTTTATTAAGTTCTTCTAATTCATTAACCCCCATTCTATATAAACGTTTAGCTATGGGTGCAGTGCCAGGTAATAACTCAATAATAAATTCAATGTCGCGGTCAGGTGGCATACCTGGCAATTCATCAGGGAACACATCCGGGAATTCCTCCACCACCTGATTCTGAGGATCTGCATTGTTATCAAGCTATTTTAGTATAGCTATAGGTGGTGCTTGCACTCTGACATCAACACTGATTCTATCCCCTTTTGGTGTAGTCAGATCCATAACCTTCTCTTTACACTTTATCACAGCTTGGTAAGCTTCCATCCAATCTAACCCCAGAATTAAATTAATACCAGATGCATTCAACACTACAGGATTTGCTAAAAAGTCTACCCCCCTTAAGTTAAGGTTAGATAAGGGGTAGTAGTAAGAAGCTAGTATAGCACCCCCCGGTGAATTTACTACCACTTGGTTCTTCATGGCTACAACTAGTATAGTATGCTTTCTAACAAATGCTTGTGAGACAAAGGAATGCGAAGCTCCAGAATTAAAAAGTACAGTAGCAGAGATAGAGTTGATGTTGAACGTACCCAGCATAACCTCTGGTGCTTCCTGAGCTGTCTCAGTGGACACATGATGAACTTTCCCATACTGCGGAGGCTTCTGATTGCTATTCTGCCACTGAGGGGTCTGCTGATTTATCTTATTATCTGGACAGTTGAATGACATGTGCCCTTCTTTTCCACATACAAAACACCTTGTGGGCGTATTGGGACCACCATTCTTTAGAGGAGTGTTATTAGGAGCAGTGAGATGTGGAGTCTGGTTGTTATTGGGACGTTGCTGATAGTGTGAGCGTTCATTCCCATTCCAGTTCTGCTGGTTCTGACCATGATTCCACTGACTGACTGGCCCTTGGAACTTCTGCCTGAAACCTTGGTGGAAGTTAGAACAGAAATGTGAGCTACTTCCAGAGCCCTGTCCATTCATCTTCCTCTTCTTATCCTGTGCCAGACATTCATTATATAGCACAATAGCACTGTTCACTAACTCCTCAAAAGTATCATACTTATTACCCTTCAACTGCAGCCTGAGTTCATAGTATATGCCATTTAGGAAATGACACCGCTTATCATAGCGAGCCAACTCCTTGAACTTAGCATGATACTCACTCATGGTCATCGAGCCCATCTTGAGACTCCTGAACTCCTCTGCCTTCTGTTCTATTAGACCTTCAGGAATGTGGCGAGCCAAGAAATCCTCTTTGAACCTCTCCCAGCTAATAGGAGGAACATTGTTGGGACGTGCAGCTTGGTATGACTCCCACCAGTTCTGAGCAGCTCCCTGGAGTTGTCCCAAAGCATACAACACTTTCTCAGCCTCATTGCACTAAGCAAGATTCAACTGCTTCTCCATAGCACGCAACCAGTCTTCAGCATCCAAAGGATTGGTAGTGTGAGTAAACACAGGAGGATGACCTTGCATAAAGTCCCTGCGCTTATCCCTTGGTGGTTGAGCATGTGGTAATCCTCCAGCTTGCATAGTCTGCACAAACTGGGTCATAGTCTGCATCATCTGCATTTGTACCTCCATCATTTCCTCGTTAGTGATATGTCCAGTACCATTGCCTCTAGCACGGTTACCCCTTCCACCCCAAGAAGCCATCTGTATTCCAACAAAATCAAAGCATAGAGATATTCAGGATACAAATCACTTATATAATAATAAGGATTGCAAAACTAAAAATTTCTAGACGAGCCTCAATTTTAGCAATATAGAAAAACTGTCATAACTCAAGATCCGTGTATCAAAAAGAGACGTTCTATACATGGCTGGAAAGGTTAAGAAATTCTCTACATCTTTTGTTCAGACCATATTACCAGATTCAATCATCTAAATTATAAAATTAACTCAACAACAGAAACTATTTAGAAATTCTAGACAGCACTGTACATCAGATTGCGACAAACATAACTTCCAATTCAGAATTGATATCGACATGATTCTCATGGGAATTGTTAGATAGAGAAGTCTAGTTTTACTCAGAAAAATCTCATTAGCATTAGACCAACCAATTTCGAGATATAACCAAATTATCATAGGTTGCTCAAAAAACAGCAAGGATGGAGACAGGGTAAACCAACCCAAACTTATTTTATTCAAACCTTAACCTTAATATCCTACCTAAGGAACTTGCGGACATGCCCACAAGGCTCCAGCAATCACACAAAAATTCAAATCATCCATATTACATAATCATAATTCATCAAGCACTCAAGGTTCACACAAACTAGAATGACACGACTAACTTGACTCACGATACTAATAACGTGCCTATTACATAAGGGTTTTCTAAGCTAAGGTCGATGCTCATGGTTCAGCCGTTTATAGATCCTTGGTTGACCAGTCATGGTTCTGAGCCTATCAATTTCTTCTTGCTTCTCCTTAAGCTTTTGCTCCAGCTGCACCACCGTGCTTACCATGCGCTGATGCTTGAGCATCATGTCGCAAGCAAAGTGTGCCAATTCCTGTGACTCAGGTGGCAAATCTTGAGGATTCATCATAGCCCATCCATCCTCCATTCTGTGGTCAGCGCGAGGCAAATAGCGAAACTCATCATCCCGCATATGTCTAAAGCGATGACCACGGAGAGAAATCCAGGTTGTAAAAGCAGCACCCTCTATGCCATCCTCTTGAGTTGGACTAGGACCAAGATGCTCATAAATCATCTCTATATTGTAGGAATTTGGCATCACTCCGGGGGAACATATCGCCACATTCGTCTCCCAGTAAGTACCTTCCAACGGATGGGTGTGTTGGAAGCAAGTGTACTACACAGCGGGATCCCAATTAGTATAATAATCACGAAGAAGCTTCATGAGTCATATATGTGATCTGGTGTGGCACTCTGGTACGTGAGAGGTCTTCACAGTCCATCCCATAGGAGCGTGCGGTCCACCTCCTCCACCAGAACCACCCACAGACGGCGATGGAGATTGACCACCATCTTGAGCTACTTCCTCCTCTTCTTCTTCAGCAGCCTCCATTGGTTCTTCTTCTTCATCTTGAGGTGGTGTAGGCATCGAGGTTGGTGACGGCGGAACATCTTCCCTAGACTCCAGGTGGCTAAACAGATCACGATACGCAGCAACAGTCATGCGGCGAGTATAAGGAGGCATCTACAAGATTTAGACATAGGTTAGAGTAGAGTCAATATTTTCACAATAGAGTAAGTATAAGAGCATAAAAATTTAGTAATTAACAAGGTTAAAGTTGAGAAGCATGAAACTAGTGAAGCAAAGGGGACTAGGAATGACCATTTTACCTAGGCTTACGTCTTACAGTCAACCTGGCTCTGATACCAATTTGTCACACTCCATTTTTAAGGATAAAAATAGAATGTATAAATAGCCTTATATGCGCTCCAGGAACAGTCGCACATATAAGAAGAAAAATTACAAAGAGTATCATCACCCTGTTTATTATATAGCGAACCAATATTCATTACAGAGTATTGCGTATAAACAATAAAATCTAGAATATCTTTATTGCGGAAGCCTCCCACAGAGACACGTCAACTAGTAAACACCAAGCCTAGTACTCATCACGATAGCTCTCATTCCAACCTTCATCTGTTACCCATCCGGAATTTTCCAAAATTGAAAGTAAAGCAACGTAAGTACTCAACCGTACTCAACAAGCATAACATGGGTTAATGAGGCTCAAATAAGCTGGCACTATTTGACTGTATTTAGCTTTTATAAGTTAATCAAGTTGAAAAATTAAGTAGCATCAAGGTAGCAAATATTTCTCAAAACCATCATGATCAATGTAACATAAATGAATAATAAACATATCAGCAAATGAATGAACTTTTTAGCATAACAAGAGAGATCATCATTAGTGTAAGGATTCCAAGGTCGCTCATGTCCTTGAGCAAGGGTAGTATACCAGTTTATTAAACTCTGCGCAGAGGTATACACTTTCACT
>CM041647.1:2790785-2802170 GCA_023333625.1 Bothriochloa decipiens
TTTTTTACCACAGCCTCCACATGCGATGACAACACACCTCGACAAGTTTCGTCAAGTGTCGTCATTTTTGGACTTCATTTGGATTTTATAAAATTTTAAAACACTTTTCCCGCACGTAACACGTCATGTTACGACACCAACATGGTCGTAACTTCATGTGAGGTCCTGGATACGGCCTCAACATACTCCGAACATTATGAATACCATCTTTTGAATGACCAAATTTTATTATTTCATGTACCTGCAGTTCAAATTTGGAGTTGTCGAAAAAATTTAAATAAACAAAAATAATTGAAGAAATATAGCAAAAAAGTCAAAATTGTCCCAACTTTTGAATTTGTGATGTATTTACTGTATCAAGCCCCCACAAAAACACTGGGAAGAAAAAAACAAAAAAAATTATGCTTTGCCGAGGGCCAAGTGCTGGCCGACGTGGCACTCGGCAAAGGTTTTTATTAAAATAAATAAAAAACACCTTTACCGAGTGCTGGCCGACGTGGCACTCGGCAAAGGATTTTATTAAAAAATAAAAAAACCACCTTTGCCGAGTGTTGTCCCACTCGGCACTCGGCAAAGGTAGCTCCTTTGCCGAGTGTCTAACGGCAGGGCACTCGGTAAAGGGGACGGCCACGGATGCCGTTTGTCCAGGCCCCACTTTGCCGAGTGCCCCTCTTTGCCAAGTGCCGTGCTCTCGGCAACGAGCCAATTTGCCGAGTGCTCCTCTTTGCCGAGTGTTAGACACTCGGCAAAGAAATCTTTGCCGAGTGCTTTGTCTGGCACTCGGCAAAGAGCCTCTTTGCCGAGTGCCTTTGATTTGGCACTTGGCAAAGTTTGCGGCACTCGGCAAAGCACCTGTTTCCCGTAGTGATGAGACGACTCAGTACCGGCCTGCAAGATGGAAATTAAACTGATGAGTGATTCTAACACTAGAGACTACACATCACAACTAAGGACACAAGGAGACTGCACATTTGAGATGCAGCCACAAGTTGTTGCATCAACATCTAAATTTTTTTACATTCGCTGCTCAATCGATTGCACACAAGTTTCATCAACAGCTGAGGGCAAAAGGATTATCAGTACACATTTAAGATTGTTTGGTGCAGGTTTACAAATTCTTAGAAAAAAAGGATCATATTTAGACATTGTACTGGTTTATCTGAATTTTAGACACAAGGTACACAGCTAACATAATAGGGGAGTTCACTAACAAATTTCATAACTACCTGCATCAATTAGATGTATAAAATAAATGTTTCTGAAATGACAATATGGATGGGTATAACAATCATGTTACTTAACAAACTTAAAGCTGGTTATTAGTCAAACTTCTGGCATACAGGTGCATCAACTTGAAACAAAATAAAGCCAAAAATTAAGATCTCTGGCATAACTAAAGACTTACAGATAAACTCACTTGGCATACTAATGGGATAGTCTCATAGTCATAAACTTCCAGTGGTAATCATAGAAAAAGTTCGATGCTACATGACGCAGTGACCATATATTTAGCCATACTGTAAGGTCGTCCGTTGTTTATCACAACAAGAAAAAACTAATATGCATGTATCAGTTTATTTTGACTTGTTTAACAACAAAAAAAATTATATGGAAATCAAATTAGAACTCATATCCAAGATAGGAAGGAAAAAAGGAGAGAAAAGAAACAAACTTGTGAAACCCAAGCCCATCCACGACTGCAAGATCCGCGCGTGCACGCCACCACTTGTGGGGACCGCCCTCCACTGGATCCTCCGTAGGATTTGGGCCCCCGAAGCCGCCGCCGCGAGGGTGGTGGAGGATCCGCGCCGCCCGACTCGCCCGTTGTTGCTGCTGCTGCTCCGCCCGCCACATGCAGAGAGAGAGGGAGTCCGGTGATGGTGAGAAGATAGTCAAATTGCATATGAGCCCGAGCGACGCTAAGGAGAAGAGTGGCGAAGAAGACTAAGTGGATTTGTGGGCTAGGGTTTCTACTGTTGTAACTGAGTTTTGGGATGAGTGGGCTTCTAATGCGGGCTCGACCACATTAACAAGGCCCTTCTCTGAAAATGGAGACAGTTTTGGAGGTGTGCCTCCCCCGTTAATAGATTTTAAAAGATGTCGTTGTTTTTTAACCTCCTCCATAAAATCGACTTTGCGAGACGGTTAACTGTGACCGCTTCAGTTAATAAAAATGAGTGCCTCCGTAAATCGCAGGCATTAACTGATGTGGTTGGATGTTGTAAAAGGCCTTGATTAATAAAAACGTACCACATTGCAAAATTATTTGCGTAGTAGTGTACTAGTCCATCAATGTGGTTGGGCCGCATTAGAATGCAAGGTTTGTCTATTAAAAAAATAGAGGCTAGCTATTGTTTGATAAAATGGTATAAAGTTATAAAAAGTAGTCCAAGGAGCCTTAGATCCACTCAATAGAGGGAAGGCAACGCCGGATCTAAAGGAGAGAGGGGTAGAGGGAGGGCAACAAGCATGAAGCATGGGCCATATGTGGCAACGTGAGCTGGAGGAAGAAACACGCGTGGAGGAGACTGAGCAAGAGCACGAGCCAAGGGAGGGAGGAGACCACCAGTTTCCTACATGGTTCGACGTCTACAGGACAACTCATTTTGCGACTCGATCTTTTTATGTAGTGTAACATGATGCGAATAGAGTTTTTTTATATGTATGGATACCTTTGAAAATATGTGGATCGAGGTTCGTTGCTGAAGTAAACATTTTTTTCTCATTAATTCCATCAACCAAAATAGTGTGCACATGCATTATATATATATAGAATAAAATACATATATAGCTCGAAAAAGAAGAGCTGAAATATGTCGGCCATTACATTACATTACAATTGCAAATGATATGATGATCAACTCATCAAATTAATACGTGTATCCATATGGCGGGCTAGCTGTATTATATTTACTGAATAAGATGGAAGGCTGAATCATCGACTAATGATCGAGGCATTCAGCTAGGCGCGTCAATTGAGGCATGCAAGCAATTATGGACCAGTTCCGTCCGGAGAGGGAAGAGCGTTAGCCCGAAATGGCAAGGAAGAAGTGACGAGTCCATCATTAAGAGTCACGTAATCCTTGATTATAGCCATATCGCCGCCATGGGTACCAGCAGTGTCCGGGCATTTGTCGAGACTATGAGATGCAGCCAGGATCCAGGTCGCCACGTCGTTGAGATCCGGATTTGTCGCGGCCACCTCGTCGTTGATGCGGCCGAGCTTCGCCAACGCCTCCTTGGCCCCGCTAAGGGTTTGGTTCACCACCTGGATGCACTCCGCCGGCACCGCATCCAGCTTCCCCTCCAAGAACCACTTGAGCCTCGCGAGCATGCCAGTGAAGCCGGCGATGGTGGCCCTGTTGTAGCTGCCGTTGATGGACGTGGCGTACGGGAGCAGGTGCTCGTAGCACGTCTGCTGGTCCTCTCCTCTTGCGCATGAATGCGAGCAGCGGGTGCGGATGATTTGGTTATCTCTAATCATCATAACTGATAATAGCCATCAAATCTATTATAGTTTATTAAAATTACCCACCACTGGTATTTAAAAAATACATAAAGTAACCCCCTAATTTTGCATAAAAATTACCTACCTCTGCCGTTACAAAAGATAATTCAAAATAACCCGCGTAATAATTTTATATAAATCTGCACTCACGTGCTATCCTTAACTATTACTAGATCTATTTTGTTTTTTAAAAAGTTATCTCTTCAACACGGTAGATAACAAACAAACTAACATTGGTTACTTTGTTGCACGGAAAACTTTTCTTCAAGAAAAAAAATGTACCTAAAAAATCTCCTATACTCATATTTACACAAACTTCAACAAAAATCTTGATGGCTAGCCAATCTAACCCATCATGTTTATGGTTGCATCACGTTATTAACTGGAAGCCCATAAAGTCCACGTTAATTCTAGCCACGTCATGGAGCCAATCTCACCTCTAATCAATTCCATCGGCAATAACTCACGTCATGGAGCGGCTAAGCTCCACTGGCGGCGACGGCTGGCCGTCCTCCCTGGACCTTGGTGCTAGGCAAGTTCTCACGAGCACTTCGATGGCAAACCGAACGTCAGCCCCACAGTGTGCACGAAGACGAGCTGTACAAGGAAGAGTTGTACATTTGTGAATAATACTTTCCATATTAGATTATTTAGTTTTATATTCAACATCATATTGGTTCTAAAGAAAAAAGATTGTGCAGCTAGAGAATTTATTTTTGGTTCCACATGTTTCCAGAGTCCAATTAGTACTTTATGTAAAATTAAAATAAGGAGGAAATCATCGAAGATCAACCAGAACATGATGGAGAGAGAAGCGAACAAGCAGGGAAAAGATAGTATTAACAAACAAAAAATATTGATTTGGATACTGAAGTTAATTGCATCATCATCTTTTCAGAGGCTCAATTAAACTGGAATATTTATACTGACTTATTTGTGTATATATTCTCTGGATCTTTTACAGGAAAAAGATAGTTAAGATTTACATACTTACAGGAAAAAGAATACGAGGTAAAGTATTACTAACAAATGAACCATCTTGCCATCTTTCTTTACATGCCTAATGCATCAAAATTTATTTCACTAGCTGAAAAAATGATATAACTAGAATATCGGTACCGATTATTTGCGTATATATTCTATAGATCTTTTACAAGAAAAAGATAGTCAAGATTTACATACTTACTGGAAAAAGAATGCCAGGTAAAGTATTCCAAACCAATGAACCATTTTACCATCTTTCTTACATGGATCAAAAATTATTTCATTAGCAGAAAACAAGATATACCTGAATTAGATTCGCTGAAAAAGGATCAAACTATGGAAAAAATGAGAAGTAAAACTATGTTTGAATGTAGAGTGGAATGACCTCCATACAAAACAATATATTCTAGAAAATAACAGTGAAAGATACTGCCTCATTTTTACAAGTATTCTCTACATGATGTATTTCTACTTTGCAACTATTTTTTGACTTTACATACTAAATGTTATTAAATTATCTACATCCAAGAGTACTATACCTCAAACTGGACCAAGTTTATGATGTTATTATCTAGAAAGGTACAAAATACATCTATAATGCTCTTTTCATGTACTAAAGGTACAGGTGGCTTGCAATATCAAAGGATAACTCTAATGGTCTACCAAAAATAGATCATGCAAATTCATATTCTTTTCTATATTCTAATGTATGTAGTTTCAAACTTTACATAAGTCTTTTTATGCAAAAAAAATGTCACTTGCAAATTCATATTCTTTTCTATATTCTAATGTATGTAATTTCAAAATTTACATAAGTCTTTTTATGTAAAAAAAATTCCAATGATAATCTTATCCAAACATATTGATGATTGTGATAATCTTATCCAAGAGAAACATATTGATGACCATCTAAATGGAACGTTAGGGCCAAATGCATTACAATAGAAGAACTTTAGAACAACTAAATTTCATTTTGTTTGAAGAATCAAGTCTGGTGTGCATTAGTTTGATGATACAAGCTACTCTAGAATAACTTACATGCATATGAATCATATGTACATACTTATAAAAAATATTTACTGCTGAAGGAACAACAAATTCATTTAAATAACATTTAGATGCTACTACATTTAGCTAAAGCTAATCTATGGTAACTGATTTGTTATTAATTTTCATAAATTATAATATTGTTGTTTGAGTTTTTAATAAAGTAATAATATGAATAGGTATAAAATAAAGATTTAAATAAGTGATCCAATAGGAACTGTGACCGGTATTCTTTTTAAAAAGTATGAATAAAATGTTGATAACCAAATAAGTAGATTTCATGATGAATTTAGTCAATCATGATACTATATATTGGGACACTAAAAGCATCCCAAAAAAATATGTGCACAAACAATGATTTTCCAAATCCGAATGACTGACGACAACTTCACAAATTTTAGACTTGATTATACTGTTTCAAGACTATTTTTGTTTAAAAGGAGGAAGAGAAGTTCAATGACCGCCATAAAAAATGACTACAAGATAACATAGCTTGATCCTTACTAAGTACTTTACAACACTTTTAGTTGTGGCATCCTTTATTTGTATTAATTGTATGATGTATATAACAAAGAAGACTAAGCTATATTCATTTTTACTAAAATTTTAACTAAAGAAACAGGAAACTTAGAAGACTACATAGCTCCCAATTATGGACAGTCAAACATTGAAGACACTTATACTAAAAAAATCAATAGAATAGAAAATAAGATATGCAGAAATATTGGTAGAAAATATCAAATAAAGGAAAACATCTACATCCCAATGCGCATTTACACTATGTGCAAAAATGTAGCATTCATGCAAAATTACATTGACTACTAACCAATTAATTGCTCTCATACATGGAAAGATGATTCAATGGAACTCAAAAATGTGCATCTAACTTATAAAATGTTTGTTATTTTAAAAATAATTCAAAATCACCCCTTAAATGTTTTTATAAATTAATTGGCTTCGTTATAATAAACAACAACTTAAAATAATTCTATAAATTTATAACTAGAATATGGACCTATACTATTATAAATTATAGTTTAAAATAACCTACTAATATTTTCTATAGATGCCCACGTCCACCGTTATCAGAGATAATACGATGTAACCGATAAGTTTACATTGAAATTGTCAGCATATGTTGTTATGTAAGATCCATGAGCTATATTACCCATTTTTGATAATGTGTAAAACAACACGAAAAGTGATCCAAATTTTAATCTAATGATTACCTTAAATCTATATTGTTGTACGGTGTTTGACTGCACAAAAAAGTTGCTCTACAGCTAGAGTGCTGAGTAGATTGATGTACATTATAGTTGTAGACATAGCCTAAATGACAACTTTTTTATGCAGCCAAATAGACCGTGAATTTTATAAAAGGTAACTCAAAATAACCCTTGAACTTTTCTCAAAATTAAGTACATCCATCCATCCATATCCAACAGTACTTACTATTTTTAATTGGAGCCAGCCTATGTGTCAATTTTCACTCGACATACTAGAAAACAATGATAAAAGCTAATAATTTTCATGTTAACTTAAAACAACCGACAGTTCAATGAAAGACTAGAACAAGGAGTCCTTTCGTTCAACATCCGTTTTGTTGTTTCAATGCGAAGATGATACAAATAACTCTTAAGTTACAACTAAATTAATGTTTGTTATTATGACTGATATTTCAAAATAACCTCCTCAATTATTTTCTAAATTGACCACATTTTCTATTGTGAACAACAACGTAAAATTTCCCTCTAAATTTATAACTAGAATATGGACCTCGGACATTATAAAAGATAATTTAAAATAACCTACTATTTTTTTGTAAGTTATCCACCTCTAACAATATGAAAGATAAAATAAAACTTATCCCCTAGGTTTATATTTAAATTACAGACATATGCTAGAGATACATATAGGATATATGACCATCATTACTATTGTGTAAAAGCTACTAATATTTTCTAAAGGTAATTTAAAATAATCTATTAATTATTTTCTAAAAGCTAGCCATCTAATAAATGTAACCCTATGTTTACATTCAAATAACCATCATATGCTATTATGTAAAATCGACTCAATTTTGCTATTGTATAGAACAATGTAATGTTTAATCCATGAACCTATGTTTAAATTGGCCACCTATTTAAAGTGAACCTAAATTTATGAATTAAATGCATGTTCACAATACAAAGAAAGTATGATGTATAAAAAATCAGCAATTGATACGGTTATCATAACTAGATAGCGACTACATTGTAGCTGTCTATGTTAGAAAACACCAAAGTAAAAAATATACAATTTAATACAATATTTTTAATTAGTTAGAAATATGAAATAGTAACTAATGCTTACATCTCATAACATTCTAACCCGTGCGAGAGCACGGGTTGATGGACTAGTATAAGCAAATTACTATTATTATATTAGTACTGTATATAGATAGGACGATGATGTGTATTTTAATTTAACCACACGTTATTAATAGTAGTTGGAGCCCGTCCCCTCATTAATTGGGTGTGAGCTCTCATCGTACACTAGGAAGAAGCGCCCTACCAACGAAAATACCCAATAATTTAGATTGATTGTGGAATAGTAATTAATAATATAATATGCCTAGTGCATGGCCCGTAGGATTCTAGCTATCTATCTAGATGAATGCAGGAGAGAGTGAATTGAAGGTCAATGATGGAGAGCAAAAAGTAGCCAATTAATTTGGATTGCAAATAAAGGTGTAAAAACCAAAGATGTAAGCTCGGATAGCTTATTACTACACAAATCTCTACCTAAATAGCAAAATTGCTTAACCAAGGTGAGCAAGCCAACCGCCTCGGATCAAAGATGTTAATACGACCTTTAACCGTGGTGGGCAAGCTAAAGCAACCAAAGCCGGGCCGCTGGCCCAACCGTCTTCAGCACTGACCCTAACTAAAAAGGACGTATCCAGTGCCGTAGGCTCCCGCACTGTGGGGTCTGAGGAAAAAAAAATAGCCAACAGTTATCCCTGCACAAATGTGCAGAGGCTGGGGCTTGAACCCTGGACCTTTTGGTCAAAGACGGTAAAGCTTTACCGCTGGCACCAGGGCACTGACCCTAGCTAGGTGAGAATTATTGCTACTACTATACTATAAACAAACATATACGAGTATATATATGCTTATAAAAATGCATAGGCAGTGAAACACGAATGTCATGTTTCCAAGAAGTCAACAAATGGGGCAATGGCGAACCAAACTTATAAAGTAGAACACACAAAGTAGATAGCATGGTATGCAACATGAGACGACTGAGGGACAAAAAGTCACTTGACGGAATCCCAATCCCATCATTTCATGAGTTTCATGTGCCCTGCCTAAAATCCGTCTGTGAGGTGATGCAGAAACTTCCCCAGCTTATTTGACAGTAGTTCTCTGGATCGTGACTTTTTACCATATAATCTTGCTCAGCTTATATAAGCGAGACTCACATAAGCGACTCACATAAGCTAAACCAAACAAGGCTAGAAAGTTGCTCGATCGACAGCCTCGACTCCATGGACCGCTGGACTTTCATAGGGTCATATTATCATGGAAATGTAACAAATAGCATTCGCCAAAACAAAAGGAAGAAAAAAACTGTAACAAATAGCATACTCCTGATTACGCTAATCTATAAGCAGTCTGTGCTATTCATCACAAGATCAAAACAGGCATGGATCCTCGTCACCATGCATGCTCCTGGTGAGCATTTGAATTCAACAGAGTGGCAGACCATTTCTCCAACCATAAGTACAAACTACAGTAGGAATTAAGTAGCAGCATGGTGCTAAAAGCTGTAAGTAAAACCCACCTGCAACTAAAGTTCCAGCTGAAACTAGTGACATAACTACTTAGTGACAATTAAAGGAGAAAAATCTGCATAATGCATGGCCTAGTTCAGCAAATGTAAAGTGGTAGGTAAATATATCTTCTTCTCGGGTGTCCTTCTGTCTGTCTGCAGCTATCCTGTCCTGTCCTGTCCTGTGTGCTATGTTCTGATATGTGAGACGATGGGTTAATGGTGGTGAGGCAAAACTTCAGTGGTCATCTGTCCATTCATCGGAGCTCGTCAGTAGGTGGGGGTTGCCAGTACCAGCTCGGTGCCAACCTCGCCACCTCCAGCTCCAGCGTCGAGCTTCAGCGCCTTGGCACCGCACGGTCCTGGTGACGACGACGACGTGTCCTGTGGCAGTAACAATGGCCGGGTAGAGGTCAGTCATCTTCACGATCATGTGTGTGCCACCGTTCATTGATGGCACGAGCTAACGATCTCATTGATGGCACGAGCTAACGATCTCAATTGTCAAGCCTGGAATCTTTATGAACAGGAAGCAGGGCACTAAGGAGGACTAGCTCACCATGTGCCGGAGCTGCAGGTTGAGGTCGCCCATGACCATGGTTGTTGATGGCAGAGGCTGGACCTGGATTGGCGAGGCTGGTGAGGGGAGGAGCTGGAGCTTGGGAGAGGCGTTGGTGGACGAGGCAGACGTCGGCGTGGGGAGACCGTCAGCCATCAGGTACTCATCCATGGACGGTGGCGCGAGGCTATTGATCATGGTGTCAAAGTCGGTGATGACCAGATCCGCGCCGGGAGTCAGCGGCTCTGGCAGGTCAGCAGGGCTGCCGGTCGCGCCACCGGAAGCAGCAGACTTAGGCCACTGGCATGCTCCCTCCCGCATGCAGATACGCTTCCTCAGCGCCATCTTCTCGTCACCACAGGCACTGTGATTGCTGCTGAAGCTGCCATCCACGGCATCAGCAACGGTCAGCTGGTTGCCTGCACACACCAAAGCATTGTTTGCACCGGCTTCTTGCTTGTCACCTTCCCAAGGCTCTTGTGCTAGCATCAGAAGAGGTTGTTCTTCAATTCTCTGCAGGAGCAACTCTTCCTGCAGATACAGTCCCAATGCACAAGCAATGATCTATCAGTAAACTGATGGTTACTACTCCTAAATACACAATCAGGCATGTCTCAAACTGAGGCAAAACTAAGATCGAATTGCAGAGCAGCAGCCCGCTAAATATCTGTGCAGTTCAATTGCATTAATAAATAGCGAGTGTACCTTCATGGATTGGAAAGAAGTGGACAGAGCAACCATCTGGCCCTCCAGTTTCTCATTCTTCTCAAGCACAGTATCATACTTATCCTGGAAAACATATCCAGAGTATCGGATCAATACTTCATCATACAAAGGTACCACATGTTACCAGAAAGATACCTCACTATGGTGAGGTGCAAATTGTATAGATTTATTGAATGTAGTGATGTACCTTCAGTAACAGCAGCAGCTCTTTCAGCTCCCCATTCACCTGTGCCGCATTCTCATACTTCTCCTGAAAATGAGAACCCACAATAAGTCATGGCCATCACCGAATTAAGCTAGCAAATAATAAATGGACTCAACAACAACAAACCCCTTACTCCCAAGCAAGTTGGGGTACACTGAATAAGTAATGGGATCAGAAATACAAAGCTTGCATCAAATTAAATTGAAAGGAAGCAGTAAGGGTGAAGCATACCTCCAAGGACAGCACCTCTTTTTCCAGCTTGCCATTAGCCTTCACCATACAGTCATACCCCTGCCAATAAGATCATGCTTCATCAACATATTTACACCAGTGAGGATAGCTTCCTATCAAGATTAAAATGCTACAATGAACAAAAACTCTGAAGTTTTGATTCTTCATCAAGTTCTTTAAGGACTAATGGCGACAGACATGGAGTTTAACATATGATGTGTGATCACCTTCCATGAGATGTAGGCTTCCTTGCTCACTTGCACCAGATTGGAGTCGAGCTGCTTCATTTGCCTTCAGTTCATGGAAATCACA
>CM041647.1:2825974-2840844 GCA_023333625.1 Bothriochloa decipiens
TTGAGGATTGTTCTCAACTTACAGATCTGCCACTTCCACACATGTTTTCCATCCTACAGCAGATTTATATTTCAAACTGTGAGGGACTAGTTTTAGTGCCACCAATTCCTTGGAGTAGTTCTCTGTCCAAAGCGCAACTGCAGAGAGTGGGTAAAAGTATTCAGTACTTAAATTATAAGAAAAAGGAACAGAACATGAGAGTGGAGTTCAAAGAGGATGCTCTTGGTCATGAACTCTGGAATGTATTGGCCTTCAGTAATCTGAGTGAAATAAAGGAGTTGGTGATCAAGAAATGCCCATCTGTGCCTCTACATCACCTGCAACTCCTAAATTCTTTGAGGACCCTGAAGATATTTCGTTGTAGTAGTGTCCTGTGGCCGGC
The DNA here is from genome assembly GCA_023333625.1 of Bothriochloa decipiens. Classification (NCBI taxonomy): domain Eukaryota; kingdom Viridiplantae; phylum Streptophyta; class Magnoliopsida; order Poales; family Poaceae; genus Bothriochloa; species Bothriochloa decipiens. Next base: position 2,826,357 of record CM041647.1, read on the forward strand.
TGAATGTGAGAATGATGCCCGATTTAAGTTTCCAGTTGAAGAGCTCGAGATATATGATTGGGGTGCCACTGTGAAGGAATTGGTACAGCTAATCTCTTATTTCCCTAACCTCTCAAGGTTGGAACTATGGAGTTGTGGTAATAAGCAGGCAGGAGGTGCAGAGGAAATAGAAGCTCAGCTGCCCCTGTCCCTCCAATTAAAGGAGTTGCTCCAAAATCAGAGCTCCCTCAGATCACTGTGTATATCGGATTGCCCCATGCTTCTATCCTCCAGTTCGCCCCCCTCTTTTGATTGCCCTTTCCCGACCTCCCTGCGGTCCCTCGACCTTCGTGGTGTGATGGATGGCATGCTTACCTTGGCTCCTCTCACAAATCTAACCAAATTGGTTCTAGATTATTGTGGGGGTGTAAGATCCGATGACCTGTGGCATCTCCTCTCCCAGGGTCGTCTTAAGGAATTATATATCTCGGGAGCGCACAAGTTAGTTGATGTCCTAGAGCCTTCACGGACGTGTGGACAGGATATTCCACAGCATAGCTCCACGCTGCAGGCGCTCGAAACGGAAGGGGATGCAGGAGAAGTTGTTGCCGTGCCCATCGGTGTCCACTTCTCTTCCTCTCTCACCAAGCTAGTGCTTGTGGGTTTGAACGACGACATGGAGCACTTCGCAAAGGAGCAAACAGAGGCCCTACAGAGGCTCACCTCCCTCCAGGTTCTTCAAATTCGGTCGTACCCTAGGCTGCAGTCTCTGCCAGAAGGGTTAGGTGAGCTTCCCAACCTCAAGAGACTGGAGATCTGGTCCTGTGCCTCCATCCTGTCACTACCCAAGGGCGGCCTTCCAAGTTCCCTGGTGGGATTATATATCTCGTACTGTAGCAGCATCCGGTCGCTTCCCAAGGGCACCCTCCCAAGTTCTCTGACGGAACTACGAGTGGAAATTTGCGGTGCCTTCCAGTCTCTACCAAAGGGAAGCCTTCCAAGTTCACTGGAGAGATTATCGATCCGTTACTGTCTTGCTATTAGGTCGCTGCATGAGGGCAGCCTCCCGAGGTCCCTTCAAATGTTAGATGTCAGCCACAGCAACAAGAAGCTGCAGAGGCAGTGCCGGAAGCTGCAAGGAACAATACCGATAATTAAGTTCCGAGACTAATGCAAGGTAACAAACACTACCCTTTTTGCACTATTCTCCATAAAGTTTCACCCATGTTCGTTACTGAATCTGAAGAGGTTTAAATTTGTTTGGGTACCCCTCTTTACCTAGTTATTATATGATCAATCACGTTTTTCCTTACCAACTGTGTGCAGGGTTCTTTCTGGATACATTCTCTTCTACTAGGGTGATATGGCAAGCCCTGCTCCTGACACCTGGTCTGCTCCATTGTAGGGATCTTGTTCTTGTTTTTGTTCAGTGACATTAGAGACAGGTTTACCCTTTTTCTTGACTGTTTCTAAAAGACTTTTGTTCAGTTGTATAATAGTATGCTTGCATAAGGTCTGCCACACTATATGACAATTAGACTGAACATGCAGGTCCTTATTGAGTTATTGTTGTGTACGTTTTACCCAGACTGCTTGATTTTTAGATTTATTTCTTTTAGTGACAGTTTAATGTTAAGCTGTATGCAAAGTAGGAGTAATGTCTACCTCAGATGTTGCATTATGGCTGGGGTCCTGTCACCACATTTTTCACTGTATGCAAGGAGCAATGGTATTAGGAAACATCCCTCTTCCAGTTTCCTCTAATTTAGCTTCCTCCATCCCTTCCAAACATTAGAAATCATGCTGAGATTTTGATCTCAAATCATTCATTCACTCATATATGATTTTCCTAACTTAACATACACGACCCAAATGAGGATACTACGATTGAGGTTTTTTTTTTTTTATTCCATCTTGGTTTCGGTCCGAGACAACATGTAACCTGGATATCAAATATTTCTTTGTCAGGTTGTGATTGGTGGACTATTTCCAGCAGACATTGAGCAAATTATTCGTGACAGGGCATTCTCGATGCAATCTTCCGTGATATCTGCTTGTGATCCTATCATCAAGAGCTTTACAAAATGCATAGATTAGGATAATGGAAAGTCAGATCAACGCTGTTACATTAGCATCAAGATTTCAACTGGTGTACCATTGGTGAGTTTCATCATGACGTAACGTAACCTACTTAGTAGGAATGTGATTGTCTCCCATCTATTTTTTCAAATCGTCTAAATGATCAGCAAACTTCCCTTTTCAGTCTGTTGAATGGGATGATGTATACCTCCAGCTGTTGGGAGGTCATCAGCGTCAGAACACTATCAAAGCTGCTTAGTCAAGGTAACAGTACTTCCAAGCCAATTTGCTGACAGCCCATCCATTCAATTTCATCCACGTGACATTTCTGCAGAGTTAGGATTGATTATGTATGAGGCTGAAATATTAGAAGGCTGAACATTGACCCTTGCTTCCTCTGTTTCTTCATTCACTTGTCTCTTTTCCGTTTACCACCCGCATTCACCGATGTGTTTTTTCTTCTCTATTGCATGGGTTTGGTAAGTTTAGGATGGGATATCTCTGACGTTTGGATCCAAGCCGGCTTAGAGGAGATCCAACTTCCTGGGAGGAGGCAGTTTCTGACAGCAGAGGAAGCCTCAGTACTCTTGGGCTCGATGGCACATCCACTGTACTCATCGATGGAGGTTAACCTCTGCTATAACCTGTTAATCTCTGCTATAACCTGGCAACCTGCCACTGGCATCCCTCCCTTGCAGCTATGTTAGTAGCGTCAGGAAGTCGCTGATGCTTGAACTATGTCCCAGACTCCTGCCCACACTGAGGCATCTGCAGAGGCCTTACCAGACGCGATTGCGGTACAAATTGTCAGGCCAGAAGGGCATGTAGCGCTTGTTGTCGGAATGGCCAATGACAAGGAGCATCTTGTGTTTGCTGAGCAGCTTCTCTCAGGTAGTGGGACTACTTATCCCTTGCTGAGCATTTGAAAACTTGTTGCTCTGTTACATGTAAATGACGTTGTAGCTTGTTTCATTATTTGGATTTATCTGGTTGCTGTCCCCTTTTCGACCTTTTAAATAGCCATGCCCTTCCAATATTACAGTACATAATTATACAAATAGATCTTAATGTTGGAACCCACTACGAAACATACTGCTTTTCTGATAATACAAAATAAAATCATGTTAAAAGTTCAATTGTTAACAAAAAACTGATAGCTGGATAGACTCTTTTCTGAATTTATTTTTTCTGTTAAGAATATGATTTCCTTTTGGAACACTCATAACTGAATTCATACTGTTCAATAATATTTGAAGATAATGAAAAATATAGATAGTTTACGATTTCTGACCAATGCATAGTATTTGCTTCTCTGGCAATGTGGTGACATTAGGATACATAGAGATTAATATTGTGTCCATGACATTATGCAACATATGTGACTGCATCATTTATTCAATTTATCTTCTGTTTTACGAAAGGGATTGTTCTGAACTATGGATGTTCTTTGTACCAAGTGAGTAGCAATCCTGCAACTGGGAGAAGTGCAGTCATTTCATAGTTCCACTGCAGCAGGCCAGCAGCATCAATGAGCCTAGAAATGGCATGGTCGTAAGTCATGTTCAAGAGACTGGGATTCAAAAGGGAGAAAAACACCTTCACAGGACAGTTTAGATGCCACCTTGCTCCAAAAGTAGAGTTCAAAAAGAAGTTCAGTCAAAAATGTTTTGCTTGAGCTGCAGCTGCGGGAAAACTAGTGCGCCAGTGCTGTGCTGGAAGACCATCAAGTTTGACAGAGATTTTGTTAGTTTGCGTTGCCATTGTTCAGCAGTGCGCAAAATGCATTGGCTGCTTCAGGTTGTCAGATTCAGCAGCGTGACCTTCCCTTGGTGAAGTGGTTAACTCCTGTTAGCTCAAGATTACATTTGTGGTTATGTTTGGCCGTGCAAAGGTTTTAAAATGGTTGTTTTTTAGCGCCCTGGTATTATCTCTACATATTGTAATGACTACCTGTATTCATCATCCTCATATAATGGAAAGTTTTGGTAGTGGACCGTGATGGTCCCGTGGTTTTTTTACTCCTCATTTTGACGAGGTTTTTCCACGTAAAAGCATTGTGTCAAAGGGTGCACATTGTGTTCTTTTCTTATACCTTCTTGCTCTTATAATTATACTCCCACATTCTATACTGGAAGTGGGGCTCAAAGAAAAAAAAGCACCATCACTAATGTGTTGCAGGCAGGCCCGATGGAATGCACTTCATCACATAACTGAAGCATGGAGATTTGGACTAATTTGGGATTTGGCAGTCTTCAGTATGCCAGGCAAAACCCCTGAAGATTTCCATAGATTTGTCAGGCACAGGTCCGTGAGCTATGAGAAGCCATCACCAATTTGACTCGTGTCAGTAGTAAGTAAGTTAGCAACATATCAATTCACACAGAAGTACAATCTTGAAATCAATCCTAGTTTCGACACCCCTCCCCTCCACCTCTCCCTCGCAGGAACATTGCATTTTGAGCTTCACAAGTCTGAACTGTCATACTGGCAGTCTGAGTTCCAGAAATTTGTGTGGGTTGTATTCAACTTTCTTATATACAATAATACAGAGCTTTCTTGCACGCTCGACAAAAAAAAGAGCCCGTGGTATTAAGTACAGTATTAGCAGCCACAGATGGAAATGGACTGAATTAACTGAAGCAAGACATCGAGCAATTGGGGTCTGTCAGATTTAATAGACAAAAAAAGTTCAGTTTGTGAGGCAACTTTTGCTATACGTGTGCCGAGCAAGGTGGCAGCATAGTCTGCAGTCAATTGCAGTCATGAATGTAAACGTTGCATTTATTCTATCTGAAATTTTTTGGATAATGTTCATGAGAACACTGTGGATGGGAATATCTGCTCTGTTGTCTACCAACGTTGACGCTTTGGCCTCTTCAGACTTGCTGATGATGCAGAGTTCTGTTAGTCAAGCTGAGTTTGCTGAAGAATATCTTCGATCCCATCCCATCTCCTCGCAAATGCATTGCTAACATCCAACATTGATTGGAGGGAGCAGACAAATCGGGTGCAATCTACATTGTTGCTGACTCGCCATCAGTCAGTCCATCACAATCGTCCATTCCTCCGCTGCCCCGGCTCCGGCGTCCTCCCAACCAATCCCCTCTGAACCTCTGAAGCTCGACTGTATCCCACAGCGAGGAGCCGAGAGTCGCGTCCTTGATTCGCGCTTTTTTCTTTTCTAAATAATTGCGAATCTAGAAGCTGTTATTCAGAAATCGCAAGTATAGCACCCCGTCGGTCCCCCTGAGGCCGACAGGCCTACGTGGCGAGCGACGTGACAGTCGACGTCGGTGGGAGTAATTGAGAGGATACATCATACATTCATACATAGGAATAGATGTTCTCTGGACTGAACAGAATTTGTTTGAGATTGTAGGCCAAATGACTAGAATGCAAAAACATATGAGATACAAGACTGAACAAAAATAGTGCTAACAAAACTCGACCTGAACGAAATAGTGCTAGTAATATCTAATATGTAAAAAGTTCTTCCCTGCTAGCATTTCCAATGACTGCTTTTCAGATGGATCTACACTATAATATAAAATCCAATGAACATAATAGCAATAAAATAGGCCCAGTTTGTCTTGAAGGCAAAGGGCCCAAAGTTGAGTCAAATCACAATATCAGCTGTCCAATGCTGACTTTCAAGAATACTGAACCTGAATTTTCGGATTCAAGCTCAGTTAACAACACTGGATTAGAACCTCTGTTGTCGACAAAAATTGGACAGCTGGCCTCTTGAGACTACATAGTTCATTCGGTCAAGCTGAATTCGCTGAATATTTCTTCGATCCCATCTTGCATTGCATGCTTAATGGAGCCCCTTCTACTTGGCTCGATGTGGCCGAGGCTTCTTCGATCAGACTGCAGAGTTGATGACAATAGGACGTCCAGACCGATGCTGCATTCATGGGTCATGCCTGGATCCGCGAGCTCCAGGTGCAGGGCCGGGCCTCCCTCCATCATGGCGCACATGGGCATGCTACATTGCGCCTGCTGGTTGTTAGACAGAAATTTTGTAGCCTCTATTATGGAGGAGCAGGAATACCAATGAATGCATCATTATTGCTCGAGCAACTGGATTGAAGACATGGTTTTAGCATAAATGGGTCTGTAGATACTAGTTCAAAGAGGTATGCAGGAGCAAGATGTAGTCAGTCTTAAGAAGCAAGATGTATCCACAGAAAGTACCAATCTCTGAATTAGCACTCTCCTATTCAATTCATTCTTTGGGAGCTGGGTCTTGTTTTCTAACAGATTAATTTTCAATATTGTCTTTCACTGTTCATTTTGAGATAAAGTCAAGGTATTCAAAGGTAATTTTCTATTCTAGATCTAGATGGTCTCTAGCTGTTCAGTTCCATTGTATCTTCTCACTAGTTTTTATAACGCTGCTAAAATTTTGTCTTCTATGCACTTCTAACGGTTGACACGGAACGGATTTCTATTGGAAATAATGGAGGCCCTGCCCACTTGGACTGTTGAGTGATTTTTAATGAGGCTAAGGGAACTATTGATCAATAGGTAGAATCAGATAATGGATCCCTGACACATTTTGAGGTAGTTTCCATATTGAAAATTTAGCCTACCTTTTTCCTTACGATGTTTTTTTTTTCGACTGTTTCATTACACATGCAAATGGTGAATGGAAACAACCAGTGGAATTTCTTGTCTCTCATCGAATTAATGTCATGACTTTGATAATTATCGCCATCCTTTTGCAGGTTTTTACTGCTCTTGCATTTCTTCTGTTCCCACAAGAAAACGTTGTCACTGCCACCATCGAAGTAAGTTATGGAATCTATTACTGTCATATGTGACCTCAAGTTTCGTGCTCTTCGCTATTAATTGTCTAAGGCTGGAGCAGTAAGCAATACAATCGACAATTTGATATCACTGAATACAAAAAGTCTCTGTATGAGTTATTTGCATGGTTAGGCAGTCCTTGACTTCGCCCCTTTCAAAATGATGACACATTGCTACGCGAAGAGGTTGTCAGTTGATTCTGCTAGATAATGTCTAGGTTAAGAGGATACATTGGAATAGGATGTTCTCTAGACTGAACTGAAGTTGAAAGAGTGCGCTCCTAGGAATAATAGAACAAGTCACTGCTGCATTTTGAGATTGTAGGCCAAATGGCTAGCATGCAAAAGCACATCATACGCAAGACTGACAAAATACTTCCAGTAATAAATAAAATGTTCTTCTCTGCTAGCATTTCCAGTGATTGCTTCCGGATGGATCTCACTATAATATAAAATCAAATGAACATACACAAGAGCAATAAAGTGGGCCTAGTTTGTCTTGAAGGCAAAGGACCCTGCTTTTCAAAGTAGAGTCACATATCACAATATCAGCTGTCCAAAACTGACTCTCAAGAACACTGAACCTGAATTTGCAGGGTCAAGCTCTGTTAAACATACTAAATGTGAAGCTCTATTGCTTTCCGGATGGATCTCACTATAATATACTCCTAAAATCAAATTGACATGAGAGCAACAAAATAGGCCCAGTTTATCTTGAAGGCAAGGGCCTTGTTTTTCAAAGTTGAATCACATCACAATATCAGCTGTTCAAACGTTGACTCTGAAGAACACCGAACCTGAATTGAGTAAAGCTCTGTTAAACACACTGAACGAATGTGAAGCTCTCTTGTCTACCAAACTTGGACACTTGGCCTTTTGAGACTGCAGAGTTCAGTTAGTCAGCGGCATTCGCTGAAGATTTCTTCGATCCCATCTTGTATTGCATGCTAGCTCATTCTACTCGGCTCGATGTGGCCGTGGCTTCTTCGATTGGCTCGATGTGGTTGTGTCCAGGTCCAGGTCAGTGGTCCTCGGACGTAGAGTAGTTTGGCCAGCGCTCCGCAGAGTTGATGACAATGGGACATCCAGACAGGTGCTGCATTCATGGCTGGGTCCGTGAGCTCCAGGTGTAACAATTGAAGAGAGAGAGGAGAAAGCAACAAGAGCAACGGGAAGGACAATCATTGAGCAAACAATCAAGTACAATAATTTTTCTGCTCTGCAATTTCGGTGGTACCAGCTGGAATGGAACCCCACCACAAGCAAGCTAGTCAGGTGATTTCACACCGTGACATGATTTCAAGCAAGGTTAAAGGTCCCTGGGAAGCGCTAGTATAAGCTCAACTACTTGAAAGGAAAAGTTACAACAACTCAGAATTTTAGCAATGCTCACAAATCGGCAATGCAAGTCGCTTTAAGAGTCAAAAGAGGATATTGAAGAAAGAAAGAGGGCATTAAACTGAAGGGGGTAATCAACACAGATTTGTCATCGATTTCGTGGTTTAGCGCTTTTTTTTCTACCCGAGTGGGATGCGCCCTCTTCACCTGGACATAAATTTCTATTTCTCTCTTAATTAAAAGGCAGAGCTCCTCTCATTGTGTTAAAAAAAAAAGACTCAGGTGTCAGATTGTCTGGTGATTTCTTTGCTCCAAGGAGGAATTCAGTCCGTGCCAACACATGCTGAAATTTAGGACTGAACTGCTGTAGTTCAGAGCAATCCATTATCCATGCAAGACTGCGCTGCTAGGAGTAGAAATAATAGAACAGCCAACTGCAGCGTTTTGAGACTGTAGGACAAATGGCTAGCATGCAGTGGCGGATGCAAGATAGGGGTTAAAGGGCTAAAACAATAGAGATGTTGATTTACACGATGATATAATAATAATTTTAGGCTTTAGGCTTTAGGCTTTTGCTATAGTAATTTTAATAGTGATTAGCGCCCCGCACCCCCCCCCCCCCAGATCCCCCATTGCTAGCATGACAAACACATGAGGTACAAGGCTGATGGGGACGTGATTCCCTGATCTTCCGTCAGATGGAGATAACTATCGTTTTGGTGGAGCACGACACACCGATCCGGCTTCAGATCCAAAGACCCGAATCCTGCAATCTTAGCACCACGACTCCTCTGGTTATCAACCGTGTATCCAACCGGTTGACCTCGCCACGAAAGCTAATCCCTGCCTGCAAAACGAAGAACACAAGCAAGAACTCGAAAGAACGCAGCTCAATTAATGGGACAATCTGCAAATGAATGATTAAGCACTCGAGTTGGGGTTCCACAAACCGATGAACGGCGGCTGTTGATGGACAGAATAATCTAAGCAAAACCCAAAACCTAACGACGGTGGCGGCGTATGTTTATAAAGGACTTAGGGTCGTCGCCTACCCTGGATGCGCCCACTAACAGGCTCATAAATGATACACGGCCCATTGGACCAAAATAAGGTGACGCAGCACCAAGACAGATTCGAAATGCTGACTTGCTTCGACAATTCCCGTGGACTCCGAAGAGGTTTTGACGTGAGACCACTTCTATTGGCTTCCTTATGAAGTTAGATTTCCAACCATATGTAGAACGTCGAAAACGGAGTCCGTATGAGTCCGTATGACCAGTTCTAGTCCAGGCTGGTCTGGCAGTCCGAGATAGACGCGAAATCAGCTTGTGTTGCACGCCCTTGCTGGCCCAGCTCGTCTCCAACTCCTCGTCTAAGTTCTTCAGAAGCCTCTCCATTGTTCCTAAGCAATATTAAATCATTAGGTAGTAATCTATTCTCAAAAGTATAAAAAGTATCGCTTAAAAACGAGCTCACCTGTAATTGTAGTTGACGCATTCGAGCTCGGGTCATTGGGCCTTGGAGAGGATCAGCAGGTGCACAAGAAGAAGCGATGTCCTCATCAAAGGCTGTATCAAATAGTGCTAGTTGTTAGAATAGCGCCTATAGGGCCAGCGGCGCCCACACCTTGGTGGCTGGGCTGCCTCTAGGGTATTATGGTAGATGATCTCTGATTAGGCAAGGATCTCCATTGAGTGTGTTCTATAAACCCACACAATCCTTGCCTATATATTTGTACCCTTCTGTACACATATGAATCAATGTACTATTCCCTGTGCCATATTCACTTTCTCTAGTAAGTAAAAAGTTCTGCTCTATTAGCATTTCCAATGATTTATTCCCATATGTATCTCACTATAGTGTAAAATCAAATAAACATAAAAGCAATATAATAGGCCCATTTTTTCTTGAAGCCCTGCTTTTCAAAGTAAAGTCACATATCATATCACAATATCAGCTAACACCGATTCCCAAGAACAATTGAACCTGAATTTTCTGGGTCATGCTCTGTTAAAAACACTAAATATGAAGCTTTGTTTGTCTTGAAGGCAAGGGTCTTGTTTTTCAAACTTGAATCACATCACAATATCAGCTGTTCAAACGTTGACTCTGAATAACATTGAACCTGAATTTTCAGAGTCAAGCTCTGTTAAAGATACTGAATGAATGTGAAGCTCTCTTGTCTACTTCCTCTGTCCCAAAATAAATGACATTCTCGTTTTCTAAAAAGTCAATATTTTTAAACTACCAGCAATTATATAAATATTTAGATATTTATGCTAAGTAATTAGTGTCATCATAAATATCTTTAGTCTAGTTTTATAATAAATTTATTTAGAGATATAAATATTAAATATATTTTTTACAAACCTAGTCAAACATGAGAAAATTTAACTAACACTCAGACTACGCCCTTGTTTAGTTTCCTAAATTTGGGTCCAGATTCACTATGTAAAAAAAAGATTCCCCATCACATCAAAATACCGGCACATGCATGAAGTACTAAATGTAGATGAAATCAAAAACTAATTGTATAGTTTGGTTGTACTTTGCGAGACGGACATTTTGAGCCTAATTAGTCAACGGCAGGCGAGGCGCATTATGCTCAACAGATGGAGCGGCCGCCCCGACAACGCGGGTGGGGACACGCCGGACCCAACCATTGCTGCATGTTTCCATGAAGCTTTCGCCGATGACGCGCCTTCCGCCCGCTGGGAATCCATGCGCGAGCTGTTTCCTCAGCTCGGCCGCCGCGCAAGGCGCGCTACGCCCTCGCGGGCTTGACGGATCGGGCAGGAGCCGGTTGCAGCTGCATTTGTTTCCCAATGAGTGAAAACCATCTAATGTTCTGGAATACGCGCGGCCTTAACGGATCGCAGCGGGCTACAACAAGCTTGCCCCGCTCTTCGCGCTATTGACCTAGGCATGCGTTTTCTTTTTCTTCCTGGTAGCGCTTTTAGTTTCCTTACTTAGTACGCCCTTTCCACTCTACCGTTCAAGCCGGTACCTTTTGTAGTGTGTGTTCGCTTGCCGTTAGCTCAGGCACCTCGCCTCCGGCTACGGCTAGCTTTGTGTTAACATTTTAATTTTTCTTAAAGCAATACGGGCCAACTTTGAATAATTTTTATCAAATATAAACGAAATGATATAGTTACGCTATAAACCAAATGCCAACTTTGCACGTGTAAAATTGTGCCTATGACACTCAGACCGGAGACAAAAGGCAAATAGTGAAGGACAATCATTGAGCAAACAGTGAAGGAAAATAATTTCTGCCCTGCAATTTCGGTGGCACCAGCTGGAACCCGACCTACACCTGCATGTTCCATCCATCCCCATCCCATTACAAGCAAGTTAGTCGGGCCTAAATTCACCCTTAAATTTTAAATTTTTATTCTTCGTCATATTAAAATATCAGCAAATGCATAAAGTACTAAATATAGATGAAATTAAAAATTAATTATACGGTTTTATTATACTTTACAAGACGAATATTTTAACTCTAATTAATCAATATTTAGACAATTATTAGTAAATAAAAATAAAATTGCTACACTACATGGCACTGTTTAAAGTACCGAATCCGCCGGCCGTTTCGGCCAGCTAAACAAGGCCTCAGGTGGTTTCACACTTGAGTAAAGGAAGTCCAGAAATATCTAGCCTCAGTCACATCCAATAATCACGGTCCCCTGAGAAAAACCAGACACGCGCTTGCATTCCTCTCCTCCTAGAGTTCTTATTCTTATCTCTCGCATCTAACATCTCCACCCACCACGGCACCACCCAGCCCCGGCGTTCTTATCTCTCACATTTCCTCCTAGAGACAGAGTTGAGTTGCAGTGCACATTCACCACTTGTCTGCGTACTCCAATTAGGTCGTGCAGCTGCAGGCCTGCAGCCGCTCCTCTGCCCTCCGGTGCTCTGTGTTGCGTAGGTAAGCCTTTCGATCTGCATCTCCTTTACCTTCCTTTGCAGAAGAAACAGTGAGCCAATGGAAGTACATAACCACTACTAACAAAGCAGTGTCTGATCTGCAGCATCTTTGTCATCCAGCACCTTTTGAAGCGAGGATGGAGATCGCCATTAGCGCGGCGAGCTGGGCGGTGGGCAAGGCGTTGGGCCCTGTCTCCGACGGTCTACTGGAGTCCTGGGCGGCCTGTTCGGAGGTAGGTCCCAACATCCGCGCCCTCAAGCTGGAGCTCCTGTACGCGCAGGGGATGTTGGACAACGTTCGTGGCAGGGACGTCCGCAGCCGGGCACTGGGGCAGCTCTTGCAAGAGCTCCGCAACCAAGCCTACGATGCCGACGACGTGCTGGACGAGCTGGAGTACTTCCGTGTGCAGGACGAGCTCGACGGCACCTATGAGACCACTGATGGTGACACACAGGGTCTTGTCCAGGGCCTCGTCCTTAACACTCGCCACACGGCCGCGGCCATCGTCAGTAAGCTGAAGCTCCCCTCATGCTCCTGTGCTTCTGTGTTGTGCCAGCATCATAGAAAGCAAAAACTCAAATTTGACCGAGTGGCCATATCCAAACGAATGGTGGAAATAGTTGAACAGCTCAAGCCGTTATGTGCCAAGGTCTCAACAATTCTTGATCTGGAGTTGCAAAGAACAATAGCTTCCACTGGTACCAATGCCCTACAAGGCATTGCCTTGAACCAAACCACCAGAAATACAACCCCACAAATTATAGAGCCAAAGTTATATGGGAGGGATAAACTGAAAGAGGATGTCATAGCTGGAATAACCTCAAAATACCAGGCAAATAATCTCACTGTGCTATCAATAGTTGGTCCAGGGGGTCTTGGGAAGACAACACTCACACAACACATATATGAAGGAGCAAAGAACCACTTTCAAGTCCTGATATGGGTATGCGTGTCTCAAAATTTCAGTGCAAGTAGGTTGACACAAGAAATCGTAAAACAAATTCCTAAACTTGACAATGAAAAGGGAAATGAAAGTGCTGAAGATCTAATTGAAAAAAGGTTGCAATCCAAACAATTCTTTCTTGTTTTGGATGACATGTGGACAGATCATGAAAATGAATGGAAAAAACTACTGGCCCCATTTAAGAAAGTACAAACAAAAGGTAACGTGGTAATAGTCACAACAAGAATTCCGAAGGTGGCACAAATGGTTACAACAATAGACTATCCAATAAGATTGGAACGTTTAAATGATAAAGAATGCATGAGTTTGCTCAAAGCATGTGTATTTGGTGACCAACAAACATGGGAAGGGCCTTCTAGGTTGCAGGATATTGGGCGCGACATAGTGAAGTTATTGAAAGGTTTCCCTCTTGCAGTAAAAACTGTTGGTAGGTTACTAAAATCTGAACTTACCATAGAACATTGGAGAAGAGTACTTGAGAGTAAAGAATGGGAATATCAGGCTAGTGAGGATGATATTATGCCAGCGTTAAAGCTTAGCTACAACTATCTTCCTTTCCATCTACAACACTGTTTTTCCCACTGTGCCTTGTTCCCTGAAGATTATGAATTTGGAAGGGAAGAGTTAATCAACTTGTGGATAGGACTAGGGTTGTTAGGCCTTGATGACCAAAACAAGAGAATTGAAGATGTTGGACTATGTTATTTAAATGACTTGGTTAATCATGGATTCTTCCATGAAGGAAAAAAAGAGGATGGCAGCACTTATTATGTTATACATGATCTACTCCATGACTTGGCAAGAAATGTTTCAACACATGAATGTATTAGCATACAAAGGTATACTGTGTGGTCAATAAAAATTCCTGCTTCTATACGTCACATGTCCATCATCATAAATAATGCAGATGTCGAGAACAAAACAACCTTTGAAAACTATAAGAGAGGCCTTGAGACCCTTGGTGAAAGGTTAAAAGCTAGAAACCTATGTACGTTGATGTTATTTGGAGATCACCATGGAAGCTTTTGCAAAATATTTAACAATATGTTTCAAGAAGCAAAAGCCCTTCGTGTCATTTTCTTATCTGGAGCATCTTATGATGTGGAGGAACTGTTGCCTAGATTTTCACAACTTGTCCATCTTCGTTACTTAAGGATCAAGGGTTATGTATCTAATGGAAGAAGTATATTTGATAGTATATCAATACTTTATAACTTGTTGGTCCTTGATGTAAAAGAATGCGCCATTTTTAGTCATGGAGAAACAAAAGAGATCTACGCTTCTACAAGAGATATGAGCAACCTAGTGAAAATTCGTCATTTTCTTGTAGATGATTATTCTTTTCATTCTGGAATTTTTGAGGTTGGGAAACTAAAATCTATA
>CM041647.1:2840944-2857038 GCA_023333625.1 Bothriochloa decipiens
GGGATGCTGTGGCAGCAACCAAAATTGAAGATGATGGTGCTTACTTCGTGGAAGACTTGACTGAGGGTGAAATCCATCAACTGAAGATGAAGAAGAAGAGTGGGATGTAGAAGGTGGCTTCTCCATGAAGGTGAGAGGTCCAGATGCTTCTAGTGGTTCATAGTATTTGGATATGACAGTGATGAATATTGGGAGGCTCTAAACGGTGAGGAGGAAGATATTAAAAATATGAAGATAGAGCCTAGTCTTTATGAACATGAGGAGCCACAACAGCAGTGAGAAGACAAGTATGGAGCATTGGTGATCCATATAGATTTGAAGGAGCATGAGAAGGCAAAGAAAATTCCAAGAGGATGCAGTGGTGAAGATCTCAGGTATGACAATACTTCACCAGCTAAAGTTATTTTGCCTTCATAGAAGGAAGTATCTAGAGGATAGACAACTAGAAGGATGAATAAGAAAAAAGAGATGCATGGATCCATCAAGTCTGAAAGGAAGCTCATGACACAGACACATGAGTTGAAGGAAGAAAATGCACAAGGATAAGAGAAGAAGTCTCGTAGCGGTAGAGCGCAAAAGATTCAAGCGAAGCGACACGTATTGGTTCGACCACCCAAGACAAGTATGCATTGAGGGGGAGTGTTGAAATATGCAATGCATACTTGGAAGGTTCTAGAAGGTTTTAGAAATAAGAAGAGACTTTTCCATATATAAGGATAATATCTTGGCAAGATGAGAAGCTTCTAGAAGACTTTGGAGATATGGAGAGCATAGAGTTGCCATGCTTCATGGCAACTTAGGAATACTCTAGAAGCTTGGATATTTTGTATGGTAGAAAAATTCTAGAGATAGATATTTATTAAGAAGAGTGTGGAAGTTGCTACATGGCAACACCACAAGGGCCATGAGCACCTATAAATAGAGATGCTCCCTTTCCTTCCAACATACTACCACCAAAAAGGACATACCATGGCATAGGCATAAGGTAGGAGATGGAGAGGTCGCCATGATAGTGTGGAGGTGTCTAGGATAGCCACATAAAAGAGTGTAGGGAGTCTTGTATCAAGTTGTGAGCAAGTGAATGAAGATTTGTGTTCCCTTGTGGAGAGTCGGTCTCCCGTGTTAGTGTCGGTGTGAAGGTCTCCTCATAGTAGTATGGATTTAAGGGTCCACAGAAGAAGTGGTATCACTCCAGTTTGGTATCACTTCTAGAAAGTCGGCGTCAAGGTTAGAGGCGCCGATTTCTCAACATGTTCCAAGAAGAAATGGCACTACTAAGTCAGTGGTGTGTGATAATGGTACGCCCGTATTGTTTTATCTTAAAATCTGTCTAATTCTCTCTCTCTGAGATTGTATGGTCGGTTGTGTTTGTTTATCCCTGCAAGCACTACAGTAGCCACATCAAATCCCCTCGACTCGTGACCTCCTATCAATCACCTGTGTTCTTGAAACACTGACGACCTGGCAAGGTGCCTCTATCAGTTCGGTACATTCACAGCTAGATCTCCATGCCTCTGTGGCTGCAGGCCTGGAGCGGCTTTGCCGAGTGCCACAAGCTTTGCTGAGTGGCAAAGCGGGCACTCGGCAAAGAAGCTCTTTGTCGACAGCCAAACAATGCACTCGGCACAGATTTTTTTGCCGAGTGTCTGCCTCTCGGCGAAGACCGGCACTCGGCAAAGACTCAGTTTGTCGAGTACTGTACAGTCGGCAAAGCGAGGCACTCGGCAAAGTTTGGCGGGCGCAAACGACATCCGTCGCCGGCCCCTTTGCTGAGTGCTGTAACGTCAGGCACTCGGCAAAGATAGCATCTTTGCTGAGTGCCGTGCCACGCACTCACCAAAGGGACACGTGACTTGGACTGGGCCCAGGCCGATACTCTTTGCCGACTGCCGTGATGGGCACTCGGCAAAGAGGGCTTCTTTGTCGAGTGCCATGTCACTGGCACTCGGCAAAGAGCCTCTTTGCCGAGTGCCATCCCTGGCTCTCGGCGAAGACTTGGCAAGGCGCCTCTATCAGTTCGGTACATTCACAGCCAGATCACCATGCCTCTGTGGCTGCAGGCCCGGGGCCTCTTTGCCGAGTGCCATCCTTGGCACTCGGCAAAGTTTTTATTTTTTTTGAATTTTGAGTTAAAACTTTTTCTATAGCCCAAGTATATTGTATTGAAGCACTTGCTTGAATTTGGAACCTTTTTATAATGTTTTGCTATATTTTATTTATTTATTTTATTTATTTCAATTTTTCAAATAATTTAAATTTGAACTGCAGGTGTATGAAATAATGAAACATAGCCATTCAAAAAATTATATTGATGTTGGAGAGTGTATTTGAGGCTGTGTCCATAAACTCACCCAAAAGTTTGATGCCCTTGTCCATGAAACATGACCATCCGGGTGTGGTACAAGTATTTTTTAATTACAAAAAATCCAAACAAAATCCAAAAATCACGAAACTTATCTACCTGTCATGTTATCGCATGTAGAGGATATGATAAAAATTTGAAAATATTTGGAGCAAGTTACGATGCCAGATGTCTAAAACGTAGACATCTCCACATGTGATCATAGTTGAAAAGCTTAAGGGTTGGTACCTTGTGCACTTGGTATCGCTACGGGGTAAAGCGCCTATTCCAAACGATGATGATTACAACTTTGATCCAAAGGCAGATAGCAGAGTTCTATCAACCTGAGGGGCTAGAAGGGCGTTTGTCGATAGACATTCTTTCGCTGATGGGCATGGAAGTAGACAACGACATCGATGAGGACGAGGGTGAAGTGGTGCAAGATCCTAAGGACATAATGATGCTTGAGCAATGGAAGGCTCAGCACGATAGAGTTGTTGAGGACGATGGAGGTGGTGAGGACAATGGAGATGATGAGGACTTAGGTTTCGACAATATTGATAGTGATGATGACAATAGTGATCGTGATAACGAGGAGCCAACCATTGTCGTTTGTGAAGATAATTTCTAATTCATGTAATACTATATTATTCTTATTATTACTTTGCAATTATCTTTCATTCATTTTGCATCTCTTTACAAGTACTTATTGATTATTTGTGCTAATTAGTTTAATCTTTGTCTTTGTCATTGCAGGCATAGGATAAAATGCAGGGCGGAAGTAGATGACCGCGATAAAGGTCACCTTGCGCTACATGGTGACCGGCCTCGATGAGGAGGCAGTGGAGAGCCGCCATTGGTAGAGTCATCGACGAGGCCCTACGCACGTCGCCCGTCGACACGGCAGCTGTTTCTCACAAACTACGACGACCTGCAGATGCAGGACAATGAGGAAGGGGTGAGCAGCATGGGGACGAGTAGGACGGGGGCGAGGCGACACTAGGGGAGACGGCTTCCTCAAGTTCAAGCAAGGTCTACCAGCATGGGATCACGCGCCTCCCTTCAGCGCCGCTCGTGCCAAACCAGCGTCTGGTGATTCGACCCGACAGTGACAAGTAACTATTCATGTTTTCATGACTTATTCATATGATATGTTTAAAATTGAACTTCAGACTAATAATTCTTCTTAATGACTCGTGCAGTAACTAAAAGCATGTGCACGGGGGCAGTTCATGCCATCCTAATGGCATGCTAGCCCTCTTGATTAAGAAGCACTACCCTAGCCTTGTCAACCACGAAGTGGCGGGACTGGAAGTGGCGGGACTTCTTCAACATCAGGGACGCAAACGATGCCCCCATTGCGACCAAGATCAATAGGGAGTTCTGGGTGAGTCTTCATCACACTACTTTGTCAATACTACGCATTCATTGGACGTTTTGAAATAATAAAATGATACATGATATTTGTATGCAGGAGTGGTTCACATGCGAGCCGGGGCATGAGGTCGAGGCATCACGAGTGCAGGACAAGGTGTGCATGGATCGACTCAAGGACATGTATTACGAGGCGCACGTCTAGGTCCTCATCACGTACTACGCTGACGTGCTTGGCCAGTCGCTGCCGAAGACCAAGCGAGGGAGATGATCCTCTATCCTAATAGTGACCTCCCCAAGGAGATCTACCTCCAGGTAAGTAGGAAACATTAATTATGATTCCTTCCATGAAAAATAAGTAGAAAACATTAATTCTGATTAATCTTCTGACATGTCAAATGCAAGTTGTCATGCAGTTTCTTGCTGATTGGTGCAAAATGCACATGGACTGCTGGGATGCCATTGTGGATGAGTGGAGAAAGCCAGATTCATACGAGCAGCGCAAAGCCAAATGGGGACATGCCAAGGCAAGGTCAGGGCCGGCATACCACCAAGGGAGCCGCTCCCTCGGAGGGTTCATGGACACATAGGTATGCTTTTGTTGGTTTATTTATTTATTTATTCATTCATTCTCATTACGTGTAATCATCCTTGTGTTTTTCTCATAATCCCAGTCACATCATGGGCAGGTGATCAACGAGTTAACGTGCTACGCCCTATCTCACAAGGGCAAAGTGATAGATTCGGATGTCTACAACCCAGCGGAGGGGGCCAACGTGTACACCAACCCAAACGCCTACGAGAAGATGGTCCAGTACACCGAGGCGGCTCGCAAGCACTATGGTGAGACCTTCGATCCTGCCATCCAGCCCTTGGATAGAGACATTCTGATAAAGACGGGAGGAGGGAAGCAGCACAGCTGGTACTTTATTGCCCACAGTGTAATCGACCTGGCCACCGTTCCCACCCTTCGTCAGGTTCGTCGATTAGACAGCATGACCTCCTCCGACGTCCCCATACGACCTCGGTAGCCGAGCTCCATGCAGATGTTGGTGGAAGTTTAGGTAACTTTAGTTTTATTTGTCAAAGCTGGGCACCGTTTGGCAACAGCACCAGCTTTGCCGAGTGCCGGCCCTGATGCTCGGTAAAGGCTTTTTGAAAAAAAATAAAAAATCTTTACCGAGTGCAGCACTCGGCAAAGAAGCCGCCAGATGACGGTGACCGCTTCATTTGCCGAGTGCTAGTTTGGCACTCGGTATAGTCTTTGCCGAGTGCCATCGTCTTTGCCGAGGCATTTTTTGCCGACACCTCTTTGCCGACTGGCCACGTGAAGAACAGTCGACAAAGGCTTCGCTGACTGCTTTCAGGCCTTTGCTGAGTGCTTCAGACACTCGGCAAAGACACTAAATTCGGTAGTGCGTGGACGTTTAGAGCACCGTGAGGCCTTCGGCCTCCGGTTTGCCGTTCGCCAGCAATGAACGCAGGATGCGTGAAGACTTGTCGACGCCTTATTCTTCAGGTCGGGCACTTCTCCTCGTTCTTCCTCCAGATACACATCCTAGTCTCCTGCTGCCATCAATCGTGCAGAATTCTTTAATGAATTCCCGCTGGTACATATTGTTGTGTCTCTTGATACTCATCAATGTTAATCCTCAAGAATTCATTTAAAGATAAACAATAGAAGCAGTCATGTGCATAATGCCCAAAAATGAGTCAATACCACGAGGCAGTCATGTGCATACTGCCCAAAAATGGGTCAATACCAGAATGATACTCGATCACATATTGATTCGATGTTCATCAGACCATCAATAGCATCACATGCCAGTTATATTATTTCATTTGAGTCAATAGCGGATCACATTTGATTTGAGTACCTCAGACCATCAGTAGAATTACATGCATGGCCGTTATATTATTTCGTACGACTCAATTGCAATGATACTCGATCAAATTTTATTCGGAGTACGTCAGACCATGGGCAGAATTATGTGGCCTTTATATTATTTCACACTTTTCTCCTTTACTTTTTCCGCTACAAATCTTTTCCCACGTCTATATATGGGGAATAACAATTGTTGACATTCTGCTTCATTCCTCTTCGTCCGTATATGGATACACATGCGTGGCGCTTGCATTGCACACTAGTAAACTAGGTAGAGTACGTATATGGTCCTCCATGAAGAATGGATGAGAGGAGCAGTAATTCAGTTTGTTAGGAGTGGGAGGCATCAGGATAGCTGATTCCCTGCCGCTGGGAACCCAACCAATCACGGCTTTTCAATCACGAGAACATTGACACGGCTGGACCACAGACTGGCCTCGAGCATGGCGCGTGTCGGCTTCCTCCTGTGCCATCCAGCATGGTGGTCCCTTGCGGCAATGACATGGTGCCTATGCGTCTACCATTCGTGTCAGTGGGCCAAAGACTCATGCCATGGTCCAAGATTCCACTGCTCCGCTGAGGAGTAGGAACCGGAGGTCTCTTGCGACGTCTTGCAGCTGGTCCCGAGGCATTAATGTATTGCTTAATTCCATCTGTAAGGGTTTTAGCATGGTCGATCTATTCAAATCACTAGGCAGATTTAAAATCATTCAATTGACAGCAGTAATAAATAATATATTTTGGGTACTAAAGAGGATGAACTATTGCGTGCATTGTGCTGACTCAGCTGCCCTCTAGATAGGACTAGGGGAAACAAACATTTGGTGCTTTGCTTCACTCACTCTGACACTCACATGCGGCTTTACATTCAACCAAAGGACCGAAGCCAATCGCCGCTGCCAACGAACAAGACGGGCACGCTTGACATGGGTGATGGCTCGGGCCATGGTCACGCTACTCACTGTCGAAAAGCTCGTTGTATGTTCATAGAGTTTCTGATTTTTAATTGATAATCTATCCTTTACTATAGCATCAAAATTCAACACTTCACGGGTGCATAACCGCGGCGAGCACAATGGTTGTTCGTCGGAAGTTGATGTTGGGGAATCAGGTGGCTTGATCGGAGGGACACAGGTCGACTTATCCTGGTTCTCCGGCATGTGGGCCTTAGCACTACCGTTGACACAATTTCTCCTGACCGCCCACTCTAATCCTCTCGGCTCGTGCCATCCCATCACGAGCGTGCTACAATCTCTCCATCATTCTCTGGGACAGGTTACCCTCCGTTCCTGCACCAAACAGCTGGACTGGAAAAATCTACCACCGCCATTGTATTCAATGACAGATCCACAATGACCTGTGCCTGGAGGCCTGGAGCCTCGACGTTTTGAGCACTGCAGTGCAAGGCCATCGGCTTCTTGTTCGGCATTCGCCACGAAAGAACGTAAGATGCGTGAATACTCGCCGCCTCTATCTTCTTCAGTTCCACCTCCAAACACGACGTCAGAGTCCTCCAGAATTTATTAATGAATTTTTCCCATGGTACATTTTGTCGTGTCTCCATGATACTCTCATCAATGAATCCTCTAGAATTGATTGAAAAATATACAACACAGGTAGCTAGTCACATGCACACAGCCTAAGAATGAGTAATACCAATGATACTGGATCAAATCTGATTTGCAGTACATGAGAAAATGAGCAGCATCACATAGCAGTTATATTATTTAACACTTGTCCCCATTAATTTGCCATTACACGCGTACAGTATCTATCCTATTCCCAGGTCTATATATGGGGAATAACAACGCTTGGCAATCAGTTTTCTTCATCTTCATCTTTATACGTACGGATACACAGGCGTGGTGCTTGCATTGCACACTAGTAGTTCGCTAGTCCTGCTAGTACCACGAGAATGTAGCAATGATCTAGTTTTTTTTTGGGAGTATGAGGTATCAGGCCAGTTGATACAATGCCGCTGCAACACAGAATCCGATTCTGCACTGTAGTCATCGCCAAGGCATGATGCCCAGCTGATACCTAGTAAAGCCGCCATCTCCCGCTGAGATATACCTCGCACCAAGGACACCCACCTGCCGCTTGAGCCGTTTGCCAAGTATTCATGCCAGAGGGAATATGTTCATTGACACATGAACAGCGTCTGGATGAGGTATGTCTACAGCCATGAGAAGCTGTCCTGGTTCAAGTGTCGAACCATGATGAGTTTTTGTTCAATCACTCATTTGCGATGCTGATTTACTGACAATAGAGGTGTGTGGTGCTACTAATTGTGGAAGGTAATCAAGCAGGACGTCCAATATATAGTTAATTTTCCCAAAATTATTTTTCTCAACCAATATATTGTGAGGAAGTCTAGTTACATTTAAACTTTAGTATCAAATATATTCAACAGAGGTTTTGTGTCGTTAAGAGTAACCGACAGAAGCTCTGCCTCTACGAACTAAAGAAAGTAAATAACACAGAGTTTACACAAGAGGGTCACGAAAATAATGTTAAATAAGATATTAATTCAATAGCAAAACCTCGGCTGGAAGCGTGTGGCCTGAAATTGTTTTTATCTTCTTGGATGTGTTAGCATTCCTGGATCATTTAGGACATTTTGTAGGTCTTGTTGCAGCCATATCTAATGCCCTTGGCTAGCAAGCTCCAGTCACGGATGCACTACAATTCCCCATGTTGTCGAAACACCGACCGAGAAAGGCACCGCGATCTGTCGGTACAGTACATTCACCATGCAGCAGGCCGGGAGCCATCACGTTTAGAGCACCGTGCAGCCTTTGGCTTCCCGTTCGCCGTTTGCTATTGAATAAGACAAGACGCGTCAAGCCTCGTCACAGTGTCTTCTTCAGGTCCAGAAACACTCCCGTTGTCCCTCCACATACCACGTCCAAGTTCACAGCCGCCATCAAATCCTCCAGAATTCGTTAAAAACCCTGTATACAACACAGGCGGTGTGGTGCACACTGCCCAAAAGTGAGTCAATACCAATAATACTCGATCACATTTGATTTGAAGTACATTAGACCATCAGTAGCATCGTCACATGGCAGTCATATTATTTCAGATGAGTCAATACAAATGATACTCGATCATTTTTTATTTGGAGTACATCATGTTGGTGTAATTCAGCCTCACTGACGCCACGTTCAAGTTTGTGTTGAACCTCAAGGCAGGAAGCTGGAGTTTGAATCAGGCGGTTGGGCTGGGCGTGGTGACCACGCCCAGGACGTGGTGATGCTGGCAATGTTACATTTTACTCCTCTTGTAACCATGTGTTAGTGGTTCATTAGTTTGGGTCTGTGTGAAAAAGCTGCAGGTATATGTAGCTGGTACCTTGGTGTGTGTTTTGTGTTGAGAAACTACCCTGTAATCGTGAGTCGAACTCTTGCTAATTGAGGTGCAAAAGGGCACTGTCTTCCCGGTGGTCAGCCGGGCAGTTGCCATCCCCATTATCGTGTTCGTGTTTGTTCTTCAGATTTCTTCGTTTCTAGGACTAGCCACTGCAAATTGAGTGTTGATTTGTGTGTTCCAATCCTTCATTTGACATCGGAGCCACTAATCACACACTGATCCACCAGAGTTTGTGAGGATGAGTGAGGTGTCGCGGAGTAGCGGTAGTGGTTCCGGCGGGGGAGGTGGCGGTGGCGGCGGAAAGAGGTACAACTATCCGCCCCTGACGAGCGTCAACTACACAAGCTGGCGCATTCGGGTACAAGCTATTATGGAGGATCAAGGTGTGTGGGAGGTGACCATTGGAGGCAGCAACTACAGATGATGAGATCACGGCGGCGGCGAAGCAGGCCAAGGATCGGAAGGCCAAGGCACATCTTCTGCAGTGCCTGCCTGATGACCTGCTCATGCAGGTGGCGAAGAAGAAGACGGGGAAGGAGGTTTGGGAGTGTCTCAAGGAGCGGTTTGTGGGAGCAGATCGTGTGCGGGATGCGAGGTTACAAACCTTGAAGAGCGAATTCAATGCTCTATCCGTGAAGGATGGAGAAGGGATTGACGCATATGCAAGCAAGATCTCGGCGATGTCGGTGAAGTATGGGAATCTGGGAGGAACCCTGGATGATCAAACGATGGTGAAGAAGATGTTCGACACTGTTCCTGAGAAGTACCTCACTGTGCTAGCAGGGATCGAATAGTTTTTTTGATCTGAAGAAGTTGCATTTCGAGGAAGCAGTTGGGCACTTGAAGGCCTTCGAGGAAAGGATCCAGCGGGGAGCGAGAGGATCCAGGAGCAACACCACTCAGGTGTTGCTTACGCAGGCTGAATGGGAGGCGCACCAGAAGAGATAAGGCAGTGATTCCGCCGGGAGAGGGAGGTCGCAGGATGGCGGTGGCCGAGGCCGAGGCTGGGGGCGCGGCAGGTTTGGCCATGCTCGTGGCGGGCGCAGGGAGGCATCTGACAAGGATGGTGGTGGCAAGTGTGACAAATGCCACATAAAGTGCTTCAAATGTCACAAGAAGGGCCATTACGCAAACAGGTGTCCAGGAGAATATGACAAGAAAGAAGATGAAGCTCATCACGCTCGTGTCGAGGTTGAACGAGCACTGATGCTTACGATCACGAAATTCCTGGAGCTGTCAGAGCATTCAGCGAAGGGGATCACGGGAGGGCAGCACACTGCTGTGTTCCTTGATGAAAGGAAGGTGATGCCCGAGCTTCATCTTGTTGGTGGAGAGAAGAGAGCAGAAGATGTTTGGTACTTGGACAACGGGGAAAGTTACCACATGTCAGGGAGAGCAGACAAGTTTCATGATCTGGATGCCAGGGTGATTGGCAGGGTCAGGTTTGGAGATGGTTCAGTTGGAGATAGAAGGAAAGGGGACTCTGATGTTTCAATGCAAGGATGATGGGCAGTGGGCGTTGCTTGATGTTTACTACATACCCAAACTGAAAAGTAACTTGATCAGCCTTGGGCAGCTCACTGAAACAGGGCACATGATTCTCATGGATGATGACTGGCTGGAGGTGCATGACAAGGCGAAGCAGAAGCTTGTGATGAAGGTTGGTAGAGCATCAAACAGACTCTATCAAATTGAACTGAAGAATGCAGAGCCAGTGTGCCTACTGTCAAGATTGTCAGAGGATGCATGGTTATGGCATGGAAGGTAGGGACATGCCAATTTTCATTCTCTGAAGATGATGGGCGAGAAATCCATGGTGGGAGGTGTACCTGTGATTGACCATCCAGAAGAGGTTTGTGAAGCCTGTTTAGCTGGGAAGCAGACCAGAGAATCATTTCCTAGAGTGACACAGTGGCATGCTACTAAACCCCTTGAGTTGCTCCACATTGATCTATGTGGGCCTATCACACCTACAACTGCAGGAGGTAACAAATATTTCATGCTCATTGTTGATGATTGCTCTAGATGGTCAACTGTTTTATGCTTAAATCAAAAGATGAAGCTAGTACTGATTTTGCTAAGTTCAAATTAGAAGTTGAAAACAGAAGTGGTCAGCAAATCTAAGCACTGAGATCCGATAGGGGAGGTGAATTTCTAGCTGCATCATTCAGAAGTGTTTGTGAGGAGTCAGGAATAACTAGACAGTTTACTGCACCTTATTCACCACAACAGAATGGGGTAGTAGAAAGAAAAAATAGAAGTGTCATGGATATGGCTAGATCTCTGTTAAAGAGCATGAGAGTGTCAGGTAGATTTTGGGGAGAAGCTGTTAGGCACTCAGTATATTTGTTGAATAGGTTGCCAACAAAAGCACTTAAATGTCAGACTCCATGTGAGGTGTGGAATGGCAGAAAGCCACATTTAGGTCATCTGAAGGTGTTTGGTAGTGTTGGTCATGTGAAGAATACAATACCACATTTAAAAAAATTAGATGATAGGAGCACAGCTATGGTGTATTTTGGAGTAGATGACGGATGTAAGGCACACAGGATATATAATCCAAACACAAACAGGATTATAATCAGTAGAGATGTGATTTTTGAAGAATCAAGGAGTTGGAAGTGGACAGGCAATGCTGAGTTTTTAGTTGAAACAGAATTCAGTGTGTCTGATGATTATCACTTTATTTCTCATCTTGATGGATCAGTTGCAGCAGCTGGTGAGAGTAGTGGTGGAACACCACTCAATGAAAATACTAAATCAACAAGTGTTGCGGTTGCTGGATAGGAGTTGACAGGTTCAAGGGGAGCAGCTATTGAAGGAGATTCAGTTACTATTCATGAACTGACAATAGAAGGTTCAACAGATTCAGGGCATTCTACAGTTAGGCAAAGCTTTGGGAATGAAGCAAAAGATCCAGTGAGTGATGAGAACTATGACGAGACTCCTTTGAGGTTCAGAAGCATAAATGACGTATATGAGGATACATCTGAGATTGAGCTGGCTTCAGATTCAGAATTAAATGACTTAACATCATATTCTGAACTGAATGCTTTACTTGCAATGATGGAGGAACCAACTACCTATCAGCAGGCTGCAGATGACAAGGAGTGGATTGCAGCAATGGATAGTGAGATACAATCCATTACCAAGAATGGAACTTTGAAGTTAACATCTTTACCAGCTGGTCACAAACCCATAGGGCTCAAGTGGGTGTTTAAACTCAAAGAAACTCTGAAGGTGAAGTGATCAAGCATAAAGCAAGACTGGTGGCTAAGGGATATATGCAGAAGCATGGGATAGACTTTGATGAAGTTTTTGCTCCAGTGGCTAGATTAGAAACCATCAGGTTGATGTTAGCCATGGCAGCAAACAGGGGTTGGCAGGTCCACCATTTAGAAGTCTATGTTAGTCAACCTGAAGGCTATGTGCAGAAAGGTAAGGAGAAGATGGTGCTCAAGCTAAGCAAGGCTTTGTATGGTTTGAAGGAGGCTCCAAGAGCTTGGAATGTGAGACTGGATAAAAGTCTGAAGAAACTTGGTTTCAGAAAATGTGCAAGTGAAGCAGCAGTTTACAAGAGAGGAGTTGGAGATAGTGCTGTAGTGCTTGGTGTGTATGTGGATGACCTCATTGTGACAGGAGCAAATCTAGATGAGATCAGTGTGTTCAAGAAACAGATGACATCTGAGTTTGACAAGAGTGATCTGGGAAAGCTATCTTTTTACCTTAGGATAGAGGTGGATCAGCAAAGTGATCATATCACAATCAAGCAGAGTACATATGCAAAGAAAGTGCTAGCACAGTTTGGCATGGCAGATTGCAACTCTGCCAAGTTTCCAATGTGTCCAGGGAACAAACTTGATGAAGACAAGAAAGGAGTCCCTGTTGATGCAACTGAGTATAGGAAAGCTGTGGGGTGTCTCAAATATTTACTTCACACTAGACCTGATTTGTCTTTTTCAGTTGGGATAGCCAGCAGGTACATGAAAAGACAAACTGAAATGCACAGAAATGCAATGAAGCAAATCTTGAGGTATTTGAAGGGGACTGTTGACTATGGCTTAGTGTATACTCAGGAGATGAAGAGAGAAGTCCTGGTGGGGTACTCTGACAGTGATCATGCAGGTGACATAGTTGGGAGGAGAAGTATAGGAGGGATGGCTTACTACCTCAATGACAGTTTGATCACCTGGAATTCTCACAAAGAAAGATCTCTTCATCTCCTGAGTATACACAAAGAAAGAGCAACTGTCTTCCCGGTGGTCAGCCGGGCAGTTGCCATCCCCATTGTCGTGTTCGTGTTCGTTCTTCAGATTTCTTCGTTTCTAGGACTAGCCACTGCAAATTGAGTGTTGATTTGTGTGTTCTAATCCTTCATATCAGACCATGATCAGAATTACATGGCATTTATATTATTGCTTGCTTGCCACCTTTAATTTGCATTTACACATTATACTGTATCTATGCAGCTCCCATGACTATGTATGGGGAATAACAATCCTAGACAATCTGCTTCCTTCGTCTTCGTCTATATATGGATACACATACATGGTGCTTGCATTGCACACTAGTAAACTAGCTAGTAGGTATATAGTCCTCATGAAGCATGGATTAGGGGAGCAGTAATTCAGTTTGTTAGGAGTGGGGGGCATCAGGATAGTTGGTTCATGCCACCGCAACAAATAACCCAACCCATCCCGGCTTTTCCATGGCAACGTCATCAACAACGTGGCTGGATGACAGGGTGATTCCGAGCAAGGGACACAACGACCATGTACGGTACTCCCATGGCAACCATGGGGGCCCCCATTCGGCAAAGACATGCTAGCTGAGCATTTCATACTCGTGTTAGGGGACCACAGACTCGTGCGACGTGCAAATCGCACTGGCTCCGCTACACCGTGCTCGCTACTGTCTGAGCGGGTAAGTGCACTGGCTCCGCCACTTGAGGGGCTCCGATGCACGTTAAGCCAAGGGGGCCTCTGGTGAGCTCAGGTGGTCAGGCTGATGTGACACTCCTCCACAAGGACATGCGGCTGCCATATGCCATGAAAAATGTATGCGAGAAAAGTGAAGTAGAGAAAAGATATTTCCCCTATACTTGTAGGTCCCATATAAAACTAGAATTCTCAATCGGCTGTAGCACATTTCCCCTATACTTGTATGGGAGCTTTTTTCTTTTTTGAGGAATCAGAGCTTTGTTTTGTCAATGCCCTTTTCTATCATACTATTTCCGTGTTACATTCGATAATCCCTCCTTCATAATAGTATCAGAATTCAACACTTGAGCGATAGGTATTCAGTAACTTGAAGCATTCACCAGAAGCTTATTTGATAATCTGTCCTTTGGTTATCAGAATTTAGAGCGGTATTCAAACAATCTGTTCTTTATTGTGTATAGTATCAGAATTCACCATGAGCTTATACTCAAGAGCATGCATTTCAGTAACTTTTGGTGTTTCGATTTACAAGTGGGCACATGCAGTCTGCTTCCAGTGTATCACTACAAAACTCTGCTATATTTCTCTTGCTAGAACTCCTACGAAACTCTGCTATATTTCTCTTGCTAGAACTCCTGCCACAGCATATATATGTACTCATCAATCAATCTCATTTTCTTCCAATGTCTCTCTATTGCACATGCAGCAAGCTTTAACCTCCTGGTCAGACTGCTCTAGTCACATGCACACCGAAGTTTAATGCCACACACCAACTAAGCCAAGGGAGTTCACCTTTTCCCAGTGCTATGTATATGTATGAGAGCCAGGGGTCGTCAAGCAATCATGTGTGTAAGCTCAATCGATCCTAGCTATCAAGGAAGTGGTGAAGCTAAAGTGAGCTGAAAGCAAGAGAAATTTGGTACAGTGGAATGCTCCTGGTGGTCATGATTGGGTATCAGAGAGAAATATGTATATGCCACTCTAGCTGAGAAGAGGTCCTACACAAGTGATTTGAGACCATGTATACGGAGTATGTAACACAAGCCTTTCTGTTCAGCATAAGCATGAGAAGCATCAGGAACTTTGGGGGCAGGCATATATTCTTTTCTAGGTCTTAACGCTGAGAGCTGATCTCGAGACTCTGTCCAAAAAACCCGGAGTTAAGACGAAAGCTCACCAATGCTCCACATTCACAGTTCTTGGAAGGTCTTGCCAAACACCAGGAGTTCCAGGGACTCATGCTCCTGAATGGGAGACAGTTACCTATGACTGAACATACTCCGATATATGCCTTCTCAACTGCGAATCAATCTCATTCCAACTGAACCAATTACCTATATATGACTTCGGTGCTAGATTCTTATACCCTTGCTCATTCACATTGGATGGAATACACAAATAATAAGAAAAGGTGTGCTAGGCACGAAAAGCATCAAGAATATTTGGACACCATTCATCTTGAGATTTCCAATATAGCTAAGATGATGATGATCAAGACACTTTGGGGAAACTTGAAACTCCACTGTCAAATAGAAAATCTCGGGCTCTAAGAAATGAGGGAGACGATGGAAAGTCCGGTGACGAGAGACTTTAGGATGTGGAGAAGACGTTTGGGAACTGTATTGTCTTGCAAGATGTCTTGCAGCCTCTTGCATATGTAGTAAGTTTTTATCAAAATCTAAAACTGTAACGTCTTTCGACTATGTGACCTCGCGGATTCTGTGGTTTGGCACAAACTATGTTGCCAACCCTTGAATTCTGCTAACCTGATGCAATTGACGAGGACTTCTCTCCTTATATAGTATTCTTCAAGAAATAGACAGGTGGTCCAGGGCAATGGGACTAGAAAGTTTCTGATATAAAGATAGACTGCTGACGCAATGCAGAATACGCATAATAAGTTCAAGAATTCACATTGTATCTATGGTTTTTGGTATTTTGATATATGGGTTATTCACTTTTAAGCAATACCAGCAAAATGGCCCGTGCGTTGCAACGGGAAAGATGTTCATTGAATCAAAAGCAACATAAATTTGACATGACAAAATACACTTATTTAAAAATCTTGTACTAAAAACATCAAATTATTACATAGCATATTATATATGGGCATAAAAAGAATGCCACTGGTACCTAGCATGTAGGTCGGCGAGCATGCTCCGCTATGCACAGATCGTTGAGC
>CM041647.1:2864853-2877548 GCA_023333625.1 Bothriochloa decipiens
AGCATGTAGGTCGGCGAGCATGCTCCGCTATGCACAGATCGTTGAGCGTGCGCCTTCATGAACCCGTGCTTGTCATAGTCCGTCGGGTCGTGACTCGGAAGAAAGGTGAGGTAGACAGCGAAGCATGCCCATGGGCAGAGCTCCAAGGACGACGATATCCATTGCGCCCAGCTGGATCAGTTGGTGTGCATACATACGTGCAATTACAGTCACAAACAAGTACTGTATATGCTAGTGAGTTCAATCCGATCCATCGCATGTTCATTAGCTTTCGAGTGAGTGAGTTAGTCGTTATTATCGACGATGTTGGGCATATAGTTCCTTGCTTGATCGACGGACAGCCCGAAGAAAACCATGGCGTCGTAGTCGTGGCGTTGTAATCGTTCCCTTAGAAGGGGCAAACATGAAGAGCGACCTGGCTAGGGCAGGTAGTCTACCCCGCCCTTCTGGAATTCAGCACGCCGCTGCATATAGATGACACCAGGTCTTTGAACCACTGGATCTGCACGTCAATGGTGTCATTGTCCCAGACCAGGTAACTGAGGCCGATGTGGACTTGAGGAAGTCGAAGTCAAGGGTCGTGGCGTCGATGATGGCCATGCTCCCGCCCCTGTAGAAGTTTGCGCCGTCCTGCTTCGATGGCGTGTCTTCCTCGCATGATGGATTAAACAAAGATAAGATATAGGAAGGAAAAATAAGGATTTTTTATTTTCTAATCAAGATGTTTTCGTTTTCGATCCGATTCACACTTGCTATGGAACATACAGCCGCATTGACGGGGACGGTCAAACTTCTACAATCTACTACCACCTAAAAAGTCTCTAAGGGTTTTGTGCACAACCCTTTGGTGTGCGTGCCCGATTTCTTGGAAGTCAATCCCGTTTCACGCTCCTTCAATCGATCTCTACGAGATCGAGGCAAATATGTCTCCTAGGTTGTAGGGCCGTGCACATGGGCGGCGCCATGCTTAGCCTAAGGGCGATGTGCGTCGCGTGATGGATGCAACGATGATTTAATACACTTACAGAGAAAACACAATTAAATAATCATAATATCTGTTGATAGATCATATTTTTATGAAGCTAACAAAACAGGTTTAGTAGCACAACCAAATAGTCATAATATCTATGGATAGATCATATTTTTATGAAGCTAACAAAACTGGTTTGATATTTTTATGATTTTTCTATGATTTTTAATAAATTTTTTAAGATCTTTGTTTTATAGAAAATATAAAGGGATAATAAAAAGGCTGCGTTTTGCATCAGGAACTCTGATCTTTTTGAAAAATGATTAAGGACCTTCAACCCTTTCTTTCTATCTAATATATTTACATCAAGAACCCTATATTTTTATATTTATTTACTTCCCACTCTTAATCTCCCTAGTTACGTACTTATGTTAGTTTTACAGTGAACGTGAGCTCGAGACAGAGATGGGAGGGTGGACAGAAAAAAAAGGACAGAAGGAAATTGTGGTGTTTTATTATTAGAGATAGATACATATATTCTGAAAAGAAAACTTTGCTAGCTAATACTATACACTATGTATCAAATTGTACTTTATTATACTTGAGCTGATATATACAGGTATTAAGTAATAACTAGACACATTCAGGCTTCAAGCTTCATTTTTATGTAATATTTTTCTATTGCTGTTTTGACCTACAGGTGGGCATGTATATGCACTCCGCTGCCGGTGCATGGCCATGGATCGAAGCAATCATAAATACTAGATAATGCCCCGCGCGTTGCTACAGGGAATTTTGTAGGGTTATATTAAAGAAAACTCGGCGTGATAATTAGTAAAATCTTAAAAAAAATCATGCACTTGAACATTTGATAGATATAAATTTATTGGAGGTCAGTCGAAGAGAAACAACGCAATCGGAAAGGGCTATTAATTACTGGAGAGAAATTGGAAGAGGGGCAGCATCATAAAGAATCATTTATACAAATTATATAAAAGTTGCGATAATCTGTATATGCCTCCATATACATAAATTAGCCTTTTATTACATTCATGAGTGGTCTACTACTCTACTTTTCTGAAATAAAAATAATAAGATGTTAATTTTATTAGTGATGAATATGAGAATAAAGTACTACCTATTGAATTAGCATATTGCAAGCGTGGACCACAGAATCTAGGATCTGTGGGACCCACCACTCACAATCTCATGGATGCACCACGCTCAGCAGGTGTAGGGAGGCAGCAGGCGGACTGTGGACAACAGGTGGAGAAGCAAGCATGGTACGAATCTGAGCACCTCGCCGCGACTCTCTGAAGCAAGCACGTCCGAGTCCGACTGCGTGGCCATCTCCAAGCAGAACGCGAGGACAGGACGCGGCGCCGTGGGCAGATGTTACTGGGCCGGGTGAGCGCGCAGTGCAGCGCCCTGCACAGAGACGCAGTTGGGCAAGCTCCGCCATGTTCGCGCTTGCTCTCCTCCCCGCAGGCTTCGCTGAGGCCGCGCAAGTGACAGCACCGGCGGCACTGCGGCAGCGCGCTCGCTGGGCAACAAACAGAGCAGATTTTGAGAGGACGTCGGTGCGAGTCCCGAGGCGAGAAGCGAGCAGTGGGAGAGGGGCTGCTGCAGACCAAGGTAACGACGATGCAGCCAGGAACCTGGAAGGATTGGGGCTAATCTATGTTCATTTTATAGGGGAAAGATTGGATTGCCTCAATCAAAACAGGACGTGCAGGGGCAGCAGTGAATGGGGCAGTTTCTTTTGAGGAAGTGGAGCCGGAGGTGAAGTGTGATTGGCGCATGAGCACATCCCTGGCTGTACCGTCGCCTAGCGCTTGGAGTTTCATTTCAGTTGCACTTTAATAGATGGAAGGAGGTTGACGACAGGAGTCTTCTAGTCTTCGCTCCTTTCCCCTGCTATAGTTGCGCCAGGCGAAAAGGAGGTGACTCGCGTTGCCGGCATCGATTCCTCTGGCTCCCTCCCTCTCCGGCGGCCGTCTTCGTGCCGGTGAGGGAGATGGGCCGGCGAATCGTCGCGCGGCATTACATAGAGTAGGTATTAGGTTACCTAGGTCTAGGTTTTGCCTGCCGTCGATGGACGGCGAGGCTAGGTTTTGCCGGGAGTTCCTTCCTCCGCGGCGTGGTCTTTCCGGTGATGTTGGCGAGGCGAAGGCGTCAGCGTCGCGCTGGAATAAGCTTTCTCCACCCCTCCTTCGTCCCGGCAGTGCTTCGCTCCAACGCCGATGGCGGGGTTCGGGAGTTCTGGGCAGGAGCCCGACACCAGCAGAGCAGCATTGTCTTCCTCAGGTGATGTTGCTGCTGGCCCTCTTTTGCTTGAATGCGGTTCAGCTTCTGGGTGTGGTGGTTCGAGGTCGGCCGGATCTGGCTCTTTCTTTCCTCGGCGGCGACGGCTGTCGACGGCGAGTACAGATCCGGGGGCTGGAGGAGTTGGGGCGTGCCCCCGGTCGATGGGTGATCGCCGACGGCTCCATCCTGTCTTTTTTACGAGTATCAAATTCGACTCCTTTTCAAAGCCTTAGTGCGACGGGACTGCTCCAGCTCACGATGGTGGTCGTATTCATCTTCGGCGGCAGTGACCGGCGACGAGGTGGATGGCCACGGAGGGCTCGTGAAGGATCCAGGGGTGCCTCTGTTATTTTTTCTTTTTCTAGGGTCCTTTGCGTAATTTGGTTGCTACAGCTGTATTCGTATTCTACGTGTACGTGTCTATATTTGTACGCTGCTTTGTATGTTGTGGCAGAACCTCCTAAATTATATGGCCCACACGCACCTATCATTGTCTCAAAGACTTCTAATAGCCATGCATGTGTTCCAGATAACTTAGAAAGCCCTGTCGGGTGCCCTCAAAGGACCCCGATTAAACCACATTTGTCAACTCATACCAGGATCAACAAAGGAGTAGCTACAACATTACCATATTTATGATAAAACATATATCAGAGTGCGGAAGAGTAATAACATTAAGTTTACAAAATATATGAAAAAGTTAACTTTTACAAACTTGACTTTAATTGCGGAAGCGGCGGAAGCAGAGAAGAACTTCAGAAGTCAACTTAGGTAGAACGCCTAAGTCGGGAGGGGACAACCAGATCACGTCGAGCCCACCGACATGAACTTGATTTAAACACCAATTAGTACCTGCAACAGGGGTTCAACAAACACTGAGTATAAAAGTACTCAACAAGACTGACCCGACAAAAAAGAGGGGTGAAGACTCAGGAAATGCAGGCTAGAGGGACAAGGTAAGGCTTGCTGGAGATAAGAAATTTTGCAGAAAAGCTTGAAAGAAAGAAAAGTTGTCTTGTTTAAAAATTACCAACCAACTTCATTATTGATCCTTAATTTTTGTTCGAGTTGTTACTACGATGATGAACACCAATCGAGTCTTCTTCTCCGAGAAGCAACGGCGATTCGAATCCATTTTCATACCCAGCTGGGACCTAGGCGACTGAGCATACCGGAGACTTTAACTCCAAAGCACCCCAGATACACCGATATACCGGGATAACAACCTCAGCCATATATCACCACATGATACACGTGAGCTCTTCGCCCCAGCGTACCGAGATACATGGGAACTTAAACCCCACAGTAAAACACACTATGACACAGATGGGATTCTCTGGCCCCACGCTAGGTCACTCCATGGCATACACGGCTCCAACCATCCGTATACCACTTCATGCATGTGGATTTCTAAATTCTCGATATCACCAGTTCACCAACGGACGGGACCTAGGGCATCAACAGATGAGAACACTACAGAGGGACTCCATTCCTAGTGCAAGTTCGCCGTCCGGACTCGATTTATTACTATCATCAAGATCTCAATAAGAAAACCAATCTCATCTTTTTTATTCTTGTACCTTTGAACAAATAATTAAATAAGCAGGGCTAAGCATTACTACTTATCTTCCCAGTAGGTATCAAGGAATAAAGAATAAGACAGGTAATGCAATTTGTGGGTTTTCACTCAACTCCTATTACTTAATGCACATATTATAGCTGAAGCGGTAAAACTTTTATAAATAGAATAGGGTTTAAATGCATCCGGGGCTTGCCTGTGTTGCAGCGGTAGTTAGTTCCCGTCAAGATCACGGGTGTTACGCTTGACACAACTCCAGGATGGACGACACCACATCATGGATCCGCGACTTCACTTCGATGGGGGATGGCATTTTCCGGAGATCGTGCACCAAGATCCACTCACTCTCGAACAACTACACGTATTTAATGATGCATGTTTTAGCATGATGAACTCATTACATGATGCATGGCAATGCATTAGTGCAAGCATAACAAGATTAAACAACTAGCTAATTATAAACTATTTTAAAAGCATTACAGAAGATAAATATAAAACTCCATATATTCTAAAATTATATAGTCATATTAGGTGTTAACATGACATAGTAGAATCATATAAAGGTAAAGGAACCACATTTTTCATTTATACATTTTTATTATAATTATAAACCATTTAATAAGCAATAAGCAAGATAAATCAAAAGATCAAGCATACGATATCCAATGACCACAATATTTTTACTATAACACACACATAGCACAAGAAACATGTCATAAAAATTTCAAATCAAAAGGGGTCACATAGCATGAGATATGAATTTCCTTCTCTTTGAACATTAAATAAAGGCATAAAACGTAGCTAATTATTTTTATATAAAATATGGCATGTTTCATATTTTTAATAAAAACTAGGCATTACAAGGAACACAAAAAAATTTGGTTCACCAAAAACGGAGTTACGAAACTCCAGAAATGAATTTTTAAAGTTTATGAAAAACTGCTACAAATAGGTCCTCAGGGTACTATTCACCTAAGTCTATAGCTGTGCAGTTAGGACCCTGACTTTAGTTGAATTCAAACCTAAGGTCCTTGGTCACGATTCATGTACAGAGAACGCGCAGGAAGGCTGTTTTCGGCG
The DNA here is from genome assembly GCA_023333625.1 of Bothriochloa decipiens. NCBI lineage: Eukaryota > Viridiplantae > Streptophyta > Magnoliopsida > Poales > Poaceae > Bothriochloa > Bothriochloa decipiens. The sequence goes on from CM041647.1 coordinate 2,870,790, forward strand.
GGGATAGTGCTCACCAGCGGCAAAGGAGAGGCATAGAAGCATCCTTGGACTCGTGCGCATCCGATGGTGCACTCAAATCGACTGGAACGAGGGGTGTGGCCACGCGAGCTGCGGCCATGGCGGCGCGGCATTCTGTGGAGCAGCGGCTCTGGTGCAGGATAGACGAAATTGAGGACACGGTTAGCTGCAGGGGAGCAAGGCGAACTCAAAGACAAAGAAAAACAAGAAAAACAACCGACGACGATGACCATTGGCGTGGCGAGGCTCACGGCGGCCATGGCGGCTGTGAACAGAGAAGGGGAAACGACGGCCGGTGCTCAGCTTATAAAGGAAAAATAGAAGATGGTGGAGTGCCTAGAGTCTTCGCGGGCGTGGCCACGCAGCTACCAGCACGGGAGGTCTCGAAGACACGGCAAAATGGCTCACGGCGACGACGCGGCAGCAAAAACGGACCATAGCAAAAACGGACGACGACGCGGCAGCAAAAACGGAACAGAGCAACATCCGACCAGCAAAAACAGACCAGTCACTCGCGCGGGTACTGTTCATCAAAATTACAGGACTGCCACTCATCGAAAATTATAAATTACTCCCAAATTTATATAGGAACTTAAAAATCTCCAAAAATAAAGTTTGCATAACTTTTCAAGAGGTATACTTTTCATTTAAGAAATATTTTTAAATTCTGCATAGATTTTGAAATATGAATTTAAATTTAAAAAGAATGCAAAAAGGGTCAATTCTCTAGAAGCAAACATTTGAAATTACTTTTGATTTTTCTAAACAACTTAAAAATCTTCCAATCTATGAAATGTTCAGCTTATCAAACCAAACACTTTTCATACAGAAAGTTTTTCCTAAATTTTGAATAATTTTTGAAATATGAATTTAAATTAAAAAGGGGATAAGTGTTGGAAAACTGTATTTTCAATTTTATTCAAAATTATTTTTGGAAACTTGAAAAACTTTGAATACCAATATTGTAGCTCCTGTCAAGATCTACAAACTATATTTTGAGAATATCTCAAAATTCTTATAGATTTTAAAATATAGAAAAATGGATAAAACAAGGTTTTGAAAATAGTTTTTAAGTAGCAATCAACTCATCATTTCATGTATAAAACAAAGCACCACATAAAAGACATTATTAAAACATGAATACATTTATGTCATGATGCTCAATGATTATTCTTAACAATAAACTTGATTATAATTTTAATTGGTTACTAACATCTGGGATGTTACATATGTTTTCCTTATCTAAGAAATGCAGATACGTATTATCAAAAAAAAAAGGAGTTTGATGACGTGGCTTCATAGATTTGTAGGAAAATATGCTAGTGAGGATCCTCTGTTTAGGCATAGAGGATATATGCTTTTGCTACCCACGGAACTCGTCAATATCACTGGTATTGTTGAATCAAAAGGCTAGCAGCTTATGAGTAGCACAGATATGCATAGGCTTATGATACAATGCAAGCCACCATATGCATAGGCATGAGAAGCATCATGAACTTTCGAACAGGATTTCGGCTCTTGTTGGGGCAGATGGAAACTCCAATGTCCCGTAGGAAACCTGATGACCTATGCAGCAGATGGCATTACCTTAAAGGCTGGAGACGAAAGGGGACAGGGAGCCTACGTCAGCAAGTGGTACCTAATGTTATTGGCACAGAATTTGTTCTTGCGAGGTGGTCATCCGAATTTGTTCTTGCTCGTATCATCTACCGCTGTGTAGATTAGTGGGACGTTCCAACCTAGAAGCCTTCGCCGTGACCCGTGAACATTTTTTTTCATAGCTAACAAAGGATTCTAAAATAAAATATAAGAGGAGGCAAGCATACTAGATGGGTTTCTAATTAATAGCCCAACTGCTCAATAGAAGTGAGTAGGAAGGCTCGCTTGGATATCTGGGTGTGTCACGAGATTAGCCATGATCCTATTCGCCTCAGTGGCCGTGTTATTGGTGCCTACCGCCGGCACCTTCTTCGGGAAGTATCCTTTTTGACACCCTTACAAGGCATGGGAAAATTTTTCCTTTTTAACAAGGTTATGGTACTTAACTGATCAGGGCCATACTCTTCCTTCATTTTCAAATAGTAAGGGTAAAATCACAAAGTTAAGAAAATAAGGATAAAATCAGCATTTCACATAAAAGCGAGGGTAGAAATGCAAAGCCCCACAAATCCCACTGATCATTCGTTTTAGAACCTAGGTAACTCGACTTTGTTTGAGACTCGATCTTGTAAATTGGAGACAGATCTGGCGAAGACTAGAAGAAGAAAAGAACAGGCAGCGCATGGCCCTGGGGACTTGGGAGAGGATAAAGATTGTGCCCTTGCCAGAAGTGCGCTTTTCTATTAGTTTTGTCTCTGTTCCGTGGGCCAATCATTTTTCCATAAATGTATTCTTTGCACGGGGTCTAATTTTGTGCGTAATAGTCTACTTTTTTAGGAAAGCGATCTTTACAAAAGATGTAATTAATATAAATGAAAATAATTGCATAATTGGAATATTATTTTCAATTAAGGATTGCATAATAGGCATATATGTGTCTCCAAAGTGCTTTTGATTTGTGTAGACAACACATGGATAGTGTGCTTAGCGATCGCCTCAGACACTTTATTTGCCCCCATGGCAACCATCACAAAAGAACATATATTTATGTCATTCAATTTAGTGAAAATGCTCGCTAAGAGTAGAGAGAGCTTGGGCACAAATAATCCCAGATAGAGACGTGCCTTATTCCTAAGTTCTTGTACGCTTGAATAGATCTAAATAATTTGGTGAACTTCTCCATTATTAAATTTCAAGAATGTATTTATATAAATTATGTTCTCAGAGACGATTACAAATCATGACACCTCTAAAAAGGCATTCACAACAACATGAAACGTGGTTGAACCCAGCTGTGAGCGTTGATAGGCATTCAGTAATAATAGCTTGACAATGGACATTGCATTTGCATTGCATCGCCTAAAGTGCTCACAGCTGGAATTACTGCATCATGGGTCTCTCTCCATATATGGGGCTCGATATCTACCCATTCCCTAGGTATCTGTATATGGGGGCGGGGGGAGGGGACAACACTCTTTCAGCACATGAGAAGCACACACGAGAGGAGTAATGATCTAGTTTTTTGGGAGTATGAGGTCTCAGGATAGTTGATTTCAAGCCGCTGCCACACCCAAACCAGCACAGGCTGGATGTCAGCGCTGATCCACAAGGCCTGATGACCAGCTGCTCAACAGAAAGGCATACAACCGCCATCTCCCGTGGCAACCATGCACATACCTTGCATGCTGACTGTACAGCCACCTGTCGCTTGAGCCGTTTGGCAGAGTACTCATGCCAGAGGGAAGATGTTCACTGACAGTTATTACTGTCCAATGATGAACACATGACCAGCATCTGGATGAGGTTTGTCGGCAACAATGAGAAAAAGTCCAGGTTCAAGTGTCGAACCAAGGATGAGTTTTGGTTCAATCACGAATTTGCAATGCTGAATAAAATTAACTATATATCGGAGGCCCTGCATGATGAGCTTTCAGAATTAATTAGTTTTGGACATTTTCCCAAAAATTTTTATTCTTTCCAACTGATATATTGTGAGGAAAACTGGTTACATTTGAACATTAGTATCAAATATATTCAAAAGAGGTTTTGTTTTCGTTTGTTTCCTTAAGAGTAAAGGACAAAACCTCTGCCTCTATGAACTAAAGAAAGTAAATAAACACAGAGTACGTTCACACGATTGCCAGTAATGGCCTCAAAAACAATGTTAAATAAGATAGTAATTCAGTAGCAAAAACCCCACATGCCGTCTAGCTACCTGCATGGACACTCCGCTGGAAGTGTGTGGCCTGAAGTGGTCTTTATCTCCTTGGATGTGTTAGCATTGCTGGAACTTTTAGGACATTTTTTGTGGGTCTTGATGCAGCCACACTCTAATCCCCTCGGCTAGCGCATGTCACGGATGCACCTCTGTCGGTACAGTACACTCACCGCCAGGCCCGCCATGGAAGATCGTCGCGAGAAACATGAAGACTCGCCACAGCTGTCTTCTTCCTGCCCAGCAGCACTACCGCCATTACAGAATTCATTATGAAACATGTATACAACATAGACAGTCATGTGCACACTGTCCAAGAATGAGTCAATACCAATGATACTCGATCACATTTGATTTGAGGTACATCAAACCATCAGTAGCATCGTCACATGCAGTTATATTATTTCACCATGAGTCAACATCACTAATGATATCGATCGTATTTGATTTGGAGTACATCAGACCATGATCAGAATTACATGGCATTTATATTATTGCACGTTTGCCTCCTTTAATGTGCCATTGCACACTGTACAGTATCTATCCTGCTCCCGGGTCTATATATGGGGATTAATAATGTTTGATAATCTGCTTCTTCATTCGTCTTCGTCTATATATGAATAGACATACATGGTGCTTGCATTGCACACTGGTAAACTAGTTAGTAGGTATATAGTCTTCCAAGAAGCACGGATGAGAGCAGCAGAAATTCAGTTTGTTAGGAGTGGGAGGCATCAAGATAGTAGATTCCATGCAGCCGCAGCGCACCATCTGACCCATCACAGCTTTTTGATGGCAACATCATCGACGAGGTGGCTGGACGACAGGGTGATTTCGAGCAAGGCACGCAACGGCCATGTTCCGTACTCCCATGGCAGCCATGGGGGCCCCCATTCGGCAAAGACATACTAGCTGAGCGCTTGATACTCGTGTTAGTGGGCCACAGACACGTGCGACGGGCAAACCACACTGTCTCCGCCACACCGTGCTCGCTACTGTATGAGCGGGTTAGTGCACTGGCTCCACCACAACCGAGCGCTGGTGCTTGAGGGGCTCCGATGCATGTTAAGCCAAGGAGGCCTCTGGTGAGCTCAGGTGGTCGGGCTGATGTGACCCTCCTCCACAGGGACAAGTGGCTGACGTATTCCATGAAAAATATATGAGAGAAAATAGAAGTACAGAAAAGATATTTTATCATAAGAGGACTAAGAGGCCAAATAATAGTGGGAGTAGCGGCCTTTTGCTTGGTTCTCTGATTGAATAGAAATGATGCAGTGTTCCAAAGAATATTTACTAACTCTTCGTTGCAGGTAATCTTCAGGGCAACCTTCTGCATCAGGCAATGGCCGTTGTTGTCTAAAGAGGAAGAGGGAAGAATGTTGAAGAAGGGATGCAGACTCTTAGAAGGCATGGTGCTACAGATTTTTGGCTCTAGAGAATGGAAGAACCTAAAGAAAATAGGAGTTTAGGGCTTGGCTGGGCTGATCTACTCTTCTTGGATTATGAGAGCTTGGGTTTGGTTGGGCGACGTTAAGAGAAGTTGTGAACATTTTGTTTTGTTTGCTTTCTGGCGATTTAGTCACCTACGTTTGTAAGGTGTTTTGTTTAGTAGTTAATTGTCAGAGTTGGACGCATAGCGGAAACTTAGGCTTAGCCCCTTTCGTGTAAGTTTAAGCCCTAAGCATTCTGATTGAATGTGAAGGTTGGAACCTGTTTTCCTTATTCTAAAAAGATCAACTATCATGTAGGTCCCATATAAAATTAGAATTCTCAATCGGCTGTAGCACATTTCCCCTATACTTGTATCGGAGCTTTTTTTTTCTTTTTGAGGAATCAGAGCTTTGTTTTGTCAATTCTCTTTCTCATCATACAGCTTTGTTCTGTCCTTGAGATACAACAATAAGTCCTTTAGTGCCTCAGAATGCACCATGAGCTTAACTTTTCATTTTTTTGATTTACACGTGGCCGGCATATGCACTCTGCATACAGTGCATGACAACGAAACTCTGCTATATAACTCTTGCTAGTACTCCAGCCACAGCATATACATGTTCTCGTCAATCAATTGCATTTTCTTCCTGTCCGGAATAGAAAGGTTCTCTCTATTGCACATGCAGCAAGCTTTAACCTCCAGGTCAGACTGCAGCTAGTCACGTGCACACCGAAGTTTAATGCCACACATCAACTAAGCCAAGGAAGTTCACCTTTTCCCAGTGCAATATGAGAGCCAGGGGTCGTCAAGCAGTCATGTGTGTAAGCTTAGTCGATCGTTGCTCCTCAAGGAAGTGGTGAAGCTAAAGCGAGCTCAAAGCAAGAGAAATTTGGTAGAGAGTAATGCTCTTGGTGGTCATGAGTGGGTATCTGTCACACTCCACTTTTAAGGACAAAAGTAGAATGCATAAATAGCCTTATATGTGCCCCAGGAACAGTCGCACATATAGGATGACAAATTACAAAGAGTATCATCACCCTGTTTATTACATAGCGAACCAATATTCATTACAGAGTATTGCGCACAAACAATAAATAACCAAGATATCTTTATTGCGGAAGCTCCACACAGGGACACGTCAACTGGTGAACATCAAGCCTAGTACTCATCGCGATAGCTCTCATTCCAACCTTCATCTGTTACCCATCCGGGATTTTCTAAAATTGAAAGTAAAGCAAGCGTAAGTACACAACCGTACTCAACAAGCATAACATGGGTTAATGAGGCTCAAATAAGCTGACACTGTTTGACTGCATTTAGCTTTTATAACTTAATCATATTAAAGCATAGCATCAAGGTAGTAATATCCCATATTCTCATGATCAAATAACATTAACCAGTGTGTAGCAAAAACGACATTAAGATGCACACATTAACAATTTGAGAATCATTATCTTTTGTAAATGTGTCAAGGCCGCCCCAACCGAAGGGCACG
>CM041647.1:2877558-2998647 GCA_023333625.1 Bothriochloa decipiens
ACGAAGGCGATGCGGGGCCCACCTGTCGGCGGCAGTGCGCGAGGGAGCGGACGCGAACGCGCGGGCGTGCGGTCGAGCGACGCGGCTGTGCCTGGCTGGGCCGGCGGCCTGCGGCCCAAGAAGAGGGACGGCGCGCGCGAAGCTGGGCCGAGGAGACCGAGCGGGCCGAGCGGTGGGGGAAGGAGAGGCAGGCCGCAGCAGGCCGATTCGGCCGTTCGGGCCAGATTGCCAGGAGGGAGAAAGAAAAGGTTTCCCATTTATTTGAAACATTTTCAAAGCAATTTCAAATGACTTTTGAATTCCAAAACAAATTCAAACATCACACAAGAAAAATATGCACCAGTATGAATGCACAAGCATATTTCTACCATGTTGCAACTTCATTTTCATAAAAGCATTTATTTTGCTATTTATTTACCCACCCAAAAATCATTTTGACTATTTATATACATATATTTTTGGAAACTGAAAACTAGGGTGTTACAGTATCAGAGAGAAATATATATATGCCACTCTAGCTGAGAAGAGGTCCTACACAAATGATTTGAGACCATGTATACGGAGTATGTCACACAAGCCTTTCGGTTCACCATAAGCGTGAGAAGCATCAGGACTTTGGGGGCAGAAATATATTCTTTTGTAGGTCTTAACGCTGAGGGCTGACCTTGATACCTCGCGTCAGGCAAATTCCGACAGCACATTCATCCGTGCCCACCATGCCTGCCTGGGTGCTTGACTGTACACCCACCTGCCTTCGCCATCAAGTCTTCAAAATTTATTAATGAATTCCCGCTGTTACATATTTTCTTTATGTCTTGTCTCTTTGATACTCATCTATGAATCCTCCAAAATTTATTAATTAAGAAATACATAACACAGGCAGTCATATGCACACTGCCCAAGAATGATTCAATACCAATGCATGACAGATCACATTTGATTTGGAGTACATCAGACCACGAGAAGCGTCACATGGCATTTACGTTGTCTAATTTACACATTGCTGTGGATCTATCCTTCTCCCAGGTGTGTATATGGGGAGTAAAAATGCTTGACAATCGGCTTCCTTCGTCTTCGTCTGTATATACATATCGCATACTAATAAACTAGCTAGTGCATATAGTCCTCCAAGAAGTATGCGCATACTAATAAACCAGCTAGTGCATATAGTCTTCCAAGAAGTATGCACGAGAGGAGCAGTAATCCAGTTTGTTAGGAGTGAGAGGCATCAGGATAGTTGAATTCACATCGCCCCAACAGACAACCGGCTTCTCCCCAGCAAGGAGCGCATTGTGTGCGTCCCGCGGCAACCATGGGGGGCCATTCAGGGCTGCTTGTAAGCTTTACACTTGTGTAGGTGGGCCAGAGACTATTGCCACGGGCAACGATGGCAGCCATGACTAGCTGTCCAACATCTAGTAACACAGTTCCATGGTTTTCGTGAAGAGTATCTAGGTCGGAGCTGGTCCACACAAGTGGACTTCTTGCAGAGGCAGCAAACTTGGCTAATACAATACTCCCTCGGTCCGTGAAAAAAGACAGGCAAAGCGAAAAACTGACAAGAAAGGATAAAGAAACGAGTGGATGAGTGACCGAATACGGAGGACAACAGCTCTTTGCTTATTTATCTTGTGATAATGAGTCCTAGTCCGCTACCGCCATCAATCCTCCAGAATTCATTACATTCCTCCTGATACATATTGTTGTGTCTCCTCGATACTCTTCAATGAATCCTCCAAAATTGATTGAAAAATATACGACACGGGGGTAGTCACATGCACACAGCCCAAAAATGAGTCAATACCAATGATACTGTAAGCAAAGGATCAAGGATCACACACAATTTTACCCAGTGGCTAGGCCTAAATCAAGATCGCGCTCAAGAATGAACAAGAACAAGCATGAACACACCCTGAACTGGCAACTGTCGACAGGGTTGACAGTGCCCTTTTCACTTCATACAAGTTCAGATACAAAGAGAGATACAACTCACACTAGGCGCTACTCCGCACCTCTAACATCCAGCTATATATACCTACAGCTAATGATTACAATTAAACCCTTACAACTTTGTAAAACTCGATACAAACGCACACAAAACACATAGGGCATCTCCAACAGTCTACCTAAACAGCCCATCTATCCTATATTTAAGTAGTTGGCACAAAAATCTCACTCCAACAGGCTACCTACTAGGCTAAAAAAATTTGTTGCCTTCCTAAATCCTCCCCATCTCTACGAATTCCTGTAGACTATAGAGAAATTGATCAGATCATCAGAGACCATATTCCTTCGCTGGCATATCTAACAGGAACACCAGAGCAAGGTAACCCAAGCCCAGGAACAGCCTAACCCTGAGGCTGAAGAATCCCATGAGCACCACACTGAACAACACAAGACCTTCCAGAGCCACCACCACTACCCCTGCAGCGAAACAGTTCAGGTGCCCCTGATGCTGCAGCTGCCGCCGTCACTGGTAGAAGAGCACGGTGGACCTCTTCTGCTCCTCTGGCATGAGGGACAAGTAGAGATAATACAGCCTGCGCTGCTCCCTGCGATGAAAGTTGAAAGGGTGGTGATGCTCTGAAGTTTTTGCAACCTAGAACAAGCCCATCAAAAGAAATATATATGTAGTCAAAAACCTGAGGACAGTTTGATGGCCGATCCGACCGACTCCGAACGAGGTGTACCCAATATCAAACTATATCATATCCGGCCCATTGCAGGCAGTGTGGCCTTTGGATTCGGACCTGGGTTAAACTATACTGAACTGCCCTTGTGATCTCTAATTATTCAATGTCCAACAACCGAATGATTAGCGCTACTTAAAAAAGGAGTAACAATACATTATATATAGGCCTTTGAATTTTTCTAGGGTAACACTTAGGCACACAAACTCACAAAATGCATTTCTGCCACCTTCGTTGTTTTAGTATGCCACTTGGGTCCAAAATTGTTAGGGAAGCCTACATGATGTTGCTAGCGTGGCACGTTGACTGTGTCGTTGCACAGTTGAGGAGCGCATGAGATATGCCCATGGAAATAAGCAGGCAGACCCTCTTCTTCCCTTCAATACCAATTCTAAGCACTCCACCTCTGTGAATCCGCCATCACCGGGACACAGAGCTCATGTCCAGCGGCCGGTAATGGAGCTAATCACTGATGAGCTTGGAGGCAAACATGGCGGAGGAAGGGACACCGATAGATGTCCGGTGGAGTGTGGATTCCCATGACTATAACGGCAAATCGGCACGATGGTGATGGCGTTGCATGCGGCAGAAAGGGCTAATTTGATGTATGGAGGTCCAAGAGCTAAAAAATCCTTTTTTTGGAACAATAGTTATTGAGTCCCAAAATATTTAAGTTAACTATGACAGACAGACTGCGTTCTAACAAATTGTCTTCTCCAGCGTCATGTTTTTTTCTTCGAGCTGAATTGAATATTTGTGTAGCATAAGAAGGTATACCAACGAAAGGCACCATGAACAAGTACGTCATTTATAATATACATTGACCAAAGGCACCATGATCGATGTGATTGGTGTGTACGTGGAAAAAGAGAGGAGAAAAAATGTTTTGATGCATACATGTGCCTGACTAGATGTAGGTCTCCACATATTGTACGTGCACAGATTTGGTTTTGCATGTCCAGGAATTCAGGGTGCTCAATGAGAGAATTTGGCAGTGCAGAAATTGAAGGCTATTTTGAACTCGACAGACACAGCACAATCATCAGCCTGCTGTATATGTACGTCGTAGTATATATATTTATTTGAGGTACCAACTTTTAAGAATGTTTTGAAAAAAAAAATCTTCTTCACTGTGTTCGGTAATCTTCTTCACGCATTACACATGTTTTCAAGCTGGGCCTTCAAGACGAAGTTATCAATTGAACAAGCAATATCTCGTGTATGACTAGTGTGTTCTTCTTCTTGTCGGCTCCAATTAATTTTCAGCACATCTAGATGATCTAGGCAAAGTCAAAATTCAAACAAATCTAACACGGCAATCAACAATGCAAAAGATTCCTACCGAGTGCTATATTTAGCTCCTCATCGAATCAAATAATTAAAATATGCGGCACAAATACCACAAGTAATGGCAACGTTACCATACCTAAACTGTGTGAGCTAGGCTCACACATCATGCCATCGCATTACTTTTGTAACGAAAATCTTGGATCATGCATGGCCTAGATAACGTTGCCAAGATATACACTATAATAGATCACGGCCTGGAAAGACAGCAAGCTGGCCTCAATCCCTGATTGCTTGGCACCGTTTTCATCAATTTCAAGCAGCGGATCAATACTGAAATAAAACTTGGATGAAACACTCACTCTTAAAAGTATCATTATTAGCTCATAGGCATTTAATTTTATGACTCGGAAAACTTAGTAACCGTGCCAAGAAAATTTCATCTTCATAACACACATCTTTATGTCTTCTTAAATATACTGCCATGTGATCACAAGTTGTCTGTTTGGCAACCTATTTAATGTAAACGACACTCACAAGAAACTCTCACTAAAGCTAGCCTTAATTATGAGAACTGTCAGTTTATATGTTTTTGGATAGGAGGTTTACCTAACAGACTTGGCTGCAGAAAAAAAAATTCCAAACCCAGTTTAGTTGCTTAACCCCCTCCGAATTGTTTTACAAAATTTTAAAACTTGGTGCTATATATTTGCCGCCACTGAATTGTTTTTATTATTTTAAAATTTTGAAACGAGAACCCAAATATAAACAACAGGATCAAAATATATAGCCAGAAGGTTTTGTTAGGATGCCAGAACTTTGGCACCCAAATATAAACGAGAACCCAAATATAAATAACTTTGGCACCTATTGTTTTGTTAGGATGCCAGAAGGTCTCAAAAACGCAGGATCAACGTTCTTAAGAATGATTCAGATTGTATTGCAAGCTCAACTTCAGAGGGACATTATAGCCTATGTCGATGACTTAGCAGTAGTCAGCAAACAAACTGGAGATCACTTAGACGACCTCAGGGAAACATTCACCAATCTCAGAGAAGCAGGGTTAAAGCTGAACCCTGAAAAATGTATCTTTGGAGTAAGCAAGGAAAAGATGCTCGGTTACATTGTTGGTCCAGAAGGGCTAAGAGCAAACCCAGATAAAACAAAAGCAGTGTTAACAATGAGAGAACCAGCAAATAAGAAGGAAGTATAGCGACTGACAGGCAGAATAGCAGCAATCAGCAGATTCATTTCAAAATCAGCAGAACGAAGTCTACCATTTTTCAGAACACTTAAGGCCTCGAACAAATTTGAATGGGGCAAAGAGCAGTCGGAGGCATTCCAGCAGCTCAAAAACTACGTGACAAAGGATCTTATGGTCATAACGCCAGATGCAGAGGCAACTTTGTTACTATATGTTGCAGCCTCCGCAGGAGCAATCGGCGCAGTGCTAGTGCAAGGAAAGGAAGTTGACATCAAAAGCGTACAACACCCAGCATACTATGTATCAGAAGTGCTACAGGGAGCAAAACTGAACTATTCGGAGGTCGAAAAAATAACATACGCAGTAGTCACAGCATCAAGGAATCTTAAACATTATTTTCAAGAACATGAGATCCTGGTCCCAACAGCACAACCGCTCGCCGACATCCTAGGCAAAAAGAGGCATCAGGGAGAATTGGTAAATGGGCAACAGAAATATCTCAGTTTGGCATCAAGTTCATCTCAAGGGCAGCAGTAAAGTCATAGGCATTTGCAGACTTTTTGGCAGAATGGACATCTTCGCAACACGCAGAAGACAAAGCGGAGGCATCAATATGGATACTATATACAGATGGCACATGAGGCATCCAAGGTGCAGGAGCCTCTGCGGTGCTAATATCACCATCGGGCATCAAAACAAAATACGCAGCAAGACTATGCTTTAAAGCAACCAACAACATAGCTGAGTACGAAGGAGTAATCCTGGGGCTCAACAAGGCCAAGGCACTTGGTACAAAATACATCATGGTCAGAACCGATCGCAGATAGTAACAGGACAAGTTAAGAAAGACTATGTTGCCAGAAACCCAGAGTTAGCCGCATACCTAGAAGTAATCAGGGGTCTCGAAAAAAGATCCCAGGGTTTTACCCTAAAGCACATCCCAAGGGGGGACAACATGGAGGCAGATGAGTTAGCCAAAGCAGCAGCAAAACAAACGGAGGTACCCAAAGGAACTTTCTTCCAAGAATTGACATCGCCAGCTACTGCAAAAACATCTAAGGCATTTGCGAAGGTACTCCTAGTAAACACAGAGGATTGGAGGAAAGCAATAATTGATCATATCAATGGAGTCCATGTGACATCAGATGAAGCAAATGCAGCAAGATTGGCCGTACGGGCAAGAAATTACACAATAATAGACGGAGTCCTATACAAGAAAGGCATAGTCCAACCATTGCTTAAGTGCATCACTGAGTCAGAAGGCAAAGACCTCTTATAGGGTATTCACTCAGGAATGTGTGGATCGCACATTTGCCCCAGGAGCACTCTCAGCAAAGGTAATCAGGCAAGGATTTTACTGGCCCATCCATATCAAGGACGCACTGCATATAGTAACAACTTGCAAAGCATGCCAGAGTTTTGCACCGCACCAAGCGTTCCGGAAGGACAATCACAGCTAATACCTCCGGTCTGGCCGCTCCAGCGTGGGGAATGGATCTCATAGGCCCATTAACCCCAGCTCAAGGTGGAAGCAAGTATGCAGTAGTGGCAGTAGAATACTTCACAAGATGGGTAGAAGCCAAACCACTTGCAACAATCACCTCCGAAACAGTCAAAAAATTCTTCTGGCAAAACATATTTGCAATTTTGGCGTTCCAAGGACACTCACAGTCAACAATGGAAAACAATTTGATTCAGACAAGTTCAAAGAATTCTGCAAGAGCATCGGCACACAAATAGCCTTCGCATCAGTCTATCACCCAGAAAGTAACGAAGACGTGGAAAGGTAAAATAGAATCATATTCTCAGCAATCTCAAAGACATTGCTGGATCACAAAAAGGGCACATGGGTAGAAGAGCTACCGAAGGTGGTATGGTCTTATAACACAAACGTATCAAGAGCCACCAGGTTCACTCCATTCAAGCTACTGTATAGAGAAAAAGCAATGATGCCAGAGGAGATCAAATACCAGAACCTCCGCGTAATAAAATAGAACCTCACAAAAGATGAAGAGTACACCAAAGAGATGACCAAAGCATACAAGCTAGAGGCAATCGACAACATCGAGAAATACCAAGACCAAACCAGAAAATAGAGGGATAGAAAAGTGGTCACTAAAAACATCAAAGATGGCGACTGGGTAATGAGGCGAAGGCCAAACGCTCAAAACATTGGGAAATTATAGCCAAAATGGGAAGGACTGTTCATAGCCAAGCATGAAAAGGATCATTCTATCTACAAGATGTAGAAGTAAGAACATCAACTCACACCTGGAACATTGATAGCCTCAGAAAATACTACACGTAGAATGTAAGGACTCCGTAGTATTATAAGCGGAGATCCATAGATTTAATTTCCTGCAATTTACTTTTTTTGCAAAAATGGCTTACACTCTTTTCCTCGCAAAAGGGGCTCCAAATCAGAGATGAGGTTTTTAATGAGGCAAGACCGCATGTAATTAACCTCTGAACATATAAAGAGGACCCCAAAAAATAATACCCAGAACAGTCGAAAGCAGCCAGCACCGCGGCTGCAATATTCGATAACTATTCACGATTTACAAGATCACTTCATGCCACCATTAAGAAAAATGAGAAGGCATGAAGCAACCTTCGCGAAACACCAAAAAGACCTCAAAAAAGCCCTGTCATATTAGGCATCAAGGCAGGCAATCACAACCATAAGTTGCGAAGGAAACTAGGAAAAGACCTATGAACCAACTCTGGCACCGGTAGCTCTAAAAAGAGAGCAGCATCACACTAACTAGCTGTGACCTCTGAAGTACAATATTAAAACAAGCAGAGGTAACACACTCATATAGGTACGAGTTCACGAAGTCAACCAACCTCCGTATCATACACCTTCCAAAGCGAATGCAATATAAGCACAAAAAATTAAGTTCAGCAATACAAATACTCCGAAGTAGAGATAATACATAAAGCTAGATCATTTATCATTCAACTTTATGCTTACAACTGACAAGACTCATTGTGTCTAGCTCATAACAAGAACAACATGCAAAGCGCACGTATCTAACTGCTAGAACAAAAAGTACGACCTCCAGATCAGGACGTCTACCCACTCCACCTAGTTAACCTACTGCCATAAGACATGAAAGTGGTGCAAAGATTGCCAACACAGCAGCCTGCGAAAGAGCAAAGAGTGCAGCCTCTGGAAGTACATCTGAAGGTAAGCAAAATAAGGCTCCCTAAAAAACAGGTGCTGGCAGAGGCAAGCCCTGATCAGTAATAGAATACCCCCTATCGCCTACCGGCTGCATACCACCCTGTGCCTCCGGAAACCCAGCCAGTTGAATCAAGTCCAACAGACGCTTAGTACGAACAGAAGGAGGTGAACCTCCAGCACCAGCTTCTACATGACAAACTCCACGATCATCTGTCAGCACACCACTTTGCACCTTCCATCGGCAAACAACCACCACATCCAAAATCCTTACATCAACCACACTAAATAAGATCACAGCCGGCCGCCATCTTCAAGGATACAAAGGCAATAGAGGTAGAGTATCGTTGACAAACTGAAGCATCACCATCTATAACCGTTGGCAACAGGTTTACTGATGTGGCTGTTCCATTACGAGTTCATACATAGTACCAACGCAAAACAGCTCCTAGGGAGCACCATCAGCATAATGTACATAACAAACAGCCCAAATGATCAAGGGGGAATAGATCTTTTTATAAGGACCTCACAAGCATCATTAAACTAGCTGTAGCTACCTATCATTAAAGGAAACAAGTACAAAATTAGTACCTGTGTCATTTAGCCTCAGCAAGCAACAGTACAAAATCAATAAATAGCAAAGATATGCAAAGTACACAAGGGGTACTATAAAATAGGTAGAGCTCAAGATTGGCATGCCTAAGCATTAGGAAAGGGCCAACCACAAGCAACTCCCCGTAGCCAAAACCCGATTAAGGGAGATGGAGGCAGACGTGCACATATGGACAAACAAAAATAATAAGATACCACGCAAGAATTCGTAAGGGCGTTGGCAAAAGCAACATCCCAGAGACAACGAGGGCTTCCAGGATAATGCCAAAGAAGTTAGCCGACAGCGCAAGCCAATCAGGATCATCGCCTGAGCGGAGACAAGGGGGGATACCGTGTAAGAACTCGTAACGTCCCCCCATCTCCGCAAAGACCAACCGCGGCTCACCTCCGCAAATCAAGTGTCAGGAAGCGCGGAGGCAAAGCCAAAGACCACAAAGTCGAACACAACAATAAAAAGGTAATACACAGCAAAATCGACACCAGCACTGGTCGAAGAGAAACAATGGCTGTAATACCCACCTCATGTTAACAATAAAGTAAAATTATTAGTACATAAACGTGCTTCAAAGCGGTTATAACCTCCGAGGAGGAAAAGCAGAAATTATTTCCGGAGCCAACAATTGCAATCTGGCATGAAGGCCTCCGACTAATTCAAACAGAGCTCCGCAGCACAGCGGAGGTCAAAATAAACAAGCTCACAAATGATAGTTTCATAGCAACACTCGATATCCGCACAAGCAAGAATAATTACAAAGGTCTAGTTGGACCACGCCATGCAAGAGAACGAGTAAAGCTAGAGCGCTTATCATCTAAGTCACTGAGAACAAAATCAAACATGTCATCCACTGTGCGCCTAGGAAACACCGACTTCCAATAATCCCACAGCTCGCCGCTAACGTAAACATCATTGTGCATAAAGGTAATAGGCTCGACCTCCTGCACAGGACCAAACTGCGGACCTGCGCAAGACGAGTCGGCCATTAATAATTTACAAAACAAAGAGTAATTTAAATTGTTCCTTACATGTGCATGCCAGCACTAGGTCAGCAAAAGACAAAATGTACACAACCACAAATCAAGATGAATTTTACACCTCCTCTTCAGCGGTCAAGTTCTAAAGCCCCATCCGAGCCCCCGGAGATGCTACCACTTGCTCCATCATGGCATCAGTCCCAGCACTTGAAGGAAGAGCTTGAGTAGCAGAGGCACCAGTGTCGGTAGATCCCCGGGTGCGTGCAGATGTGCCGCCAGAAGAAGTCGGGCCATGACCGCTGCGCTTGCCATACTTCAATTGCTAAAAAGGAAGAAAATAAGAGAAGAAAATCGCCAACACAACTCTTACAACAAAATAAGACAGGAAAAGCTAAACATACATACCGTTTCACGAGTAACATTAGCCATGGCAATGGTCTCCGACCCGCCAAACTTGCACCAGAACTTCTCAATGAAGCTACGCACGGTGGTCTGAACAAACCGATCCGTTCTCCCAAGTTTAGCAGGATCTTCTAGCTCAAGACAATCAAAATTCCCAATTTGAACATTGGACACAAAGAACTTGCATAGACAGGTAGCAGAGGTCTTTGCACTAAAATCGGAGACTCCGGTCATAAACTCATTGAGCTTGTTAAGGTTCGCCTTGATCCAGGAAAAGATCCTGGAGGTAGAAGCCTCAGGATCAACCAGAGTCGCCACACCACCAAAAGCCTGGATAGCAGAGACGTAGGATTCAGCCACTTCCAGCCCGATAGACCTGGTGGCAGTCAGCTCCTTCTCAAGTTCTTCAACTTTAGTCTTAAGAGTCGCCGTCAACTGTCGTTCAGCATCCAATTTCGGGCGCAAGAGATTCAAAATCTCAGCAGCTTTTTTTGCCCGCTGATTGGCGGTGGCCTCCGCTTCTTTGGCAGCAGTGAGAGACTTCTTCAAGTCATCAGATTGAACACCAAGAGCTGATAGCTGTTTCTCCAACTCGGAGGCCTTTTGAGCCATCCGATCCTTCTCATGGGTCCGAGACTCAATCTCTGCCTTCAAAACCATGATAGCGTCATCCTTTTTGACCAGTTCAGCACCACTACTAGTCTCAACGGCCATGGACAAGGTGGTGCTCTAGAGATAGCAACAAAGCAATGCCAAAATCAAACACACAAGAAAGAGAAGGTAAAAAATATACATAGTTAAGAGCGGAGAAAATGAAACCGAACTCACAATAACATGATGATTAATGTTGGCATTCATCAAGGTTTGGAACAGCAGCCTAGCCAGACGCTGCTGCAGGTCTCCACCCATAGCATCAGTCAGCTGGTCAATACCTTGAGCCCAGCCAAGGAGAGCACTTATGCCCTCATCGGGATAGCTGCTGGAGGGGAAAGACCCGGAAATAATAACGTCCATCGGAGGTTGCGGAGCCATAGGCAACGTCTCAGTAACAACCCCTCTGGGAAATGGTGCACCAGGCGCCAGAGGCAGTGCTCCAAACATGGGCAGATCTAGCTTCTTTATGGTAAATTTTTCTGCCCCGAACCACCAAGAAGGGGTCAGTAGTCGGAAGCTATCATCTCCTCAACAAGATCCCTCCCACCAGAAAAATGACAAGCTGCACTAAAAGCCTCCGTGCAAGACCTCCACTTATCAGAGTCAATGGAACCAGGTTTTACATGGGTCAGAGGATTCATCGGAGTCATTACCGAGGCGAAAGGAAACCGAGTAACGCTCCTACCATCTTCGTCAGGACAAGTAACACTAGGGGTCCGAACGTAAAATCAGAAATCCAACCAATCAGCAGGCTCATACTTTCCCCTCTGACACCAAGAGATTGCAATTTTCTCCTTACCCCTGCTCGGCTTCCTCTTAGCCATAAAACTACATGATGCAAACTGGGTTATCTTAGTGCTAACATAGCGTGGTTGCTTTTGCAGCTCATAATACTCTGTGAAGGTATTCATGCTAAGCCCACCTTCATAAGACTCGACGGCCCACAGAAACTTGCTCATGCTCAAGAAAGCATGGGGAGTCATGTGATGGAGCTGAACCTCGAACCATTCAAGAACATACCGAAGGAAGTTGGTTGAGGGGAAGCGCAGGCCGTGGGTAAAGAAATCTCAAAAGACGATGGCCTCATTCTTCTCCACGTGAAGGTCGCCCAACACCAGCAGGGAGAAAGCCTTTTCCCTCAAGCTCCGCAATCATGCTCTGCGTCATTCGACTATGACCAAAGTCATAGGAGACCTCCACAGTAGCCATAGCAGCCTTCGGAGCCATCAAGTCACTTGAGGAAGCTTCGACATCCGACAGAGACTCTTCAAGATCCTTAGCCTCCGTGGCAGCCAGCATGCACTGTTCGAAAAGTTCAAGGAAGCCTCCGACTCTGACACCCTAGAACTGAGAATAGGGGCCGAAGAACGGATGACGATGTGCGCAGCAGGGGCGTTTAGGTGCTACGGCGATAGGATTCCGAGGCAAAGGCAAATGCGGAGGCAGCAAGCAAGAAACGAAACCTACGCGATAGGAGCGGAGGCAGTAAGTAGCAGAACAAACTATGTGGTGGCGAGTGAAGGGGAGTACGGGTCGTTTTCACTGCCTACCACCCTTATATAGGCAGCGATGCGGCGCCTTGACTTCTCAGACCAATGGTCATGACAATCCACGAATCGAATGGCAGCAAACAAACCAACTCAAAATCAATGCCTAAGATTAAAAACCAAGCAACGGTAAAACACAAAGCCTCTGGTCCAATGTTCAACGGGCTAGGGGGGTCGGAGGTAAGCACAGCCTCCACGGCCAGGGGCGTGTTGATGGCTAGACCTGCCTCCGCTAGATCTAACCCTCAAGGGGGAATGTTGGGGATGCGCCCTAGAGCCGGAGAGGCTTATTACCTCTGCTTGGAGTCTAACCAATGAATTCAGTATTCCTTTCATATCTGTATCCGCAGGATCCAAAGGAGAGGCCTCCGGAGGTAGGACCTCCGCCAAGGAGGTACCTCGGGGGACCGTAGAGTCGATCGGCGATGGAGGTCTGGCGGCGTAGTCTCCCATGCTTGCGGAGGTTGGATCTCCGCGAGGAAGCCTCCGGCGGAAGCCATGGAGCCAATCGACGGCAGAGGCCCGGTGGCGTGACCGTCGCTCAAGCGGATGCTGATCGACGGAACCTCGACTCCCCCGGAGGCTCTGTGCGGAGGAGGCGGCGACCCGAGGCTGCCTTCATCAGGACGGCGCACCGGACCGAGCTGGGGGGCTTGTGAACAGGTAGTGGGCTTAATAGGCCTCTCGCGGGCAGCAATGGGCCGCGGCCCGCAGTCGTGGCCAGGAAATGGTAGACCAACCTACCCCTAGGAGGCCCACTTGTAATATGGTTAGTGTCTAGGGTTTCGAAACACCTATTGGGGACGCGCTTGTACTTTCAATTTTGAGCTGGGAAGCCACTATAAAAGGCCACGTCCCCTGTGTAATAGAAGGTGATTGTCCTTTGGTAGCTGCAGTGTCACCTGCCATTGGGCCCACCTTGTAATTCCACAATTTTATTTTAAGAGGAGGTTTATTTTGGTCCAATTGTCCCTCTTTATCCTACATCTGCTGGGAATGTGTCCCAACAACTTGGATACATCTAGATGCAGGAACTATATATCTGACCCAACTTCTAACAGATGTAGCACGGCAATCAATGCAATAGATTCTTTACTAAGTACTATATTATCTTCTCGTCATGGCGAGCAAAATTGGTAATTAGGCAAACATTATCCTAGACACTACTTAATTTGTAGCAAGGAAGAATTTCTAACATCTCGATCAATCGTTGGCAAGATACACACTAGACTCTGATTTCAGCAAGAAGCTCGACTACGTGAAAAAAATGGCTGATTGTGACGTCATCCGCTTCATGCGAGATGCAAACTTATGCCAGAAACTTAAGATAGTGTTGGGTTCAATTAGAAGCACAAATAAGTTCCAATTTGGAATTATTTAATAAAATTATTTAGTCACATTCTGCAAGCATGCATTATCCGGGGTACACACGATTTTTTCATTGTCCTTCTCCCGGTGTCTGGACTTTCGGTTGAGTTAGCCACGAAAATCAACATCATGTTGCATGCATCCATGACACTTTCCAACTGGCAATTTGGCAGCATCTAAGGCTATCCTTCTCGGCCAACAATCAAGGACGATAGCTTTGTCATTCCACTTGCCGTTATACTTTACAAACCTCCTGCCTCCATTCGAAATTATAATTTGTTTTATTTTTTGGTATATTCATTTGGCTATGCGATATAATATGTGTAAATATACAACAAAATGGATGAACCCAAAAAGTCAAAAAGAAAATATAATTTAAAAGAGAAAGTACAATTTAGCAAACTTATCTTGTTAGTTGCCTCCCCAAATTTAAAATCCACAAAAAGGGCTAGAACATCATATTTCACTAAAATGATCCAAAACTTCTGAGAAAACAAAAAAAAGAAGACCATCAGGGTTTGGGGGACAACTGGGAAAAACTATCTTTGATGTATACATGTGCCGTGACCAGCTGATTAAGGTCAGCGTAGGGTTGACTGCTGACTCGTAGACTTACCCTGGAGATGACAAGGATGCACGAGGACACAACTTAAGGCATACATGGCGCGAAAATTGAAGGCTATATTTTTTATCAGATTATATATGTGTGTATATATGTATATTGTAGGAAAGATACACAATCATCAATATGCTGTAGGTACGTATATATAATGTCAGGTAACCTTAAATTTTCCGTGAAAATTACCCATCTTTCTTATATTCTGTGCTCTGTGCGCAAGGTAACAGTGTCGTACACATGTTTTCAAGCAAAGGATATCAAAACGAAATTATGTCCATTGAACAAGCAACTAATTTGTTGTCTTCTATAAAGTGGATTAACTTTTCTACACCTCTAGATGCTTGAACAATCTGACACAACTTGTAACAAACAGAACACGGCAATTCAATCAACCCAGCAGATCTGTACCAAGCTAAGTACCACTATTAGAAGAACCTGTACCAAGCTAAGACCAAAACTACCCTATTACCCTCCAAAAAGAGGTTTTGAACCACCCATTCATGCACCATCATCACAGGTTCTTCTAACACACCTTCCATTGATCAAATGATATTGAGAGACACATTCAAAGACTTCCACCATGGACAACCTTGGACCTCCATTGCCACTTCAGGTTTAGAATTCTTCCTGCTCAGATCACCAGAAATTTAAGATATGGATTCATAAACAAAAATAAATTCAAATTAGAAAATATTTTCCTTACAATTTCTATAAAAGTATTACTCTTTATTTCTCCATGCATGTAACCATTAGATGATTTTCAGTGTGCTTGTCAATCACTACTGGAGACTCGCTTTTTTCAATGGGTGCAAAAAGCCATGGAAAAATGCGTATACCCACAAAAAAATATTTTTTGACGATGAACTGATAGAAAATTACCCAAGAAAATAGAACGACAAAACAATTGAATTTTTCTAAGGATTCACCATCAGAAACAATTTAATTTTTCTGTGGGATAGACGCCCATAGAAAAATTAGATTTCGCGACATCAAGAAAACAATTTCTGTGTGTAGATCAAGAAAACATTTTCTGTGCGTCGATACGCACAACAAAAATCAAAAACTGACAAAAAAAGTTTTTCTATCAGGCTCGCTCTGTCGAAAAACTAAGTATACCCACAGAAAAAAAACCATTATTCTTGTCAGTTTAAGACCACACAGATAAAAATACCAAACCACCATGCCGCAAATTCGATATAATAATTATTTTAAAACAGTAGCAACATCATATTATACTGTGGACTATCCATGCAGAAATTTCATCACCACAAAATAAATTGCATACATGTAAAGACGAAGTCCAAATGTTCAGCACATCCATTCATAGCATCCAGGCTACATATATATAGTTGATGTCCAAATGTTCCGGCATCAATACATTCAAAAGAATTGCCATCTTATCTCAACGGTTCAAGTTTCATCCAAGATGAATAAAGTACTGGCGAGCAAAATTGAGTGATAAAACTAAGGCTCACAGATTAGACCCACCTACTGGTAATGTGCAAAAGCATAGATCTACAAAAGAAGAAACCACCACCACATCCATGTGTTATGTTTTTTTCTGTGCGTCTTACAAATACTGAGAGAAAAAAATACTAATTTTTCTGTGAGTCCTTAATTGTTCTGTGTGTATTTTACTTGCACAAAGAAATCATACCATTTTCCGTGGGTTTTCCTATTTTCTGTTGGGATATTTGGAAACCCACAGAAAAACTCAAAGAAAAATGATTCGCCCACGTAACAATTCGAGTTTCCAGTGGTGAATGTAGGTGGATTTTCAGTATCGTACATGTTGTGAAGTGGCTCATCGATAGAGTTAGCCATCAAAATCTACATCATGTGTGCATCCATGACACTTTCCAATTGGAAATTTAGAAATATTGTTCTGATTTTTTGTGCCCATGCTACTAGTAGTACACATGGTTTAAAGTGAGGCCTTGAAAATTAAGTCAATTATTGATTTTTCTGCACATCTAGGTGCTTGAACAATGTGGCAAAACTTGTAACAAACCAAACCCGGCAATTCATTCAATGCAACAGATTTCTGTACCATAAGAACTACTATAAGCACCTCATCAAGTCAAACAAAATAGGCTTAGACACCACAATTGATGGCAACCTTATCCTAAACGCTAACTATAACCTTAGCCAATCCTTGCCAAGTTATACCATAGCCTTTATGGTTTCCACATTATGTAGATTATCTGTAGATTATCTAGACTCACGCACGCGTAGGAAAATACTTGTAGATCGTGGAAATGTTAAATACTATGCTTTTAATAAAAATTATTACTCATTTATTTCTCCAAGCACGTAACAAATACATGGTTTTCAGCGTCCTTGTCACTGTGGCGCTGGAATTTCAGTTGCATGTGCGTTCATACTAGTACAAGTTTTGAAGTGGCTCATCGACAGAGTTAGGCGCCACGAAAATCTACGTCATGCATGTGCATCCATGACTTCTCGCAATTGGCAATTTGGAAGCATCTCAGTCTATACTTTTTGGCGAGCAGCGAGCTGAGGTAGCTCATGAACAAATATAAGCATTTTATCAAACAAAAGATCAGGTTAGAAAATCCACACCATCTTCTGCCGAAGGAGAAAACATGTTTATATATTAAGAACGAAAGTTCTTCATAGCCAAGTACAAACACGCCATATGTGTGTCATATATATCCGTATACATGCATACATGGACGATTTATTGTATATTTAACTATTTAGCATCAATTTACTCGTTTACATTTCCATTCAATAGCTATATATGATCTGTTTGTTGCGTGCTTCTGCTGGATCGACGTGGTCACCATCCACCACTTCACTGGCAGAATGTAATCTGGTAGTTGCTGTTGGCACTGCACGCATGGGTCTTTTTATCATCAGTAGAGTACTGGTACGCATCAGCGCAGCCAGAGTAGGTGCACACCAGCCCAACGCCGGTGCTGCAGGAGAAGGCCATTGGCTGGTTGTACCCATCAACAACCGAGATGTCGTAGTAATCTTGGTTGTTGCCGCCGATGATGGTGTATTCGGCCAGCATCGCCGGGGGCTGCCCGGAGAGGGTGCAGGAGAGCGCACCAGCGCAGTCACCGTTGGTGCAGCGGCCGCTTCCGCCGTTGAAGGAGCAGCCGGTGCGGCCTCAGAACCGGCCGCTGGTGCCGGGGGCCACGTTCACGGTCCATGTTTGGCCTGGGTTAAGCTGCGTGCCCCCGCCGACGGGGATGCCCGCCGGCCACACTGTGTAACCACAGTTGTTCTTGATGGTGAATGTGGCTGCGCTTGCACTGGCAGCAAAAGCGGCGAGGATGAGGAGGAGGACGGCGGAGCACATCAAAGTAGTGGACGCCATTGATATTATGGCCGAGCGACTAATAAGAGCGAGCTCGGGTAGAGTTGGGAGGCAGAGACATGAATTTATAGGCCACTGGTAACGTGCAAGAGGCGGATGTAGATGATGGGAGTCAATACTTAGCTCTTGATCAAAATGAGCAAGAATGGCTAAGATTTTTTAGATAATGGATAAAACAAATATCCGGCCTCTACCTCTAAGGATGTACACAGCCCATTATTATAAAGTTTTAGAGGGAAGAAAAAGAGAAAGCCATAGTCTTATAGATCGACCAGGACGCTAGTTCAAACAGAATAAATGTTTTCATCCTTTATTGGATATCTCTAAAGCAATAATTTCCAATTTCTTGCTTATCGTTGAGAGCGCGTCCTTGGCTGTCTCATCACGCTACAGCTGGACCCAAGAGCGTAACCAGTATGCTCCTCTGAAAATTACCTGCATAATAGAGTTAGATTTCATTTGATTAAAAACAACATCATTACGGTATCTCTAAATAGCCCAAAACATGGCAGCCACCCCCACCCAAATCAAATTTCTAATCCTTTTATTTTGATTAGTCAGCCAACTACTAAACATGTGGCTGATTGATCTTGGTTGGGTCAAACTAGTAGCAAAAAAGATAATCCTCCAAATTATTTTGGTAAGGGGACAGTCAAGAAACAAGTGTTGGATAGTTTCATTCCCATTACAGCAGATGCACTTCTGACTCTCCTTTCAATTTTTCTTAGCGAGATTGTCTTTGGTTAAGACGACACCTCTTTGCAAGAACCAAAGAAAGATTTTGATTTTTAGAGAAATTTTTATCTTCCAGATCTTCCTATGACGAAAAGGTATTTGTGTATCTATAAGATAGAGATACATAGAACGGACAGAGAACAAATCAGATTTGGTTAAACTCCATCTGAAGTAATCCGAACCTTCCACCAATTCGACATTTGAGATCTATGCTACTAAACTAAACCATTCTGTAAGTTTATTGTCCACCAGAGCCCTTCTAAAAGAGATGTTTAGTGGGCTAGTAGTCATCACTTTTAAGACTATTACATGAGGATCCCGCACTATATTATATAAAAATAGATATTTAACTTTTAGAGGCTTATCTCCTACCCATATGTCGTTCCAAAACCTAGCGCTGGTTCTATCTTTAATATCGAATGAACCATTAGCCAGCACCTCATCTTTGATATGCATGAGGCCTCTCAAAAAATGAGAGTCATTAGGTTTGGCTGCCACCTAAGTTAGGCTCTTGGAGGTTAGGAAGAATGGCAAAGATAATGCTGGCGAGGTATATATTGATTTTCCCTGCTCATGATAGTAAAAATAATTTCGTTCATATGAATTTATTTATTTAATGTTTATGTTTGTACATGCGTAGCCCTCTGGATCGACATCAACAACAACGACGAAGAGTAAAAATGTTCGAGGCCGCAAAAAGCCATCGGAGGGCCGCTTCATCATCTCGGAATTCAATGTGGATACAGGCGAACCACTTGGACCAAATGCAAAGAAATTCGTGCAGCACTGTGGTTACCTTGTAAGGGACAGGCTCCCGATCAGTGCCCGCGAATGGAAGCAAAAGATCAATGCTCCTCATATTAGTTTTGTCTCTGATCTTGACAAGACGTTAATTTCGAATGATGTCTTGCAACATTTCACGCTCCAAACAGATGATTATGATGATATAATACATGGTGATGAATTGAAGGAGCGAGTTAGGAAGTGGGATTTGATGAAGATGGCCACCCAATTCCAGACTTGGAAGAAAACCCGATTCATATCCTACGTCAAGAAGAACATAATATCAAATTTCAATGCTCCAGGCCCGATCGGGAAGCAGAGGCCCTACTAGAATGAGTTTGTAGAGAGTACAAGACATCAGAAGAGGGTGTGCGTCGGGTGAGAACGAACCAACGTAATGCCCAATAAAAGTCATACTACCATAACATGGGATTAGGTGGCTACGTGACTACCATTAAGAACTTGAATCAAATGGAAGCAGACATTGTTGCCAAGGGGATCACCCTAGAATCACGGAAGTGGCTAGAACGTGAAAAACATTAGTTTTTCGCTCATGGGGAGCACTGGGCCTAGAGACCAGGATGCTAGTTCGTGGCGCAAGACTCCAAAGAGCAGCAGAAAGATTTGCTTATGCTCTAAGAGCTACTGCTAGTGGTGAGTTCAGGCCCAACAGAGAGAAGGATGAACTGACATACGCCATCGGAACTGCTGAATACGGTGGCGAACGAGAGGCAAAGGAAATGTTACGTGGGAGCATGGCTTCCCTCAGGACAGAGATACCTACAGAAGCTGCCAGAGAAAGAAGGAAGAGGAGGCACAGCGGATCCACAGGTTGGAGGAAGCGATGCGTCAATCTCAGGAGAGGGAAAAAAGCCTTGCAGCGAGAATGCAGGAGGAAATCAAAAGGCAAGTGCAAATAGCAGTGAGTGCCCACAGGCAGGCATCAGAGCCGGTTAGGGCCCCTGATCAGTTGAAAAGCTGTTGCGTTTCCACGGAGATACCAAATCAAGGGGACGCAGGACTGCGCTTCACTGTGGATGACATCACTGAACCTTTTACAACATGTGAGCTACACATTCCGGGAATGCCATGGTCATGGTGGCTACCGGTATTGTTGCTCCTATCGACCGAACCAGGACACCAAGAATCCATGGGAATATAATACCACTGGATATGCTAGCATCTCGGTGGATAGAGTTACCAAAGGTTTTAGTGATGCGGCTCTTGACATTCCTGGTGGCGATGGTGAGAAGACTCTAGGACAGAGAAGACATTCATTTTATGGCGCAAGCGCTACATCATTATTCCCAGGATGTCGCCTCTATCTCCTCCTGAACTACCTCACCATAGGTGCGGATGAAAGCGCTACATCATTATTTTCATTTGGCATAAATAACAATTTGCTCATAATATCTCATTCCTTTTCAGAATTAGAAACGAACATTGGTTCCATGGCGATGACGTTATGTATGTTGACTTTTCATAATTACATCAACTATGCCACCTGGACTCTCTCGACAAAACTCTCATTAGCTGCTATTGCCCTGTAAGTAATTCTTTCTGTTATTAAAATCATCATGTGTGTATATGCATATAAATTATCCTAACAAGTAATATATATATATATATATATATATATATGCAGATATGAGATGACAGAGCTCAGAAAGAGAAGCTGCAATGATATTGGTTTCCTTGATTCCCATATCGTATTCAAAGACCCAGTTACTCCCCAGCCTAATTGGAAGCCTGAGTCGGAGAGCAATCTCATGAGGTTCTTAGTGAACCAACGCAACAAGAAGGATATACTCTTCTCCTACAACTTCAAGTGAGTGTTAATAATGTCGATCATCCATTGTGCACATTTTATTTTCCATAATGGCTCATATGTTGATTCTAGTTAATGATTCTTATATGCCTGCGTATATGCCTATAAACACATATAGCAATCACTGGATACTGATAGACATCGATCTGGCCAATAGTCAGTTGATAATTTTTGACTCGTTGAGAAAAGAGCAAAAAGACTACCAAGATTTGATAGATATTATCAAGGGGTAATTTCGGTATCTGTTGCAAATACATATACACACACATGATTAACTATATCTGTAATAATTAATGGTCTAATTTTTTTATTGGGCAGTGTTTGGAAAAACTTTATTGAGAAACAACACATGGAACACTGCAAAGCGCCACTGAATGTGATCCCTTTCAAAGTAAGTCCCCTGCATCGCATCATCTTTATTAATTAAACATATAGCTTTCACCAGATCGGATGACGAATCTTTTTCTCCTAAAGTGGTGTCGGAGGCAGGAACAGGGGAACAACTACTGTGGTTACTATGTTTGCGAGTTCAACAAGGTCTGCTCAAAAAGAACTGCTAAAGAGAAACTCAAAGTACGTTAAAATACGCTATTTATTTAATTATTATTATTAATGATCATATATATAAGTAATCATATGTATATATATTAATTCATTTTCCTTTAACTTAAACCTGTAGACTCGATGGTTGGAGGACAAGGTCATACGACAAGACCACCTCAAAGCAATTCAAGAGTCCCTAGCAGGATTTCTTAATGACCAGGTTATCGACTCCAAAGGCGAGTTCTACTTCGACAGCACATAGACATGGAAGCCAAGCTAGAAGATGAGAGGGAACTTGTTATATCCGAAGGACATGACCAATATGTAATGCAATCTTTTGTAATATATGCACATGAGATAATATAATGTAAAATACACATATGCATGCATGTAAATATATATATGATGCATGCATGCATATATATATAATTTTATACTTGAATTGTGTTATTTATTACGTACAATGCTTGAACCAAAACTTACTATACACGTGCGTATCCATATATTATTAGCAGCGTACAATACGAAATTGAAAAGCTATTTTGAAACTAAAATCAATCTTGAATTGAAAAGAAAAATAAAAATAGAAAAAACAAAACAATCTTTAGTCCCGGTTCCTGACCCGAGACTAAAGAACCCCTTTTAGTCCTGGATTCTTGCTCCTGGGTGCAAAACCGGGACTACAGGGAGTTGCCGATCAGGTCTACAAGTTGTTTCTGCACTAGTGTTATCATGGTTCAAAGAAACTATGACGAAGGATCGCCGTGCATGCATGCATACGTGGTCAATACATGTGGAGGGCTTGCTCTCTGATGACGCACTGGACGCACATATGCATGCGCATTTATTTTGGCGGTGTTTCATTCCCACCTCCTAAAGTTTAGTCCCAGTCAAATTGGATAATTAGAGTATTAAATATAGACTAATTACAAAACTAATTAATAAATTGAGACTAATTTGTGAGATAAATCTATTAAGTCTAAATACTCCACGATTTGATAATGTGGTGCTACAGTAAATTTATGTTAATCATGGATTAGTTAGGCTTAAGAAATTCATATAACGAATTAGTTACGGCTTCTGCAATTAGTTTTATAATTAGTTATAGTAAATATATGCTAATTATGAATTAGTTATCCTTCTAATTAGTATCCGAAAATCAGATGTGATACCTCCTAAACTTTAGTTTCTGGATCTAAAGACTCTTTAGACTAGCAAACATCTCTTGCATTGTATATAAGGGCACTCTCTCTCAATGCATACTTCATCATAGTTTTTATAGGTATTTCTTACACTTTTATCTATTTATTGATATTTGCTGATGTGGTATTATATTTACTTAACAGAGAGAGGAAAACACATGAAACGGTTTCTAATATAGAAACGACGTCTATGCTTGTATCGATGCAGAAGAAATCACGGCCACGTGCGTTGGGGAAGTCCTCTGTCGTTTCTATGGAGGCTCTCAGATCCGTGTGCTCTTCCTGTCATATCTCCGCCGAGCGCGCACGATCCTCACGTGTGCTCTCCCTCCAGCACGTGCGCTTCTTCCTCCCTCGCGGCCGCTCCGCCTCGCTCGCTGAGTTCGCCTGGCTCGCACGGCCGCCGGCGGAGCTTGCGGCCGCTCGGTGCTGCCACTTGTGGAGCTCGCGGCTGCCCGGCTCGAGCACGGGCTCGTCCACGGGAGGCGCGGGGTATCAGGCGTACGCAAACAGGGAAGAAGCTAGCTAATTCAGTCTGGAAGAAGCAGCCGCCGGACATGCTCCCGAGGCTAGCAGAAGCAGGGGCACCGCACGGCTCTCACTCGGTCATCTGTCGCCAACTCGCCATGCCAAGCATGCTTGATACTCCCAGCCATCTCAGGTTCGGTGTGGCGTCGCTGTCCTCGCCTCTGTGCTGCACCTTGCTGATAGGCAGCATCATGCCCGCAAAAGATCCGAAGCACACACTGGATAAAGAGTCAGAATTTTATTTGGACCCACAGATGAAAACATGTATCGAGAAGGATAGTTTTTTGTTACAATTTTCTAGTATATAGAAACTATTCATAGTTTCTACGCTGGGAGTACCCTAACGAAAACGTATTGGAATAATCGGACTTCGTATCATCGCGGGACATAAGTTATTACTTATTCTAAGTCGTATAAATATGGATGATGCATTCTGATCACATATAAGAAATAAAGAGTGAAAGGACAGTAAAAAGGACAGTTTATAAGAAGTAAAAAAATGGGATTTAATGTTCTATACGTATAGACATAGATTTAGACAAAACTAGCTAGGCCACGACAGTGGTGCCTTGTTTAGATGCATACAAAGTTCTAAATTTTTTCACTCTCTCTCTATCCTATCAATTTTTAGCCGTTTATATGAAGCATTAAATATAGATAAAAAATAACTAATTATATAGATTAGTTTTAAATTATAAGACAAATCTTTTGAGTCTATTTAGTTTATAATTAAACACTAATTGTCAAATACAAATAAAAATATTATATTATCCGAATTGCAAAAATTTACGATGTAAACGAGCCCCGGGCAGAGAGGTCTAATCATTGGAGAAATCGGAGTGTAGTGGGCGGAAATCTGCCAACCTGCAATAAAGTAATACTTCGACCCCTCGGTGTAATTATGCACTAAGGCCATCTCCAGTTGTGAATCAGTGCACGCAATAAAAAAATTACCATGCCAGCCTAGCTTCCCTTCTCGTGAATCTTACTCTGTCATTCTCTAATGGTGAATCAGTGCATAAAGCCCACACGCCCAAATATCGTGACTTTTCTCTTCCTCCTCCGCTTGCCAAAAATCATGATTTGTTAGTCATGAGTCGGCCGCAAGATCTATACTTGATTCATCTCTCTCTCCATGATGATCCAGTGTTCTCCAGTAGTCGACTTGATTCGTATGAGCGCCATCACTACTGGATCCGTTTTCTTTGTCGAGTGCCGGCCGCACTCGGGAAAGGCACCTTTATCGTCGGCAAAGGCTTTGCCAAGTGCGGCTCTCGGCAAAGCGCACTCGCCAAAGAATTGGTCGGCAAAGGAGTCTTTGTCGAGTACCACCTGACAGGCACATGGCAAAGGCTTTGCTGAGTGCCACGCCAGTACTCGGCAAAGGTAACGGGCGCCATCAACCTGACGGCACCCTTTGCCAAGTGTGACGTGGCAGGCACTGAGCAAAGATTTTTTTTTTGAAAAATCCTTTGCTGAGTGCCGGCTCGCGGCAAATATTTTTTATTTTTTTTGAAAAATTCTTTGCCGAGTACCGGCTCTCGGCAAAGATTTTTTTAAAAAAAAAATTTTACCGAGTGCAGTCTCTCGGCAAAGATTTTTTATTTTTTTGAAAAACCTTTTGCCGAGTGCCGGCTCTCGGCAAAGATTTTTTATTTTTTTTAAAAAATCCTTTGCCGAGTGCAGGCTCTCGGCAAAGGAATAGTCAATTTGCCAAGTGCCTCGCTAGCACTCGGTAAAGCTGGGCTCTGCTGGGAAAAATGCCTAGCTTTGCCGAGAGTTGGCATTCGGCAAAGCTGGAAAAAAATTTTTTGGCTTTTTTTTTTCTGTTTTCTTCCATCCAGACATGTAATTTCACATATATTCACGACAATAGAATGGAATATCACATAAATATCGTATTTCATCACATCTATGCCGTCTCAACATGAATTCATACATAAAGGTCCGCAAATTCATCCGTTACATCGATACAAGTTCATAACATGTTCAAAAGAGCGACAAGTTCATCGATACAAGTCCACAAGCGGGCTGTAGAGGTACATAGCTCGTCCTGGCGTCCCCAGAGCCCCACCTTGCTCCCATGGAGACCACCCTGACTGTGGCGCCGCCTGGAACGTCCAATAGGGCGGCGGAAGCAGAGGGCCGCTTGCAGGCCCGGAATGCCCCTGCTGCGTCGGTGGAGGAGGAGCGGTACCTGGCCACGTGAAGCCCTGAGTCTGGAAGGTCGGGTGAGCCGGCCACCCGTGCGGTGGAGAAGGGCCTAGTGGAGGGCTGGCATGTGGAGGAGTCGGGTTCGAACCCGCCGACTGTTCCTGCACAAAGGACAATTGATCTCATTAGTACCTGCAGGATGGCCGCACAAGCTAAAGCAACAGGCAATATACTCACCGGAGTCGCTATTGGAGTAGGCATAGGAAAAGATGGTGGAGCAAAGATCGAGGCAGGGAGCTCTTGTTACTGCACTCCCGGGATCTGAAGGCCCCGGAAGTAGGCGGCAAAGTCTTGCATCTGACGCTGGTAGTGCTGCGTGACAGCCGCCAGCTGCTGCTGATGGGCCACTGCCATGTTCTCCTGGTTCATCTGCAACTGTGCTATCTGGGCCTGTAATATTACACCCGCAAGGTTGATAGTATGTGAAGGCAAGGTACATGTGTGAAACGAGTGAACGACGAATAAAAATGCACTTACCTGAAATGCCGAGAACATCTGCGCGTTGCTCGGCTGCCGAGGCGCTATGGGGATGTCGGAGGAGCTCCTGGTCCCGTCTCGTCAAATCTGGCTCAGCGTGGGAACAGAGGACGACTTGATGGCACTGTTGGCCATCTAGTATCGGCCGTGCTGCTTCCCTCCTCCCAACCTCATCAAGAGGTCTGTGTCCAGGGGGTCGGTGGCGGGGTCAAACGTCTCTCCATGGCGCTGGTGAGCCACGGAGGTGTACTCGGCGAGCTTCGGGTGGACGCTCGCGTTGGTGTACGCGTCTGGCCCGTCTGTCGGGGCATAGACGTTGTCCGTCGCCGTCGCTTTGCCCTTGTGAGCAAGGGCGTACCCCATGAACTCGTTGACGGCCTGCCCACCATGCGACTGGGACTGCGGGGAAAACACAAACATGGTTAAAAGTAATGATAATTGAGCGCTAGAATTAATAGATCAACAGAAGCATACCCATCTTTTCATGAACACTGGGAGGGACTGGTTCCCTTAGTGGTGTGGTGCCCCTCGCATCTGTAGGTGGCGCTCCCGATGCTCTCTGCACCTCTGGTACGCCGCGTCCGTGGTCCACTCACGCACAATGGCCGCCCAGTAGTCCCGGTACTTGTCGCACCACTCCGAACATATCTGCATAACATCAAGTATTTGACATGCCAGAAAATGAATTGAATGTTTCACAAAAGAAGTCAGAATGAATGTTTCCTACTTAATTACCTGCATGTACCGTGCCTCGGTGAGGTCAGTGTCCCTCTGGAGTAGCATCTCCCTGACTTGTGGCTTCTTCACCACCTGACCAAGCACGTCGGCGTAGTAGCTGATGACGCACTAGAGATACGCCTCGTGGTACAGGTCCTTGAGACGATCTTTGCATACCGCCTCCTGCACTCGCGCCGCATGCTGCTCCTTCCCCTCCTCGCACGTGAAGAAGTCCTGCACACAGAACTCATCATTGTTTCAAGAACATCCAATGAATGCGTAGTATTGAGAAATGCGGTACGAGGAAAAGACTCACCTAGAACTCCCTCTTGATCTTCGCTGCAAGGGTTTCGCCGTTGGAGTCCGTGACGCTGGAGAAGTGCTCCCACCTCATGGGCGCCTGTACCTCACCCTTGTGGGTGACCAAGCCAGGGTAGTACTCCCTAATCAACAGGCCCTGGATGCCATTGATATGGCGTGAACTGCTCCCTCCGCTCACAAACGTCCAGCTACTGCACGAGTCATTAAAAACAATTGTTAGTCTAAAGTTTGATTTTCAACATGTCATATGAACAAGTAGTGAAATCAACAATAGATACTTACGTCTCACCCACGGGTCGAATCACCGAGCGACGGGAAGGAAGCGGCCGTGGGTCAGGGAGCGACGAGGGCCCACGCTGGTAGGGCTTGCTCGAACCTGAGGAAGCCGTCTCGCCTGGAGTCGTCGTCGGCTCGCCTGGTATCGTCGTCGGCTCGCCTGTCGTCGTCATTGTCGTCATCGTCGTCGCCGCCGCCGTCGCCGTCACCGGTGGTCGTTGTCGTCGTCCCCCTTGCGGGGCCTCTTGTTACTGCAGCCTCCTCATCGAAGTGCGACGTTCGCTGGGGGGCATCCCCACTACTGGTCGACGGCTCCACCAACACCTCCTCCTCCTCTACATCATCGGCGATCGCCTGCTCCTCATTGCGGATCTGGTAGTGTGAGCGGACCTTTCGTTGCGGCCGCTGCCGCCTTCTGCCCGGCATTTTGTCGAGTGCCTGCAATGACAAAGATTAAAATAGTTAGCATAAATAAATGACAAGTACTTATGAAGAAACATAATTGCAAGGTAATAATAATAACAATATAGTATTACATGAATTAGAAATTATCTCCGCGAACGGCAATATGGCTGGCGTGTAGTCGTCATCACTATTGTCGTTATCACTATCAATATTGTCGAGCTCTCTTAAGTATCGGGCATCATCTCCATCGTCATGTTCTCCATCGTCATCATCATCTACATCATCCTCAACAACTCCATCGCGCTGCATCTGCCATTGCTCAAGGATTCGTAAGTCCTTAGCTTCCTGCATCTCATCACCCTCGTCCTCATCGATGTCGTTGTCTACTTCCATGCCCATCAGCGAAAAAATAATTGAAGAAATATAGCACAAAAAGTCAAAATTGTCCCAACTTTTAAAGTTATGATGTATTTACTGTATCAAGGCCCCACAAAAAAATAGAAAGAAAAAATAAAAAAATTACGCTTTGCCGAGAGCCAGCGCCGGCACTCGGCATAGAGGCCTTTGGCGAGTGCTGGCCGACGTGGCACTAGGCAAAGAGGCCTTTGCCGAGTGCTGGCCCTCCTGGCATTCGGCAAAGGATTTTATTAAAATAAATAAAAAACACGTTTGCCGAGTGCTGGCCGACGTGGCACTTGGCAAAAGATTTTATTAAAAAATAAAAAAATCTTTGCCGAGTGCTGGCCATCTCAGCACTCGGCAAAGGTAGCTCCTTTGCCGAGTGCCTAACGGCATGGCACTCGGCAAAGGGGACGGCCACGGATGCCGTTTATCCAGGCCCTACTTTGCCGAGTGCATCTCTTTACCGAGTGCCTGGCTCTCGGCAAAAATCCCTTTTGCCGAGTTTTTCACTTTGCCGAGTGCTAGACACTCGGCAAAGAAATCTTTACCGAATGCAGTCTTTGACACTCGGCAAAGAGCCTCTTTGTCGAGTGCCCGTGTTTTATCGCTCGGCAAAGATTTCGGCACTCGACAAAGATGGCGTTTCCGGTAGTGCATCTAGGACCATGAGTCCCTTCTTGTTCCCCACTAGAGATGGCCTAACATCCATACCCAGTGGTTGTGGCACCCATATGAGTTGAATTACGCCATCCCTACGGAGTACCTCTTATTGTTGAAGGTTGCATGACAATAGCAAACTTAATCCCTAGCCAAAAAAGAATATTGTATGCATATGCCATATATATACATACATGCATTAAAATACAATCAAAGATCAAACCTCATTTAAAGAGATGGAAAAAAATCTATGTTTTATAAATACTTTATGAGAAAAAATATCGACTTCTAACTATTATGAGATCTGGGAGTATACACATAATCATAACTATATCATATCAGCGTGTCATATGTAGGCTGGTACGTTCACATGCTAGCACGGAAAAGGTTCAGCTCATATATACTACTGCTAGCTAGCTACATGGAAAAAGATGGCATTCCAAGGCAGCCATTGAATTAGGTCACGAAAAACTTGACCTGCTTGCTGACTTGTTGACGTAAATTTCCATGGAAAAGTTGTGCAACCAGATGTACTTAAATACGCGAAACCTACTGGAAACTTGACCGAAGAAAATCGTAATCTTAGTGACGTGTATCAATGGTCTCTCCCTCGTTCTATTGAAACCAAAGGCTTGATGGCTAGTAGCCACTCATCTATCTATGACCAATGCCCGCGGCCATAGGATTGCATTTTTCCACATGCCTTGACGAGCATGCCATAAATTCCAGCAGATCGAGCACGGAAGTAGTGCATGGACAGAATAGTGCACCGAGTTTTTTTCAAATCATTTTAAACAAAGAAACATATTTCCTAAACATTTTTTTGTGAAATTAAATATAGTTTCAACAGTGAGTTGATTCTCTGTTCCTATGGATGATTTAGACGATAATAACAAAAAAACAAAAATTCAAAGGAAAGTGAGCACGCCATAGAGCTTTAGTGCACTCTGCCACGCCCATGTCCAAGATCTACGATGAACAACCAAGGAAGAGCCCCTCACCAGATTTGGGGATAAAGGCACCAGGGAAGGATGGATCCATGGGTAGGCTTAAAGGGGCTAAGCTTGACCCTGTGGAGCTAACCAATGCAACCTTAGGGGTGTTTGGTACGTACTGCTCCACTCCATATTTTTCAGCTCAGCTCCATATTTTTTAGTCAAATTAAACGTTTTCAGCTCCACGCATTCTATTCAAGGAAATAAAGTGGAGTTGTTAGAGCACCTCTACAAACTTCAGGTTTTATGCTGCTGCTCCACAATAGAGTTTGTGGAGCAGAGTTCCGTGCAGCAGTCCCAAACACGTACTTATTGTAGAGACTCACCCGGTCTAGGAGCAGGGACGTTGGAGGTATGGGGGAAGGGAGGCAAGGTTGTCTTGTATCCTTGCTAACTGCGAGAACACCGCCGCTACCACTCGAGATTCTGCCGCTGCTGCTCCCGATCCCATCGCCGCTGCCGGAGATCGCTACCCACAAAAATGATTTTAGGAGACCTGTCAGATTAACAGAGGCGGACAAGTGCAGTAACCGCCAGTGTAAATGGTCTATATAGCGGTCTCCAGGCAAGTGTCCGCTTCAGAAAAAAAAAATTATACAGGCGGGCCTCCTAAGGCGATCGCCTATCAATATCTAAAATCAACATTAATTGAGGCGGCCATTATAAGCGTCCGTCTCTAAAAATAATTCATTTCTAGTTATTATAATGCAACGTTTTTTGGTTGAGATAACTGCCAATGAAATATTGACTGCCCAAGCTCCAGCTAATAAAGATGTCGTGCAATATCTCCCACTTTTATACATAGTGACATTTATTAATTCGTCCCGGTCCAACGTTCGCTTTGCTGGTCTATATATACTACTCCCTAGTACCTCCCTAGCTAGCTCACTCGCAGCCAGGTTGCAGCTAGCACAGTGCACCACAACACGTACAATGGCGTTCCCGGCCGCCACCACGGCGGTCCTCTTCCTCCTGGCGGCCAGCTTTGTCTCGGGCGCCAGCGCGGCCATCTTCACCATCAAGAACAACTGCGGCTACACCGTGTGGCCTGCGGCGACCCCCGTGGGCGGCGGCAAGCAGCTGAACCCCGGCCAGACGTGGACCGTGAACGTGCCCGCCGGCACCAGCGGCGGCCGGGTTTGGGGCCGCACCGGCTGCTCCTTCAGCGGCGGCCGCGGCCACTGCACGTCAGCCGACTGCGGCGGCGCCGAGTCCTGCACGCTGTCCGGGCAGCCGCCACTGACGCTGGCCGAGTTTACCATCGGCGGCCAGCAGGACTTCTTTGACATCTCCGTCATCGACGGGTACAACCTGCCCATGGACTTCGCCTGCAGCAACGGCATGAAGCTGCACTGCGGCGGGCCTCAGTGCCCCGAGGCCTACCTCTACCCCAGCGACAATTCCAAGAACCACCCGTGCCGCGGCAACAGCGACTACACGGTGACGTTCTGCCCGTGAGCGCGCCGGTGATCGAGCCAGGCGGCCGCTCGGTAACCTATACTATACGTACGTAGGCAATACTTATACGTAGTTACGTATGTATACGGTTGGGAAACAGTAAGTTAATTGAAAAATAAGGCGATCGTCGTGAATCGTCCTCCACGCGTGTGCACGTATATGCAATTATGCGTGTATGCATGATCAATAATATACGTACTTATTTTGGTATACACGACGACTTCGATACAACTTATATATTTTCCGAGGCAGGCTAGATGCTCGTATCTATGAGATGGTCCATCGTCAATCCATTTTTTCAGATGTGTTTCCCTAAAAAAATATGTTTTCAGAGCTGGGTGTCCACAGTCTGATTGTGGAGTTTGGGTTTGTTGGCGCCAAAGGTGACAATCACAGCTAATTTACTCGGTGGCTACCCTCC
Organism: Bothriochloa decipiens; assembly: GCA_023333625.1. Classification (NCBI taxonomy): domain Eukaryota; kingdom Viridiplantae; phylum Streptophyta; class Magnoliopsida; order Poales; family Poaceae; genus Bothriochloa; species Bothriochloa decipiens. The sequence continues at coordinate 2,909,409 of CM041647.1, forward strand.
AACACAACGCATGTGCATGACTAAGATGAACACAGTGAGAACGCGGACGGCAACTTTCAAAGGACGGTGCTATTTTCCACTGATTGTAAGTAGCAATACAAACACAGTTACAGGGTTCTCAAGCGCTAACACGACATATGAACATCCAGCAACTTATACTACACTACTGAACTCGACTGATTTGGCGAGTGCTAGGGGCACTCAGCAAAGCCCCAAATACACTTGGTTAAACTTTTAATGGCAAAGAGTTTTCCATGTGTTAAACTGACACTTGGCAAAGAATTTTCAGAAAAAATCAAAAAAAACAAGCCACCACGTCCGCCAAACTGACAATTGGCAAAGAATTTTCGGAAAAAAACAGCCACCACGTCCACTGCCGCCACCACCACGTCCGCTAGGGCTGGCCGTCCGTATGCTTCCGGCTGCAGTTGGTGCCCCCGCCGGCCATCGCTTGAGGCCCCCTCTGGCCGCCGCTGGTGGCCATGCTGGCCGGCGCTCGAGGCTACCCCTGGGGCCGGCTGTCCACGCCCCGCCGCTCGATCGTAAGCGCTCCTCCTCTGGCCGCGGGGTCGTCTGCCCACGCAGGCAGGTCCTCCGGCCACCGGGTCGTCCGCCCGCGCAGGCTGGTCCTCCCACCGCGGGGGCGAGCTCCGCCGCGCGGTCCTCGGCCGTGGGGGCAAGTCCGTTGCGCAGGCCACGGCCACCGGGGCGAGCTCCGCTGCTCGGGCCACGGCAACGGTAGAGGACTTCTCCTCCTTGGGCTTCTCCGCCGTGTCCACGACCCGCCGGAGGGAGAGAGAGACTGAGGGAGGGAGAGACAGTGAGGAAGGGAGAGATCGGCCTCTGCCTTATCCGATGGGGGAGGGAGAGAGGGGGATCCAGGGCTAAGGGTTTTGGACCAATAGGATATACCATTTGAGGCATTTGGATCAATGACATGGCACAACTTTGCTGAGTGTTAAAAAGAAAAACTCACCAAAATTTGAAATTGAAAAAAGCCGAAAAAATAGCAAAAAATTTCTTGTTTTAGGCCCTAAACAAATTCAAATAAAAAACTTATCAACTAAAGTTTCATAACTTTTCGAGATCTATAATTTTCATTTTGGCAGTTTGTCCATCCGAGGTCGTTTGAAAAAATTGTATTTCAAATTTGAGAAATTTAAATGTAGTTCTACATGACAAGATGATTTCAAATCAAAAAGTTGCCAACTATAAAGTTTCATAATTTTTTAAGATCTACAAAGTTTATTTTGGTTGTTTTTCCATCCGAGGTCGTTTAAAAATTCAAATTTTAATTTTTTCAAATTCAAACATAGTTTTTCATGATAAGATGAATTCAAATGAAAAAATTGCCTACTACAAAATTCTATAACTTCTCAAGATCTACAAAGTTTAGTTCAGTTTTTTGATCGTTTGTTCATCCGACATGGTGGTTCTAACGTTGTTTATAAATCTTATATATCCCTCTTGTAGTTTTATAAACTACACGAGAGACATGTAAGATTTGTAAAACAAATTTACTTTTACTTTATCATATGCAGAAATGACCAAAACAAAAATTATATATCTTGATGAGTTATACAACTTTATAGTTAAAAACTTTTTTATTTAAATTAACTTATTGTTTCAAAATGTGCTGTCACCAAAACAAAAATGCAGCTTCACAAGCTTCAGTAAGAAACAGGCTTACACCAACAGGGTTAACACTGGCGGACACATTATGATGCATGCCTCTGTAAATCAATTACGAAAAACATAGTGATGCTAGCATCGAGCTCGGCGATGCCAGCCTTGAGATCTCTCGATGGCAGCTATCTGTGAGCTCTCTTTCTGCTTCACCATCCCGCAGCCCCAGTTGCACCGACAGCCGGCTCTCGAATCTCAATGCCACTCCGACCTCTCTTTCGGTTTCGTTGAGCCTGCAGCTCTCGTGGCATCGACAATCTCAGAATATAAGCCAAGTTGATTGCATCTCAACACTCTTCACGGATGGAAAGAGAGTTATTGAGAGATAGAAGAGATAGGGATAGCGGTCGATGCATCACGTCTATTGAATCCGGTGACCATGCCCATGTGCAGCATGCCCTAGATTATATAGATCTCGTCCACCATGGTTTAGCTTGTGCCGGATGTCGTAGATCTCAGAAGACTGTGAAGCCCGCCAAGGATCCGAATTCTATTGCACATGTAGAGCTCGCAGCCTATGAGAGAACAATGGGTGAGGCTATTCGGTAATGCGCCAGCCAAAGTTATATATAGCAAAAGGAGGGGAGACAGGGGAATCGGTGGTGTGCCAGCCATGGAGACCAGGGCGCTGCTGCGAACCCACCATCCTGCTATGCCGGAAAAGACCCATGCACGCACCGCCAAACCTTCTAACCCATCATGCCGGAGGGGACCAACGTGTGGCCCCATGAACCAACCACTTGACCATGCTTGAGGAGAGCTGCGTGACACCTTTGTGTTCTAGAGAGGTTGTTATGAGCTCTAGGCTGCAGCGATGATTGGTTGGTGGCCGGTGGGATGAGATGGTGGCCAGAGTGGTGATATGGTTGTGGCCGCTGGAATCGGTTGTTTAGGGATAGACACCTCTTAAGGCCTCGTTCGGTTATGTGGCCTTGATTTATTCCAGCTCCTCCCTAAATTAAATAGCCTATGAAACCCGGTGTGTTATGTATACATGGCTACATCTTTGCTATAATCTTGTGGCACCGCGCCAGGAATAATTCCCGTACCCTAGAGTCCTGGAACGGATCCCCGCGGATGAGAGCGTGACCGGCTGCACACTTGGTCTTCACGATGGCATCAGCATGTTGAGAACTTACATTCATGCGGATGATCCCAGAAATACCATGGCATCTCCCTGCACACAACCCAGCTCAATCCGTCTGGATTGGTTCCACGCCGGAATGAATCCAGGCCGCATAACCGAACGAGGCCTAAGTGGTCCGCTTCTATATAAAGCCATCAAACATAAAAAGTCGACCTCCAAAAATAAATTTTCCGAGACAAGTTTATTTTTTGGGCTAAAATCTCATCTCCCCAAAAATCATTTACAGAGACAGACTGATCATATATACAGTTTTATCTATATAATATACAAGTCTGTACCAAGAACTAGGTAATACCTTGTAGTACTAGTGGAATTGGTTATACACCTACGACATACCGGCTTAGGCATTGTTTGAATGCATATTAATCCACATCAATCCACCCCGATACATGTAGATTGGAGTGTAAATTAGTTCTACTCCAATCCACCCCGATACATGTGGATTGAGATGGATATATGTACATCCAAATGAGGCCTTAGTGTTTGTTTGGTTAATCCTCTCTCCAAGAGATTGGAGGAGATGAGAAGGATTTTGATATGTAGGGGATTTCAATCACCGCCGATCCTCACCAAACCGATCGTCAAGGTCTGAAGTTTAATAATATTATGTCTCATTCATGCTACGGATGGAAAGACGCATGGGAGATGGCTCGTCACTCTCCCATAGCGCCGATGCCTCCCCGCTCTGCCCCGCGTGCATCCGCTCATCCTCGACCTCCCCTGCATGCTAATGGTGGGGATCGGATCTCGCATACGGATCAGTCTCCGTCTCCTTCTTGGCAGGAGTCTTCTCCGCGGTGCTCCATTGAGAAGGAATCGAATTTCATCTCTCATCGGGATGCATGGCGGCGGGCGAACTTGCCGTCGGAGCCGATCATTGTGGCTGCTACCTCTTCATGTCAGGCTACTGTTTTTGTCAGAAGCGATGATGGATGGACCAGTGAGAAGAAGGGAGCTACTAACCCTAATCTCTCTCTCGACGCCGAATTCAGGCACCATGATTTCCCAACTTGAAGGAAGCGAGCCATCTGAAATCAAGGAAGATGAAATGTGGGCCTCCTTTTGACACGGATGACTAGTACTTTAAGTATTCTGCAAGGAGGAAGGAATTTCCCTTCAAAGATGTAGCAGATGAGGCGCTACGATCAAATTAACACTGATCCAGTTACATTGGGCTTGCCATCTGAGGGAGAAAATGCTGATTTGAAATCAGATAATGGAGGGCATATTCGGAATCCGCGGTGCTTCCGCTTACCGCCCATGGTACGTATTGTGTTTGGGATCCTGGGGCCGTATCCTTCGGATGGGACACGAGTCGATCATCCATGTTGGGGTGACCAGGTGGTGATTAGTGACTCCGAATTAGAGCACCGCCTACTTGCATCTGCAACCAAGACCGAGACGGTCGGGATACTGAAGATTCCTCAATCCCCGATTACAGATCGGGGTCATCTCCCTACCAAAACCTAGCCAAATTTGTGAAACATCTCTGGAAGGGAGCCACACCGAGATCCTTTGCGGTGGTGGTTCGTGCTGAGCCAGCACCCATCATTAGGTTTGCGATGTAGCTGCGTGGTGGCGACTGCCGGGGTGGCTTTGGCACAGGTCGCGAAGGTTTCGGGCGTGGCCGACAGGGCCACGGTAGGGGGCAGACTAGAGCAATAATCAATACAAGGAAGCGCAAGGATGAAGAGGTTTGTGAGGTGAATCAAGCTGATGCAGAACAAGAGATAGCTGTAGATGTGGATTATAAGCAAGAGCAAGGCAACTCCAAGTGGAAACGTCAAGGTATCAACGAAGACCAAAATCTTCAGTGGGGTCCCAAAGGTACTATGCTGCTGCTAGTGGTGAGGGCAAGCACAAGGAAGGTAATGATCAAAATCGTCAAGCTCACAATACTAATCCCCATTCTGCAAATAATCTGAAGTACCCTTGTGAGATTTGTGGATTATACAATCATGCCACCTAGGATTGCCGTAGAATTATCTATGAGATCTGTGGTTTCAGTCACCCCAATCTTGAATGCAAAAAATGTGTGCCTTGGAATGTTGCACCTGAATTATGTGCAGCACAAGTTGAGGACCAAAGTTTTTTCTATATCAATGAGTGTATTGACACTAGAGTTGCCAAAGAAAAAGATTGTACTACTGTTATTATTGTTATCAGAGGTGCTGTGAATGCCAAGCAAATTGAGAAGGAATTTATGAATCTCATTGGAGCTAACGCATGGAGATGGCATGCTAGAAATGTAGCTGATGATAAATTTCTTATGAGGTTTCCTACTGCTAAAATGGCTGCTCAGTGCAGTAATCTGAAGAGCCTAACCATGAGAAATAAGGCTCAGATCAAAATAGACGCTTGGACTCCTACTGCTGGAACTAAAGGCATGTTGCAATCAGCCTGGTTTAGAGTCAGTAGCATTCCTACAGGTCAAAGATCTATCAGAGCTTTAGCCAAGGTTGGAGGCTTGGTTGGTAAAGTAATTGAGATTGATGAGGTGTCCAGGTACAGATATGAATATGTCAGACATGTAAGTACATGGAAAATTTAATGTTTACATGCTCTCCTATATGCCCCATGGAAAATTAATGTTTGCAGACATGCAAGTACATGGAAAAAGAGACAAAAAACTTCTTGATGCATACATGTGATCGAGGTGACTACTGACTAGCACCATCTCTAGTCTACATAGAGTTGACCGCTGACTCGTAGACTTGTCCGCGAGCAACACAGATTTCGACGCCATGATCAGGAATAATTCAGGATGCACAAGGACACAATAATTTGGCAGCATGCTGTGCGGAAATGGAAAGCTATTTGGACCTATGTAGTAGATCTAGACAAACACAATCATCAGCTTGTTGTGTGCACCTATATATTTAACTAGCCGGAAGCCCGTGCAGTTGCATGGGCAAGCAAGCTCTGAAGAATACAGGAAGTCAAATATAGTAGCAATGAATCATCACAAATTTTTTTAATTTTATTGTGTGCAAAATAACGAAAGATTTATTTATTACTTAGAAGAAGTTGTTGTAAGTCATTACAAAATTTTTTGTTTTTCAACTTTAATTTTTTTACATATAGTACATTGTGGAGAAGTGACACAAAAATTTTAATGATTTTAGGATGTTTGGTTAAATTTGTAGGAAAGTCAGATTAGATAAGGTATAAAATGGATTGTTTCATAACAGGTTATTAATATTTTTTAACGGGTTATACTATTTCATAACGGGTCCATACTATTCATAACAGGGTGTTACTGTTTCATAACAGGTCAACTGTTCATAACGGGTTAGTACTGTTTATGGCCATGATGGTACAGTCGTGTGCTAACGGGGTCCACAATCTTTTATTTCTGTTCGTTCGGCACCGCCACATGCATATGTTTTTTAATTACACAGCTCGACAAAGACCCACATTACACGGATACTCAACTCTTTGATTGCGCGCAGACAAACGGTGGCCCAATCGGCAAATTTCAGAGACTGGGTCGATAAATTCTCACTATCTAGCTAGTATGGAGTAGAAACATTTTCAAACAAGGCCTGCAAGATGAAGTTATATATTCAGAACATGCAGTAATATCTTGTAGGAGCAATGTGTTGTCTTGGTCAATGTGGATTAATTTTTCAGCACATCTAGATGCGCGAAATATATTTGTCTCAAGCATATACAACTTCTAACAGATGAAACACGGCAATACATGCAATAGATTTCTCTACCAAGTGCTACTGTTAGCTCCTCATCTAGTCAAAGAAAATAGGCTACCAGTCTACCGCATTTGAAGCCAACCTTATCCTAGACGCTATTGCTTGGCAGACATCCATCCTATATATGATTTGTAACGACAACCTTAGGCTAAGCGTGACTAGACTTCACGATCATGAACAGTGGTTGATGGGGATGTTGATGGCTCCATTCGCGATGCAAACTAATTTGCATTAGAAAATTGTGAACAAGTTCAAAGTTGGAAATTATTATTATGATTTTAATAGAATTGCAAACTCTTTTGTGTCTCCATCCATGTAACCTATACATGATTTTTAGTCTCCTTGTTCCACGTGCGTTCATACTCGTACAAGTTGTGAAGCGGCTCATCCAAAGAGTTAGCCACGGAAATCTCTACATCACGCATGCATCCAATTGGCAATTTGACAGCATATCTCAGTCTATCCTTCTCGGTCAACAACCACTCGTCGTCACCGGCCAGACGTACGGCCACCGGCCACCTATAAATAAACGCAGGCTCCCCGAAAACTCCCAAACAGCTCGCCTAGTTCCGCTAGAAAGAAGCTAGCAAGTAGCATCAATGGCCGCCTCCTCGTCGTCGTCGATCCTCCTTCTGCTCCTGGCCGCCTCGTTCGCAGCCAGCACCAGCGCGGCGACCTTCACCATCAAGAACAACTGCGGGTTCACGATGTGGCCAGCGGCGACCCCAGTCGGCGGGGGCACGCAGCTGAACCCGGGCGGGACGTGGACGATCAACGTGCCCGCCGGCACCAGCTCCGGTCGGGTGTGGGGCCGCACGGGCTGCTCGTTCAACGGCGGCAGAGGGAGCTGCCAGACGGGCGACTGCGGCGGCGCGCTCTCCTGCACGCTCTCCGGCCAGCCGCCGCTGACGCTGGCTGAGTTCACCATCGGCGGGAGCCAGGACTTCTACGACATCTCGGTCATCGACGGATTCAACATCGGCATGGCCTTCTCCTGCAGCACCGGCGTGGGGCTGGTGTGCCGGGACTCGAGCTGCCCTGACGCGTATCACAACCCTAACGACATGAAGACCCATGCGTGTAGCGGCAACAGCAACTACCAGGTTACCTTCTGCCCATGATGATGTGGCAGAATGTATGAATGTGTGTCGCATATTCACGTAGTAGCAGTAGGATGGGAAGAGTGATTTCGACGAATAAGACGTGTGGTGGTAACATGTCTAAGCGTTCATATGCATGCATATGTATGTACCTGGATTTGTGTACGTAACCTATTATATCATAATAATACAATAATTATCTGTTGTTGTCATGATGATCGAAAAGCAGGGATGATGGTAGCAAATAGTTTTTTTTTAGGAATCGGCAGGGAGCCCCCTACCTATATTTTTGCATTATATAAAAGAGTTATGTACAAAATTTACAAAGAGTTACAAGGCAAGCAATGCCCAAAAAGAAAAAAACACATAAGCATTACAGGTTATTCTCACACCAAATGTGAAGGGCCTCACTAGTTTTTTTCTTGGCCTTGATACAAACCAGGACAAGTTCTTCTTTAAGAGCTCTCTTCCATACCTAAAGGTTGAAGCTTTTGTCATAAAAAATAATGTCATTCCTGCTTTTCCAAATGGTCCAGCAGGCTGTGATGATTATCTCCCTGAAGATACTGCTGTTGAAGTGGTTCCTAGCTACACAAACCATGTCTAGGGGCTCAAGACTCAAGTCCCACGCTATGTTGATTGAGCTCTAGCAAGCAATGCTAGTCTGATAAGTGAAGAATAGATGAAAACAGGATTCTTCAATCAAGTTGCAAAGGACATAATTGTAGCTTGGTAGATGTATGTTTTTCTTCCTCAGCATCTCTCTTGTATTATGTCTGTCAACCAGAAGGAGCCAGAAGAAGAATTTGTGCTTGCCTAGGTTGCCAGCAGACCATATCCATTTGAAGAGGGGGGAGGCTTGGTGGTTGCCTCTAAGGATTTTGTATACTCTGGTGGAGGAGAAGATTGAGGTGTCCCATCTGTAAATCCAAGTGTCCTCACTGCTGTTGTTCAGAGCTAGATCATGAATGACAGTGGAGAGTTCATTCAGTTGTGCAGAGGCTTGGTTGGAGAGGGGGCTGAAGAAGACTATCTCAACGTTTCTGTCCAAAAGGAATTTGATGGAGCATTTTGGTTTTCTTGCAAAGCTGTAGAGTTTAGGATAGTTGTATTTGCACAGATTGTCTGACCAACTATCCTCCCAAAGCATTATCGAGTTTCCTTTGGATGGTATGCATTTCGTGACTTGTCTGAAATCTTTCGACAGTTTGAGAACGTCCTTCCACCAGAAGGATCCTATTAGGCATCTGGCATGTGGTGGTATATGTTGATTTTTATAGAGCTTGTCCCAGGTGAGTTGTACCCATGGTTTTTCTACATGATTATAGAATTTGTCAAGATATTTAAGTAGTAGGGCATTATTCTGAGTTTTAAGATCAATAATCCCAGTCCACCTTCCTCCTTTGTTTTGTAGGCAATGTCCCATGCTACTAAGCATCTTATTTGGATGTTGGAATCCCCTAAATTCCAAAGGCATGCTTTCCTGCACTTGTCAATTTGATCAAAGACTCTTGGTGGGATGAGAAGGCTACACATGAAAAATGTGGGGAGAGCGCTAAAGACAGAGTTGACCAATATTAGTCTTCCTTGATATAATAGCAGTTTGCTCACACTAGATAGTCTTCTTTCTATTGTTGGTCATGGGGCTGAAGTCCTGAATGGTGGCTCTGGTGGTTCACTAGGGGAGACCTAAGTAAGTGAATGGCATGGTCCCTCTGTTGCACCCAAAGGCGTTAGCAGTGGCATCAATTTCCTCATTGTTCATGTTGATTGGGATCATAGATGAATTGTGAAAGTTGACCTTCAGACTAGAACTATCAGAGAAAGTTTGAAGCAAATTCTTGAAATTGAGGAGAGTGTTATCTTCAGCTGGGAGGATGATGAGTGTGTCATCGGCATATTGGACTATGGGGTAGTCTCCACCAAAGTTGTCATTAATTGGGTGTTTGATTTCACCATTGTGCTAAGCATTGTTGACTAGAGATTGGAGAGTGTCAGTAGCCAGAACAAAGAGAAGTGGGGATAGGGGGTCACCTTGTCTTACACCCCTTTTGCAACTGAAGGTGATGCCTGGGTTGCCATTGAGTAGGACTGCAGATGTAGCTGATCTGAAAAGGCTATTGGCCCAGTTGATCCATCATTCGAAAAACCCTTTTCTTCTCATGATTTCTAGGATGAAGGGATGTTTAATCTTGTCAAAGGCTTTCTCAACGTCAATCTTGAGGATCACTATCTTCTTCATGGATTGGTGGCGGAAGTGGAGAAACTGAAAACTCTAGGCAATGAAGTCTTGTATTGTTCTCTTCTTGATAAAACCATATTGGTTCAGGTGAATGATGGATGGCAGAGTTGATTGCAGCCTACTAGAGAGGAGCTTGGTGATTCCTTTGAGTGAGTAATTGATAAGAGATATAGATCTATAGTCATCAACAGTGGCAGGATTATCCTTTTTGGGAATGAGAGCTATGTGTGAATTGCTGATACTGCTTAGGTCCAAATTTCCACTAGAGAAGTCTCTAATCAATCTAGTGTAGTCATTGCTTATGATTGCCTAACATTTTTTGAAGAAGAATCTATTAAAGCCATCTGGACTAGGTGCATGGTCATTTGGCATGTTTCTGATCACCTGATTGATTTCATCTGAACTCAAGTCAACATCAATTTCTGTAAGGTCATGGGTGGGGATGATCAGTTATGGTTGGCCTTTTGGTCATGATCAGTTAGGAGTTCATTATCTGAAGTGCTCAGGGATACAATGTAATTTCTTCTATGGTTTAGAGTTGCAGCAGCTTGGAAATAACTGGTGTTCTCATCTCCTAGTTTAACCCACCTGAAGGCATTTCTTTGTTTCCAATATAATCTTTTTATTTCTAACAAATTCGCTAAGTGCTCCTTGGTTGGTCTTCTGAGAATTATTTCTTTCACATATAGTGGCCTTTGTTCTTCTAAACCATCCACAAGGAGAAGTACCCAGTTGTAGTTATGTATCAGCTTCCCAAGATTAGAGAAAGATTTGCTCCAATTTCTGAGTCCTTGTCTTATCTGCTTTAGCTTTTGAGAAAAATGTCTGGCTGAATTAGCAAAATAAGGCGCATTGTTCCAATGGAGGCTTACTGTATCTAGAAAAGGCTTGCTTTGGGGATATGAGTACCAATGTTAATCAGGAAAGGCACATGATCAGAAATTGGCCTTGCAAGAGCTTGGATATTAAATGCGGGATAGCTTAAACTCCAACTCGAGGAGGTGAAGGCCCAATCCAATTTGACTAGGAGTTAGGAGTGGGTCAAGTTGCATGTTGCTCCATGTGTATTATTGGCCACTGAAGGGAATTTCTGTAATGTCAAGATCAGTGATTAGTTCATTAAACATGTCCATCTCTCCTATGCTTCCCCTAGGTTTATTTCTATCCTTAGGGGATCTGTATAAGTTGAAGTCTCCTGCAAGAATCCATTCATTTAGATCAGTCTTATCCAAGTTGTATAGCCAGGTAATAAAACATTTTTTCTACAAAGACTGAGGGTCCATATATATTGCTGATATGAAAAACATTATTGTTCAAGCTGCAATGGAATTTAACAGTGATAGCATAGTTATTAGATTGGATAAGAGAGGCAGAGAACATGCTACTATTCCAAATAGTGATTAAACCCCTAGAGGCTCCAACAGAGGGCTGATAGAAAAATTTATCCAAATGTCTAGGACAGAACTTCTTAAGATAGAAAGGATCAAAGTTTTCTCTTTTTGTTTCCTGTAAACAAACAATGTGATAGGAACTTTCTATAATCTTGTCTCTTATAGCATCCCATATGTCTTGGGAATTAATCCTCCTGATGTTCCAAACTAGAATCTTAATGTTTCTGTTGATATTTATTGGGAAACAAGGCGATGTAAAAAGGAGCTTAGTTAGTTTTGCAGAGACCAACATGAAGAGACCTAGATAAGAAACACAGAACAGAGACTAGGTATAAAAGCGGTAGAGGTAATGAATAGATACTTAAAAATCACTAGATAAACTAACATAACTTGAATACTTAATTGAAACTTGTTCACTAGATTTAACCAGTAGAGATTGTTCACACACCAACTTAAATGACTTGAACAAATAAAAACTAGAGGACCTCTCCAGACAGGTTTACATTTATTTAGTCTGCTTGATGGCAAGACAATTAGGAAAAGAGAAGTGTTGTTTGATGGGACAAAAGACAGGGGCACTATCAATAGCCACAGTGCCCTCCTTTGCAGATCTTCAGTTGTTTTTTCATCATTGGCATCAAGATGAATCATGGCATCAGACAAAACTCTAGGATACATCTTCAGGAACTTAGTGGCTATACACTTGGCAACTTCAACTCTGAGGTGAGGAGCAGGGGCTTGGGCACCTTCTGCAGGTTTCATCTCAAAGTGTCGAGCATTCAGGCTGGTTGGATGAATGATAGCCAGGGGCTTGGGGTTGAGATTCTCAACAACAGACTTCACCTTGTAGCCTCCAGCCTTTGTTGCGTGCCTCTTGTTGATCTGTAGAATTCTTTAGGCAGTGGTTCCTTGAGTTTCTTAGCCCTCCTCTTGTTGTGGGTGAATTTCTGTGGTCGAATGACTTCCACCACTTCCTCCTCCTCTTCAATCACCAACTTGATTTGGCTGATGGTGGCTTTGGCATTGGGCTCCTCATTCTGGGAAGGCAACAAATAGATTAGATGAGCTAGATCATAAGTGGTTGAGAAGTAGGGTGGGATAACCAAATCAAGATCAATATCACTTATGTAAAGAGAAGAAGTGATACTGGAGGAAGGGAAAGAATTGACAAAGCATAGTACCTTCTCGAAGAGTTTCCTCTACACTGGGGGGCATTTCAAGCTAGACCGTTGGAACATTGACAGTTGGAGCAGAGGTTTAGCTTGGAGATGGAGTCTTCTACAGGTTTCTTCTGGTTGTTATCAGCAATAGGTGTTCTCTTTAAAACCTTCACCTACCCTTGCCCCTTTACCTTCCAAGTTTGTGGGCCGAGATTTTCGTGAAGATTAGGCCAAGGAAATGTGGGGCTTGGAATGGCCATTAATCTCGCAAGATGCCATAGAAGGAGATACTTTCCAAAGGGACTCAAGCACAGCATATTCGCCGGATAGGCAGCTCATACACCTGATCAATTTAGAATGGGCCTTTGTGTATTGTCCTGGCCTTTTGCAGATGGAGCAAGACGAGGCGATCCGAGTAGGACCAACGGGCTGAGGAATTGAATTTGAATTGGAGAGTGAATGACCCGCGAAATGCTCCCGCTTCACATTGAACGCATTGAAGGATGGGGCGCAGTATCCGACAGTATCTGGCAGTCGTAACTCCAGCGCCGGTGAGGATCACCGATGAACAAGACTAGGAAAGAAATTATTGATGTAATTGGAGGGAAAAGAGAGGCGTTTGACAGTAGGAGTTCTAGTCAGGCCAAGGGATTTGACAGCATCTGCATATGACTTTTTGTCAAACGGAATGCCCTTGCCCTTTGGACCAACCTTGGTCCATTCAACCTCTTGCTCCAAGCACCAGAGATTGAAATCCTTAATACAATTGGGGCCTCCTAATCCCCAGAGATGGAAGAACACAGAGAAAATTTTACAAAAGAAGGATTTTTTTGTGGTAGATCATAAGACCCACCTTTTTACAGGAAACTTCAAACTTGAACATCCAGCCTAACAAATGGGAGACATGGAAATCCATGGCCTTGCCACCAAGGCAGGCTTGGAGCATAAGACTGATAGAATCAACATTCATTCTAATAGTAGAGTGACCAAAAGAAGCGAGTAAGATAAAGACAGGAGAAGATTGGGAGGAGCTAACCGGACAGTTGCAGCGATGGTGAACCAGAGATTCAAATTGCAGACCCGGGATGAAGTCCATATCTAAGAGGCCCATCATGTTCGCCGGGGGAGGGCTTCACACGTTCACCAGGAGGCATCATCGGAGGTGAGGACAGAGCTAGCCGTGGCGATGGTGGAGGAGGGGTGGCTGGTAGAAAATAGTCAAATAGAGGAAAAATGTTTTTGCGATGAAAGAGACAAAACAAAAAAATGAATGTATGTTATATGGATAGAATGCAATCATTTTGGTGGATTGTGACATGCTTATTCAGCCATTAGACGAATGTGTGTTTGAGTCAGACAAATGGTAGCCCTTTGATATGGACAAAATATGTTGACAACACAGCAAGTTATAAAAACGAAGCAGTTTCTCAACACACAAAAAGTACCACCAAGACCAAAATGCCAAAGAACAAGTCTTATGTAGCATAGCAAAACAAAGGAAATTGGGAGACCATGTATGCATCACTACCCCAAAATAGGTGATCACAAACTAATCTCAACGTTCACGTTACCTTGACTACATATCAGCTGAGTTATGTTTGTGTAAATTTCATGGCCGGTCCTAGAACTTGTTGGGAAGACACATCCTATTGCTATATGCTCCTGCCTCCCTACCCTCGCCGGGTGGACCAGAGGAGGGAGGGCGAGGGTCTCACCACACAAGTAGAAACTAATAGAATAAATCAGGGACAATAGTGAAGAGGGCCCACAAGCATAAATTGCATTAATTGGCAACAAAAATGCAACAGTGCTCTCTCCTTACATGGTGCCTCACCCTTGGTATTTATAGGGCATACCAAGGGTCAAGGGCTCTTTAAATTAGGGTTTCTTCTCTCATTACACTATTTGTGGGCCCACTAAGGGGTCATTTTGGTACATTGGCTAAGTGAGCTAACTATTCTCTTGGAGCAAGCGGACGCCACGCGTCGGCTTCGGCAGTCGCCACATGTCATTTTGGGGAGATGCCACATCGACTGAGTTGGCGGAGGTAGTCTCGGAGGCCGTTGTATCACCCAGAGCCTTGGGTGAATGAGGTCCTGGACATCCACTTCCTATAGGTTAGACATGGGTCAATGGAATTGAGCGAAGGTTTAGTCCGGGTCGGCGCGTCCTTAGGCTAGGGTGGGGTGACCAGCGAAGGTCACCACCCTCGCTTTTAGCATCAGCCGAAGGTCTTGGCCCTTGGGTAGGGCCGCGGAGCTGCATGGGGGCTCCTGGCGGAGGTTGCACCCCCAACAGCAGCCCCTCGATGATTCGGCCTGACTGGTGGGGTCGGAGCAACGCCTTTAGAATACGAAGGGGGCTCGACCGCCGGGCGTGCTGTGCCAGGTCAACCTCCGCCAGCGACGCCCTGGTGTTGCTCGTGGCCCGGCGTTGGTGGGCCTTGGTGGTCATGGCTTGGGCCTGTTGGTGTCTTGTTGTAAGCCTACGCACTGTTCGCTGAAGTGATCGTTAGGGCACGCGTGTTTCACGGGGTGTCGTTGATCGGCGTTTTCTTGCGATGCGGATCAAACCGTTACCGCAGTGAACCCCTGGTACCTATAAATAGGGGGGTGGGTGGATGGAGTTTTTTACTGATCTTTGCGCACTTGTCCTGGGAGAGTTGTTCCCCTAATTCTCTGAAGAGCGAAGGTTTTTGTGAGGCTTGGTTGTCGGTGCTGCTGAGGAGCGGTCTGCATTGCAGAGGTTGGAGTTTGTCAGAGGTCATGGGCAAGCCAACTTCTGTTCCGTGTACGAGTTTGGGGTGAGCTGCGTGTCGGCGAGGAACTTGGATACCTTCGCTGCCTGTGGCTAGTTGGAGCGGAGCCGGGCTCATCATTGCGAAGGAGAGGCCACCCCGCTTCCACATGATGACGAGGTGGTTGTGTACCAAGGCTTTTTTGAGGCAGGGTTGCGGTTTTTGGCACTGCCGCTAGTGGTGGGCGTGCTGCGAAGGTTCAACGTGCAATTCCACCATCTAACACTGAACTGCTTCCCGAAGCTGTGCCTGTTTGTGTCGGGCTGTCACTCACAGGGGGTGGAACCTACGGTCGAAGGCTTTATGAAGACCCACCGCATGCACACGCAGCATCGGAGGAAGAAGGTGGCTGATCAACCTATGGAGGAGGGCCAGTACGGGATGTACACTTTCTATCGTCAGGTTTTGGCGTCGCTGCCAGCTCAAGCGTAAAAGAACAAGTGGCCGAGCAACTGGCACGAGAGCTGGTTTTACTATCAGTTGGCTGACGGCGAGGGCTTGGTCTGAGGGTTGGCTCCATTAAAGACGGAGGTGACCGCAGAGCCCTTGGAGGACCCCGCCGCTCGTCAGTGTGAGGACACTATGCGCATGCTATCGTGGTGTATGGGTGCGCGGGACGTGGTCGAGGAGTATCACTGCGCGAAGTTTGTCCCACTCTCCGTGGGGTAGGCTTGGGGCATTGTGAAGGGGGTGATTTGTTCCTATGAGGAACAAGGATACGCATGCCTAAGAGTGCTGCGAGTTGATGCTCGCGTGGCTTGGGGTATTGGCCGCAGTGCCTTCAGAGGAGGAAGGTCTGGCGAAGGTGTATGTGGCTGTGACTGTGCAGGTTGATGACCTGGTTGATAAGCTTGATGAGGAAGAGCTAGGAAAGATTAGGAGCTCGGTGGGAGCCTGGGCAGGTGAACCGAGTGCTCAGGATTGAGTATGAGGAGCACGAGGTGGGGGAGGCCAAGAAGTCTCACAAGCGGAAGGCGAAGGAAGCGGTGGTGGAGGAGCCATTGGCTAGTGGTGGTGGCCGTGGATGCGGGGGTCGTGGAGGCACGAAGGCGAGAAGGTCGCTGCTTCTGCCTCCGCGTCGGCTCCGATTGTTACGGAGGTCGCTGCTTCTGCTCCCGCTGTGGTACCTCGCCGAGGCGCCTCGACTCGTGGTTTGTCGGCCGCTCAACCTCGGCTGCCTCTGTGGGATGGCTCTGACGGTGGTTGGGGAACTACTGCGGGTTGTCCAGGTCAAATCCGGATGGTGAGCGGAGTGCAGCGTGAGTTGAGCAACGACGAGGGTGAGGACAGCAGCGAGAAGACTAAGGGAAGTAGTGGGACGAGTTTTATCAGGAGCTCTTCTTGAGTGGAGGTCATGGCGATGCGGGGTTTGAGGTGGATGTGACCTTGTAGGAGACCGCCGCTCCGGCCCTTACGGTGGTGACCTCCGTGTCGAGCTCGTAGGCAGGAGCGCTGGTGGAGGTGTTGTCGCTGGGAAGGATGGAGCCTATTGACTATGTTGGGGTTCACATCTGGGTCGTGGGGAAGGAGGTCCAGGTGGACCCTGCTGCTACCGAAGGTGTTGGTGGCAAGCACACCCTTGGCGAGGCTGCACCCGGTGCACTGCCATACTTTACGCATCGCGCTGGGGTTTTGGACCATATGGCGCACTTGTACATGAGTGCAGATCTATGGGGGTGCCAGCTGACATGCACTGAGGAAGAGCGAAGGTTCCTCGTGCCCATCTTCGGACGCGTCAGCGTTCCTAAGGCGGAGGTGGTGCTGGGGAACCAGCCCCTGGAGAACAACCTGGTCGACTTGGAGGCAGAGCTAGCGGAGGCTATGCTGCTGGCTCACGCCGTGCGCTGGTAGAACAGGCTGCAGGAGGAGGAGTACAGAGCGAAGGTGGCAGAGTTTGAAAGGGCCAACAGTGAGCTGACTCAAAAGAATCACGAGCTCATTGCGACCATTGCCAGTTGTGAGTCAGAGCTTGAGATGGCCAACAAGAATGTCGAAAAGCTAGGCACCGACTTGCAATTGACCATGGAGCATATCATGGACCTCCAGTAGTCTCTTAATGCCGAGAAGGAGGAGCTTGGGAAGATGAAGAGGAAATTGGATGAGGTGGAGGGTCGTGAGGCGACAGCGGCAGCTTCGCTGGCCGCTGTGATGGCGGAGGTGAAGGAGGGCTTCGACAACGTGCTGGTCGAAGCTGGCGGGTCCGCCACGTCCGAACTTCCCGAGGCATCGGTGGACAAGATGCGAGGCTAGGTTCAGGAGGAAATCAGCCTGTTGCCACAAGTTTTCAAGGCACTGGCAGAGTACGGCGCCTACTACGAGGGGCTGGCAATCGCCTGCGCGCTATGAGGGCAGCAATGCAAGCCTGTGAGGAAGCTTGGCCAGCCCAATTTTGAATATCCCTCGATGGATCAGGTCCGGGCTTCGTGGGATGATGAGGCCTGCCACAACATAGCGGTTTGCATGCTATCGAAGTTCTAGTACTAGGAAGGAACGTGCTTGCACATGAAGAGGCTACTGCTGTGTCCCATGATGTAAGTGATGCTGACCTGTTTGTTTTCTATTGGTGTTGAGTTGGTTGATTTTTCGCCTATTTGGTTTGTGATTAACGAGGGTTCTCTTTTGTTGAATGTAGCTTCACGAGCACATTGCTGGTTCGCCGGGGGCTGGGGCGGAGCCGGAGGTTGACGCCGTCGACAAGGCCATGCCGGAGGTTGTGGCCATTGACGAAGTCATGCCGGAGGTTGCTGCCGTCGATGTGGCCATGCCGCAGGTGGTCGGCGCTGATGAAAGTGCCGAGGGTGCCCCCACTAGTGAGGATGGGGGTACTGAGGGTATAGTCAAACCTTCGCAAGTTGTGGCTACTGAGGGGCTCGTGGCTCAAGCGGCTGAAGGGGCTGTGGGAGCAGCCGAGGAAGAGGTTGGTGTCCAGGAGGGTAGCTCCGCTGACGTTGCTTGATTTGGTTCGAAGTTGTAGCAGGTAGTTTTGGCAACTCTTAAGATTGTGCTTTTATGAGTTGTACTTTGAGCATTTATGGAGTTTGATTCTTGGTTGCTATGATTATGGATGCCTTTCCGTGTTTGGGTCTGATTAAAGTGCCTTCATTGCGCAGGTTCATGCGGGGCCTACGCATGAAGTGCTTAATGTTGTGCCCCTGATGATCAATCGGTAGGATTTTTTCATGTCTGGGAGAACTGGGTACGAGCGAGGTTGAAGTATCCGCAGATGGTTTTTACAATTTTTGGTGGTGGAAACTGCGGAGGTGTGACCAATCCAATCAGGCAGCGATGGTGTTCTGGCGTTCAGCGAACCTGACAGATAAGCAGAGCATACATTATCTCTTTGGCAGGGGTTATGACATGGATGGTCTCAACGATGAGGCAACAATGGAGTACTTGTTTGGCAAGGGTTCGTTTCTGGTTGATGAAGTGGGGGCATTGAGGATTCCAAAGCCGAAACCCGTGGAGATGGAGCCGCAAAACCTTCGGTGTAGCTACCAGGCGAGGGTGTTGGATGGAGACCTTTCCCTAGTGGTTAAGAGTTGGAGAGGATGTTGGGGTCCTACGATTGTTATAGACGATGATGAGGCCTTCGAGGAGGGTTCAATTGGAGGTGTTTTGGTGGAGGTCACGGAGGTGGAAGAATTCATGGAACTTGTGGTTGAAGGCTGCCCTTG
Organism: Bothriochloa decipiens; assembly: GCA_023333625.1. Lineage (NCBI taxonomy): Eukaryota > Viridiplantae > Streptophyta > Magnoliopsida > Poales > Poaceae > Bothriochloa > Bothriochloa decipiens. The sequence goes on from CM041647.1 coordinate 2,928,316, forward strand.
AGGCGAATGTTTGGGCCTCGGCCATCGACATTTCTCGCCCACGCTCATGTCGTAAGGTGGTTTGTGGGTAGATGAAGCATTGTTGGTAGATTAGGGGTGGGTTAAACTATGGCGCAATGTTGTGCTTGTAAAGAAATGTTGTGTCGTTATTGCTATCTGAGTTCTAGTTGTTGATTTTGCTTAAGGTTCTCAATTTTTGATCGGAGGTAGAACGCGGCTCGCTTTTTCTTGAGCGAGGCTCGCGATTTTGAGTTGAAAGTAGAGCGGCGACGCCCCACTTTTCCTTACGTGAAGCTCGCGATTTTTAGTGGAGGGTAGAGCACAGCGACGCCCCGCTTTTTCATAAGTGAGGCTCACAATTCTTAGTCGAGGGTAGAGCACGGCGAAGCCCTGCTTTTCCTTAAGCGAGGCTCACAATTCTTAGTCAAGGGTATAGCGCTATGACGCCCCGCTTTTCCTTAAGCAAGGCTTGCAATTTTTAGTCGAGGGTAGAGCGCAGCGATGCCCCTTTTTTCCTTAAGCGAGGCTCATGATTTTTAGTCGAGGGTAGAGCGTAGCGACGTCCCGATTTTCCTTAAGCGAGGCTCGCCATTTTTAGTCGAGGGTAGAGCACACCCTACATCGCGTCGGAATGTGCCTTGACGTGACCTGTTGCTGTGTCACCTGCTGGCTTGGGACGAGGAGAGGCTGATTGATGATGAACCTTGGCGATCGATGAGGAGTGAGCCATGAGGTTGCATGGAGGTGGGGTAGCTTCGCGGGAGCTGGAGGTTGCGAAGGATTGATCCTTTGCACATGTTGAAGCATCGCCGAAAAGGCCCGCGCTGGTTGGCGGCGCTCGAATTTTGGTTCAAGCGCTGCTTTTTCTGGATTCCCATCGGAGGTTGGTCGGATGGCAGCCACAAAGATATGATTCTGTGTTTCTAGTCTTATGCCCACTTGTTTGGTGGAGGTGGTGGTTGTTGATGAGTTGGTGGTTGCGGAGGTGTGGAAAGGTTTTGTGTTTCTTGGCATAGACCCTCGCCGAAGGTCGATGCCTGGGATGCAAGCGCTTTCCTTGAACGTAGCGGCTGGGGAGCTTCGTGCTGTTTGTGGATGGGTGGATGTTGGAGTCCTACGGGTCATGGTTGATGGGGCTGCTAGTCTGAGCCTCCGACTGCGCGGTGCTTTTGGGCACACTATCCTGGGGCCTCGCATGCCTAATGGTTGAGGCTTTGGAGCTGAAGGCGTGTTGGGTGTGGATGATGGGTGGTCTTTGGGATCTGCTATTTTTGTGGGATGAGAGATTGTTTTTATAACCTGGGGGTGATGGGGTTGTAGTGATTGGGTGTGAATGGGGCTGTACGACGAATGTACTGCGGTGGTTGGAGATGGTGTGCTGTGTTAATGGCGGTGGTATGATGGTGGGTAGGGTTGGTGAGCTGTGTTAATGGCGGGGTATGATGGTGGGTGGGGTTGGTGTGCTGTGTTGAAGAGTGCTTTGGTTGCCTAGCCTCTGCGCCTCCCCTACTAGAAGGTGGAGGTGGAGTTTGCTTAGGGTGATAGCCCCTGGCAGAGTAGGCAAGGGTGCTATGCTTGAGGGACCTCCACGCCTACCCCTGTCCAAGGGTGGAGGTGGAGTTTGCTTAGGACAACAGCCCCTGGCCGAGTAGGTGAGGGTGCTATGTTTGAATGACCTCCGCGCCTCCCCCTGTCCAAGGTGGAGGAGGAGTTTTCTTAAGACGGCAGCCCCTGGCCGAGTAGGCGAGGGTGCTGTGTTTGAATGACCTCCGTGCCTCCCCCTATCTGAGGGTGGAGGTGGAGTTTGCTTAGGACGACAGCCCCTGGCCGAGTAGGCGAGGGTGCTGCATTTGAATGACCTCCGCGCCTCCCCCTATCTGAGGGTGGAGGTGGAATTTGCTTACGATGACAGCCCCTGGCTGAGTAGGCGAGGGTGCTGCATTTGAATGACCTCCGCGCCTTCCCCTATCCAAGGGTGGAGGTGGAGTTTACTTACGATGACAGCCCCTGGCCGGAGGTTTGCACTGGGCCGGCCCTCAGCTTGGGTCATTGTCAGCCCAGAGCAATCCTTGCATTTAGGGTGGCCGGTGATGAGGGCGGGGTTTGAAGCTCTGCCCGTTTCAGCATCCTTAAATGCGGCGAAGGTAACGGGATAGTTCTTATATTACATGGGTTTTGAGCACTGCCTTGTTAAAAAACCTTGTGCCCAATCACGAGGAAAAAGAGTGCAGCCTCACTTTGAAGAAAACAAAAAGGTTGAAGAAATGAAAATTACTTCTTGTGAACGCCGCCCGAGGGTGCACCGCTATGGGTAGAATTTATGAAGGTCGTCGATGTTCCATGTATGTGGTAGGTCATTGTCATTGGCATCTTGTAGGTGGAAGGAACCTAGCATGACTGTTTTTTTATGATGAAGGGTCTGAGCCACCTGTGCTGGAGTTTGCCCACCATTTTGGCATTTTGCTTTCTGACGAGAGCCATGTCACCCTCGCTGAAATGGGCGGGCTGACTTTCTTGTTTCTCCACTTCTCCGTCTCTGCTTGGTATCGGTGGAGGTTGTTGTCGAGGGCTTCATTTGGCGTAGGTGGGTTGATTGTAGTTCTTGGTGAGCCATGGCGAAGCTCCTCAGGGAGGACTTCTTCTTCCCCGAAGAGGAGTTTGAAGGGCGTAATGCTGGTCGCTCTGCAGGTGGAGGTGTTATGAGACTAGACGACAGGGGTGAGTTCTTCGGCCCATTTGCCAAGGGGTTTATCTTGGAGATTCTTTTTGATTCCCTCTAGTATGATGGCATTGGCTCTTTCAGCAAGGCCATTGGACTACGGGTGTCGGACCGGACCGACACGAAGAAGAGTTTGGTGCCGATCTGGAAGCAAAATTCTTTGAAGGTGAAGCTATCAAACTGTGTCCCATTATCAACATTTAGATTCCCGGGGACACTGAAATGACACACGACCTGTTGCCAAAAGAACTTCTATACAGTGGCGGAGGTGATGGTGGCCAAGGCGCGTGCTTCGATCCATTTTATGAAATATTCCACTGCGACCACCGCGTAGCGAAGGTTGCCTGGAGCAGTTGGCAGTGGGCCGACTAGGTCCATTGCCCAACGCTGCAACGGCCAGGATGGGCAGATCAGGGTCATCTGGGTGCCTGGCCTATTTGAGTGATGAGTAGCCATCTGGAATCCTTCACAATGGCAGACCAGTGAAGTTGCGTCTGCCAAGGCCGTTGGCTAGTAAAAGCCTTGCCTGAAGGCTTTGCCTACGAGGGTTCTGGGGTCGTTGTGTGATCCATAGATGCCTTGGTGTATCTCTTTCAGTATTGTGATACCTTCGCTGGTGCTGATGCATTTCAGCCAAGGGGCCGTGACTGAAGCCTTGTACAGTTGCTGGTTTATGACTTTGTAGCCTCGCGCTCTCTGTGATATTCTCTTTTCCTCTTCCTTGGAGTCGGGCTTGAGGTAACCTTTGATGTAAGTTGTGATTGGGGCTCTCTAATCTTCGTTGTGAATGGAATTGATTTGTTTTGAGGATGGTATGTGAACTTCGGTCACTGGATGAGCGAGGGTTTCATAAAACATGTCTAGGGGTAAGGGGGTCGCTAGGGCAGCGACCTTTGCTAACTCGTCCACTTCTTTATTGTCGCAGCGAGGGATGGACTTGGTGTTGATGCCTAGAAAAAAGGTTTCTGTTTTGCGGATGAGTTGTAGGTATTTTTGGAGCTCTGGCTCTTTTGCTTTGAATGACTTCTATGTGGCCTGCGATCACCTCAGAGACTATTCTAATGATTACGCGGTGCACTGATAGCACGCGGAGCTTTGTTAGTGCTAGCAAGACTGCTTCATATTTTGCTGAGTTGTTGGTGCACAGGAATTCAAGCCTCGCTGCATATCTGAGATTCATGCCCGTTGGCGAGGTTAGGATGGCTGCTATCCCTGCACCCGAGGCTTCCCAAGCTCCGTCGACGTGCACTGTACACGGGGGTTCTATGTCATCTGCTTGGTCCGGGGTCTAGTCAGCGATGAAATCTGCGAGTGCTTGGGATTTGATTGCATTTCTGTCGATGAAGGTGATGGCGTAATTGCTTAGCTGGGTGGCCCATTTGGCTATCCTTCCAACTGCTTTGGGGTTTCTGAATATGTTGTCCAGGGGGAATAGGTGGGTGTAACTAGAAGTAGTGCTTTAGTTTCTTGGCAGCCATGACCACTCCGTATGCTACATTCTCGAGCTCAAAATAATGTTTCTTGGGCCCCTTGAGGACTTCAGAGATGTAGTAGACAAGGATCTATTGTTTCTGGTGCTCGTCAAGGGTTTCCTTTACTAGGACTGCGCTGACGGTGTGCGGCAAGGCGGCTACATTGAGTAGCATGGGCTCCCTAGGAGTAGGGCTGGCAAGGGTAGAAAGATTGACCAGGTAGTTTTTGAGGTCGTCGAAGGTTGCTTGCTAGGTCAGGCCCCAGTTGAATGGTTCAGAGCCTTTGAGGGCTTCGAAGAAAGGTAACCCCCGCTCGACTGATCTGGAGATGAATCTGTTGAGCGCAGCTAGCCGACCGGTGAGGCGTTGTGCCGCCTTTCTTGAGGTCGGAGGTTGCATGGTTAGGATTGTGTGGATTTTGGTCGGATTGGCCTCGATGCCTTTGGCTGACACCAGGCAATCGAGCAGTTTACCCTTGCTGACTTTGAACATGCACTTGTCCGGGTTGAGCTTAAGATTCTGGCGAAGGTTCTGGCGAGATCGGCGATGTGGTCTACTTTGAGCTTACTTTGGACCACGATGTCATCGACATAAGCTGAGACGGTGGGATCATCTTTGAAAACCTCCGCGGTCATGCTTGTGAAAGTTGGCCTCACATTACGGAGGCCCTCGGCCATTCCGTGGAAGCAATACGTCCCAAGGGGGTGATAAAGCTTGTTTTTTCCTCGTCCTCCTTATTCATCCAAATCTAGTGGTATCCGGAGAAGCAGTCGAGTAGAGATAAGAGCTCACAACCTACGGTGGCGCCAAGAGGGTGCTGATTCTAGGTAGTGGGAAGTCATCCTTTGGGCATGCTTTATTTATGCTGGTGAAGTCAATGCACATGCACCATTTTAGATTCTTCTTCTGCACTAGTACGATGTTGGACAGCCAGGTCGGGTATTTGACTAGGCGTATAACCCCCGCATTGAGCAGGCGGTTGACCTTCGTCCTGGCTGCCTGTTTCCTTTCCTCTGACATCTTGTGGAGCTTTAGCTTGACTGAGGGGTAGTTCTCCTTGATGTGTAGGCTGTGCTCGATTAGGTTTCTATCTATGCTAGTGAGGTCGAAAGCTGACCACGCGAAGGTAGTGTTGTTGTCGCGAAGGAATTGTACTAGCTGAGCCTCAGCCTCGTTGTCTAGCAGGGCGGAGATGATGATCTTCTTCTCCAGGTCATATGGAAATAATTGGATTTTCTTTGTTTCCTCCTCAGGCTGAGCCCGCACTGGTTCCCTAGGCACGTCCGTTTTTGGCTCGGCTTCACGTTGTTCTTTTTTCTCCTCCGCCTTTTGCTCCCTTTCCCCCTTTTCTCGGAGGCAGCAGATGTTCTTTTGCCCTAGAGCCGTAGCTTCTTCTGCCATTCTAGCAGCGGTCTGGTCTCCGTAAACTATGATGATGCCACCAGGAGCAGTGGCTTCATGCAGAGGTATCCTGGATGGATGGCGACGCTGAAACAGTTGGTGACCCCTCTACCGAAGATGGCGTTGTAGTTGTAAGGCATGTCAACGATGTTGAAGGTTATGTGCTTCGTTCTAGAAATGCGTTTCTCACCGAAGGAAACCAGCAATGTGATTTTGCTGATTACCCTGACCTGCTGACATCCGAATTCGAACAGAGGGTGGCCCGCTGGTTGGAGTTGATTTCTGTTGAGCTTCATATTGTCGAAGGTGTAGGCGAACAAAATGTCAGCGCAGCTACCGTGTCGACCAATATTTTGGTGATGGTCCAACCGCCGACGTTGGTTTCGATCACCATAGCGTCAGTGTGCAGATACTCTTTAAACTTGAGGTCGGACCCGTCGAAGGTGATAGTAGTGTCATTTGTTGCCGTGGCATTTCCACAACACAGGGAGCATTTCCAGTGAAGACCAGTGGGCATTCTTGTGCAGGCCTTCAGTGGCTACATGGTTGACATGCCTGAAATGCTCCCTGCATTGTCTTTTGTTGCCATGGTCTTCACTGGAGCCGCCAGAGATGGCCATAATGACGCCATATGTGGAGGTAGGGTCGTTGATGGCCGTTAGTGTTGCCGGAGGTTTGGTCTCCGCTTTGATCGGTTGCGGAGCTATTAGCGCCGGTAGCGGAGGTTACGGCGGTAAGGCGAGGGGTGTGATGGGGTAGACGAGGTGCAGTTGGGTGGGTGACTGTATAGTGTTGCTGGTCTTGTCAAGTGTAGTAGAACTGGGCGGGATGGCCCTAGGCGTATTTATGGTGAGCAAAGGTTGGCTAAGAGTAATAGTAAGGCTGGTGATGCGGGGGTGGGTTGTGGTTCTGGTGGCGCTGTCGAGGGTGGTTTGGCCCTCTTCTGGTGTGGTTGATCATGCCCACCGCGGCTGTAGTGCCAGTTTGGCTGTCCTTGTATTCCAATCCTTTGGAAAAGTAGATGCATTGCTTGCTGTAGTGGTCGCTTTCGAAGCTGTAGAAGTGGCAGAAGTGCTTTGCTTGCTATAGCAGCTTCTGGGGATTGGGGCCCAGTGGCTTGTGGTCCCTTTGCTGAGCAGGTTGTCTTGCCGGTTGTTGGTTGGGTCTTGGATGGGGCGGGGGAGCGTTCTCAATTGCGCCATCGTTGTGTGGCCCCGTGCGAGGGTTGTCATTGCAGGGGTAGTTCGGGCGGCCTTGCTAGTGAGAGGATTGTTGGTACGGAGGTTGGAGAGTTTGGGTCTTGATGCGGTGGTCGATGTCTGCTTGGATCTGCTTCTCCATGATTTCATATAGTTCGGTGAGGGTCTTGGGTTCTCTTCTGGATAGCTTCATGGAGCAGGGTCCCGGCTGGATGCAGCTTATGGCGGCAATGATCATGACTTCATCCATGATGCCGGGGGTTCAGTTCTTGGTCTGTACAAACCTTCGCCACTAGTCCTGTTGTGGTTCATTGTAACCTTGTCTGCAGTTGAGTAGGGCTATTGCCTTGGTGCTGGATTGCTGACCCCTTTGAAGTTTATGCAAAGCCTCTCGTGGAGGTTGTCCCAGCAGCGGATGGATCCTGGACGAAGGTGGTTGTACCAGGACTGTGCGATGTCTCTAGTGACGATGATGAATGCTTTGGCCATCATATCCTCATCGCCCTGGCTGCAGAGATGGCGGCTTCGTAGCTCATGAGGTACTGCCTGGGTTCGGTGTGCCCGTCATATCGCGGCAGGTCCTACAAGTTGAATGCCGGAGGCCAGTCAGTGACTTGCAGGTCATACAAGAGCGGAGATTTTGAGTTGTATATGGCTAGCCTGAGGTTGACTCTATGTTCCGAAGGTGGGTCTGGCAAGGCCTAGTTGAAGCCTGGGTACAGGACGTTGGCACGGTGGAGCGGCTCAGGGTGCAGCGGACGGGGGTCTTGCATGTCTTCGTGCTGATGCTCGTTGTACTGTTGTGGATGGGGCTGAGCTTGGGGCTTAATCGGCGGCGGAGGAGGGCGAGGGTCCTCGCCCCCGACGCTGGCCTCGGCTTCGGCCGCCGCGATGGTCTGCTCAATCTTGCGAAGCTCTTCCATGGCCTGCTCTGTTCTGCGCTTGGCTGTCACCGCCCGGTTCCACCTGTTGATCTCGTCCAGCCACCTCTTGCCAGCCGTGATGCGTTCCTGTAAGTCATCCAGGCTTCAGGTCAGCTCGTCTCCATCGAGGGTTTCTTCGCCGTCAAGGGTCCTATTGTCATTGCCCTCGGAGGTATGTGGGTGGGGTTTCCTGATGGAGTTTTGGACCACCGAGCTGTGCAGCAACGCCCCACATTGATGCGTGGGAACTTTGACCGAGGGTTCGACCGCTTGGGGGTTGGTCGCGATGCCCGCAGCTGGGTCGGTCGGGGGTATTTCGCCATCATTGCCCTGAGGGTGGACAGAAACGCGGCTGGTAGAAACCATGACTTATGTTTACGTTCGATCCCCACGGACGGCGCCAACTATTGGTATATGCTCCTGCCTCCCTACCCTCGCCGGGTGGACCGGAGGAGGGAGGGCGAGGGTCTCACCACACAAGTAGAAACAAACAGAATAAATCAGGGACAAGAGTGAAGAGGGCCCACAAGCATAAATTGCATTAATTGGCACCAAAAATACAACAGTGCTCTCTCCTTACATGGTGCCTCACTCTTGGCATTTATAGGGCATATCAAGGGTCAAGGGCTCTTTATATTAGGGTTCCTTCTCTCATTACACTGTTTGTGGGCCCACTAAGAGGTCATTTTGGTACATTGGCTAAGTAAGCCAACTACTCCCTTGGAGCAAGCTGACGCCACATGTCGCTTTGGGAGACGCCACATGGACTGAGTTGGCGGAGGTAGTCTCGGAGGCCGTTGTGTCACCCGGAGCCTCGGGCGAACGAGGTCCAGGACCTCCGCTTCCTGCAGGTTAGACGAGGGTCACTGGAATTGAGCGAAGGGTTAGTCCGAGTCGGCGCGTCCTTAGGCGAGGGTGGGGTGACCGGCGAAGGTCAGCACCCTCGCTTTTAGCGTCAGCCGAAGGTCTTGGCCCTTGGGTAGGGCAGCGGAGCTGCATGGGGGCTCCTGGTGGAGGTTGCACCCCCAACACATCCCGGGTGTGCCATGCTGGACTCAGAAATTTTGCAATTTCGGTTTATAAACTTGTCAAAGACTCATATTCTTCCAAATGGCCGGTATGGATCTGCACCCCGGTACGAAGAAAGGACTTGATTGTTTAAAATAAAAGATTAGTGGGGCTACACACGAAGTCACGTAGACACATAAATTAAAGTATTAAACAAATATTTACAAATTAAACATGTTCTCTTCGTCAGCAAGGCCGTGCCGTGCGAGTTCATCTCTCTTCGAAAGACCGTACGTGTGTGTTCATCTCTGTCCTATAGGCAGTGTGAGTACACGGCGCCAGCTAGCTAGCTATCTCATGAAACCACAGATGGTAGAGAAATGGATCATATCACATAGGAAAACTATTGGAAGTCACCATACTCATATGATGGTAGAGTCAAATAATTAAAAAAAATAAACAGAGCACGCCATGGCACCTTCAATCTGTCAACGATGCCGAGTTCACGCTCTGTGGCGCCGAGGACTTCTAGGGCATCTAGGTGATTGCTGGCTTCATGTCTCGCCATAGCTAGCCTACATCATCGGCAATGACACACCATGTCGAGAACTACAGCACCGACAAAAAGACTTGACATTGTCTGCAGTTATTTAAGACTCTTGACAAGAACGCCTTTATTCAACAATAAATTGAGGCACATAAGAAAAACATCTTTGACAAAATGCCTCGTATGAGACGTGTTGTACGTACTGTGCGCAGTATCTGGTTGTGAATTGGTACAAAATTAATGGAACTTGTCCCTTACTTTGTTCGCTTTAACTAACATTGGATATTTTTATAGTCACCACAAAATGGTTAAAGCTTTGTGCTCCCACATGTCTGTTTTGTTTTGTTCTTTTCATCTTTTGTATAGACCTACATCTACTCGCCTAGTGTTTCAGGATTCAAACCATTAGCTATGTCTTGTGCAAATAAGAATTTACCAGCTTATTAATCACAGAAACTATCAGCGGAACAACCCTAGATGAGATTGGAGAAGTTCTTGTCGATAACACGAGTGCTCGGATAGATAATAATGGTAATGACCTGAATACTTGTTCTATCGGACTCTTTTTATTACCTAATATTATTTCTTATCTTTTTTGTAGCCTACGAGGCCCTACTGCAGACTTGCATCGTGCAAAAGCCTTCCATGATAAGCTCAGATCGGACGGTAGGCACACGTGGGGTGCTGTAGTCCTAGGAGTAGACAAGGAGATCGAGAGCCTCTCGATCTGGATCGATGGGATGATGGCGTTCTCGCTCGGCTTGGACGATGCCGACTAGCCAGAGGTGCGATCTGGTGCACATACACGAAGAGAAGTGTTGCGTTGTCGTTGCATGTTTCTGCTCGCGTCAACCAAGGACGGATCTACAGGGGCCTTGGGTGGGGCTCAAGCCCCCCCTACAGCTGGTCGACACGACACTTTTTCCCGTAAAGTTGGCATTAGCGTTGGTACTTGGCTGGCACTGCAGAACGACGTGCTGCGGCACGTTGACATGCTCGATCGGGTTGGTGCCTTGGTGGCACGTACTGGCAGACGATACGCAGTGTACTAGTGTGGTAGGACTAGACTGCTAGCTAGTTTCACCCATGTACAACAGTTTGGACAAGGGGCGGTTCTACGTATATTTATCGGACTCAGCTGACCCACTAGAAATCATTTTTTTCAACATAAAAATTAATCTTGAATTAGAGAATCAATGTATGTTTGACCCCATCACTTAGTCTTTGACCCCAGCAAGGTAACCTACTGGATTCGCACCTGGTTTGAACATTGGATGGCCGGTTGGGAAGGACGATGGATCCTGCTGCCGGCAGCAGTTCTGGTATGTGATCCTCCATCTCGTCCTTAAGCACCCACTTCCACTACTGGAAATCAAAAAAATTTCTATCGGTTAAAACACGACAGGGAAAATAAGAAATCAATTTTAACGTCGGTGCACCAATAGGGATATTCCGACAGGAGTACCTCGTGAATTAGATATTTTCTGTCGGTTTTTTATTATCTTGTCGGTATGCCAATTTTTCTGTTGGTTCCAAAATACCGACAGAATAATATCTATTTTCTGAAGGGGACATACGCCTACGTACATGCTCTCCTATATATTCTGTGGAAAATTAATGTGTACAGATATCTACGTACGTGGAAAAAGAGAGGAAAAAACCTTTTTAATGCATACATGTATGTGAGGTGACCAGCACTATCTTTAGGTCTTTAGGACGTATGTGTATATGTAGACAAACATAGCACAATCATCACCATCTATATGTACGTATGGTAATGGGTTATGCGCATGATTGTGTATGGTACTAGGACTTTGCATGTTTTGAAGCAAGGCCTTGAAGATGGTTTCGTCCATTGAGCAAGCAATATCTTGTATTACTAGCAGTGTGTTGTCCTTTTCAACTTGGAATAGATGAATTTTCAGCACATCTATATGCATGCATGGACTATCGGACACAACCTCTAACAAAGGTAAACACGGCAATATAATATGAGAAATATTGACCTAGTACGTACTATTCGCTCTACATCAGATCAATCCAAATAGGCATAGCTATAAACCACAGTTGATGGTATAATATGAATCAAGTAACCAACAGAACTTATTCTTCATGTCAATGATAAAAAAGAACCAGTGTTTCCCAAACATCACTGGAAAAAAAAAGCTGAAACAAAATTAGCTAGACAGACAGCCATATCTACTTACTTTTCTAACTATATAATCTTGCAAATGGTTGACGCGGTCATTGTTGGCTTCATACGAGATACAAACTTACGGCAGAAACTTAGAATTGTGTTGACTTAATTAGAAACACAAATATGTTCTTCAAATTTGGAATTACTACTGTGATTTTAATAAACATTAAGTTGTTCTCTCCTGCTACAAATATGCATGCATTCTACTATCCTATGGAAAGCGTTTGCAGATACGTACATGGAAAAAGAAGAACAAAATTTATTGTTGATGCAGACATTCATGTGCGGTGACGTGGTTTCAAGCAAGGCCTCCAAGACCATGTTATATATGTCCGTTGAACAAGCAATATCTTCGTCAAAGTGGATTTATATTTCTGTACATCATATCTACATGCATGAACAATCTGACACAACTTGTAATAACAAAAGGACGGAAATTTGGAACCACAGTTGAGCCCGTCTGTTGTTAGAGTTGGGAGGAAGGGGCTTGCATTTATAGGCGTTCAGGGTGGACAAGTCAAGACATCCAGATCAATGAAAACTTCTTTTGCCGAATAGGTGTGAAATGTAATCCAATTGGTCAAGCAAAAGGCCAAACTGTTACTCCATGCAGGGAAATAAGAAAGTAGTTTCCCACCACGAAGAACTGGAGATTTATTTGAATCTTTGTTTATTTTCGTTTGCTTAATTACTGGTAGTGGCGTTTCATTCCTGATTGTTTCATAGACTCATCAATTTACTTCGTTTTGTTTCCTGCATTTGCATTCGCCCTCTCGGTAAAAATTGACAGGGATTTTCTAGTTCTCGTGCAGTTATATTTTTATTATCTCTAGCTATCTATATCTCTATGTGACGCCTGTGACCCGTGCGGTAGGCAATTGCAAGCGCTACAGCAGGCTAGGTTGGCTGGGATTTAGCAGAGATGTTGGGCGAAATCCTAATTGGACCAGAAATTTTGAAAGAGTTAGAAGGTTTGATGGGCCAAGCCTAGATCCATAGCCATCCTGGCTTTACTAGGCCCGCATCGGCCCATGCATGCTAATATGTTGTCCCCGTCAACTAGGGCTAATTTCCTTTTTCACATCTACATATATATGGATCAAGTGACACATACGCCATAACCAGCGTAACACAGCAATGAAAAAAGAAATTGTACCAATTTGGAAATAGACAGGCCAGCAGTATTATTTGTATTTTTTTTTTTTTGCGAAACAGCGTTGAGTTTTTCACTTATTGAGATGCTAGCTAGCTTGCTATATATCTCATCAAGAAACTAAAGACGATAGACACGTGCATCATAAATTGAAGAAAAATTTCCAGCTGATGATGACATTTTCCGGGACATCCACGTGGGTTCATACTCATCTGATCGTGACTAAGTCAAATCAAGAAAAATCAGAGCACCATGACAACTTTAAGCTGAGCAATGTTTTTTTTCTTTTTTGAACGGTCACCGTGGGGATGAACTATCCCCACCTGATTTTTCATTTCACAGACAAGCTGAGAGGTGGAAGGTTGTGATGCCAATCCAGATACAAATCAGAGAAGTACAATGAGGAGGGAGGGATTACAAAAATGAGACAACAACTTAAAGAACACTAACAAACTCCTAGGTATGCCTAGACCCAAGCCGAAAGTCACCAACCAAACGTCGATTTTGCGCCTCCGCCGAACAGCATGCTCACTGTTTTCAGCATGGCCATTGTGTCCTCCACTACTCCTCGTATCTACGCCGCTCCACTGTCACCCTCCTTCTGAGAACCACTCCGTGCAGTGAGAATGGGGACTAAGAGTGATGACGAACACGCAAGCCAGGACCATCAGAAAAGATGACCTCCATTTGAGTTGATGAAGACATCCTCTGGCACATTCGGGCCCACGTACCACCATCCAACACCGTCCACCGCGAGAAACCCTTTGGAGGGGAATGGCGACAGTGGTGGAAGCCCCACCCGGTAGTTGATATTCTGGCACCACCAAGGAGAGCGCTGATGGAGCAAAGACGTCAGAAAAGGACACTTGTCGAACGTCGGCAACAACTGACAGCCAGGGCCAAACTCACCCATGAAGGAGGCAGCAACAACAAGACAGAAAGAGGGGAGCAATGGGAAACAAACAAGGAGATCCCAGGGAAGAACAGCCGGCGAGTTTATGTCGATGCCTTCAAGAAGGGGGGTGACGTCCACCATCAATGACACTAAGCTAGTCCCTACATGATGGCACCCTCAAGAGGGACGCAGTGTTGTTGACACCGCCACCACCGGCTTTCGCTGACTAGAGCTAAGTTTTCACCAGGAGCGGAGTGGCAAGGTACAGATGAATGGTGGGGGAACACATCAAGGCCGCAATCGAAGTATACAGCGCCGAATGGCATCGCCGTTGATCGCATAACAGTCGTGTAAGGCTTTCTCCTAACCCCCCAAAACCCATGAGTTGCATCCCATCAGCTCGAAGGTAACAAGCCATGGCAGAGTCTTGAGGAAGCGTACGAGCCAGCTAACCCACACCATGGCGGTCTGGCCAGAGCCTCATCCACCCACACCATGTTCAGGCATGGCCTTGGACAACCCTTGCCCAGCAAGGCAACCTGGACCAAGCCGCAGTGCATGACGGGGGAGGGAAACATGGGTGTCATAGTTACTAGGCGTGAAGCAGATGAGCCCGTCTACTGCTCTAGCGCACCTGCGCCCCTCCGATCGGTGGCCCTGGGCAACAGCGGCTGGATCCGGTCAGATGGCCGCCGATGGCTGCCCCTGGCAATGACCCGAGCTTGGAGCGCCGTTGGCCCTGAGCAGCAACGGCCGGATCCGTACTCGGAGCGCTGTTGGCCACCATGTTCATCACCTGCAGCGCATTGCTGCCCCCGCGCTCCTGACGTTGACAACCACAGAGCCCAGATCAGGGCCTAGAAAGCCGGGATCCCGCGCGGCCTTCCCTGGTTGCCACCGGCCTCCAAAGCACTACAGCCAGGAGCACGACAAGAACGCCTCCCAAGCACGGCCTCCCAAGCCAGCCGAGTGCACTGCCGCTGGATCCACACCCACCGTCGACCATCCATACTCTGTCGCATCGTCACTGTCACCACCACGGCAAGCAGCAGGGCCAGGCTCGAAAGGAGCAGATCCATGGATGCAGGCGCCGGATCTGGCCATAGAGGCATGGGTACGCCACCATGCCTCCCTTGCAGCTAGTGCCGACACTCCTTGCTGCTTGCTCTCGAGTTATTCATGAAGAGGACAAGGAGGGGTGAGGGAGGAAGGTGGGAGCACCACGGCAAAGAGACTCGCTGCCGCCGTCATGGGGAGATGCGCCGGGTTCTCGGCAGCTCCCTCTAAGCGGCGGCGATGGGAGTCCTGGGTCACCCGGAGTCGCCCTCGAATGGAGACGACGCGGGGTCGTGTCTTGGCCTGGACTTCGAGGATGGCGAGGTGGTCACCGTCATGCCGTGCTTCCATGGGCATGAGTTCCACCCCAGCTGACCATTATTTCAATTTTCAATGATTTGACTGATGCTGAGTCCTTGAGTTCCGAGTTCACGCTCGGCACCACCGCGCCTAGGACTTCAACGATGTCTCAATCTATCAGTGATTGATGGCCGCATGCAGCGCGTGGAAGGATCCAAGCGTTTTAACACACCACGCTACAAACAAGGAACCACGTACGGGACCTGAATACGACATCTATTGCTGATTTTTTCTTATAATTAGCAAAATTCCCTATGCGTTGCAACAGGATAAATAACAAACATATACAGATTTTTATATGCGACTAAAGATCTACATGTAAAAGAATCTATTATTTATTTTATGTTAAATGGTTGTATTTTGTTTTGTATGCGAACACCCATGGAACTTGTGGTCCCTCTCCTTGACCCATCGATCTCGATAAACACCGCTACTATATCCTCTAGCTCACCTATGTAGCCTGCAACGTCCTTCCTCCGCGACTTTTAAAATGTGGCCGTGCCTTTTAAAATAAGGACTCTCATAGTGTTGTTTCTTTCAGCGTAATGCATAATGCAAGATAGCGTGCGTACTGGTCGGAATGACAACACTGCATCTAGTGCACCGTCGATGAGCGGTGTCTAACATTGAGCCTCAATGTGGGCACCGGCCCCAACAGAATGCTTCGCACGTAGCAGACCCATTGACTTTGAAGATACTGGAGCCTCGGTTGGCTCGCTCCACATCGTCGTTCCATGGCATTGCACTCAGTGAACACCACACGGCCTGCCTCTCCATTGTGGCATTTGAGCCATGGAATACTCATTCTCCTATCAATGACTGTTTCGGATGCCGATGCAATGAAGCTTCTCTGCGCGATTGCGGCGAGACCAAGCATAGGGTCGTCCCGCGTAGATACACAAGTTTTGTAAGCAGTTGATGCGGCATCGTCCGGGCACAAGTAATATAAACATGTGATAAAAAGGCTAAAACAATGATAACCTTATAGGTGTAAATGTCACTCATATTTTGTTTGAAGGTCAAATGTCACTCATATGGATTAACAAATACATAGTCTTACTAGGTAACTGATGAGCCACATATATCATCCATGTTCTTCAAAGTACATATCAAAGACACATTACATAAACATCAATGCACGCGTGGTCGCCTGGACGATTTTTTTCGTCATGGTCATATTCATCTACTTTTATTCATTAATTCTCTTCTTTGAGTAGAATCAGATAGTGTTCCAATTTTAAAGCCTCTACATTACCTAAAAGTCGTGTAGTAGGAATGAGATTTTGTCAGAGCTATATACAGTACCTAGGCAATCCTTGCAAAGGAAGGAAAAGGAGTCATATAAGACCTTAACCAAAAAAAAAAAACAGTTCAATTATAGTTTTTTTTTTGCGAAAACAGTTCAATTATAGTTAATATGCATAATGTCCAACTTATGACAATTAACCTCTAATATGATTTATTTATTTATTTTTTTCGACTAACCTCTAATATGATTTATATGAAGCTTCCTGCACCACAAATCAGCTCACCCAAAATAAGTTAGGCAATAGTCGATGCAACCGTAGGCGTCATATTTGACTGCAGGAGCTAGAATTTTTCATAGTTGCTTCTTAGAAATTTGTGGAGTGGATTGCCGTGTCAAATTGGTTAGAATTTACAGTATGACATTCATGTACAATTATGGATAACCGGCCTGGAAATCTAATCCTACGCGACCAGGACTGATGGAGACAACATATATTAATTTTAATTGCAGCTGTTTAATTTGCTTGTTCGAACAAATGGAAGAGAGTCTAGTTACTTGATTTATAATTGTTACACATTGTGTGATACATGTAAGTGCAAGGAACTAGCATTGTTGACATATCCCATTATTTTATTTACACATGAATACTTATAAAAGAATTTCAGCCGCTGAATTTTTCTGAGCTTCGTGTGTGTTACGGGCTTACGGCAGCTCCGTGTTGTATGTTGTGAAATATACATATATACTATATATATATATATACACATTAAAAAAAACTGTCAACTTCAGCTCGGCTGGTTTGTGCATGAAAATGTCTAATATACGTAGAAATAAATGATCATCTGGAAATACGAGCGTGATTGGCGGACCTAACTTGATCGAGTCGACGCAGGGAATGGTCAAGCTAACAGACAGCTGCGAGTCAGCAGTCAGTCCTTTTTAGACCTATCTTTGTAAGCAAACAACTAGGCGCTCTCTTATCCATTTATTTTTGAACAATAAAAATGTGCTGTGTTCTTCAGTTCTAGACCTACTTTTACTTGATTTCCAGGTCATCTAGAATTCTAGATGAACTATCTTATAGGTACTTACTGACAAATTCTAACCGTGGTTACACGGCAAAATAACGCATGCATGCCACAAACTTCTACGAAGGAGAAGGAACAATAGCATATTCTACACTGGTCAAACATATGCTGCTCCTACCATTGGGTGTGTGTTATTGCCTAACCTAATTTCGTGGAGCCGGTTTTTTTTGCACGAAGCTTCATATAATCATATTAGAGGTAAATTGTCATAACTAAAACACTATGGAATTATGGCCCTCCTTGGGAGAAAAGGATTTTTCTTCCTCCAAATAATGTATATTTTCATGTGAAATTGAAGTGATGACGGTATGCAGTTCTGATATGTTTTCTGTGTTAATTTTCTTCCTCGAAAAGATGCCCTAGATACTACGTAGCTCTGATAAATTGGTTTGGCTGACTAGTGTTTCAAAACTGAAGTGCTATGCTCTTGCTTATCCTGGGTGAGTACAGAGGAAATTTACTGAAATTTGTCGATTTCTGAAATAGATCAGAAAAGAAAGAAACAGTCCAATCTCACTGTCACCAAAAATTATCCATCCACCGTGAGCCCCCACTTTTCTTCCCCCGGCAGCTATAAATAGGCATGTGTCCTCCCTAACTCCTCCACACTACAAACAAATCTTTAACTAGCTCGCCATACGTAGGACAACAACAAGCATCATCCATGGCGTCTGGAGCTGCAGCTTCCTCAGTCCTCAGCCTGCTCGTCCTCGCCGCCTTCGCAGGCAGCGCAAGAGCGGCGACATTCACCATCACCAACAAATGCGGCTACACGGTGTGGCCGGCGGCCACCCCAGTTGGTGGCGGCACGCAGCTGAACCCTGGGCAGTCATGGACCGTGGACGTGCCGGCGGGCACCGCGTCCGGCAGGGTGTGGGGCCGTACGGGGTGCTCCTTCAACGGCGGCAGTGGGAGCTGCCAGACGGGCGACTGCGGCGGCGCACTGTCCTGCACGCTGTCCGGGCAGCCTCCCCTCACGCTGGCCGAGTTCACCATCGGCGGCAGCCAGGACTTCTACGACATCTCGGTGATTGATGGGTACAACCTGGCCATGCTGTTCTCCTGCAGCACCGGCGTGAGCCTCAACTGCGGCGGGCCTAGCTGCCCGGATGCCTACCTGTATCCGGACGATAACACCAAGACCCATGCCTGCAATGGCAACAGCAACTACCAGGTCACCTTCTGCCCTTGAGGAGGCAGCAGTGGCATATCATACTTGTGCCAACATTATTGGACATACGTATATTTTCCCTAGTGGAAAATGAAAAAAATTAGATGAATAAAACGATGTGTGGGGAAAGGTCGTCCTGATTGTGTCTTGTCAGTTATCAAGTAGTGCACGCGTGCATTGATGATTGTGTCTTGTCAGTTATCAAGTAGTTGTATTCGTTAAACCATATGTGTCACATTTATATTGTGATCTTTGTGCTTCATCCTCCTCTAATCCTCTTTTCCTGGACCCCAAAACAAAACAGCTAAGGAAAGTGTTCCTTGACTACGGATATAGACCTTCAAGGAAATGGATATTCTTAAGTCCTAAACCAAACCATCTGGGCAATTCAATGTTTTTTTGAGTATTACTATAAACCACCGAGGTAACTGCTCATTTCAATAGGGGTTATTCGAAACCACTAAGGTAATCCGTATTTCCTTGAGTGCTATTCAAAATAGAAAAAATATTTCATTCGTTCTTGAGTGTGCATGTTCAACCAGTGAACAGCAAGGTAATATAGGATTGTGACAGTGAAGAGCAGGGTTCATCAAAAATGAACTAAAAGCTTAAAGACATGGTCCAGAGTAACTTTTTGAAATTATAACAAGTTGTGCGCAGGGGTGCACGTGGCAACCCTGGGCATAGCCTGGCCGCAGCGGCGGTGGTGGGCAATGACGGCGGCGGCATGGGGGAGGGGCGGCGCGCATGCATTGTGGGGGTAGGGGGCGGCGGTGGCTGGAGCAGGGAGATGAGAGGGAGAGATAGATGGGAATTACCCCTATCTATTATTGAGTTGATCTGATTACGATTGGGGAGTATTTATAGCCTAATTGACCTAGCTTTTAAACATTGATCAATCCAGATATCATAGCAAAGGAGTGCTGAATTACCTCTTTTTGAATTGCATGTTGACATGCTCTAAAATTTGGGGCATAATTTCATTACATCCTTCCACCAGAAGGAGCCAACCGGTGATCTGCCCTGTGGTGGTATATTTCTGTTGGAGTACAACTTGGACCAAGTTAGAGCAACCCAAGGTATGTTAGCATTATTATAAAATTTATCCAGATGCTTAAGTAACGGAGCATCATTTTATCTTTCTATGTCAATGATCTCAAGGCCACCTTTATCTTTTGATTTATATGCTTCTTTCCAAGCTACTAAAGCTTTCCCTCTGCAGTTCAATTCCCCTTTATTCCACAAGCATGCTTTCCTTGCTTTGTCTATTTGTGCCACAATAGTTGGAGGGAGTTTCAAGCAGCACATATAGAAAGTGTGAAGGGCAGAGAAGACAGAGTTTACCAGGATTAATCTCCCATTATAGCTTAACATTTTTCTGATGCCAGAGAGTCTTCTTTCAATCCTGCAGATTAGGGGAGCATATTCACTAATGGAAGGCTTGGCAGTGCCCACGGGGAGGCCTAGATAGGTAAAAGCCATGCTACCAACTTGGCATCCAAAAGTGTTGGCTAGATGGGTTGCTTTTTCATTGCTCATGTTAATGGGGACTAGGAAGGATTTTGTAAAATTAACATGCAGCCCACTAGAATCAGAGAAGCGTCTTAATAAGAACTTTAGGTTGAACAAAGTTCTAGCATCACCTGGGAGGATAAGAAGTGTATCATCTGCATTCTGAACAATGGGAAAATCTCCTTAGAAGTCATCACACAGGAGATGCTTTAGTATGCCATTGTGCATTGCTTTGTTCACCGCACTCTGGAGAAAGCCAGCTGCTAGAACAAAAAGGAGAGGTGAAAGAGGGTCACCTTGTCTCACTCCTCTTTGACACTTGAAGGATTTGCGAGAGCAGCTATTTAAGATGATAGATGATGAGCCACTGCCAAGAATATTTTGAACCCATTGTATCCATCTATCAAGGAATCCCTTGTGTTTCAGAACATCAAGGATGAATTGATGCTCAAGTTTATCAAATTTCTTTTCAAAGTCTAGTTTGAGGATTATCACTTCCTTTGTTGACTTATGGCATAACTGTAGGAATTGGAAGGACCATGCCAGATAGTCTTGGATGGTTCTTCCCTTTATGAATCCATATTGGTTCTGCTGGATGAGTTGTAAGACCACAGACTGTAGCCTAGTGGACAAGATTTTGGTGATGCATTTCATGGAATAGTTGAGCAGTGATATAGGCCTGAAGTCATTAACATATTTAGGATTCTCCTTTTTTGGTATGAGGCCAATGGCAGATGAGTTGACGCTTGTAAGATCAATGTTGTGAAGGGAGAAATCTCTAAATAACCTAGTGATGTCATGCTTCACAATGTGCCAGCATTTTTTGATAAATAATCCATTAAAGCCATCTGGTCTAGGAGCATGGTCATTTGGCAAAGATTTGATGACACTATCAATTTCATCTTCACTGTAGTCTGTTGCTAGGTCCTCTAGGTTATGCTGCACAATGATGCTATCAAGGTCAAAGCTTACACCAGATTAGTTGCTGGCTCCCATTCTGTCCTCGAAGGATGACCAAAGGAGGTTGGCTTTCTATTCATGATCACTAACAATGAGCCCATTGGAGTCTGTCAGGGAGACTTTATGAAGTTTCTTTTATGTGCAGCTATGACCATGATATGGAAGAAATGACTATTTTCATCTCCCAATTGTACCCATCTTGTGGTGTTTCTTTGTTTCCAGTACTATCTTTTTGATTTCTGAAGATTGGCCAAGTGGCTCCTGACTAGTTTTTGAAAAGATTCTTCTAGTCTAGACAGACATCTCTGCTCCTCTAAGCCATCTAGCAAGCAGAGGAACCAATTGCTATTGAAAATGAGCCTACTGAGGTTGGACAAACTTCTGCTCCATTTTCTAAGCCCAGATCTCACCTGTTTCAACTTCATTAACAAGGTTTTGGCAGCACTTGCATAATATGGAGCATTGTTCCGGTGTAAGTTCACAGTGTCCAAAAACCATGGGTGATCAATCCAATAGTTTTCAAACTTGAATATATTAGATTTAGGGATGTTACTCCCAATGTGCAAGACATAGGGTACATAATCAGAGATTGGCTTGGCCAATGGTTGGACATAAGTAGTAGGAAGAAGGCTGTCCAATCTGCAGAGGTGAACACCCAATCAAGTTTTACTAAGAGGGGATCAGGTTGCATATTGCTCCAGGTATAGCTCCTACCATTGAATGGTACTTCAGTGAGGTCAAGGTCTGCAACCATGTCATTGAACATGTCCATCTCACTAGTGTCTCCCCTAGGTTTGTTTCTATCTTCCTGGCTTCTATACAAATTGAAGTCTCCTCCCAGTTCTCAAAGTCAGATGTGTCCAGGTTCGGCAGCCAAGTTACAAAGCCAAACTTCTATTCAGAATGGGAGGGGCCATAGATATTGGTGACAAAAAGAGTGCTACTGTCAACCCTACACTGAAATTTAACAGTGATGGCATAAGAGCAAGATTGAATCACATCTCCATCTTGCATATATTCTATTCCAGATGGTCAGAAAGGCGTCCAGAGGCACCGGTGGAGGGAAATAAAGTAAATTTGTCCATGTTTTTTGGAGAGAACTTTTTGATGTAGAAAATGTCAAAGGATTCCCTTTTTGTCTCCTGTAAATAGACAATGTGATAAGCACTCTCATTGATTTTTTCTCTAATAGCATCCCATTTTTGCTAAGAATTGATCCCCCCTAATGTTCCAAAAAAGCACTTTACTACTTCTTATGCTGATGATGTCACTATTCATTAAAAAGATAAGTTTGAGCTTATACAAGCCAAACAAGACCCACTTTCTAGAGTGGTCAAACATGGAACACAAACTGTAATGACTAAGGCAATACATTCCAAGTCTATCAAAAAGGAAACACATTCCAGAAATTGTAAAAGAAATGATGAGACAAGCAAGCAGATAAGGTTCAAACTGATAGTAGATAACATAGAAGTTTAGGTAAATATTGCCACTATTAAATCCAGTAGGGTACAATAGATTATTCATCCAGTACAGGCACTAAGAAAGGCAGCAAAAGATAAAGTACTTGTTTTCATGCACTACAAGAAGGGCTAGTGCATGGTCCATCATGTGAGATGATCTATTCATCTATATCATCAACGTCTAATAGAGAAGAAGACACAGCCGTAGGTGGCATCTGGAGGAAGCCTTCACAAATTCCAACAAGGACCTCCCTAGGTAGGAGAGGAGCACCTTCTAGAGGGATCATGGCCAGAGGAATGGCCTCAATAGTAGCACCTTCATCAGTCATCTTCTTGCTAACCTTCCTAGGCTTGGGCTTCTGTTTCTTGCTACAAGATAGGCCTTCCTGCTTCTTCTCTACACTTTCAGCATGGGCTTGTTGGCCACCCTCTTGTTGTGCCTAAAAAAGTTGTTGCCTAGTAGTTCCTCAATCCTCAGCACCTTCTTCTTCTTGTCATGATTGGGGTCTAGAAAACTAAAGGGGCTTCCTCAAGGGGCTCAATGTCAGAGTCTTTATCCGTAGCCTCGACATCATTAGTAATGGAGGCAACAGGTGCCATGTTGAGGCAATTAACCATGTTGTCTTCTCCAATTTCTTCTTCCTGCTCCATGTTCACATCTTCAGCTTCCTCAGCATGCATCTCCATGTCCTCATCTTCATTAGAGCTGCTAATGAGTTGATAATCTTCTGCAAGCTTCTCAAGGGCACTGTTGTCTTCCACTAGCTATAGATCAGAGATAAAAGCAATGAAGAATAAGATAGAGTTATCATTGATATAGTTAAGAATGAGGGTGGAGTAATCTAGATCAATGAAAGTGAGATTCCTAAGAAAAACTAGAGATGGAGAGGTGTTCATGAAATTCATTACCTTCCTGACTAGAGAAGGAACATAAGCCACCAGAGGATCTTCTAAAATGGAAGGGCCCAAAATAGCAAACCTAAGGGGAACCCTCTAATTGCCAGCCTGATTCACCTCTAACATGATCTGAGTACCCTGGTTGACTTGAGAGGCACCCACAAAGCCTTCTCTGACTAGAGCAGTCTGCAGGACCCAATGATCAGAGCTGTTGACACCTTGGTTCATCAGATTTAGGCCCAGCTGATTCATATACCTTGTAGCAGACAGGATTTCAACATGCATTGCAGACCTTAGACTATCCAGAGGGGTGGAGTCTGAGCTGCTAGAACTACCATTGTTGTCAAAACCCATTCATCTGGGAGGGGGAGGCACGGGGTGCAGTAGACCTACAGTGAAATAAGCTTCTTCATCTTAGGGGATTAGCACATCATTCTTCTTGAGGGTGTACACTAGGGAGGTCTAAGAGTATCCTTTTAGGGGATCCCACCATTGATCTTGACATCATCAGGAATTTTAGCATCATCATTTAGGTAAACCTTGACTACAACCCTTCCCGGATCCCTGACACCAAACCAATCTATGACGATACCAAAACCAGACACTACCTTGGCTACAACAGAGTCACACTTGAGGTCATCTGGAAAACCTAGCATCATCACCCAGGCCTCCTGATCCAAATCAAAAGTGCGTGCATTATCTACCTCATCATTCCTGATTAAATACATGTTGTATGCACCAAAGCAAAAAATTAGACCAAGAAACTTTTCCCTTTCCAGAGGAGAGTTGATGCGGATGTATGCATCACCAAGAGGACACAGCTTGACATTGGCAACTAGGACCTCATGAGTGTTCAAGAAATACTCATAGAGTGCAGTATTCAGAACCGAGAATTCCTCTTTGCTCACCTTCGGTTGCAGCTTGATGATGGCAAGGTCCTCATTGTGCTTGGAGAAGAACTTGATGACATAGACCTAGTGATGAAGAGGTGGCCTGGGAGGTGCTCCATGATGGTGAAGCCCTTTGGGACAAGGGGAGGGGACCTACCGGCTAGTTCGCCACTGGCGACATCGACGAGGTGGGGTTTTTTCTATGGCTGGCGGTAGCGGGGGAGGAACAGGATTGTCGAAACCATCAATGAGGGGAGCATCATTGGTATTTATGTGGGTACCAAATGATGCATGGTATTCTAAATGGAAAATGGGACAAAAATGCCATTGATGGCGGGATTTGGAGAGGCATCTTATGGCAACGTGTTCGTAATTGTAGCAAGAGGTGCAACTTACTTTCCTGTTACACTGTTCCCTTCAATGACCAAGACCCAAGCATTTTCCACATTGGATGAGAACAAGGTTGATGGATTTCTGTTGACTGAGGTGGGCCGGGCTGCCTACACCTGGCACACGGATCACTCCATCCAGAGAGGTTTGTTCAGAATTTGAATTTGAATCCAAGTGCGGGATTGGCGCAACCGTTACCTTGATCACATTACTGTCCTTCTTAATCCTCTAGCAAAGAACACACTACTCTCATTTATGAGATTTCTGACCTTCTTTCTGAGCTCTTGGAGGATTCAGCATGGAGGGAGGTGGATCAAGCACTGAGAAGAAGGATTCAGAGTAATTATCTGACTAGAGAAGCCTAGAGAAGATAGGTTTTGGCTTACGGCCATTGTTGGAATGAGGATAAAGAATTGGAGATTTGCGAACGACATCAGCATAGCTAATTGGCCTGTTCTTATGACCAACAGTGGTCCATTCAACCTCCTGCTCCTGGCATCTAGCAGAGTAATCCCTTTGCTAGTTAGGTCCCCCTCCTCCCCATAGGTGGAAGAAGATGGCAAAGGATTTGCAGGAAAAGCTTTTGAGCCTATGAATCATGAAACCGACCTCCTTACAGGAAACAGTGAAACCAAACATCCACCCCGATAGATGAAGCACATTATAATCTTTAGTGATTCCTCCAAGATAAGATAGAAGCATCGAGCTAACATAATCCACATTAAGCCTTATCGCTGATCTTCCAAAACTAGCAACTAGGCAAAAAGCTAGGGGGAGGGAGGGGATGAAGGACTCACATGACAACCAAAGCGTTCCTTGACTAACGAGGAGAAAAGGGACCCATGATCGAAGGACAGGCCCGAGAGCCCCACCATCTGGGCAAGCAGGGAGAGACACCGGAGAAGAGAACATGATCACCAACGGCAGGAGGTGGGGGAGGATGCCCATGAGGGGGCGGCGGCGACAGTGGGGAAGGGGGGAGGGGGAGAGCCATCATCTCGCTCTCCCTCAAATCAGTCAGAGGGGAACTTTTAGTATTAAAATTCACCCTTATAACCAAGTTTGGAAGTCATTGATTTGTATGATGAAGTATTTTTCATCCAAAACAAATCACCAGGCTGATACATGTTGGTACCTTGTGTGCGTTGGAGAATCTATTGTTTGTAATGCATTACTCTTTTTGGGGCGAACTCAAGCATAAGTCCACTTGGATATATCATTCTTCAGTGAAAAATACCCAATAGATATTGGTCATATATCATTCGTCAGTGAAAACGCCGAATAGATATTGGTCCATACAATGTACCCAAGGTATTATGAACTATGGACTCTGAAGGGCCTAACACAAAAATCACAACAAATACAATACAATACAATACAATACAATACAATACAATACAATACAATATTGGATTCAAATAGCAATCTCTAAATTGCCTAATACACATTTGATTTTATTGTTATGTTTCACTGCATTTGACTGAATGCTGAACTCCATCACATCTCACATCTTACAGACATCCTGTGTTCCTCTAACCTGTAAAACTCACTGCCATCATATATGCCTCTTGCAGAGTCCTTGTGGAGGAATCCTTGCTTATCACTTGAAAGCTTGTATGTTAGTCCCCATTCTGCTTTTGGTGCAGCCCTATTTTATAGATAGTGATATAACTTACATTATTTACATATATGCAAAGAAAACCTAGATGAACCAAGAAAATGATAAATTTTAGCTTTTGTGCAGTGTCTTATTCAAAGGGAGCTTATTGCAATTCATTAGTAACAAGAATCAATGCATATTATAAAAAATTACCATGATTTGGGGTCTAATGGATCTCGATTTGCTAGAATCATCTCCTCAATCTCCTCAGACGTTAATGCATCCGGCCAGACCTTTGCATGCTTGGTAAATATTTCTTCAAACTTTGTAGGAACAAACCTACAATAATAGGTGGCATGTTTAATTAGTACGCAGGTAAATTTGAGAACATTTTAACAAAACATAAAATGGTGTTATTCACGGTCATGTGGCATGTTTGTACAACATATAATAATGTAAATGCCATTTGTACATGTAATGTTGACCTAAAGTAGTGAAGCACTCTGTCACCTGTATATGTAATCCTGAACTGATGTAATAGTGCATTCAGTCACTAGTACAGTTACCTTCCATAAGCGTCGTATGCACCTGTATCACTTCCATGCATTGCTTTATGGATATACTGGACGTATATGGATAAATGAGGCAGTGGTGCGTTAGCCTGCATTGATTTTTTTTTAAGAAAAAGCAGAGAGAATTATTAAGTTTCATATTGATACGTGCGAAACAACAAATCAATCTCATTTGTGTACGCAAATGGGGTGGATGAGCACTCTCAGTGTATGAATTTGCCTCTCTGGATAACACCATTTTAATCGACAGCTATAGAAATCATATGAATACAAGCAAAATTTTAAACCCATATCAGCATATTGGTGATACAGAGGGCTTATCAACATTCAAAATATGAAAATGTTGCCCCAACTCAGCCAGCGGTCGCGGGTTCCAATGCAGGAGATGGGTTAAGAGGAGAATTTGGAAATTTGTGGGAAAAACAAAAGTTTTGATTAGATAATGGCAAGAATTTGAAAGGAGCGGCATGAAAAACAGGATTAAGACTGAAATCACTTGCATTAGAAGGATGTGAACTTTTTCAACCATATAATAAGATTAATAATTTTATAAATGACATGTAAAAGGAACTGATCGTACTCATCGACCAGATTCCTACATTTATATGTTATTTAAAATAAATATTTTAGGTCATTATTTTCACTCTTATTACTACCTACGATGGCATAAACAGTTAGTTGAGCATTGTCCATTGTTCCGGTCATACTGACCCCAATAGCTTTTGTTATTTCCACTACAATCTACTCCATTAAAATTCTAAACCCCTCTTCCAAATAGACAAAATACATTGCCACTTGATGTCTGACCCAAGTCAACCAGGTAATATATAAATTCTAGCAGGAGGACATATTGAGTACTACACACTCTAAGATCATGTCAGGATAGAAAAAATATTCTACAATGCAAACAATAGATTAGTACTCCTTTGTTCTAATTTGTAAATCGTTTGGTATTTTCTACATACGTAGCTTTTACTATATATGTGGATATAAGGTATATTTAGATGCATTGGAAAAACAGCTTAACTACAAAAGCGAAAATACATGTAATTAGAAATGAAGCAAGTATTTATTAAGTAACACAATGTGTGTGTGAGAGAGAGAGAGAGAGCAGTACAGGGCTTGTTTTTGGACCAACAGCGGCACTCATGTTTGCGGCTTTACTTCTGGCAAATACGTCATCACACCCAAGTGCAACAAATCCTACGACACCAAGTGTAAGCTCAAAGTACTGTATGATATGAATTTTTATGCGGTAATTAAACTACTAAAATGTATATATGAAATTACGAATGAATTTTATTATTGTGGATCTTGAATTTGTATTGAAATTATGGTTTTACTCTTGTTTTTTTAAACTTTGTGAATTAACCCCTGCGTCCTAAGGGGAAGCATCACTTCCCCATATTCCCTCAGCCTCGCCTAATGGTATTAACTTTTGTAAATTTGGACAAAAATTTCCATGTGGTTCGTATGAGTCTTTGTGATTTTTCCGTCGATTCGGATAATACATTTATATTGTGTGTTGACAAAAATGGTTATGTTTGGTCAAATGTGTTCGGCATGATATGTAATTATTTCAAATCATATTTAATATTGTAAAAATCATAGGTATTGGGTAGATGTTGTGAGGATAAAAAGATGGTGTAGGCTTGCGATGAGGATGGTATATGTTGTGAGGATAAAAAGATGGTGTTGGCTTGGGATGAGGATACAATCTTTTTATTCATTTTCCACGTTATTAGACTGGGCTGGGTTATGTGGTGGGACCCACAAAATAAATAAAAACAAAAAATGGTCTTCTTCTCTTTCTTGTGAACTCGCTATGCTGAGTCAAACCCAATCCTGAACGAAAATGGTGCCAAGCTCCCTAGGACGAGGCGGATGGAGGCGGCTCGCCGGCTACCCCTCGCCTCCAAGCTCCCCAGCACGAGGCCGCGCCGCCGCACCACGGACCACATGACCCGCTGACGTTGCGCAACGTGGGCTCCGGTCACTGGCCCGCTCTACCACCCTGCCTACCGCTGCCATGAACCACGCGCCGCTGAGATAGAGACAGAGCGACGTGTGCCTCTGTTTCCTATGATATGACAAAAGGGGAAGAGAACGAAGAGAGAAGGGGCAATTTGGTTTTTGTTTTTGTGATTTTGATTTTTTAATCTATTTATTGAAATGCGTCTCACATTCATCCAAACCAGGGGCCAACTTTGCTTTCATAACAGAAAGGCGTGGACAAAATCATAAAGTTAAAAAAAATAGGGATAGAATTACAATTATACTTCTAGACAAGGGTAAGAACACCTTTTTCCTTTATAATTTTGTGTTATTGAACTCGCTGATAGAAAATCATCCATAACTAGCACCTAAGACGTGGTGATGTGGACTGTCTAAAATTGGTTCAGAATAAAGATTCTAAAAAACATAAAGACAAAAAATTGTTTGCTAAAATCGGAAACTGATCAAACAGGGCCTCAGCCATTCACCTTCAAAGAGCTCTGAAGGTGTGATAATGCCATCGTTGTTCCGGTCGAAGAATTCAACGTGCTTTTGAAGAGCAGTCATGTTGCGAAAATCAATGCTTGCTTCCACATGCCCACCTTACATAACAGAATATGGTAACAGTATGTGAGAAAAAAATTTGAGCAGCAGTTGTCTTGCTAGCTGCAAGACAACACGACATGGGCATGATTCTTGACCCGTAATAAAATCCATAATTCTTTTGGAACAAATGAAATAAGAAGATTAAAGAAATAGAACTTACAGCTAAAGACCCATAGAAACAGAACCACTGTCATCACTGGCGGCAAATATGAAGAAGCAGCAGCCATTGCCGCCGGCTATTCCTTCTTCTGCAAGCTCCAAGGGTGTGATTTTCGCAGGTACGTCACAGCAGGTGGTCTAAGTAGCTCTCGGAAGAACGTCTAGGAATGAAGCAGAGGTCATCCTCATCCTCTGGTACTAGGTACGAGTCCTTTTGGCTGATTTATGAATGGTGCAGATCTTTCTGACTACGAATTGTTCTGAAAAAGAGAACAAATTGAAGCCACATGTGAGCCGGTGGGATATATGTGGTGTTCCTGGCTAGTGGGTGATTCGCAGCAACCACAACCATGTGAGGTAAATATGAAGAAGCTGCTGCCATTGCCGCCGGCTATAGCTTCTTCTACACGCTGCAAGGGTGATTGGTTTTGAGAGAGTGCACGTCACAGCAGGTAGCGCCCCATTGCTCTCGGCTTAAGTAAGCTCTCTGAAGAACCAGGAATGAAGCAGAGGAGGTCCTTCTGTTTATTTAGGATTGATTTCCGACCACGAATTGTTGTGAAACAGAGAACAGATTGAAGCCGCATGTGAGGCGGTGGGATATATCATATATGTGGTGTTCGTGGCTGGTGAGTTATTCGAGGCAACCACAACCATACTGTTAGAATCCTCTCCTTTTCAGAGTGTCCAAATGCCACTAGAGCCCAAACGAGGCTGGTCAGGTATTGTGTCAGTTTGTTATGACACAGCTTTCTGTTATTTCTCAGACCTGCTGCTCGTTGTTGGCTTTAGCTCCAGGCTGTAACCACGATGTTTTAATATAATTAAGCTCTCCCCTTTCAAAGAAAAGGAGAGAATGCTCTCCGTTTTCATATAGCCTACTCTCTTTATCTCAAAATAAACTCACATCTCGTAATCTGGAAGAGTAAACTTTTAAATTTACTAACGGCGAAGGCACAGCGTTGCGCAGCGGCGAACCCGCGGAGCCTGGACAATATGAGGCGGCTGTGGTCGAGGTTGAGCATGGCAATCATGGCAACGGCGAGGAGCAACCCGTCTCCAGACCAAGAGCTTGAGGCTGACGATGAGATAGCCGATGGGGACGTATGTTGTGACCCCGATCCCCTATCCCCGGAAGTAGCCAGTTTTGTTGCATGTGGTACGAGCATGTGCCGAACGCCGGCCTAAGCCATACAGATGAACAAGCCATGGCGTAGAAGTATCACTAATGTCCAGATGTGGAAATTTGCCACTGGATGATTCTAGCCACAGATTTTATTGTTGGCCCATTCCTGATAAGTACGCCTGGGTACAAATGCTAGCCGACCGTCATGCCGGACATCAAAACAACTTGTTAGCCACCTCCACTTCAGAGGGGCCCATAAATCATGGACTAGCTTTAATTTTGACAATTTATACCATGGACTCAATAAGGAATCAAGTTGAATGATCGTTTTCCTTCAATAATCCACCCCGACTGAGAGGCAAGAACCAGAAGTGATAGAAGCTAACCCACCATCGCTAGCCAATAATCCACCCTAATTAAACAAGAGACAAAAGTGTCAAGAACCTAAACACCTAGAAACTAATAAATCCTCTCCATGTAAGGAGCGATGCTTACCGACCCAGAGAAGAGGCTCAACAACCCAAAGGGAAATATCATATTGTGCAGAAAATGGTTACAACGTACGAGAAGAGAGACCATGTGCAGAATTCATGTGAATAATTTTAATTGGCTCCAATTCACCCTGTGTACTCACCGTTTCAGTTCTTCATGTTGCGATCGAGAGAACCACATACTGTCCTTTAGGTAGAAAAATGTGAAACATACTTAAAAATTTTCAAAGTCACCGAAGGATGGAAATTGATTGAGGTCAGTTTCCAACAACGTGTATATACATATTGTATCTAGAAGTCAATCTATTTAATATTTGTGTTAACACTTACACTACTTCAAAAAAATTTTGAGAGACATGCTAGTTTTACTAACACAGGCGGTCATAAAATTTACCTCAGGCGATCATTTAGTTTTAAAAAGTTGACAAAAATTAAAATTGCTTGTCAATCTCTCAAAATGGATTTACAGAGGAAGCCAAAATATGTCGTCTATCAAAATAAGTTTACACAGATAGATGTCTTAAGAGGTCTGTCTCTAAATGTACTACCCATTTATAGAGGCAGAACTTAAAAGGCTTATCTCCGAAAATTGAGCCCATTGTGATGCAGTATTGGCTTCAGAAACTTCAAGTCACCTTTCTCACCACACCCCCTACCCCCCCCCCAAGCACCCCCAAGCCCCCTCAATACTTCTCTCTATATCCCTCTATCGTTTTCCACCCTCTCCCTTGAAATAGAAGTCACATAGCTGCCCCCCTCCACCCATGTATGGCTTGCTTTGGTCACAATGTGCAGCGCCGCCCCCTCATTGTGATAGTGGTAATCACAATGCATGGTATTAGAGAGCGGACACCAATGTCTGATCTCATTGGGATCCAAGAAGGACGCAGTGATGCTGGATGGCGGTGGTGGCAGCGACGCGCACGCATCTCCACAGCGCACCTATCAAGCTGATGACATCCTGGGTAGCGGGCTCGGCCAGTGGGCCTGAGAAGGGGGCTCAACCAATAAGTCTATTGTTGTTTTTGTTTTCTTTTTGTTCCTTTATCCGCCTCTTTTATTCATGATTTCTAGTAATAAAATGTCAGAGAGCAATTGCTTGCCTCTGTTAAACGTTTTTGCTCATCTCCAAGAGTTGTTTTGTGTTGGAACACAGTTATAGCAGGTACCAGAAAACAGTGAGACAGCCAAATCGCTATGAATGTAATAAGTGGAAATTACAAAGTGGGCCCTCAAGTAGGTAGGGCTGTAGCTACCAGAGGATAATAACCATTACAACACTGGGGTCATCGTCTTTTATACTGCCTGAACAACCCCAATTTTTAGGTACACTAATGACCCTGAGGGAAACTCCGAAACCCTAATAGCCAAGCCTATTACAATTGGGTCCATCAAGGGCACAAATGTCCACCCGAGCTCGCCAAGGCCCATGGGCCATAAGCTTCACGTGCGCCATGACTGCCCAAAGTTATGCGTCGGGCCCCTGATGGTTCCTCTGCCCTGGCCCATGTGCTCTTGCCAATGACCTCCGTCAGGCTACTCAGTGCCTCCGCCACAGGTGCTTCGACCTACCCTATGTCCTTCTCCTTTTGACGGTCTGGCAGATCAGGTCTCCACTGACAAGCCGGGTGTCTCCGCCCGCGCCCTTGACACGGCAAAGGGCACCACCGGTGAATACCTCTGCTGGTCTCCTGGGGGCCTCCGCTCGGAGCCGGGCACCCTTCTCTGTCTCCAGGCATGACGCGCCTTGTGATCCCCGAGTGACCTCCAGGATGGAGACCCGAGGCCTAGCTCCCTCGTGCTCTATCCAACCTGGACAGGGTAACACAAAAGTAACTTGGTCGTTGGTTAGACTAAAAATGGAGGTGGGCCTCCTCCACAGCTCCGATATCGGTCCCCAACATTCCCCCTTAAGGGTTAGGTCCAGCGGAGGCGGGTCTTAGCCATCAATGAGCCGTGAGCTGCGGAGGCTATGCGTCCCCTGGCCCGGTTGTCGTTGGACTGGAGATCAGATTGTTACCGTTGTATGCGTTTCGTGTTTTTGGCCGTCGGATCTTATGATTCTTTTAATCTCAACCGTAGGATTTCGAACTGTCATGACCGTTGGGCGGAGAATTTGAGGCGTCGATTCACCGCCTATAAAAGGGGGTCCGGTGAAAGAGACCCGTACACCCCGCTCGCGCTTACTTTTTCATCTTCTTTTGTTTTCATTGCGTCCTACATGCGGAGCTTGCTTCCACTATGGCACCCTAGCGTCCCTGCTACGCACGTCGCCACACATTTTTCGGCCCCTACTCCCGTCTTCAAGGGGTCGGTGTCGAAGGTTTTCTTGATCTGTTCGAGGAGTGTTTGCTTGCTGCTGCGGAGGTGCGGGATCAATTGGAATCTCTTTTCGATGTTGAAGTATCTGTCAGTGATCTAATGCCTCCGAAGGCCACCAGTGTTGCAGCGGAGGTCACCTACGACTTTGGTCATAGATGGATGACCCAAGAGATGATCACTGAGTTGGAGCAGCTCGGCTATATCCCTGCCAGCTGGGCCAGGCCTCCAGGATGAGAGTGTTCCTACACCGGGTAAGGACTTTGCCGTGGTGTTTAGGGATTTCTTTACTTGTGGTCTCCGGATGCTGGCACATAGTTTTCTACGTCAAGTCCTTGATAAGTACGACACTCAGATACATCATCTAACCCCTCATGCCTTTCTCAATTTGAGTAAGTTTGCCCTACAAGAGTTATGTCATCTTTTGATATTTACTATATGTCGTAATATATGAAAAATATATCTTAGGTCACCATTTGTGACATCAAGTTGACGAAAATCAAATGTCAAAACATAAGCATCTATAATGAAAACTTGTGACATTTAGGTGTTAAAGTCATAACACTATGACATTGATTTTAATAGTCACAAACATTTATGACTACTAATTTAATGTCATAGGTTTCTTGGATCAGCACATGTCTTTTGGCCTGTTTAAGCCCATGTAGCAGCCCATCAACTAGCTCAATATTTTGGGCTGAATTTTTTTTACAGCCCATCGACTTTTGACCCACACAATTTATAGGATAGATCAGGTTTTTTTTGCCATCAACCCATGAGTTTTAGCCCACACAATTTACAGGATAGATCAATTTTTTACCCAGCCCATATCACTTTTTTTCTTGCCTTGTTCGGCCTGCTAGAATTTGGGCTAGCCTAATACAAAACTAACCATAATCAAAATTTTAGGAAATACAATTTTAGATTTAAAACGTCCATTATACCAGCACACATCACAAATATCACATTCTTATCCAGATTCAACAACCCAACATAATCACAAATGAACTAAAATATTACAAACCATAACTGCACTAGAATATTAAGAGAACCAATATCACTTGGTCATAGTCCAAATTCAGAACATTACACATGAATAGTCAGAGGTAGATCCCTGGTCATAGTCCAAATTCACAGAATATTATACATAACTAGCTGCAGCCATGTCCCAAATAGGTTCACAGTTCATCTCCAGCAAATTATCAGATCACACAAAATAATCGAGATCACCTCCAAAATCAAGTCAGCTGTCCAAAGCAGTTAGAGTTCACTGCTTGGCATCCCAGGCTGTGTGGCATCCCAGGCTGTTTTAAAACTTACTGTTGTGCACCTGATGGTGTTGAATTGCCGCCAAAGAAAGTACGGAAGAATCTATGCATCTCACCTACTTGCTTCTTCAACATCTCATGCTCTTCTTCCACCTTCTTTCTTGCAGCCCTTTCCTCCTCTAACTGATTCACCACATCATCAACCTGAGCTTGAACTGCTGCTGATCCTTCCTTCTCAGCCACTAGTTCATTCTCAAGTTCCTGTACACATGGATCAACCTTAGCTTTGGTGCCTCTCTTAGATGTTGCTAGCTGGATACCAATGTTTCGAAGGAAAGTTGTCTTTGGCATAACTTGAAGTACAGCTTTGGTAGGGGTCACTGCATTTTGCCCTTCTTGTGGTGGAGCAATAACTATTTTCTCCATTTGAGCCTGATAGTAGAAATAAAAGAAGTCAGCTATAGCTAAAATTAGTTGTTTTATTAAAAAAATTAGCAAAATCAAGAGTACATAAAGATGTAAAAATCAGGAGTATATAAAGATGTAAATGGTTTCAGGACCAATAGCAGTATACGTACATATCTCAGCCTCTGAATGATTGACCAAAATTAGGAGTTTAAAGATGTAAATGGTTCTAGACCAATAGCAGCATGGATACATACATCAGCCTCTAAATGATTGGCAAAGGGAAATGTTACCAGGACTGCAACTACCAACCATCATCATACACATATCAGCCTCCTCTAAAAGATTGACAAGGACCAACTTAATTTTTTTCATTTTTTCAGGTATTCTAGATCAATATAGCAGCACAGAAGTTCGTCTCCTCAATTATTCATTTCAGGCATAATTCATTCACAGGCAACTGAAATGCCAAGAGCATGCTGAGCAAGTCACATAGATAACCGACACATAGATGACATACACGACCATTCATGGAACATAAGCATTCTACCGTAAAAGCTGTTATATTGACCTGGTTCCATTCCACCAATCAATGAACACACTATGAAATTTAGAGCAGCTAGCCACTTGAGTACACAATAGGCATTGAATATAGGTGACAGATTTCATAAATGTTGTTCATCACAATATAAGAGAAGATAGAGATAAGTACTCACAATAGCATTCTGTGCATTCTCACTAAAACATGTCTTGCTGCTGCAGTGGGTTTCCTTGAATACATCAATCGCTCTTGGGGGAGCATCCTTATATTTTTGGCTCTGAAATTACATTGAGACCACAAATTAATCAAGTGATAGACACGGACAATACTAACAATGAAAAAAAGACTAACTGGACCATCCATTTTAAATTTTTGGTATATAGGTTATTAGTGCCCAAGTTGCACTGAAGTCCCTAGCTGATATTGCAGTTTTTTACTTGATTTAGATGCAGATGTTGAATAAAGGGCGTACCCAGTGCCATAGGCTCCCGCAATACGGGGTCTGGGGAAGGGAAAATAGCTAGCAGCCATCCCTGTACAAATGTGCAGAGGCTCGGGCTTGAACCCTGGACCTCTTGGTCACAGGCGGTAAAGCTCTACCGCTTGTACCAGGGCCGCCCTTCAGATGCAGATGTTGAATAAACCCACAAATCATATTATTCACCATTTCACTATTTTATGGAACCATAAATACAGCAGGGGAACCTCAATACATAAACATTTGGACACGATAAGGTATTTTCATTTATGAAACAAATCAGAATAGTAGCTTACCACACCAAAGCAATGAACAATATATGACCGAGATCCAGTCATCTGATGCAACTTTACTTGCTCATGGCTCCTTTTGGCTTTCCACTTGTCCTGTAGAAAGGCAACAATTTGTGGGATAGGTGGCCCATTTACTTTAAGTAAACATTTGCACAAGTGCAATATTTAGAAAGGATACCTTGTGCTTTGGGTTAGACCACATCTGCACAAGTTTTTCCACTGCTCATCACTCGTACTGTCCAATGATGAAGTTGTTTTGACCAGGTTTGCTGGTACATCATTGAAGTATTTATTCTTCAACATGTACCTGATAGTCCGCGTTTCTTTTTGGAGTATATCAAAGCATGCATCTTTCACTGGCTGACTCTCTATGTTGATCTCAAATTTTGCCTACACATGAGCATAAGCATATGGTTAAAAGGCACTAAAAGCAAATAATTATGGTATGAGTAGTAACATAATTATGGTATGAGTAGTATATTAGTACCGATCTTCAAGAACAAGGGAGATGTTTAAAGTTGTACTAATTACCGTGGGATTAAGCTGATGAGCCATACGATGACACTCTAGGAGAGGGTTATCGAGCATCGCCTAAGAAGAGTGACAAGTGTGACCCAAAACCAATTTGGGTTTATGCCTGGTAGGTCGACCATGGAGGCAATTTTCTTATTACGACAGTTGATGGAGAGGTATAGGGAGCAGAAGAAGGACTTGCACGTGGTCTTTATTGACCTCGAGAAGGCATATGACAAAGTACCGAGAAATGTTATATGGTGGGCCTTGGAAAAGCACAAAGTCCCAACTAAGTACATCACCCTCATCAAGGATATGTACAGGGATGGTGTAACGTGTGTCCGAACATGTGATGGCGACACCAGTGACTTTCCAGTTAAAATAGGACTACATCAAGGGTCGGCATTGAGCCCTTATTTATTTGCTTTGGTGATGGATGAGGTTACAAGGGACATACAAGGTGATATCCCTTGGTGTATGCTCTTTGCTGATGATGTGGTGCTAGTGGATGAGACTAGGGCAGGCGTTAATAGGAAGTTAGAACTATGTAGGCACACGTTAGAGTCGAAAGGATTTAGACTTAGTAGGACCAAGACCGAGTACATGAGGTGCGATTTCAGCGTGACTAGGAATGAGGAGGGAGACGTTAGCCTCGATGGGCAAGTGGTGGCCAAAAAGAATACTTTTCGGTATTTAGGATCGATGCTGCAAAAGGGTGGTGACATTGATGAAGATGTTAGGCATAGAATTTCAGTTGGTTGGTTGAAATGGCCTCAAGCTTCACGCGTCCTCTGTGACAGAAGGGTGCCTCAGAAGTTAAAAGGTAAGTTTTATAGGACAGCGATTCGTCCGGCGATGTTATACGGTGCTGAATGTTGGCCTACAAAAAGGCGACATATCCAGCAATTGAGTGTAGCAGAGATGCGTATGTTACGATGGTGTTGTGGGCACACAAGGAGGGATAGAGTTCGGAACGACGATATTCGGGATAGGGTTGGGGTGGCACCAATTGAGGAAAAATTAATTCAACACCGGTTGAGATGGTTTGGCCATGTCCAACGGAGGCCTCCTGAGGCACCGGTGCGTAGTGGGGTTCTAAAGCGGGTCGATAATGTAAAGCGAAGTAGAGGTCGACCTAAACTGACTTGGGACGAGTCGGTTAAGAGAGACCTTAAGGAGTGGAATATCCCTAAGGATTTAGCTATGAATAGGAGCGCTTGGAGACTAGCAATTAACGTGCCTGAACCGTAATCTTTTTCTTGTACCATTTATGTGTTCTTTGTTTTTATGCCTCTTTTGGGTTTCATCTCTAGCCTACCCCAACTTGCTTGGGACAAAAGGCTATGTTGTTGTTGTTGTATGAGTAGTAACATAACATGCATATTCAAGAGGTAATTATGATGTGTGAGAAAACATAACACCAGTAGTTTATTTAACAAGTCAGCCTCATTTTTCAATGTTATATAAATATGAAACAAAGCTCCCTGTGTGTTTAAAACAACTAAAATATAATATTTGTACTACTAGGTTCATCACACAAATTACTTTCGTAATAATGTTACCACTTTCTTATTTAGTAATATAAGATATTTAATAATATAAGATATTTTTAAAACAGATTATGGCCGCATAATGTTACAGAAATGTAGAAGTATGACTATAGCATTTCATACACGTCTTGCAATCCAGATGTTAACATGTTCTAAGGCGTGTAATGACTACAGCCAACCATTTCGCCATCTACATCTAGAAACCATTTCAACTGAAAACGCAAGCTGGACACTTACAGCAATCTTTCCCAAGTAGTCGTCCCGAATCTCCTTAGCATCATCCTTCATATAATCCTTCCAGTGTGGGAGGATTGGGATATGGTCCCGAATAGTAATGCCAGCCTCTGATGCTAGCTTTGCAGCTTGCATAGGTGCCTCTGGCCGCTTCTTTCCTTCAACAATGTGCACTTTGATCTTGTCATTTAATCCTCTAGAAATCCTTTCCAAGCCTTTGCCCATACGTCTTTTTGCCATACATGGACCTATCATAACATTTGGAAAATTATTAGTGAAAACCATAGACCCATTAACATAAATATGCACATTATTAATCATGGAGATCCCTGGTGAGTCATGTTGTGGTTGTCAAATTGAGTATGAGCATTGGCTACAGTCAACTCTTGATTTGTGGCACCATCTTGTGGGTCTGTAGCTGGAACATGGCAAACTTCAGCAGGTTCAGATAATTCCCTTGCCCTCTTCCGAGTGATTCTAGCTTCTGGTATTGCCGTCACTCTCTTGGATGTTGCTAATCCTCTGATTCTATCTTCCGATGATTCAAGCTCCAAATCCAGCATTGCCTCCTGCACACAAGAAATTAAAACAAGATAAATAATTTTGCATATTCAACACAAATGAGTAAAGATAGTGGAACAATGCATATACCTTATCAACTGCTTCTTATTCCATGTCTTCATCTCCAGGTTGATACAATGAACCAGATTTTGCTGGGGAAGCTTCTGTGGGGACACAAGCATTCATGATAGCACGAAACTGCCCTAAACCAAGCTGTTGGAACTCCCGATTGTTCCTGAGAATGGTTTGCATCCTTTGTATCTCAATGTCAGTAAGTGGAGCCTCTGTACTTGCATGAGAAAGATAAACCAAGAATCAGCGGAAGTAATGGCTATGTATTGAGCAGCAATAAAATACTTCTAAAATACACCATCTGCACAAGATTGAATGCCTAGATTGAATCTCACAATTGCCTAAATTCAGTGCAAATTTACAGACATGGATAGAAAAAAAAAACTAGATGTTCCTTGCATATAACAACATACCATCTGCACAAGAGTGACGGTATACAAAAGAAATTAGAGTTTGCCTAGACAAAAGAACAGTGCTCTTGCCATGCAGGTGCTAGGCGTAACATTCAGACAGCATTGCAGGTGCCTATACTCATGATATAGAAACATTCAGAAAGCATTTCAGAAAGCATAAGTATTCAGAAAGCATTGTAGGTGCTAGGACAGAAAACTTTCATGCTCACTTTATTTGAACTATCCTTAGTCAAAATTTCCTCAATAAGCATACAGCCTTTTCATCTCTAAGTTAGGATCAAATCTGCATAGATCTGACTACAAGTGTTCTTTGAATTAGTGCTGAGTTCTCTGGACAGGTCATTTTTAATACCGCAAGCTACTCCTGAGTATAATATAATTATAACCAATTTGAGTATATCTTAACTAAGCATAACCAAAGCATTGAAATAACTCTTATTTTGTATTTTTTGGTCACTTAGTTCTCTCTGATGTGAGCTTTCCTCAAGTGCAATTTCAAGCAAACAACCTCTTCAGCAAGTGCACAATGTCAGCCACCACCTGCAGCTTCTAGAGAAGGCTGATGCCTACAATATCCATCGAATCCACCCCCACCCAATCCATTTTATGATGTTAGTTCAATCAAGAATCACTCGTTGCCAATTTGATCTGTAGCATATATACCCACAATCTACAAAAGTGAGTAAGCTCTCGATATTGTAATCAGATTTGAAGAATCAACAGCAAGTATGAGGTCCTCTTAACAAGAACTACCATTATGGTCTAATCGGCCAATCCCTGATATGTTACACCTTACATTTGTATACCCTACTTCTTTTGTTCTAATAGATTCCTCAAATTTGTGATGATGTCACCTCACTTAACATTGGTAATTTTAGGTAATTAATAATTGTTGTTCCTTGCCTACACTGCAGCGATAGTTGAAATAAAATATACTGGACAGCCTATCATTTGCCTGACGTTTCTAATCTAGTATTAGTTCTGGTACTCATGATACGAACACAATCTTGAATCAACAGGAGCCATCTCGGACGACCAAAGCAAATATGAATAATTCAGTTCTGCACTAATTATCTTACCTCTTGGTGGGCTGGTTGGCTCACTACCCCACAACACTATAATTGGCGCCAGATGATTTGACTTTGAAAGGGGTTACAGCGTCATGCGGTCTGACGCTAAAAACATATAACGTCAGACTTCTACAGTCATAGTAAGTGCTGACGCAAAAAAACATATAGCATCAGATAGCCTGTTGCCGTGAAAATTTTTAGCATCAAAGAGCCCATTGGTATTATTTAGCGTTAGATGCTATGTAGCCAAACATATAGCGTCAGATCATCTAATAGTCCAGGTATTTATAGCGTCAGATTGTCCAACAGGGCAATATAAATATGCCAAAAGAAATATATATACGATTTCTAGCACATATGAAACTGATATTCAAGTTTAAGATAATGTCCACACGTCACATGAAGATACACAAACACATGTATCACTTGCAAGTCAATATATATATCATCCAATTTGTCTTGCACACCATATTTTTGTGCATATATCACATCCAGCAAAGTCAAGCACCAAAAGAATTACATGAATGCACATCTCAGTTAGCAATACTAGTACTTTGTGTTTCACATCCTATGGTCTGTGCACATAATCATTTCTAGGAACTCAAAAACCGAAAAAAATGACTTGCCAAAACTAGAGGACATCCATCAGATTATGTGGAGAATCATTTTCCGGAAACTCATGCCAAAGGCTAGTGCCTGGCCCTTCCTGAAAAAATATAACCATGTAATCAGCAAGTGCATACAAGTTATGTAAAAGTACAATATATGAGTTATGTAATCAGTCAAGTATAGACAACCAGTGTCAAGCCATCTTTTTTTGGGCATCCATTGTCAAGCCATCTAAGCACTAGACGAGACATACTTTTCTTGGGGTACAAAGGGAAACAATTTGCGCCTTAGTGCAACAAATGCCTATAACTAATTTAACTTCCAGTCAAGTATAACTTTCAGTTTCAGAAGTAAATTATCACATCAACTTCAGTCATTAGAACATTATTGGTAACTGGATGGACTTTGGCGTGCAAAACAGTTATGTGAGTGGTATATAGGCAGTTTGGCTACTAAGAAAAAAAAACCTGCTAATTACTGGCTACCCAATTTGCTATAAAAATGTAGAGAGGACTTGAGTAGTTGACATATTCCAACCAGGATGAGATCAAGTCCCAAAAAGGTAACCAGATCAAAGAATGCAAATGACTAAGCATCACTGAGTTTCTCTGAATGTAAAGTCTGAACAATATGGACTCTCAAATAAAGTCAGAGTAGATAAATGGAAGTGCTTCTGGTTCTGCCCTGTCTACAGACTTGTGACAATCAAGCACAATGCTCAAACAATACATGACATCATATTAACAGCTAATTGTGATGCAGAGTAAAAAAACAGAGAATGTGTAACAGATGCTGCAGCAAGACAATCATCGATACTAACTAGCATTCGAGTTCTGCAATTCCAGTTCTTTGCTTAGTGTCACCAGTAACTAAATTAGCCATGGCTGTTCCACCTCATTGCTAACTGTCACTAGTAACTAAAGATTAATGATCAAGTTCAGATCTGATTACACATCAGGTGGATCCAAAAAAAGACAATGCATGAAGGTTGTTGTTCAACATAGACAGTATACACAATATAAAGCAGACTGGTTCGCTAAGAACCAGTGGCAAAGTTCTTTCAAAAATTTCAAGGTCAACACTAAGGAATGGTGAAACTTTACTAGAGAATTCAACTCTGTAATAACCAAAAACAGTTGCCAATAATTTCGAAGTTAGAGAGGCAAATTTTTTGTTCTTGCAACATCACAACTTGGTGAAATGCGTAACGATATTTGTTCCAGTAAAGTATGCCTGAGTACTTTCTAGTCAAGTATACCTCAGTACTTTCTAGTAAAGGAGCAGAAACAGTTACCTATCCATGCTAGGGAAGAAGTTAAAATCATCAGCACTCTCCAACTGCAAGGCCTTGCTGGATATCAAGCTTTTGCAGTCCTACAGAAGAAATGATTACAGATATCAGAACCACAACATGCATGAGTTCTAGAGGATAAATGATTTGAGGCTGCATATAAGTTACATAAATGAATGAGGTTCTGGGTTTAATGAAACTCAAGTACTTCGTACCTCTTAAAACTGACACCCA
The DNA here is from genome assembly GCA_023333625.1 of Bothriochloa decipiens. NCBI lineage: Eukaryota > Viridiplantae > Streptophyta > Magnoliopsida > Poales > Poaceae > Bothriochloa > Bothriochloa decipiens. Next base: position 2,971,266 of record CM041647.1, read on the forward strand.
CAGCTAATGTATATAGGAGTTTCAGGCCTCGTAGTATGATGATTATCTAGAGCTAATTATCTGGAGATGAGTTACATCCATTCATAAAGTCTGATTCTAAGTTACCAAGAGTCGCCTGAATGGCAAACCACACTGTTGTTGGTGGCCATTTAGTAAAATTTAACATGTCATTTGTTGATTGACTTAGCATTTCTCATCAGGATCGCTTAATTGAAAAGGAAACATAAATATAAGTGGCTGCGATAAATATTCTTGGAACTAATATATGTTTAGAACAGGCTTCAATGACAGGGATATAGAACGTAGCAAACACACTACAAGCAAAGAAAGATGTGGTATATAAATATGCAACTGGTAGAACAAATGGAGTTTTCACACACCAAAATGGTTGAAATTATTCCAACAAAATAATTTGTTTGAGAGGCCAAATTGGTCTACCGAGTACATGCAGGACAACTTATTCGCAAATCGGTAACAGAGTTTCCACTGGCTTTAGACAGATGTAGCAAAAGAATAAATAGTTTCAAGGAAATCTTTATATACCTCAACTGCTCAAACAAAACTAAAAGTCAGGTCATCAATAGTTCTAAGAAGTGATTAGCTTCATAACGGAAGGGCAAATAAATTGTTCGAGTGACAATGTGAGATCATAGGGAGAATATAAGAGCAGAAATTTAACCGACATGCTTCTGGAAAATGGCCCGAATATCCTTATTAAAAATTGTGCATTTCAGTAGCATACACAAAACCTTATATATAAGGAAATACGCTTGTAAATGAGACTGCTAGAAAGAAACCTGCATTCTGCAATAGAGAACCGAAGCACCTACATGTAAAGCGCTATCTTACACACAGCCTGAATGTATATGGCTAATTGTTCAAGTAATCAAAGACCAACACAGTACTCTTCAGGTTCTGTGACAACGGTTCATTGACATGAGATCCTGCAGAGTGATCAGGACTACCATCAGTAGAACTTCTTAATATATGGAATGAAAGTGAGAAAAGATTGGCTGACAGCCTGACACAAGTCCACAGGCTATTAAACTATGTGAAGGGACTGCTGAATGGCATAAATGGCAAACGAAGCATCCAGAACTATTCCTGAGCTAAAGTAATAACTTTGAGCTTATTTACACTTCAATATTACTTTTTATACTGTGATTTATAAATATATGTCTGACAGACAACATGTATTCGGGCTACTGGACCTAAGAAAGGACCTAAACAATCACCTGCATCAAACCAGAATAGATCCACAGTGTAGTAAACCTCATTATTATACAGGTGTATCTCTTACTGTCATGCGGTCCCTGTGAGGGTAGGATCTCTGGAATATAGTAGAATCTCCTAATGCAGTGGCAACACGAGCGCATACCTTGGCAGCTGGGAGGGGAGCAGCGCTAGAGCGCTCGTCGCTATCCAGTGGGGGAGCACGCGAGTGGCAGCCATCGTGGGGGAGCGCTCGAAGCCGTGGGGCGTGAGGTCGCCGGCCGGCAACGGGCGGCGCAGAGTCTGCAGGGGCACGCGACTCAGGGCGCAGCCCTCGGACGACCGGCGGCGTTAGGTCCGCAGGGGTCGCCGTGGGTCTTGCCCTCGGGCGCCGTCGGAGGGGCTGCGCAGGCAGTTGATCTAGCTCCGCGGCTTTACCTGTGTAGCTGAGGTAGAGAGGAGGAGATCTGCGCCGGGGAGGAGGAAGCTCTCAGTGGTGGCATGGGAGGAGACTTTCGGTGATTTTGGGGAGGGAATCGGGAGAGTGAAGCTGAGGGAACGGGCGGCGGCGCCAGCCACAACGGCCACCGATTTAGGGTTTGGGGAGATGGGGAGAAATAGAGCCTGCGTTCATTCAGTGTTGTTGGGCTGGGCTAAATTAAATCGCGAATTGGGCTAACATGGGACCATCTTTATAGCGTCAGATCACATGACGATATAGGCAGTTTTAGCGTCAGACCATATGACGATAAATATACCTCACTATGGCGTCAGATGTGTAAATATACCTCACTATGGCGTCAGATAACACATCGCTGCATCAAGAATTAGCGTCAGACTGTCTCTGACCTAACTTTAGCGTCAGATCATCTAACGGTAAAAAAAGATTTATCGTCAAATACCTGACGCTGTAAAAGTGTTGTGGTGTAGTGGCAACCGGTTCCTCTGCTTCTTCCCAGGAGCCATCTCGGATGTCGCGGTGGGGTGGACGGCCAAGTTCAGGGATGGATCGGACGAGCGTCGTGCTGGGGACTCTTGCAACCGAGGGGGCGTGGAACAGCGTCGGAGTGGCGTCGAAGTGGGAGGGAGGGGCGAGCGAGTCGGCAACAGCCTACACGCCGACTGGGTTGCGGGTGGTGACTCGGCAACAGTCCACACTCCGACGGGGCACGGGGTTGCGGGCGGCGACTTGGCAACAGCCCACACGCCGACGGGGCGGGTGAAGTGTCGAGCGTCGGCGGCGGCGCCGGCGCCGGCTGGCCAGTGGCGGCTCGGGCACTCGGCGACGGTTAGCGCGCGTTACTGCACGATTCGGAGCGACGGCGGACTTCGGAGGTAGGGAGGGCGGGAGGGTGTGGAGTGGTGGCTGCTGGTGGTGGAAAATGGATTTGGACTGGGTTTAACATGTTCGGCAGTGCCAAATTATCATACTACCCTTGGCCTAAGTGAAGATGTTCTAGAATATGCATGGACAAAAATGTCATTTCGCATCTAAATTTTATTGGTGCAGCGGGAAGACGCCCGCCCAGGTTTTCGGTGCAGCGGGAGATGCACGAGCTCACAGCAAATTTCATTGTGCATTCAAGGGAGCTCACACGATAACATTACATATAAGACCTTAGATATTTTAGTAATTTTGAAGTTTTTTTTGTTTCTGGCTATACTACACTTGACCCCCTGTATACATGTTTATATATTTATATATGCCCTTATAGTTTTATTTAGATCATTCAAAAGTAGTATTCTATGGTAAAATGATTTCGAACAAAAAGGTTGTGAACTAAGAAGTTCTAGATCTCATCAAAATCTATAATTGTTGTTTTGATTGTTATATAGTTTATTTTTGCATTTGAGAAAGTTTTGATAGTCATAGTTTTTAAAAATCCAATATTTGACTTGGTCAAACTTGGTCAAATGAGCCACTAAATTACCTCAGACAAAAAAATTTAAATACCAAGATTGTACAACTCATTAAGATCTACATTTGATACATAAGTCATTTCTGTTGTTGAGAAAGTGTTAGTAAACACTAGTCATATGTTTAAAAATTCAGAATTTGACTTGGTCAAACTTGGTCAAATGAGGCATCAAACGACCTCAGATGAAAAATTTTTGAATACCATGTTTGTAGAACTCATCAAGATTTACATTTGATACATAGGTCATTTTTGCATTTGAAAAAGTGTTAGTAAACACTAGTCACAAAATCTTAAATCTTACAAACTTTATGAAACTACATGTGAGGCTAGTGGAGAACTACACTTTGCTAACGCTTTATCAAATACAAAAATAGCCTATGTATCGAATGTAGATCTTGATGAGTTATACAAGAATGGTATTTAAAAGTTTTTCATCTAAGATCGTCCAAGTTAAATCCTGCATTTTTAAACATATGACTAGTGTTTACTAACACTTTCTCAAAAGCAGAAATGACTTATATATCAAATATAGATTTTGATAAGTTGTACAATTTTGGTATTCAAATTTTTTTCGTCTGAGTTAATTTAATGGCTTATTTGACCAAGTTTGACCAAGTTTGACCAAGATGTGACTTGGTCAAACTTGGCCAAATGAGGCATTAAATTGCCTCAGACGAAAATAATTTGAATACCATAATCGTGGAACTCATCAAGATCTACATTTGATATATTGGTCATTTTTGCATTTGAGAAAGCATTAGTGAACACTAGCCTTGCGATGGGCGGCATATGCCGAGCGAGGTGGTGAGCTCCTAAATCGGGTTACTCCAGCGTGTAGAAACAAAAGTAGTGGCGTTGTCAGTACGCGCGCATTGGAATCAAACAAGTTCTAGCTTCCCCAGTTGAGTAGACATCATTTTAGGATATCATGTTAAGCAAGCACGATTACCCATTTATGCGTTATATTGAAAAGTAGCATTTAATAACAACACTAGATGGATTGCAGCAGCTAGTATTGTCAGACTGAAAAATAAGAACGGACTGATTTTCAGCAATATAAAATTCACTACATGGATTGCAGCAGCTAGCATTTTTCGGATTGAAAAATAATTGCCAAAACAGCCAGGCAATAACAGGTTGACTGAACAGTAAGCCACGACCTCAAATACTATCCCAGGAAGCCAGTGCCTCAAACATTATCTCAAACAATATATTATCCCAAGAATGATATAATTTAGATAAAAATTTCAGTGTTGAATAGGTTATGGAAATACAAAGCATTTGAGGAATTGATTGAATAGGTTACAGAAACTAAACTTCATTTCACTGTAATCGCTATCATCATCATCATCCTCAGGAGGGTTTGCTGGAAATTCATTGTCACTGCCGTATTGCCATATAGTTTCATCGTCCTCGTCACTTGACTCATTTTCTTCAATGTCCTCTTCTCTGTCTACGGAGGTCATCGACTATGGTAGCATCAACAGTACGAAAATCTTCATTGACTGGCTGTTTATTTTGTATAGTTCCCTCATTAAGTGCCACCTGAAAACCACCTTCACACTCCTCATCTTGGTAGGACAATGACACGATATTGGGTATATCATCTTTATCATTTTCAGCCACATTCCACAAGTGTCTATGTGAAAACTTCTGAACAACTCGCCACTTTTCGTGGTACTTAGTGTCTTCTAGGTAGAAAACCTTTTTTGCCATGGTTGCTAGAATGAAAGGATCATTTTTGTACCAAAAGCTGCCATGGTTTATGCTTCTAAAAATCCCATCATCCTTCATTCTGAACTTCTTTCCATGAGTGTCAAACCAGTCACATCAAAATAGAACCACTGTTCGGTTATCTTTAGATTCTGAGTTGTACCTTAGTTTAATTATTTCCTTCAAGCAACCATAAAAGTCAATATCCTCGTTGTCATGTGTACCGTCGACCAAAATCCCGCTATTTTGTGTTCTTCTATTTTTCTCATGGTCTACAGTATGGAATCGCATACCATTAACAAGACATGCTGAAAAAGTTCGAACCCGCAAACTTGGCTCACATGACAATGCAAATAACTCATCCTTTATGTCTTCTTTATCCACATAACGACATATTGCAATCTGCCAAGAAAATAAATAAATCAACTTGACTAAAACCAAAACAATTGATACTAATCAAATAAATGGACAGCAAACCCACATGCTTCTTGAACCATGAAGAAAAATGCTTTTCAAGTGTTTTTTGAACATCACGACATCCTTCGTCCTCTAGTTCTTTCTTGTATATCCTGTACATTATAGTGACTTCTAATATTAGGTACAAGGTAATAATCTAGTTATATGAAACAACTAAAATTGTAAATTGGATGACATACTCAATATATGGCTCCACCTCCTCGCAGTTGTTTAGTACAAACCAAACCATTTTTTCATAATCACGTTCAAGATATGTAAGTTCTCTGTTCCTGCCCTCTCGATTGTGTCGTGTCTCAACATCATCACCGAAGTACCTTGAGCAAATAGTTATGCACTCAGCAGCGACATATGCTTCTGCAATAGACCCTTCAGGCCTTGACATGTTTCTCACAAACCGTTTCAATGTCAACAACCTTCTTTCAACTGGGTACATCCACCCATATTGTACTGGACCTCTAAGAATTGCCTCTTCAGGTAAATGGACAGCCAGGTGTAGCATCACATCAAAGAAAGGAGGGAATATTTTCTCAAGCTTGCACAGAATGATTGGGATGTCAGCTTTCAATCTTTCCAACACATCTAACTTCAAAGTTTTTGCACAAAGTTGCTGAAAAAAATTACCTAATTCAGCAAGTGCTTCGTATATGTCCTTGTGCATGATTCCTCGGACAGCAGCAGGTATAATCCTTTGAAGAAGAATGTGACAATCATGAGTTTTCAGTCCTTGGAGGCTGCAGCCATCAGCAGTAACACATGTTGCTAAGTTAGAAGCGTATACATCTGGAAATTTTACACTTCTCAAAAACTCACAAAATGCCTCCATTTGGGTTTTAGTCATTGTGTAGGGTGCATGAGGAACAACATCTCTGTTTCCATTCCGGATCAAGTGTAAATTCTTCCTAATGCCCATGTCCTCCAAATCAAGCCTAGAATTCAAATTGTACTTTGACTTTCCAGCAATGCCTAGAAATGTACCAAGGATGTACTCACATATATTTTTCTCAATGTGCATCACATCAAGATTATGCCGCAGCTTCAAACTTGACCAATATGGCAAATCCCACAAACATGACCTTCGCTTCCAACATTGGCCTTCTTCATCCCTTTTTCTCTTTTTGGTATTAGGATGCTTTCCTGGTCTAACATCCTTCACCCTCTCTAGCTCATCCATAGTAAATTTCTCTGGCTTCTCGCGAGTTTCAACTTTACCATCAAAGACCTTGCTCCTCCTCCAATCATGGTCGATAGCAAGGAAACGCCGATGGCCAATATAACATATCTTATTCCTTATCCTCTTGGAACAAGGATTTTTGTCACAATACATACAAGCATAATAACCTCTTGTGACTCTACCTGATAATGTGCTCAAAGCCGGGTAATCATGAATGCACCATATTACAACAGCATGTAGATTAAACTTCTTCCCAGTAAGTGCATCCAAAGTTGAGACACCTTTCCAAAGCTCTAGCAACTCCAATCAGTGGTTCTAGGAAGACATCAATATCCTTCCCTGGGCATGCTCGACCAGGGATAAGTAGGCCCATCATGAAGTTGGATTGCTCCACATGTTCCCAAGGAGGAAAGTTGTACGGGATAAGAAACACTGGCCACATGCTGTATGAGGAGCTCATTTTGCCAAATGGTTTGAAACCATCAGTAGCAAGTCCAAGTCTGATGTTTCTTGCATCTTCAGCAAACCACCTATATTTTTCATCAAAGTCTTTCCTCGTATGAATATAGCAATTCGGGAATTCTGATGATAACACCTTCAATAGTGCTGTGAATGCAACATTTGAAATTCGGTAAAATGACTTGATATGAAGTAACTTCACCACAAAAGAAAACCTTGTACTTTGACTACCAGGGTGGAGTTGTTGCTTCATCTCTTCCAATATAATTGCAAACATAGACTTATTTCTTTTACCTTCATCTTCAGCTGTATACAACTCCTGCACCATATCATAAATTCCATCATGTGGGTCATCTTCTTCATCCACATTCATGCCAAGATCCTCATTGATACTAGTCTGTTCATCAGCATGGCCCTCATTTTCATGTAGTATAACCTCTAATGGTTCTCCATGATGTATCCAACTAGTGTAAGTGCTAGCCATTCCATTAATATACAAGTCATCCTGCACTTGTCCTTGGTGTTTGCGAACTCGATTCAAACACGCCCGACATGGGCATAAAATCTCTTCATCGTCATTAAATCTCTGTGAAACAAAGGTCATGAACTCCTTCACCCCAGCCACATATTCCTTGCTAAACCTCTTACTATTGATCCAAGATCTGTCCATCTGCACCAAATCATGAGATACATTGATTCAAAATACTTTACATATAATAATTGACCAAAGTTAACTAACATTTGACATATGCCATGTATTTGTAGCAAATCTGTACATAGTAGGAATCATGTCAAATATGTTGACTACTCTTTATGTTGTGGGCTATGATGTGCTGACTGCATTGTAATATGTTTGATAGTCCCTCCTTCTGTATGTATATCTAAGGCATACTCTAGTTTTATTGTAAACAGGCTACTATGTGCTGATTGCATTGTAGTAATATTTATGCCTTCTCTTCTTTGGTCTCTAGTTTTTTGCTAGAGCAGGGCCGTGCCGGCAAAAACCGAGGCCCTGTTCTAAACTCCAAAGCCCTGTTTAGAAAGCGAATTGTAATAATATATATACATGCTAAAATATATAGTATTTTTTCTAAAAGTATATATTTTATATACCAATTAGAGATCAAGAATATCTACAGGCTAGCGAGATTATAAACCTATGCTGCACATCCAGCACTGCAGGTCTACACGAACTAATTAACTTGAGATTTCGTGGCCTTGTTGCCTCTGCAGTCTAGCGGATGGCGAGTAACCAAGTTTGAGCTGGCCTCCATGGAGTTGGATGGACGGAGACGTGCAGAGAGGTAGATGAACTGCGAACAGAAAGCAATGCACTGAGGACGCCGGCTGAAGACGTGCATACATGTTTGACATGGACTCTTACAAGGAAGACTGGGATATTGAGTATTGGAACTAATCAGCTGATAGACTATTAATTCTGGGGCCCCTAAAAATCCGAGGCCTTGTTCGATTGCACGGTTTGCACAACCTCGTGCACGGCCCTGGCTAGAGAAGTGACTAACCATGAACTAGAGATACACAGAAAATGGCACATCGAAATATGCAAATTCACAGTTTCAGATTACAGATAAAGAGAGTTGCTCACATCACAATTCAGAGTTTCAGACCATAGACAGTAGCTCACCTTGCAGCCGTGCAGTCAGGCAGCCTTGCTGTTGCAGTGCCGCTAGTCCTTGCCTCGCTGCCGACGGCTCGCGGCAGAGGTCTCTCGTGTACAGGACGCCAGGCGGCGGCGGCACCGAGCACGCCAGCCGGTGGAGCACCGGAGTGGCGGACCACCGAACCTGGACCGTGGAGGCCGATGGGCGGGAGATGGGAGAGAGGCCGGGAGGGAGTTGGCGACTGAGAGCAGGGATCCGCCACCGTGCCACCGCAGGCCGGAGCCGCCGCCGTGCCACCGCAGGCCGGAGCAGCCGCCGTGCCACCGCAGGCCGGATCCGCCGTACTGGGACCGAGAGGACGCCGGGAGGGAGATGGGAGAGGCCGAGAGGGAGTGGAAAACTGAGAGCAGGGAGCCCCGCAGTGGCACCTGACCTGAATCCGGGCGACGCAGCAGCCGCCGTCGGGATTTTGGTAGCCGCCGCAAAGGGAACGCCCGACTGAGTCCGTGGAGATGACGAGAGATTTGGATCATGTCTTTATCTCCGCACGTTCAAGTACATGTTAAAAATATAAATTGTGAATAAATACACAAGAGTACTAGTATCCTAGTGGTCTGTTCGGGCGGTCTGATTCTACAGATGGTGGGTTCAAGTCCCCGCCTACCCCGATCTCAGCTTTGGTGTTTTTTTTAACTTAAACGGTCCGCTCACGGCCCAATTCTCGCACTCCCAGGCTGGCCTAGTGGCCAAGGATCACTAGGCCCGGTCTCTCAAAAAAATAAATTCATGAGAAAAAACAAAAAGAACATTGATGGGCCATGTTTTATTGGGCTTAATAAATATAGAAAAATAAAAAAATAGATGGGCTAAATATATGAGAAAAAATGCAATTAGGCCATATTCGGTTGGGCTCAATACATATAGAAAAAAATAGGTACGTTCAAGTCCTAGGCCTCCCCCGATCTCGGCTTTGGTTTTTTTTAAACTTAAACGGTCCGCTGTGTGCCTGTCTGCTGGAAGGCCTGATGCATGGCCCAATTCTCGCACTCCCTGGCTAGCCTTGAGCAGCCAAAGATCATTAGGCACGGGCTCTCAAAAAAACAAATACATGAAAAAAAAACAAAAAGGGCACTGATGGGCCATGTTTTGCTGGGCTCAATAAATATAGAAAAATAAAAGAATAAATGGGCTAAATACATGAGAAAAAAAAATGCAATTAGGCCATGTTCGGTTGGGCTCAATACATATAAAAAAATAGATGGGCTAAATACATAAAAAAAGAGAAAAATATATAAGACCCAGTCAATTAGGTGGTAGTGGGATCTATTTTACCAAATGGAACTATACGCTATCTTGGATTCTAAGGTTTTCAAAAATCAATAATATAATTTATGACTCACCATCTTAGTCATAGATTTATGACAACAGTAAATTGATTGTTATGACATGGTGACAGTCGTCATAATATACCATTTCACTGCCATTTTGACATTTGTTATGACATTTATTAATTAATGTCACTAAGTTGAGCAGGCTCCAAAACAAATGTCATAAACTACTCGATTTAGTGACATTTTAATCATATGTCAAGGCATAAATGTCATAAGATGACATATTTCTTGTAGTGTTGTGTGGGCTGTGGGGTCTTATGGCGGAAAGGCAGATGTTGATACCTTTGTGGAGCACTACGAGCTGCAGAAACAGCCGGAGACCTTCAGCACAAGGAAGGTGAAAGCACAGTTTGGTGCTTGTACTTTTATGGTGAAGAGGGTCCAAAAGGAGAGGCTAGAGATATCCTGGTGCCAGAGGGGAAGTGGGAACCTACCGACTAGATGGATTATTGGTTTTATGTGCAAACAACTGGAGTCACCGGGATGGATCTTGATGGTAGGAAGGTAACTTGATTTCCCTTGGCCTCCGTCATGACTCCTATCGAGCCCAAGACAAGCTTGAAGCCTACTCGAAAGACCTCCTCTCGACGGGAACTTTGCAAGAAGGCATTTGCTAAGGCCTCCGCTACTCTGGTGGCAGGGATCTTGTGGAAGAGATAATAGCCTCTGACTGCTGGCCTTTGGGACAGGAGAGGATCACATTCGAGCTTCAGAATCTGTAGTTGCCCATCTTTGGTGCTGCGGTGGGGATTCCTTGTCCTCACTTTGGGTTGGTTTTACCGGAGGGGCAGGCCACAGAGAGTTTTTTCTGTGACACAGAGAGGAAGGTTGTGGCGCTTTTGGGGGATGTTTCTGAGCGTGAATATGTTGCACGGAGGTCTGAGGCTGGCACCATACATCCCCTCAACCGTGTTTTAGAGGAGCTTGGAGTTCACTACTATGAACATGAGGTTCCTAACAAGGTTTGGAAGAAGCTTGACAAGAAAGCCCTCCAGGTTGTCTCAGCTGGTGCTACTTCAAAGGCAGAGACAAGGAAGAGGAAGGGTGGAGGTGTTACTCGGGGTGCATTGAAGAAGCAGCAAGAGGCCTCCACCAGAGATCGTGGTGCCGAAGATGTTGTTGAGGACTTTTATGCTGATGATGAGACTCTTGTTGAAGAGCCTGCCTGTATTGAGGGATCGGAGATTGTTGCAGAAGAGCAAGTTATGATCTCGCATGCTCATGGTGCGCAAGGCCACTTGCAGCGATCTCCATTACCTGCCACTGATGTTTCAGCCGGGGTTTCTGAGATGCCCTTTCCTAGTGCATACGACGAGCTCTCCAGTTCCGAGGATGCTGCGGTGGATGATGATGAATTTGAGGGCGGGGATGCCTCTAAGTCTCCGGAAGCTTAGGTCCAGGAAGGATTGGTGGAGGAGGTCTCCGATGATGATTTCTCCTCGAGTCTAGGTAGGCCTTTTTCTCGGAGTATGACGTATCCTGAGATCCTTACTCTGAAGGCAACCGCCGGGAAGGCTATGGATTCGGAGATGGGCTTGCATTGAGCACAGAGACAACGGTGGTTCTCTTGTTTTGCGTGAGTATATTATGATTTGTCTTTGCATCATTATTGTAATTTTAGTTGATAAGTGTGTGTCTCTTTTTCGCAGCTAGACTTGTTGTGAAGACCACTCAGCTACCGCCTCCGAGTACCGCTAATGCTACCCAAGTTACTATTGGTGGGACATCTCAGCCTTCATAGCATGCTGAGGCCTCAGGGTCTATTCCCCCCCATCGGGGACTCGGGTTCTGATACCAAGATCCTTGGGGCGTGGGCGAACAGCCTTGCTAGCTTGTTTGACCTTTTCAGAGGTGTTTTCCTGACCCTGATTATTTTTGGTTGTAGTCTTCGCCAGTTGCTAATTTACCTTCTACTTGTTGTTCTTTTTCATTTTTTAGATAAGTTAGGTCAACATTTCGCCGCTTTGTCATTCGAGACGCTTCTGCGTGCCCAGCTGGAGCACCATTGTATTGTAGGCGTACTTTCTTGTTACTTGATATTTTTGATTGGGTGTATGTTTATTTGTAGTGATAATGCTATATGTTTGGTTTTGTAGAGCCGTCATTTGGCAATGGCCGTTTAGCATCGTAGTTGTGATATGTTTCTTAAGAGGAACACTGCTATGGATGCACTGAAGGTGGAGGTTGAAACGCTGAGCAAGGAAAAGGAAGGGCTTTCCAAGAGAGTCTCAGATTTTGAGGTTGGCCAACAACAATTTGAGAAATTAAAAACCCGAGTTGCAGATTTAGAGAAATTGGAGGCTCTTGCGATCGAACGTGCAAACAAAGCTGTTGAGACATCCAACAATCTTCGCAACCAGGTGGCGGCCGAGCAGGAGTCAGCGGAGGCATTCAAGACTAAAGCTGAGAAGCTTGAGAAGGAACTGGATGATGTGAAATCTGTTGGTCTTGATATTGTAGAGTCCTGTATCTCCGCTCTTCATCAATATGGTGGTGTCGCACCTTTGCTTTTGTCAAACTGCTCTGCTTTTGGGGTTTGGCTTGGATCAAGACCAATTTGATCAAGTTGCCTGCTTTCTTGACTGAGGTCTCTGACTTTAGCGCGAAGGCTTCAGCTACCAATTTGTGTAAATTCTTTATCTCTGGCGGCTTTTAAGGACTAGGAAATTATGAATTTGCGGATCTTTCTGATCCTTCTGAGCTTGGGGAAATAGGTAGGCCCATCAAGAAGACTGTGAGTAACTTCATGACTGCATTTTGGGCGAAATTTGGTCGGTCGGAGGCCATTGCTATGGCAGAGACAAGTCGTCAAGTGGTACTTAGTCTCTTTTCTTTTTTGTGATTTCCTTTTACACTATACTATGTTATAATTATTGTTGTTTGTTATAGGAATTGAGGCATGGAAGTGGCAGAGGTCGCACTCCTATAGCTGCTGTCGGTGTTGAGGGGGCTAGCGCATCTGTCGAACAAACCAAGGGATGACAGAGGCTGGAACATCGGAGCCACAGCTGGAGGTGCAGAACATGGAGACTGAGGAGGAGATTAAGGACTAAGCCTGATCTGGTTTAGATGAAGTTATGCTGACTTGTGCTGACAAGCACATGTAAAAAATATTTTGGACATCTTTGTGATGTAATCTAAATGGTCATATCATCCTGTGCAGGTCTGTAGTTTGGGGCCTGTGCAGGAGGTCGACCGGCCAGTTACTTTTATGCATGATGGTGTCTGTGTTATTGGCGAACTTTGGGATAATTGGAAGCTGGCATTCCCGATGCATTCCATTAACAACATGTTTGACTTTGTTTCATATGATTTGGATGACAAGCGTTCTAGTTTTACTAGGTCCCTTGCCTGGCATGAGCCTAGAGCGCCTTTATAAAAATTTTGATCAATTGGAGGTCTAGCTGTGCGGTTTTTTAGTTATTTGTGGAGTTGTGTTTTCCTACCTCCGCTTTTTAGCGGGGTGTTAATTGTTGCGAGCGGAGACCTTGTGCCACATCGGATCAAAGACCCCTGACTGTAATTCTATTTTATTTTTGGGGACGAGAACTTTTAGTTTTGTTTTCAGAGGTTTCACTGGTGGAGTATGTATCTTTCATCATTGATGGTTACAATATGAATACATTGCCTTTGTTTGTCTTTGGTGAATACATTGGTTAGTGCCATTGCCGGTGACACTCACCTTGCTGAGGTTCGCAATGTAGTCTCTGACCTAGTCTTCGGATGCCCACTGCATATGATGCTTGGCGTGTGTCTGTGAATTGTTGTCGAGATGGACCAAGACGGGGGGACGTTACGAGTTCTTGCATGGTATCCCCCTTGTCTTTATCCTTTTGATGATCCTGACTAGTTTGCGCCGCATGCGAGCTGTGAGGGCGTGTTGCTGAGGTTCATTGCGGTCTCCAACCTAGTCTCATTGTTTTCCCTCTTACGAATGCTTACTCAGTGTCTGGTGCTAGGAGTTCTAAGGGTAAGGCTACATCGGCTTCTATAGTGGGTTTGGTACGTGTAGCTATGTTCAAGCTCTGATGGTTGATGGATAGAGCGATTGTGCTGAAGGGTTTGCTTGATCGCTGGCCTCTCCTTTTATAGTGCTATTGCAATGAGACTATGTGCTGTCCTGGTGTGTTTATTGAACTTGTCATATCTTGTCATTAATGGTTTTTGATTTTGTAGTTGGTTGTTGCCTTGCAATGAAGGAGTACTGATACTGTACATTCTTGTTCATTGCTAGGTAGCTACTGCTGCGTTAATGCTTCTGGGTTCCTTCCTATAAAGGGTGCCTGGTTATTCGTTCATTTCATTCGCATGAACGTGTCATGTTGTTGGCTTTGCAAAGGATGGGTAATAGTGGTACTATGTAAGAACTCATAAGAGCTATGGCACATCGGTGCGTCCATCACCAGTGGTTTAGATATCTGGCCTTACTGTTTGTCAACAATAGTCCATCTAGTTTCATTTTGTATGATCAGAGGTGGTGGCCTGCAGTGGTCCTATTTTCTGTGCCAGCTGGGATAGCGGATTCGAGGGCTCTCACTTGTTAAGGCAAGGCGCAGGGTGGTGGACAGCTTGTCGATGGTAGAGTGTATCTCGTGGCGGTGCAGAGTGAACTGTCACCAACACCATCTCATCATTGGTGACGGTTTGTTCTGCTCTTCCGGAGGCAGTGGTCTGCAACACTCTTTGCTCTTTTGTAGGCTGGGGTATTGGTGATTCTTGCTGTGCTTATGGCTTGTGTCTCCGCAAATCAACGGACTAGAGTGATTGATAGGTTTAGGGAGTGTGTGTCATATACTCATCTTGTAAAGTCTTCTTGTGACATGTAAGATGCTATGAACCTTCTCGAGGCTGAAGTCTGTAAAATTAAATGTGTATTTTTATCGTCAATGTTTCTTTCATTGTCTCCGCTGCCCATTTTTTGGTGAGCGGAGGTCGCAGCTTGCCTATTGTACTTGAGTAATTTTAGGCGTTAGTGTCTCCGCTAGTGTCTCATTGGCCAGCGGAGGTGTTTTTACTAAAAGTGATTTGAAATTGGCTGGGGACCTAAGCACTTGACTCTCCTGCTATTTATGCACGGAGGTTAATCTTGATGTTTTAGCAGTCCTATCTCCTTTTTGAGCTTATTGTTGCCTGAGCTATTTGCCAGGTCTTACGATACCTTGTAGGTGTAGCTTGTTTGCATTGTGTGCTCATCTTGCACCGTGTTCTTGTCACGTGTAAAGTGCTTTGAGCCTTATCTTTGTAATGAAAGATTGTAAACTTGGACATATCTCTTGCCTTCGGTGTCATCACTAATCTCTCCGTTTCATATCCTGCTGTGAGCGGAGGTTTTCTTTTGCGAAATATTCCTGTGTACTTTCATATTTCCTGTTTTATTGTTGGTGCCTCTTAACCTTGTGGTCGTGGGTTCGAGCCCACGGTGGACGCCATCTATTGGAACACGGTTCCAGCAGGTTTAGGAAAACAGTGAGACATCCAAATCGCTATGAATGTAATAACTAGGAATTACAAAGTGGGATCTCAGGTAGGTAGGACTGTAGCTATCAAAGGACAACAACTATTATAACACTTGGGGTCGTCGCCTTTTTTACTGCCTGGACAACCCTAATTTTTAGGTACAAAAATGGCCCTGAGGGAAACTCCGAAACCCTAATAATCAAGCCTATTACAATTAGGTCCATCAAGGGCACAAATGTCCACCCGCGCTCGCCAAGGCCCATGGGCCGTAAGCTTCATGTGCGCCCTGACGGCCCAGAGTCGCGCATCGGGCCCCTGATGGTTCCTCTGCCCTGGCCCATGTGCTCTTGCCAATGACCTCCGCCGGGCTACTCAATGCCTCTGCCACAGGTGCGACGACCTCCCCTATGTCCTTCTCCTTCTGACGGTCCTTGGCAGATCAGGTCTCTGCTGACAAGCCAGGCGTCTCCGCCCGCGCCCTTGACACGGCGGAGGCCGCCGGCGGTGAATGCCTCCGCTGGTCTCCTGGGGGCCTCCACTCGGAGCAGGGCACCCTTCTCTGTCTCTAGGCATGACGCGCCTTGTGGTCCCTGAGTGACTTCCGGAACGGAGACTCGAGGCCTACTCCCTCGTGCTCTGTCCAACCTGGTCAGGATAACACAAAAGTAACTTGGTCGTTGGTTAGATTAAAAACGGAGGTGGGCCTCCTCCGCAGCTCCGATATCGGTCCCCAACATTTTGGTAGTAGTGTTAGTGGACCGCGTTACTTGACTAATTATTGTAAGAGTAATGTATGTTTGTACACGGGAAATCTAGTTGGCACATGTACGTGCATTTGATGGATATGTTTTTGAAAACTGGAGGAGCGAGTGTGGACGTCCGGGGCATCTAATTTATCAGTTAGACCTGGATAGTATAAATGGCTGACTTTGGATGTGGTCATTAATATGCCACCATTGTATACACACAACAAAATAAGCAACTTCGAGTGTACATACGTGACAGTTCCTACAAATCTGTACCTGCAAAACATTTATTGTAATAGCGTATGTCAACTCCTTGATGCAACAAAGAAGTATCGTATAATAGTTTATAGTACTATATAGTATTAGGATGATGTCAATGTCCACTTAAGGGTGCCCTTGATTTCTCCAACAAACGACCGTTCTCTGCCGCTGCTGGATGCCTATAAATACATATGGCCCTGCCTCCGAATTCTACACATAAGGCTTCACCATTAATTCATTCGCTCCTTTCACTCGACCAACACCTATGGCATCCATGCCTGCCTCCTCAGTCCTCTTCCTCCTCCGGGCCACCTTCGCAGCCAGTGCAAGTGCAGCCACCTTCACAATTACAAACAACTGTGGCTACACAGTGTGGCCGGCGGGCATCCCCTGTCGACGGGGGCACGCAGCTAGACCAAGGCCAGACGTGGACCGTCGACGTGCCCGCGGGCACCAGCGGCAGGTTCTGGGGCGGCACCGGCTGTTCCTCCAGCGGCGGAAGTGGCCACTGCGACACCGGTGACTGCGCCGGACAACTCTCCTGCACTGTCTCTGGGCAGCCGCCGGCGACGCTGGCCGAGTACACCATAGTCGGTGGCAACAACCAGGATTACTATGACATCTCGGTTGTTAATGGGTACAACCAGCCCATGGCCTTCTCCTGCAGCACCGGCGTTGGGCTGGTGTGCACGGACCCTAGCTGCCCTGATGCCTACCAGTATCCCACGGATGATACCAAGACCCAGGCGTGCAAGTGCCAACTGCAACTACGAGGTGACCTTCTGCCCGTGAAGTGGCGGCGGATGGTGATCACGTCGAGCAGCATACTACATATTATGAAATATATAATACCACTATATATATAGCTATACATATATGAGAGGAAATAATGTGAAAGAACAATTTGATACAGTAGTAAACAAGAAAATATATAGTAAATCATCCATGCGTTGCATGTGTGTGTACGGATAAATGACATGCGCGTGTGCCATGTTCGTACTTGGGTACGAAGAACTTTATACAAATCATGACATGTTTCGGCAAATAAAGATGTGAAATTTCTATGCGCGCCATGAGCTTTCTGCTTCGTTTTCATTGACAGTTCATTTGTGGATTTGTTGTAATTAAATAACTCATGCGTCTAGGGTGTGGTGGGGTAATCTATTGAGCTCTGTGGGTACGAAACCATAACTTGAGCTATACCAAAAATGATTTGATCCACTTTCTAAATTCCACTAGGAACTTTTTTTTGAAATTTTAGGTGTAATGATACATGTTCCATGTTTTGTTTATGGTAGAGATAAACTAAATTGTTCTAGAAAGATAACCTAAATTGTTCTAGAAATTCTATTGTGTTGATTGTTTAATTTGGCCGATTGGAGATTCTACAAAATGTATACTAGAAAAAGAAATTAATATGAAGATGACCCAGTGCCATGTCTGATAGATGATACATTGGAAGTTCCATAGAGTACGTTTCTGGTACTACATACGGTACAGCAGCTGGTGGTTCCTAATGTGAAAGAATTCGCTTGGTACAATACAAGTACATTGCTTGCAACTAAAGATGAAAACAAGTTGCTATACGAAAAGCAAGATTATACTTAATGTAACAAGTCTAACGACGGCCCAACGTAATTGGGGAACAAATTGGGCCAACTCAGGCCCAGAAGAGGAGCGCCATAACAGCCGCGCCTCACGGGCCGAGGGCCGGGCACGCACGCGCAGAGGAGGGCCGGGCGCGCAGCCCCAGCGCCGCCGCCGCCATCTATGGAGGTTGCCACACGTTAGCAAGGCAGATTAGAAAATTAGAAATAAATAAAATAGAAAATTGAGGATCTGTAAGATCCTCGCTTGCTTAGAGGCTAAGAAACCCCTGTCCTATAAATAAAAGGGGAATTGTAACCGTTCAGATAAATAATAGAAAGGGGTAATTGCGCCATCTATCTCCAGCTCTTGGCTCTTGGCTCTCTCCTCCCTCCCCTAACCCTAGCCGCCGCACGCCGTCGCCCCCTGCGCAAGCGCTGCGCGTGCATGCCGCCTTGCCACCACCCACCACTGCCGCTCCTGCCGCCACGTGTCAACCGGGCTTAGCCCCTTATACTTAATTATTTCTTTTATTTTTAGTTCTCAAGAGGGTGGTTCATGCTTGAGGTTGAGGAAGCGGCCACGTTTGACCGAAAAAGGGTGAGGAACAATCAGGACTACTTAGTGCTGTTTTGAAGATATGTACACAAGGAATACAAGTAGGAGATATCGGTGTCTAGCCTTTGAAAAAGTCATATAGGTCTCCGCTTTGGATCAGAGAACTGCATTCGCTGGTCAATACTACATTACGTGCATGCCTTGGAATTCCACGTATCCTTGGAATTCATTTTTTTTCTACTCAACCTCAGCATTAATATCAGCGCCAATTCTGACTAGTTCATTTTCCAAGTAAACTATAATCCAATAGGCCGCTTGAGGTCTTACAGAGAGTGGAGGAAAGCATGAAACAAAATAAAGAACGCTTATTCCGAAAAAGGAATCATGCACGTAAGCAAAGCATAGCAAAAAAATTTATGAAAATAAACAAACTGTTCCAAGTCTCAAATATTCAGTTACGTTCTTGTCAGGGTATAAGGGGCCTATTCCCCGATGACACGTGGAGGCAGGAGTGGGAGCGGATTGGGCGGTGACGCGGCAGCTGGCGGCCGGCGGTGCGTGTGCGGCGGCTGCACAGGGGCAAGCATGCAGGGAGGAGGAGGCGGCTAGGGTTGGGTGAGAGAGAGAGCCAAGAGCTGAGAGCTAGGGGTAGGATTAACCCAATTCTCTTCTTAATTAAAATGAGTACATAGGGTTTATATTTATAGTTTTTGCAGGACTTAGCCCTTAAACAACCTATGATCCTGCACATCTACTGCTTTTTATTTTATTTATCTCTATTTTCCTCAATTATCATGCTGACGTAGCAACTCCGTAGATGGCGGCAGCAGCGCTGGGGCTGCGCCCCTGGCTCCTCCTGGTGCGTGCGTGCGGTGCCCTCGGCCCTCAAGACGCGGCTGTTATAGCGCTCCTCTTCTAGGCCTGGGTTGGCCTAATTTCTTCCTAATTTTGCTGGGCCGACGTTGCACTTGTTACAATACTCCCCCTTTTCCACTCGACGCGTCCACACGACGAAATTGGAGGCAGTCATTGACATTGTTGACGAGGATGATGTAGAGGTGTTCGACGTCATCGTTATTGTTGATGTTGCTGAAGAGGAAGTAGATGTTTGTGTTAGGTGCCAGCAGGCCTACGTCCTATGAAAGAAGACACTCAATGTCAATGTAGTCGACGTAGTCAGGGGGTAGTCGAGGATGTAGAGATCTGCGCCTCCTTTGCTGGTGTTGACGTAGTTGTTGGACATGGTGCTTATCATAGAGGTGGAGTGGTCGATGATGTTGAGGAGGATGTAGTTCTATGGGCAGCCTGTCATTCTTGTCGTTGCATATTGAGGATGACCACGTTGTCTAAGGTAAACTCACCGGTGTTGTGCCAGATGCGAGGCTCGTCTGTATTCCAAATAACATGATCCAATGAGTGTCATACTACTGGCTTGGAGAAGGTGCTTCTCCTCTCTTAGCTGAGAAGTGAATATTTAGCTCCCATGGATTTTTCTTTGCTTGTTGTGGCTGTTTCTGATCGTCGCCAAGGGGGTTGACATAGTGTAATTGGATGGTGTATGGGCAGAGATATTTCTCATTTGGAGCCTCCTTTTTCTTATGCCGAAGTATTTTTGTTGAATAAGATATATCATACCTGATTGCTGTGCACATCGAGCTGGTCAGCCATGCTGGTAAATATTTTGCATTGTTAACCAAGGCCAATGGTAGTTGTAGTGTGTTCAGTTTTTCATCCACTTTACCAGTCATGGTCCAATTTGTTGCTCTAGAACATGGCAATAATTGTGGCTGTAGTGCTGATGGTGCTATGAAAAATTTATAGGACAATATTTCTAGTATTGCAGCTGGATATACTATAGAATTTGCTGTCAGTGGAGCGTGCAAAAATATTATTTGGAATTTAAGTGTTACCACCTGTTCTGATTGGCTCATCTGGTTGATCATATAGTTGCTGATAATTTTCTCAGAATATTTATTTGACCTGTTGCATTGCACGTTGCTGTCATCAGGAGACGGATTAATTATGATGACTAGAGGATAGCTGTTGTAGTTGATGTCCTGCATTAATTTGATAACCATGCTGGGATTTGACGTCTATTTGTGCCATAGATCCTTGTTGTTGCGGTGGATGACGAATAATAGCATGCTGTTGTTGTTGATCTGAATTGGATTTGGTGGCTCAGGTAGTTGTTGTATTGTGGTTGTTGTTCCTCCATAACAGCGTTGTTAGCGATGACGTTCCAATCCGATTCTTGCTAGGCGCCTTTGCTGTTGGCGTGTGCACGCATCAGCAGGTCGGTCTTTTCACCGAGCAGGTGGTGGGCGTGGTGTCATTGGCATGACGTCCTCCTTGTTGATGACGGTGTTCAGATTTAATTGTGGCTGGATGTTCACGACGGCGGCGCCGAGGGGACGAATCTCCTCATTGCTTGCGGCGTTGATGATGGCGGTGTTGGCGATGCGTGCCAGCTCGTCTTCCTTGTCGCTGAGGCGGCCATCTAATTCAGCAATTTCATCGATGATGTTGACGGTGATGTCGTTGGCGCCCTTGATCTCATTGTTGGCCTGATGTTGCAGCAAAGATAGGAATTGCTGCTCAAAACTTACGAGTGTAGCTCTGAGGTCCTTGCAGATTTCTCCGATGTCGACGTTCATGGTGGTCGTGGCGGCCATGAATGATGCCCGAAGGGTCGATGGTGCCCGGACACTAGGTATAAGGGACCTAATTCCCGATGACACGTGGAGATAGGAGCGGGAGCAGAGGAGGCGGCGGCTTCGCAGGGGCTAGCACATAGGGAGGAGACGACGGCTAGGGTTGGGTGAGAGAGGGAGGTGAGAGTTGAGAGTTAGGGTTGGGATTAACCAATTCTCTTCTTGATTTAAATGAATACATGAGGTTTACATTTATAGTCTTCATAAGACTTAGCCCCTAAGCAACCTGCGATCCCGTGGATCTGCTGCTTGCTATTTTATTTATCTCTATTTTCATAAATTATCATGTTGACATGGCAACTCCGTAGACGGCGGCGACGGCGCCGGGGCTGCACCCCTACCTCCTCTTGGTGCGTGCGCGCGGCGCCCTCGGTCCGCAAAACGTGGTTATTGTAGCGCTTCTCCTCTTTTTGGCCTGGGTTGGCCTAATTTCTTCCTAATTTTGCTGGCCGGTGTTGCACTTGTTATAGAGGGTGAAGTTACGGCATTCCAGGGAGAGACATTTTGGCATTATCAGTGTCACTGTTTAAAGATTCAAAGTATCAGTTTCGCATTATTCTTGATGGTAGAAAAGAAATTGCTGCAACCTGAGAAGTTCCATTATCTAGATTGTCTGAAAACGGAAAATCTAGATATTGACTTGTCCACCCTTCATCTTCGCCGAACGCCAATAAATCCATGCCCATCTTTCCAAGATCTACCTAACCTTCAATTCCCAGCTCCCGATTCCCGAACGCCACTAGAAAACTACGTGCAGAATGTCTTACACTTCTGTATCCTCGATCCTCTTCCTCCTCCTCGCCACTTTCGCCGCCGATGCCAGCGCGGCCACCTTCACCGTCAAAAACAACTGTAATTCAACGGTGTGGCCGGCAGCCATCCCGGTCGGCGGAGGCACGCAGCTGGACCCAGGCCAGACGTGGACCGTCGTCGTGCCGGCCAGCACCAATGGTAGGATCTGGGGCCGCACCGGCTGTACCTTCAACGGCGGAAGCAGGGGCCACTGCGACACCGGCGACTGCGCTGGCGCCCTCAACTGCACCGTCTCCGGGCAGCCACCCACGACGCTGGCCGACTTCACCATCGGCGGCACCGAGGATTACTACGACATCGACGTGATTGACGGCTACAACCTGCCATTGACCTTCTCCTGCAGCACAGGCGTTGGTCTGGTGTGCACGAGCCCCACATGCCCTGCCGCGTGCCTGTATGCGAGCGATGATTGCAAGACCCATGCGTGCAGGAGCAACAGCAACTACCAGGTCACCTTTTGTCCATGAGATGCATGGAGGATCTGGTACATCGCCGTTAGTTATAGTTCGTCCCAGGAAATAATGGTGTGGATTTTCTAGGAAATAAAAGATCACTATGCTTGAGGAGCTACCTGCTTCACGAGCTGCCTGTTTTGGGTGTTCTATCTTGATTTAATCAGGTGTTATTAATAACATTTGCCAGAATGAGTACTGTGTTTAAGGTGTTCTTGATTGCTGACATCAAGTCCCTCTCCCTGATTCGTCAAACACGGACTTTGCCTTTTCATCCAAAATGACGGCTAGCGTACATTCCAGTTTTCATCCAAAAGTCACACCATTAAGAGGAATTTAGAGAACAAAGGAAAACTCTTATTTCGGATTCAGAATTTAATTAATGTTAAAAATCCTAAAATTTAGAAGATAAGGACAGAATCACTATTTCCATTCGAAACAAAAGCCGTTAATGCCAGGTCCTATTTCAATGCATCAGACATATATTATACGGGTAGTCATTTTTTTCAGCCTTTGAACAATTTCGTCTAAACATCTATCACCTCAATCCAACAAACATCATAAATATGTGCTTTGTCATTCCGAAAACATTACAGAGGGCTAAATTTCTTGTTGTGCTATCACTAGCTGGATTCCGATCCCTAAGTAGTTCGTTGGTACTATTCCCGTTTTACAACGGAGCACGTTGGCCATTTTAAACTTTTTGACCATCCAGCTCATAATTGCACACAATTTGTAGTAATATATTGCAAACCATTACCCCAGAATTAGAACACCATGACCACAACATTCATTATTTTTTCTCTATTTATGATAGACCATTACAAACATTATGGACGACCTACCATCATCAATGTTGTTAGAGCGAGGTTATGTTGTCTACGGTAGACATACAGGGTTGCATGCTGGGCACACCTTCTGACATGCAGCCAATGTCTTCAAGCAAACTTCACCTCGGCTCCAGTTCAAACAGCAATAGTAGTCGTCCTTCCCACATGCCCTGAGAATACAGAATTTATGGGTGATATTGCTCCCTGGTGCCGGTGTGTTTGAGAGCTCAAAAGCTTTTGACTTCCTGCTGGTAGGACTATTTCGGTAGGTTTCTGTATCTCCAACCTTAGAGAGTGCATGACTACCTATTGTGAAAAGAATCATCAGTAAACCAAAGCTGGAGATAATACACATACACGTATAAAAACATTAGCCCAAACACAAGATGGTTGCAAACTTACAAGGGAAATGTAGGCACCCAAAAAGGACGAAGTACAAGATTGCCATCACAGACAAAAGGTTCACGCAGCAGCTCTTCATGTTGTATCTCTATGTATTTTTTCAATCGACTTAACCATATGTTTAGGGTCTAAAGTGCGTTGGTTTCCAATCGCGCTAATATATATAGAGGTAAATTGTCCCCTATGAGATATCTTGATTCATTTAATTTGAATATATAATAGATATCATATCTTAATTGTTGCAGTTTACACTTTCAATGAATTTGGCAATTATTAGTGTGTCACTTGGTGTCTCATAATAATGATTGCTAGCCTCAAATAGATTGTATAATAATAAATTTCTGTTTATGGAATTGCAGAATTATTAATGCAATCCAAGTTGTGTATTAAGAATGATTGGTGGTAACTAACATTTGCTAAATTTATTTGGTCGATTTCGGACCCATAGATCTACTGCTTTTTGTTATTAGCACAAACAAGAAGGCAGCAATCAAGTGAGGATGACTTCTCATGTCTTATACTATTTTTAAAACCATAGTGGATGACATGACTGATGGGTAGCGTGTAACAAGTGCAACACCGGTTGGGCTTTACCGCAAAGATATTGGGCCACCTGGGCCTAGGAAGGTTGCAACGCCAACACCGTCGTCACGGGCCATGGCTAAACACTAAGTGCGCATGCACCTGGGAGGAGGGGGTGCACGCCTCCACGGCTGCCTTCGTGCCACCTTCGCCGTTAAGTATTACTATAATTGGGTTGTGTTAAATAAAGAAAGAGGAGAATCCACAGGATGTCCTGATTGTTTAGCAAGCAAGCCTAATTGGGGTTGTAAATATTAAGGAGTTATAATCAGATGAAGACAATAAAGAAAATAATTCATCCCTACCTTATCTCTCTCCTCGTTCCCATGCCGCCGCCACCCCAACCCCAGCACCCGCCGCCCTCAGCAGCTGCCCGCGCTGCCACCGCCCACCGCCGCTGCCCTTGGCCACCGCCCAGGGGCTGCCACGTGTCCTCTTTTTGCCATGCCTCTTATATAGCGTCACGAAGGACAAATCACATCGGTGTCCACGTAATCTTACACATTTACGAATCTTATATTGTATATTGGCGCTTAATCTACGTGTTTTTGGATCCGGAACTATTTTTATTCATGTGTGCCTAGCATTGGCTGTATAGCTGGTCAACACTACACGTGCATGCCATGGAATTCCACCTATCCTTGGAATTTCATTAGCAAGAAGTTTGGCGCCGGTCACCTAAAGAAAGATTGGCAGCCTGAGATTGCAATATCATTCGTTTTGTCACATCGTAAAGTGACTATAAATTATCTTTACAGCTTAAAGTTTGTTTCTTTTGAGTTGGTTTGTGCAAAACACATTTTAAAAATATTTTATACCCGAATCATTTGACGCCATATACTTAGCCGTCCATTCATACATGCATGGCGTGCCCTACCGAATTCAACTTCGTTGCTGAGTGCTGGCGGCACTCGGCAAAGCCTGCTATACACTTGGCAAAGGCTTTGTCGAGTGCCGCACTCGAGAAAGACTTGTCGGCAAAGAAAATATCGGTAAAGATTTTTTTGTCGAGTGCCACGTGTCGAGCACTCGGCAAAGACTTTGTCGAGTGCCTGGCACTCGGCAAAGATAAAAATTTTAAAAAAACCAAAAATAATAGAAAAAAATTTAATCGGGTAAGGGACCCACTGCCTAGCCCCTAGCCATGTTTTTTTCTTAGGATTCTCGAACCCACGACTCTCTCTTTCATGGTTTCTGCCTTAACCACTGCAGTACACCATCACATGTGTCTATGAGTAGTTTTAGTTTCCTACGTATTATATCAAACTAAGTGTAAATTACTTTTTGGACGCCCTAAACGAATTCAATTCAAAAAGTTGTCAACTATAAAATTTCATAACTTTTTGAGATCTACACTTTTCGTTTAGAAAGTTTTTCCATCCGAGGTCGTTTATAAAATTCAAATTTTAAATTTGAAAAATTCAAACGTTGGTTTAGCATGGCAAGATGAATTCAAATGAAAAAGTTATCAACTATAGCTTTTTATTACTTTTCGAGATATACAAACCTTATTTTGGGTGTTTTTTTATTTGAGGTAATTTAAAAAATTCGTATTTTGAATTTTTAAAATTTAAACGTAGTTTAACATGGCAAAGGTGAACTCAAATAAAAAAGTTTTCAACTATAATATCATAACTTCTCTATATTTACAAACTTATATTTGGATGATTGATCATTTGATCATTCGAAGTGGTGGTTCTAAGAATAGTTCACAAATCTATATTTTTTTTACTTCATAAACCTATTAGAGAGACATGTAAGATTTATAAATAAATTTATTTTCATTTTATCAAATAAAAAAATGACTAAAACAAACTTTGTAGACTTTGATGAGTTAAACAACTTCATAGTTGAAAACCTTTTCATTTGAATTCATTTAGGGCTTCAAAATTTGATTTGAAATTTTCTTTGCCGAGTGCTTTTTTTGACACTCGGTAACCGAGTGCCGAAAAAAATACACTCGGCAAAAAGGCTCCTTTGCCGAGTGTCAAAAAAACACTCGGCAAAGGAAAAAACACTCAGCAAATTATAATTTTCCGGTAGTTGCGTATGTATATGGCTATGATTCTATGAAGAAAGTTCTGTACCTAAACATGCCTATAGGATGCTCAATGATTCTTAACAGAACGGTGACCTGCAATTATGACGACAAATGCAGATCAACGCTGCAGAATACACAGGCCACACAGATGAAGGCCGGTGTGAAGAATGGTAACGAAGATTCAGGCTGGAGGCACGAGGCCGCATCTTTCACTGCGTGTCATTGCCTGGTCGTTAGCCCAGTGTGTAAGCATATGGTCGCTACATTTGACTACATAAATGCATCAATGTAGCGTGTAAACTATTGTCATGTTGGCACATACCTGAATGCTTAGGCATAAAGTTTTGAATACAGGAGAAAAAATTGGGGAATTCCAGAGCAGATTGCTGACTTTCTTGTGGATGTATTTCAACTTCTGCAGTACTACCGCGATTGCTCTAGGAAATTTCAACTATACGACATCCTTTATGGCAACTGCATATGTTAACACTCAGTTTCTAGTAAAGTTGGAACATTACATATGTGGTCCATAATCATAATACAAGCAACGTCACAACGGGAGACAGGTTCTTTGCCGACTGCTCGAAGCAGTCGGCAAAGGCCAGAAAGCAGTCGACAAAGCCTTTGCCGACTGCATTTCACGTGGGCAGTCGGCAAAAGGGTCATCGGCAAAGCCTGGCTTGGCAAAGAAATCTTTGCCGACTGCTAGGTGGAAGACAGTCGGCAAAGATTCTGAGAAAAAATAAAAAAAAGAAAGGGTAGCAAAGCCCATCTGCAGGGCCCGCCTAGCCCATCGACGCCGGCCGCCGCGCCCAGTGCCGCCGTAGCCGCCGCGCCGCCGTCCCGCCGCGCCCAGCGCCATCGGGGATGCCTCACCTCGCGCCGTCGGGGGCCGCCGCGCCCCACCGCGCCGCTGGCCGCCGGGGCCGGATCGCCTCGCACCGCCGGGGCAGGCTCGCCTCGCGCCGCCAGGGGCCT
>CM041647.1:2999047-3041746 GCA_023333625.1 Bothriochloa decipiens
CACTGCGCCCCGGGCCTCGCGACGCCGGGGGCCCCCATGCCCTGCGCCGCCGGCGAGAGAGAGAGAGAGGGAGGTGAGAGGCTGGCGGCGGTGCCTTGTGGAGAGAGAGAGGGGGAGAAGGGGAGAGAGGCTAGCGGTGGGTAGGCGTGGGGAGTGGGTTAGGTTTAGGGTTAGGTTTAGGATAATTTATGTGAGAGAGGCTTCCGGCGGCTGGTGGGCTGGTGGGCCTTATTGGGCTACTTTGCCGAGTGGTCCAGGAAAGGCACTCGGCAAAGCTTTTTGTTTTATTTTTTTAATTTTTTGTTTTAAATCTGTCAAATTCAAAAGCATGAGAAGATGAACTCTTTTGAATTTAATCTTTTTCTGTTGTTCTAGTATATTGTTTATAAGCACATGTTCAAATTTGAGATTTTTTATAATATTTTGCTATATTTCGCTCATTTATTTTATTTAC
This sequence comes from Bothriochloa decipiens, assembly GCA_023333625.1. NCBI lineage: Eukaryota > Viridiplantae > Streptophyta > Magnoliopsida > Poales > Poaceae > Bothriochloa > Bothriochloa decipiens. Next base: position 2,999,502 of record CM041647.1, read on the forward strand.
TTGAATTTTTTTAGATAATCCAAAATTGAACTGCAGGTGTATAAAATAATGAAATATAGTCATTTAAAAAATTATATTTATATTAGAGAGTGTATATTAAGGACGTATCCCAGGAACTAAATCAAAATTTTGAATGCCTTGCTCATAAAGCATGATCATTCAGTTGCGGGAGAAGTGTTTTTTAATTATATAAATACAAACAAAGTCCGAAAATCATAAAACTTTTCGAGGTATCATGATATCGCATGAAGAACCTCTGATAAAAAATTTAGAATGTTTCGAGTAAATTGTGATGTCAGATGTCTGAAACCCAGACATCTTCACATGGACCATAAGTGAACATATATGAAAATGTCTAGGTTTTAACCATCCGATATCATAACTTGCTTGAAACATTCTCAATTTTTTACCACAGCCTCCACATACGATGGGATGACACCTCGCCAAGTTTCGTCATTTTCAGACTTTGTTTGTATTTTATATAATTAAAAAATACTTCTTTCACAATTGAATGGTCATGTTTCGTGAATAAGGAGTTAAAAATTTTAGATGAGTTCCTGGATACAGCCTCAAAATACACTCTTTAATATGAATATAATTTTTTAAATAGCTATTTTATTATTTCATGTGCCTACAGTTTAAATTTACTTTTTTGAGAAAAATACAAGTAAACAAAATAAATTTAAAAAATATAGCAAAAAATTATAAAAAAATTTTAAATTCGAAAATATGATTCAATATAATTTATAAGGACCACAGAAAAAATTTACAATCAAAATTAAAAAAATAAATTCTTTGCCGAGTGCCTCAGTTGGCAGTTGGCAAAGACCTCTTTACCGACTGTCAGCCTAAGGCAGTTGACAAAGGGGGCTGTCTTTGCCGACTGCCTGAGTCTGGCAGTCGGCAAAGTCCCTCTTTAATGACTGTCGATCTTTGTCGACTGCCGAGCAGTCGACAAAGAATTTCTTTGCCGACTGTCCATGCTTCGTTAGTCGACAAAGATCTGGACAGTCGGCAAAGCCGCTATTTCCCGTAGTGAACGCTGCAAGGGCTAATATGTTTAATCTCCACCGCAAGAGGAACTATGCGACAGGTTCGATCTGATCGATCTACGATATTTGAAAGTGCAAACAATATATTATTAGTACGGGTGGTTCCTGATCGATGTCAAATAGTCTGGCTAGGTTAGAAGCTTATTGTCCAATCTTCCTGAACTCAACTTTTCCATGAGCTGACATATTTCGCCTGCCATCTGATTAATTGATGGCCTAACTAATGCTCTTTAATCCTAGCTTCATCCAGGAATATGGCAACATCTATATCAGCTCCGATTATCCACTGTTCGATCATTGCGTGTCATTGCGAACTTGCAATAATATCACAGCCGGTTTTGACTATTCCTTTTTTGTTAGAAATGAACCATGGCAACCATTTAGGCTGCCCGAATTTTTGTTGCTGATAACAAAACTCTAGTTACAAAAGAACCGAGAAATCCTTGTCAATTTTATTCCTGTGTGAGGAAAGCAGGAAACAATAGATAGAAAACTGATTCCAAAAAGAAACAGAAAAACGTCCAGTTAGCACAGAAAATATATGAAAATAAACAAAATCTTCTAAGTATCAAACATTCAGTTCTTCAGGGGTACGAAAAGAAGTTGTTGCATTCTATGGAGTAATAACAGTTTTGCATTACCAGTCGGATTACATTGCAAACCTACATATATTTTCGGACCAAAGGCATAAGCCCTCCTTTTAGTGAAAGTATAGAGTGGCTGCTCTGGGGAAACCAGCTTAGCACATCTTAAACAATTCTGTCTTAAATGATGAACCACAAACGCTAAAATCTCCTCTCTTAATATGCACCCCAGCACCTAAAACTAGAAGGAAACCAGCCACGAATTGAGGCCTTCTAGAGATAAACACCTACTACTATATATGCGACAAAACAAGTTCCATTTCCATATTATCTGAAAAAACATAAACCTCTATTGACCTGTCCACACACTTCATTCTACAGGAACGCCAATAAATCCACGCGCGTGCCCCCGGGGCCAGCTCTCTCTACTCATACGCTTCATCGCTCTCACCCACCAGTGTAGAAATTTGCAGCAGCACCACAATACTGCATCAATGGCGTCCACTTCCATGTCGTCGTCCGTTCTCTTGCTCCTCCTGACTACCTTTGTTGCCGGTGCCAGCGCGGCCACCTTTACCGTCAAAAACAACTGCAGTTCCGAGGTGTGGCCGGCAGCCATCCCGGTTGGTGGTGGCACGCAGCTCGACCCAGGACATACGTGGACCGTCAACGTGCCGGTAGGCACTACCGGCAGGTTCTGGGGCCGCACCGGCTGTTACTTTGTTGGCGGAAGCGGCCACTGCGACACCGGCGACTGCGCTGGTGCCCTCAACTGCACTGTCTCCGGGCAGCCCCCGACGACGCTGGCCGAGTTCGCCATCGGCCGTACCGAGGATTTCTACGCCATCTCCGTGATCAATGGCTACAACCTTCCCATGGCCTTCTCCTGCAGCACCGGCGTTGATGTGGTGTGCACCAGCCCCACATGCCTGGAGAACTACGGCGGGTATCCGAGCGACAGTGGTCCCAAGACCCCTGAGTGCAGTGGCAACAGCAACTACCAGCTCACCTTCTGTCCATGATGAGGTGGCCAGTAGATGGTCGTCACGTCCAAGGATATAGAGTATATCGATCTGAGGAACACGAGGTGCAACCTCGTTATAATTTCTACACCCGCCATCTATGTTGGAGTGGAAAATATGATATAGTAAGTGGATCATGGAAACCTTCTAAATAATTTTGGAAATGTAATAAGGGAATAAAGTTGTGTATTTTTAAATAAGGATTTGCTATTTCTAATAAGAATATCACATATATATTATTCAAACATCATAAGAAACATAGTAGAACAACGCTGGTATACTACAAGAATATTACGGCACGTCGCCTAAACAATTCTAGAGGCAACTTTTGCATGTACGAGAACATCGCAAAAAACATCGAATAATATCGCATATGTACTAAACCAACATCACTTTTAGCATCGTAAAACATCACCTGAAACCAAAAAAAATCCATGCGACTGTAGTATAGGAAAAGTGTTTAATAAAAATTGTACCATGATGAGTTATATCTTTCTCTTCTCTACACCAAATAAGTTCCTAGAGGAATTGTCCACCGGCAGAGCAAACGCCGCTGACTCTGCGAGTCCGTGTCGCCGGAACTTTAATAGCGACAATTTTTTTTTTCCATCAATACTACACATGCCACTGGAATTCCACGTAACTTGGGAGGAATTCCATGAACACTACTATTGTTCTGTCTTGGAAGAAAGTTTGGCTTGGTGCGAGTGACATTATTGCAGGAGAAAACTGATCACTGAATTTTTATACAAATATATGTTTCATAGGATTTGGGCTCGGGCCACTCACAATTATAATAATGTCTTGGAGAGGCAGGTTATCCAGGAACCTACAAAAAGTTTTTGTTTTTTCGGGTTATGCATGATTGCAGATTCCTTGCATCCCAAGGTACAATTCTCGTTTCTGTTAGTCTTATCACTAATGGGAACTCCTAAGTACTTAACTTGGTACTATTCTCGTTTTACAACTGAGCATGCCTTGGCCATTTTCATTTGTTATAAGAATCATCTGGTCCATAGATCTCACTTTTATGAACGATTTTTACATTGCACTTCACATCGTTGCACTGACATATTTTGCAAACCACATCAGCCCACTGATCGGATCGAACACCATGATTACATTTATGCAACAGCACTACATCAATAACTATTTTCCCTCCATTAATAGACCCTTATAAAGAATGTGGACGGCCTTCCATCAACACTGTTCTAGGCTGTGCCTTTCGTGGTGGGCATCGAGGTTGCACGCGGGGCACCAAGCCTGACACTCAGCCCTTGTCCAGAAGCAGTAAAGGTTCACATGACAGCAATAGCAGTTACGGTTCCCCTGACATGTGTAGTTAGCACAAAATATAATAGTAATCTTGGTCTCTGCTGGTACCGATGTGTTCCTGACCAAAAAACCTTCTAATTTGTTGGCAGAATTATTTTGGTAAGTTTGTGTATCTCCGGTATTAGAAAGCGCAGGACTACCTATTGGAGATAATTGTTTTTCATCAGTACATCAGGAGATAAAACACACACATACAAGTTAATCAACAAACACGATATGGGGATGTAAACTTACAAGGGAAAGGGAGGCGCAAAAAAAAGAATGAAGGACAAGATTGCCATCACATACAAAAGGTCGGCACAACAGCGCTTCATATTCTATCTTTATGTATTTTTCAATCAGACTTAACCTTGTATTTGGAGGGTTACACGTTTCAACTTTATAGCAAAATAATAAATAAACGCCCAACCTCTGATATACATATGTATTGGATGTATTTCACACTTTCAGTGAATTTGGCAATTATTAGTGTACCCTTTGCTCTCTGATAACAATTATTCCTAGCCTCAAATAGATTGTACAATTCTATATTTCAGTTTAAGGAACTGCACAATTCTTAATACAGTCCAGGTTATCTATTGAGAATGATTGGTAGTAGTTAACCTTTGCCAAATTTATGTACTCGAATTCATGATCCATTAGATCTACTACTTCTAATGTGACACACCCGCTAGAATGCCATTCTCCTCTTTTCAATCTAATTTAGTCATTCTCATTATTCTTCCCAATCTTTCCTTCCCGTTTTGCACCCTCGGCTCCAAAACCTTATCCTCTTCTACCTCCAGAAAGGACATCTCCATTCTTCCTTTTCTTTCTCTTGCATGCACACATGGCTTAGGCAACCCTGGGACCATTGTCGCCGGTTGCTCCAGCTTGCCAGGGAAAGCCACATCCACCACCGGTATGGTGCTGGCCAATGGCAGCCCACCTCCTCGACGGCGCAAAGCCAGCTAGGTGCCCTGGCTCCACCCACCGACGTGACGACACCAGCGCTGCTCAACGGCCGACCATACTCGGCTAACGTCTAACGCTGCATAGATCTCGTGTTGGCTGATTTGAATCTCAAGTACTTCGTTTAGTACTATTTCCGTTTTACAATTGAACATGTTGGCTATTTTGTTTTGTCAAGACTCATCTAGCAAATAGATCAGAGCCTCAATTTTTGGACAATTTATTTATTTTTTGATAACTTTTTGGACAATTTATATATAGCACATCGTTGTTTTAATATATATTGCTACATAAATAGGAACATAGTGATTGTATATATCGAACACTGTCACGTTAATAATTATTAAGTGAATCTCCATTAATGATAGACCGATACAAGGATTATGAGTGACCTTCCATCAGCGCTGTTCTGAGACTATGGCTACGGTGGGCATTCAGGGTTGCATGCTGGGCAGTTAGCCCTACAATCATCCCTTGTCGTAGCAAACAAAATGCCTCGAGTGCAAACAGCAATAGCAGTCAAAGTCATCACATCTATGGAGATCACAGAATATAATAGTGATCTTGGTCTCAGGTACCGACGTGTTCCTGATCACAAAGTCTTTTAAGTTTCTGTTGGTTGAAATATTTCCGTTGGTTTTTGTATCTCCATCCTTAGAGAGCGCAGGACTACCTATTCAAGAATTCTTGTGATCAGTAAACTGAAGATAATACATAAAACTAACGAAAAGACAAGAGGGTGATGTAAACTTACATGGGAAAGGTAGGAACCCAAAAAGAACTAACGACATGATTGCCACCAGATACTGACGATCCGCACGGAAGCTCTTCATGTTCTATCTGTGTATTTTTCAGTCAGCTTAACCTTATGTTGGAGGGTTATTATTGGACTTCAGAGTGAAATGATGTAGTCTGAATTCTGTCAAAAAATAATGTAGTCTGCAGTGCCACGTCTTTCTATATATAGATACAGAGAGAGAGAGAGAGAGATCTTGATTCATTTTGAATAGTATATAAGCGCTCTTTTATAACGGTAAGGAAAATATACCACTAGGTACTTCCATTTTTTATATATTTCCAGCTCATTAATTGAGGAAGGTTATTATAATAACAGATACCATATATTGTCATATTTCATAATTCAATGAATTTGGCAATTATTAATCTATATGGATCCCTTTGCTCTCTAATAAAAATAATGGCTATTAACATGTAGCCTCAAATTTATTGCATAATTCTATATTTCAGTTTAAAGAATTGCAAAATTCTTAATGCAATCCAGTATATTTTATTAAGAATGATTGGTAGTAATTTACCTTTACGTTGTTATTAAAAAAAGAGTAACTCACCTTTGCCAAATCGATCCATTACTCTCTACTAGATTATTAATGTAGTTTTTGGCACGAAGAACTGTGGGGGCTATAACTCGTATACCCTCATACATGTACGTGGGCCATTCTGGAGCAGGCAGCCCAGCATGCAAGATCAAGCCGCGTGGTCGCCAGTCTGGTCGGAGTCCATGCAGCTCGTAGTGGTATGACAGTCCAATGGACGCTACGCACCAGGGTTAAAATCCTGATGCTTGTATCTTTTTTTAGGATTTTCCTAAAATTTATTGGTGTTATGTGTTAAGTGATAAGCGGCGTTCTCATCGATAACGAGGCGCCAGCAGTGACTTTGGGAATCTCTAGATCTGTCGGGTGCTCAGTCTTTCGGAGGTGCTCTTAGTGATAGGGGTAGAATATGCGTACGTGTGTTCATTGGAGTTACTGTGCATGCATGTTATAAGTGTTTGCGTCGTACTGTGTAATTCTAAAAAAAAAAGAGCTACTTGGCAATCAAGGAAAGCTACTTGATTTAGATAGATACCGTACTCCACCCAGATACAATCAGTTGCAACCGACTAGAACTACATTCAATCCTAGCCCCATGATATATAAGGAGGGCAGGGACCCTATCGATTTCTCTCAACTCATATCAATATAATCCATAAATGACGCAGGACGTGTGGTGTTATGCAACCTTCCTGATCCGAATCTGGATAAACCTTTGTGTTCGTCTTGCGTCACATCTTGCTTGTAGTCTTAGTGCACCTTCGCCGAAAATCTACTACCGCGGGTATACCCCACTACTACAGAAATGAACTTCCGTGGCGTTGCCAAAATTCCCTCCGTGGCAGGTATTTTTTTTGCCCACTGCGGTAAATCGCACGATTTAGCGCAGCGGGTATTTTTTATGTACCGCAGCGGGCACTTTTGTCTGCCACGGTAATTTACTGTGGCGGCGGAAAATAGGTAGGGCATCTTAAGGAGCCCGCCACGGTAAATTAATTTTTTTACCGTGGCAGACGCGCTATGTGGCCTGTCACGAAAAAGACAAAAGCCCAAATAGCCCAGTGGGGGCCCAATATCATCTTCATATATAAATGGGACTTAGGGTTTCTCAGCTCACTCCCTGCCCTCCTCTTCCACGGATGCACCGGGTGCCTCCATGACGGCGCTCAGCGAGGCGCGCGTGGGGGGCATCTACGCCAGCATCCGTCTTGCGGCGGCGGGATGCCCCGGGTGCCATCGACCGTTGATTTTTCCCATATAAGTCTGGGATTTCTGGATCAGATAAATATAGATGCCGTGGCTAGCAGGTCAATGGACTACATCAGAATTTTCAGGTACCATGGAATTCCCTGGACATGGTGGACTACAGAATTTTCACGTGCCATGGAATTCCATAGACACGGATACGAATGGCCACCGTCTGAAGAAGAAAATTTGGCGGGGAGAGACAGCAACATTATTGCATATATGCTAATGAGATTTAGGCTTACGCCACTGCCGAGGAGAGAATTAATGTCTTGGAGCAGCCATGTACCTCCATTGCATCTCGTCCTTGTACCTAAAAATTAATAATACCTCTTTTTGCAATCCTCGAGCTATGATCATACGCAGACTGCAAACGAGGCAGAGGTAGATTGCTAGGCAATGGTGGAAGGACAATGGCAAGCAACAGCGGAGCTGAGCCCAGCTATCCCCACAAATATGCAGCACCGGAGCTTCATGAGGTCATTGTAAGACTCCTTTGAGGCCGATCTGATTGAGGTCTTATACAATAGCAAAGGCCCTGGACAATTTTTAGTTAACTTTATTTGTAGAATATTATACTTAAAATGAATTTTGGGAACGAGGCTATGTCGGGTGGACATGGCGTAGTGTGTGCTGATTTGGAAGCTGATTTGGAATCTGGGAGGAGTCCGCTCTGTTGGCTTGTACCATGGAAAGCCTTCTGTGATCAAATCTTGGGGGAGCCCATCCTTTGCTCAAATTAACGTAGAGGCTCCATTATAGGGCCTCTAGATATAGTTAGTAATAGTTAGGTTATCTTTCTGGTTTCATACGGTAGTCGATACATATATGTTTTGAGTTGTCCGTCCGACTAGAACTGAGGACTCTGATCCGGTTCGATCTGATTCCCTGATGATATCATCGCCGTTCATGCTGTTGTGGCCTCAAAATTCTTTAGTCCTAAAATGTTTTCACTTATATATAATATATTATGAGGTTTAAAATTTCAATTTTCAAATGATCTGATCTCGGATGTCCACATGGCCTACCAAAATAGAAGCTATGAGTACCATCTATGACTTTTGTTGGTGACATGTTTATTATGGTTTGAAGTTGTTTATAGAATCCTAAATGCTCATTTCATGTTCTTGAAATTTGAAATATTCAGAATTTTCAAATGATCTGCTTGTCCATCTGTTGAGTCACACCTTTGCTTATTGTGCACTCCTAGAGTGTAAGGATTATGTGCCATGTTTCGAGATTACAAATACTCACCCTGTGAACACACACGTACACAGACGCTACCCCTATGAGCATCTTCGAAGGACTGAGCTGACAGATCTTGAAGTTCATAAGTCACCATAGGCTTCTTGCTAATGAAATGGATGTCGCCTGCCACTCAATTCATAGTGCTGAAAAATCCTGAGATGAATCCATAAAAATACAAGCACTAGTATCAAGACGAGGACACCCAACCAGCTGATCTATGATCAGTTTGCAATTATGTGCCTACGATTATATCATTTTCATCATTTGGTGATTAACTAAGTAGCGTGTCATTTATGAGAAAACCCCTGTCAGGTGGTTTCCCGGGCACGCACTGTAGGATGATGGTCTAGGTGTATGCACAGACTCATGGTCATGGAAACAGTTTTCACAGTGTTGGAACACGGTTCTAGCAGATTCAAAATAAGGTAGGACGAAAGGACCAGCACAATCTCTCTCTCAATATAAAATTATGAAATTACAAGGTGGGCCCTAAGGTAGATGGCGCAACAACTACCAGAGGACAACTGTCCTAATTACACAGGGGGCATCGCCTTTTATAGTAACCGCCTAACCTAAGGTTGAAAGTACGAGCGTACCCCCAGCGGGAGTTTCAAAACCCTAGAAAATAACCCTATTACATGCGGACCGCCCGAGGGCAGGTTTGTCCATCACGCCACTGCCGTGACACACGGGCCACGGCCCATTACCGCCCGTAAGAAGGGCCCATCGCATCCGCTCCTCAATGATAAGCCTTAGGCGGCCCATCGCGCCATCTTGACGGTCAATGTCTTCACTCATCACCAGCCTCCGCGAGGGACCTCCGTGGGAGTCGGGGGCCTGATCGGAAGACCTCTGCGATCTGGGGAGGTGACGCCGCCGGACCTCCATCTCTGACCGACTCTATGTCTCTGATAGAGTCTCCCCTCCGGAGGTCTCACCTCCAGAGGCTTCTCTTTGATGCTTGCAGTCACAAATACAAAAGAGACACCTGATCCGTTGGTTAGGTATAAATCAAAGGTAGTAAGCCTCTCCGGCCATGGGGCACAACCCCAACATTCCCCCCTTAAGGGTTAGGTCCAGCAGAGGCGGGTCTAGCCATCAACATGCCCCCGGCCGTGGAGATTACTTTTACCTCCGTCCCCCTGGCCTGTTGATCATTAGACCGGAGGCTGAATTTTTTACCGTTGCACAGTGTTCGAACTTGACCATTAATTTTGAATTGATTTAATGTAGGCCGTCTGATCTGCCAACCGACGCGACCGTTGGGCTAAGAATCTGAGGCGTCGCTTCGCTGCCTATATAAGGGGGGTGCGGTGAAAACAACACGTACCTCCCTTGATTCACCATCGCGTAGCTTGCCCAGCCATTTGCTGCCTCCGCTTTCAATTTGCCTTGGCATCTTGTCACTGTGGCACCCAAACGCCCCTGCTGTGCGTGTCGCTGCCCGTTCTCCGGCCCCTATTCCCGCTTCCAGGGTGTCGGAGTCGGAGGCTTTTTGGATCTATTCGAGCAGTGCATGCTGGTCACTGTAGAGGCTAAGGATCTTGAAGAGTCCTTGTTGGATGTCAAGGCTTCTCCACTGACGCCGAGGTCACCTATGACTTCAGTCTTAGTCGGATGACCCAAGATATGATTACAGATCTTGAGGGAAAAGGATTCCTCCTTGCCGGTCATGGCCGGCCTCCGCGTGGAGAAACTATACCAAAGCCAGAGAAGGATGAGGCTGTCGTCTTTCAGGATTTCTTCACTGGTGGTCTCTGCTTCACTGCCACCATCTTCTTGCAGTATGTTCTTGAATGGTTCGAAGTACAGCTCCATCACATGACCCCTCATGCTTTTTTGAATATGAGCAAGTTTCTTTGGGCTATTGAGTCTTATGGTGGGGAGCTTAGCATGAACACCTTCATGGAGTATTATGAGCTATAGAAACAACCGCGGTATGTTGGGAATAAACTGGCCCAGTTTGCATCTTGTAGCGTTATGGCTAAGGGGCAAGGGTAAGGAAAAAATTGCAATCTCTTGGTGCCAGAGACGGAAGTATGAGCCTGTTGACTGGTTGGATTTTTGGTTCTATGTGCGGACCCCCAGTGTCACCCGGCCTGAGGAGGGTGGTAAGAATGTTACCCGTTTTCCTTTCGCCTCCGTGATGACCCAGATGAACCCGTAGACTAGCGTGAAGCCTGGGTCAGTTGTCTCTGAGAAGTGGAGGTCCTGCACGGAGGCTTTTGCTACGGCCTACTGCTATTCAGGAGGTAGGGATCTTGTAGAGGAGATGATAGCCTCCGATTTCTGGCCCCTGCTTGGTGGTAAGGACAGAAAAAATTCGATATGCAAAAACTAGATCTTCCCATTTTTGGGGTTGCTAGTGGAATCTCCTATCCGCACTTGGTGGTAAGGTCAGAGAAAGGAGGAGTTTGTTTGTTTGACTGAACAAAAGGCTGTTGAAATTCAAGGGTGATGTTTCTGAGGAGTATCTTGCCCGAAGGTCGGAGGCTGGCATTATGCCTCGCCTTAACAGAGTTTTTGAGGAGCTTGGCATGCACTACGTTGAGCGTGAGGTCCCTGACAAAATCAAGAAGAAGATAGACAAGAAAGATTTGGTTACTGCTGCTGCTGTCGCTGGTACTGCTGCTGCTATGAAGGTTCTGAGGGGAAGAAGAGGAAGGCTGGGGTTTTGACCCACGGGTTGTTGAAAAAACAGAGGGAGACTCCACTAGATCTGTGGAGGTTGATGACATCTTTGAAGGTTTGTATGATGAGGAGGATCTTGTTATGGGTTCAGAAGTGGATGCTGAGGCTCTGGCGGAGGCTGGTGTTTTGACGATTCATGATTCCGAGGGTTCATCTCTGCGATTTCCGCTGCCTGTTGCTACTCCTCTGGAGGTGTCTCCTGCTCATGTGGCTGATACCTCCCAGTCATCTCCACTCTGGCTTGTTGTGCTGTCTGCTGCGCCTCTACTCCAGCCTGAGAAAGAGGCTACCTCATTGGAGGTCGCTGCAAAGCCTTTTCCCAGTGCCTACTTAGATGTTAGTTCTGATGACGACGTGGCGGAGGAGACAACTGTTAAGGCTGATGACGTCGAGAAGCCCATGGAGGATGCTCAACATGAGGTGGAAAATGTGGAGATCTACGAGGATGCTTACACTGCGAACCAAGGTGGTATTCTTACTCGAAGTATGACTTACCTAGATTTCTTGCTTTGAAGGCTACTTGTGGTAGGGCTTCAGAAGGGGAGATTTCCTTGCTTGGTGAGCTAGTATGCAGTGGTTATGAGTCTTTGAGTTTTTCAATTTCATTTTTAACTTATTTTCTTTTGGCTGTTTATTTCAGATCGTATTGCTGCAAAGGCTACGCAGGCGACGCCTCTGGTAACCCCGGCGCCATCTGTACCCTCAGCTGTATGTGCCGTCACTGAGGGTGCTATTGCTCCGTCTCAGCCTCTGCCAGGTGCTGGTGGGTCGGGATCTGGCGTTGGTGGTGACGAGGAAAAATGCTTCCTTCTTGGGTGGGTCAATCGCATCGGGCAAATGACTAAGGTAATGGGTGCTAATTTGACTCGCCGTCTTGTGCAGCTGCAGATGATGTTCTGATGCGGGCTCAAGTCGATCGCCGTATTATTGTAAGTTACTCTATGATGTTTGTTGTGTCTTTTGATTGACTCTTTGCCGGATTTATCTTTCTTAATGATGTTTCTTATTATTTTTGCAGAGCCGTGCTATGTCCATAGCGGTTGAGTCCAGCAGTCATGCTGAGATTTTGAGAAAGGATGCCATGATTACTGCACTGAAGGCGGAGGTGGAGTCTCAGACTCATGAGAAAAAGGAGTTGGCATAGATAGCATCTGAGCTGAAGGAGCAGTTGTCAAGCCTCGAGGCTCAGTTTGCTGAATTAAAGAAGTCTCTTGATGATGCTCAGAAATTAGTGACTCTTGCTACTCAGTGAGGAGACAAGGCAAACGATATCTCTGAGAACCTCCGCAAGAAGGTGGATGCTGAGTGGCAAACAGCGGAGGCCTTAAAAGCTAAGGTTGAGAGTCTTGAGGCGGAGTTGAATGCCCTAAGGTCAATCGAGCTGGAGGTGGTGATGTCTTATGCTCTGCTCTTCGCGCATTTGGCGGCATTGCATCTCCGGTTGATCCTGAGGCTTCTACTTCCAGGGTTTTCTCCTGGATTAGGGCCAACCTCAGCAAGCTTAATGAATTTCGGACCAGGGTCTCCGATTTCAGTGCCAAAACATCAGCCACTTATCTTTGCAAGTTCTTTGCATCCAAAGGTATTGTGCAGATTGGGAACTTTGCATGCCCAGAGTTGTCTAATCCTACCAAACTTGCTAAGACGGATCAGTTTGTCAAGACCACCGTGCGCAGCTTTATGGAGAAATTTTGCTCCAAGTTTGGTCTGTCTGAGACCGTGGCCATGGCTAAGATTACTCATGAAATGGTGTGGGTTGTCTTTCTTGTTTTCTTTTGCTTATTTTCATTTATTTCAGGAACTGAAGTATGGCAAATGCGGCATTCAGGGCTCGACAGTTTTTGCTGGTACTTCTGCACGGATCAGGGGGTCTACTGATGCTGGCACCTCTGAGATTCAAGTTCTTTCTGTGGGTATTGGTGCTGGCGCGATAGCGGAGCAGTCGGACACACCACCGGAGGCTCAGGCGGAGACTCAAGACTTGAGTGTGAATGAGGAGGCTCAAGATTAAGCTTAACTTGTAGTTATGGACAGTTAGTCTTTTGCTGACTCTGTGCCAGTGGGCACATGTAAGAAATACATTCAGCTACTTTTAGTTGTGTAAATTATTAATGGTCGAATCGTCCTGCGCAGGTCTGCAGTTTGGGGCCTGTGCAGGAGGTCGACCCTGTTACTTTTATGCGTGATGGCATTTTCGTTAGTGGCAAATTGTGGGATTATTAGAGTCAGCGTTTCCTAGGCGTACTGTGGATGACATGTTTGATTTTGTTCCTTGTGATTTAGATGACAAGCACTCTAGCTTTACTCTCTCTCTTGCATGGCGTGGCCCGACCGAGCCTTTGTAATTTTTCTGGTTCATGTGGAGGTTCGATGTTGTGATCAAACTGTTGTTTCTGAGCTCATTTAGTTTCACCTCCACTTTGTTGTGGAGGTTGCTTTCTTTCTGTCGAAGGCCTTCATGCTAGATCATGGTTGGGGCCTCTGAGTTTCATTTTCTTTTTCCTCCTTGGAGGATGTAACCATTTTGATGTATATTATTTTGTAATTTCTTTGAGCCTTGATTACAAGATGAATGCGATTGCCATTGTTTCTTTTCGACTAGGGTTGTCCTTAGGTTTGTTGCATGTCGCATTCTTCTTGTTGTGCTTAGATTTGCGGCCTCCAGCTAGGTCTCTGTAACTTCCGTTAAAATCCAAACACCAAAAATCACAACCAACAAAATTTTTCTAAGGTGGCCAATGGTTGGTGAGTGTCATGTAGGAAAACATCCAATAGTTGCACAAGTAGCACCAATGTTAGTTGAAACATTTGCATTTAATTTATAGGAGTATGATTTGCTTCTTATTTGATTTTATGTGATGCTTAATAAAATCAAATAACCTTTTATCACATGTGTATATTTATGTATACTAACCATGGACTTGGTACCCAACATTCCATGAGACCCTAGAGGGACCCACTGGAAGTATGTCTTGATCACTAACACCTTGCTAACAAGATCAAGTCATAGATGGTTTAGTGGCTTGGTAAGAATTAGGAAAGGATACAAACTAGAAAAAGAGGAAAGGTATAGAACTGGGCAACTAGCCCAGCTGACAGCCGCCAGGCCAGCCTGCCCGCACAGCCCAACTTGGCCTCGCTCGCGCTGCTACTTCCACGGCCCAGCAAGCTAGTGAGCAGCTCGGCCTGCCTGCCCCGCCACGGCCTATCCGGCCTACTGCCTCTCCCCGCAGCTCAACATGGCCTACCACCCACGCCTGCACCGGCCCAGCCAGCCACCTCGCCCGCACCCCGGCCTGCCAAGCTATGGCCTTGCAGCCCAGTAGCCCTGCAGTCCAGCAAGCGCTGCCACCCACACGCCAGGCCAAGTGGCCAGTTAGCCGCCGCATGCGCCCACGCGCCCACACGCCCGCGCGACCGGCCGACGAAGTCGAGTCAGCCTAGCTCATCCGCCCGCTCGCCCACGGACTGCCCTGCTGTCACCGCCATACGGGCCCCACCTGTCATGCTCCTCCTCTTGCCATTTTTGGGCGCCCGGCTGTCCCATCCGATTTTTGAAAAAACCATGGCCGCGCCCCAGCCGTCTGTCCCGCACCCATCCGCGCGTGATGCCATCCGCCCCTTCGCACCACACTGCGCAACTCTAACCGTAGCCGGGAGCCACGCTGGACCACCCGATGGGCATCTCCCATCTTTGTCGTTCGTCATGGCCATGGCCGCCTATAAAATAAGCCTCCGGTGCTCTAGGGTTTCCCACGACCCGGCCGCCGCACTGGTAAGTTCCCCGCCGCTTCTGCTTGCCTAGCCAAAGTAGAGAGATGGGAAAGGAAGAAGGGAGTGGGAGCAGTGGCAATGCCCGAAACTCCGCCGCTCGCCGCCGAAGCACAGAGCATCGCCACCTCGCGCCGACAGACCGAGGAGATGCACCACACCACGACCATCCCCGTCGAGCCGCCACACACCCCTGCTCCACGTGTGCCGCAAGAAGAGCTTGAACCGGACTGCAAGCTCTCCGCTGTCCGTGACCATCAGCGTCCAGAGCACTGACACCTCGGACTGCTACGTCACAGTCCTGGGTCACCTACCACGACACATCGCAACATCACTACCCCCTTCACCTCTGAGCCCGAGGTGAGCCCGCCATCGCCCCTGCTCTGCCATGGTGCCACTGGTAGAGCACCACCCACGTTCCCATCATCCACCGCGTCTTAGACCCCATTAGCACCACCATCGTGTTCGCCATCACCTAGAACGCCCTTATGGTAATGTTTGGGAGCCCGATGACCACCGTGAGGGCGGGCGCGCTTTGCCCACCCCTCGGTCGCCATGGCGTCCCAGCCGCCGGAGTGTTCGCCATGGCCACCACGGCCGCACACGCGCCGCCACACCCGTGTTAGCTGCGGTAGCTAGGCATTGGAGCTCCTAGCTGCTCCAGTCGAGGAGGGAAGAAGAAGGTGGCGCCAATTTGATGAATGGACCAAAGCTCCGCCATTGCCATCGCCTTCGCCGCCGCCGTCACCGTCAGTCAGATAGAGGACCTCGGTCCAAATTGAAGCCAGCGCCTCATTCGCCTTGGCCACTCAAAGTGCACACGCACGCCCAAGTTTCCCCCATAGCCACATGGTGCCCTGTAGCCACGATGCCGCCGTCCGCTGTCATGTGCGCCAGCTAGCTGAGCTGTCGCGAGCTCACCGCGCCGCCGTTGTCGAGTCTGCCATGCCGTAGCGCCATCCTAGCTGCAGTCTTAGCCAGCAAGGTTAGCCGGAGCCCCGTGTCGCGCACGGGCAAAATAAAGGGGAAGAGATTCCCCTACCTCTGGTGCACCAAGTCCACCACGCGAACCAGCTGGACCAACCAGCACATACCACACGGGCTCACAGTCTATGGTCCACTATGGACCACGCCCAGCCAGTTGTCGTCGTAGACCAAGCCTGTTATCTACCCAGACTGCCACCTGACAAGCCCAGGCGTCGACACATGTCCGGGCTAGGCTAGCACAACCTAGCCCAGATCCGGCCCTACCATGGCCCGCCAAGGCCCAGTCCGGGCCCGGTCTACGTTGACCGTTGACTGGTCAATGGTTGACCATTGACTGAGTCCCACCTGTCAGTGACTCAGCTGCCTGGACCCACCTGTAAGCCATTGTTTGACCTGGACCCACACGTCAGTGCTGATGTCAGCATGACATCAGCGTGACGTCAGCCCCGCGCCCTTGCTGCTGGTCCGCTGCGCCACGTGGACCAATAGGAAGCTACCACGTGTCGCTCGGGTATTTAAGTGCCCCCTTTTTCTTATTTAGAAAAATGATTAAACCTTGTAAAATTCATAACTTCCTCATACGAACTTCAAAAAATATGAACCAACTGTCCAAATTTTCACAAAAATGAGCTCTAAGTCATCAGCTTATGTATGATTGCATTTGGAGTTATTGGATTTTATTTGGTTCTTTGTGTTAATCTATAGGGGTCGCTTTCGCGACCATTATGTCTCGATTTTAGATTCCGTGAAGGAGTTACCCGAGGAGGAGGACTAGGAGCGTACCAAGGACTTGAGGAAGGACTTAAGTGACAGCTATTCAGGTGCCACACCCCACGCAACCTCGTAGATCCTATTACGCATGACATAATAACTAGTTTGCTAGTGCTTTCTTTATGAATATCACCTGTGATAGGATGCATGGTAGAATTTCTTGATGAGCCTTTACCTTGTCGCAACCTTTACTCCTGCACACCCGCTGATAGGCTAGACACATGCTTATTTTTGCTTATGATGCTTTACTTCTACTACGCTTATATCTGTGATGTGATGCGTGGTGGAGAGTATGGTATGGTATATGGCTAAGGCACGCGGTGCCACTTTACTCGGGGAGAGTGCTGCATGTGTTTTGGGTGTGCGGTGAGGGTTGAGTCGATCAGACAGGATTCTATGATGAGCTTTTGGAGCGAGTCTTGCCGGGGGATGTGATCTGGGCATCCCCGTATGAGGTGCTTGTGGCAGGCACATTGTGAGGTATATGGTGATCCCGGGGACGAGAGCCTTCGTGGAGCGAGGCTCCGGGTAGGAGGTGCTATTGTAGCACGGACTGTTGTAGTCCCTATGAGAAGATAATCTTGTCTAATCCCCCTAGGACCTGATATCTCTTAAGAACCGGAACCTTGGGATCTACATGCTCACCACTCACCCCTGAATGGGCGGGAGACGGATGTCTGACTAGCTAGGACGGTGTGACTACTACTAGGTTGTTAGCAGATAGTGTTGGGAGGTACGGGCATTGGGTCCCACACCCTCCTTAAAGCCGCAAAGTTACCTTGGTGGCCCGAGTAACTACGCCTCACAGTCTCAGTGTGCCGGTGTATCTATCGATGTTCCGGGGGTATTTCAGGATGTCCTAGAACTGGTGGTAGGGTGGCATCTTAGCGGTTAGAAAGCAGCCGGAGTCAGCCTAGGCAGAGCGCACCGCTGAGGATGGTGATCTTGTAGTTACGGGAGTATACACTCTATAGAGTTTTGAATCTATATATAGTCCGCGGCCTCGGTATGGCCCTTCCCTCGACCTACGCTTCTCGGGAGTAGTGAGATGAGTCCTTCTTTTCTCCCCCTGGTGTTACCCTTCCGGCTGTGAGCCACTGAGACAGGCTCCGAGAGGGAGTTGGACCTGTCGACTGAGTGCAAGAGTGTGAGATGTGTGTGATGGTGTTGGGATGGGATGGATATGTGGATGAGATGGGTTAAAAATTGATGAACTATATTTATAATATCGGTCACTACTTGCATAGGAAGCCACAGCCATATATTAGGCCTCTTTTTATTATATCCTCTGCATCCACCAAAAACTACATAGCAAAAGCAAAGCATAGGGTGGGAGATGTGGCCAGTACAAAACATACTGAAAATTTGGATTCAGGTTTGGATGATGGCTTGTTGACAACCCTGAAGGACAAAAGGATTAGATGGTCTCGTGCCTACTCTCAAGATGGTGAAAGACGATGCTTCCATAATATCTTCTACTTCCGTAGCTGTTCTGGATGCTAGATACTCTGATGATTCCATAATGTGGCGATGTAACAAATTAAGTAAACCCCTCTATTGTATTCTTTTATTCGATGTATGGCATTGTAACCAACTGATATGGGATAAGTTGATGCTTAGACCTCCTGGGCCACCATTATATCCTTCATTCTAAGTATTTTCCCTTCATGAAAAATTGAGGATGTTTCAGTTGGTACCAGAGCCATGCTTGACCCTAGGACGCGACCCATAGTATTGGACGATAGAATAGGAGATCTTGAACCACTTTTGGTTATATACCAACCTTGCATAACGCTTTTATGCTTAGCTCATCTCCTCTCTTACTCACCTTCTAACTACTTTCCCGGCTCTGTATGCAGATGGAGAGCTTTGTGGAGATCCCCTTCTATGAGAAGTACTAGCAAGACTACGCCATGGTCCTGTGTGAGATGCTCCAGCACCTTGGTGTCCCCAAGTCAAACTATCACTGGATCTACCACCACAAGATGGGACCTAATGGACTAGAGGATTGCTTCGTGGTGTCGATCCAGATCATTGAGTGCAATGAGGTACCTGCACTGAAGCCCTTCATCGTCTGTGAGATGGACAGGATTATCACTAATGCCGCACAGCTTGCTGCATGCGTCGCCCTTTGGATCATGATGAGAGACACCTATGAACTCCTCAAGACAGGACTGTTTCGCCTGCTACCCCAAGCCCTTGATCTCTCCAGAGGTAACATAGATCATTGGGCCGAGACCGAGAGCATCTGGGGTACAGAGCATGATTGCACCCTCAGAATCACAGGGGAACACATGGTTGCCTAGGACAAGCTCATCCTAGTGCTGGAAGGTGACAAGCGCTACTACAAGCATTAGGTCACAGAGCTGGAAGCAAAGGTGAAGGCCCAAGAGGAAGAGTTGGCCAAGCTAAAGAAGTGGAGCTAGTCCAGCACGGCACACCTTGCCAGGTACATGAAAGGTTGTGTGTATCTGCGTAATGTTGTGAGAGCAACGCTAGAGAAGTGGAAGCAGTCTGATGCCCATCGTATCCAGCAGTACGAGTAGGTACAGATGCAACTGCCTGCCCACTGTCGCAAGGTGCCTCTCACCGAGATGTTCAAGGTAGGGTCCACCAGCCACAACATGGATGCCTGCCCCGTGCCCGAGTCAGAACCTACTCCAGAGTGGGAAGAAGCACGCAAGTATGTGCAGAGGATGCTCAAGACCAATGCACAACTCCAGGAGATGGCTGCTAGTACCTTCCCCCTCATGCCGCCAGGTTTGACTCCCGAGCAGTGATCCATAGCTGACACAGAGTGACCCAGCTGAAGATAGCCTCGCAATGGCTAAGAAGACATGACTCACTTCCAAAGTAGAGTAGATTGTCCCCTTTTGAAGCCTACCTGCGTGTAGTGCAGAAATTCCCGCAAGTCTCTTAGTGTAGCCACTAGAGACATCACCGTGTAACCAACTTGATGTAATGGATGCTCAAATTTTAATGGCATCTTATGGATTTTCATTTCTTCTTTGAATGAGTGTTGGATAGATAAAAATGTTTCAAATTAATTGAATCAATTTAAATTACTTAGCAAAGTTGACAATAACTCATATCACTTGCACCTGTTCCTAAGTCTGGTGATCTTGAAGTAGGATGTCTGCTCACCGTTCAACACATCTGAGTCACCACGCACCACTCCCAGGGCCCGCCATGGCCATGGATGCGGTGGTAGTCATAGCAACATGGGACACAAGACCCCCATTGGATTCGACCCAGAGAAGGAAGAACATTGGATTGTCACTCTACCACCCGTTAGGACCCATGTTGAGGAGAATTCTCCACCACCCCCACCACTTTGGCTAGGGTGATGGTTCAGCAAACTCGCCTCCTGGAAACCTTGACTGAAGAATTCCAGCAGAAATTGGCTAGTGCACTCTTGTTGGAGCTTCCCACCTTCGATGGCACCGACGGTGACCCTATCACCGCCATGGATTGGCTTTATGACATGACAGAGTGGCTGAATTCAGCCAACTACACCAAGGAGGATTGGGTCAACATCATAGCCCACCACTTGTGTAACTCTCAAGCGTGGTGGAATGGATTCAGCACAGCTCACTGAGACCCCACCAACATCTCGTGGGAAGAGTTCACTAAGGCCTTTCATGAGCGCCATGTGCCAGCAGAAGTGGAGGAGACTCTAGCAGAAGAGCTCTGCAGTTTCAGGCAAGGAGCAGGCTCAGTTCGTGAGTACGCATTCGCTTCATTCGCCTGATGTGGTATGTGCACCCTGAAAGTGTGGCCACTGAGAAGGACAAGGTGTATTACTTCACTCGAGGACTGGAAGTTCCCCACCACATTGCTATCACAAGGAGGACTTGCCACACCCTTGAAGAGGCCATCAACGAGGCACTAAGGTCAGAAAGGACCCACTAGGAGACAGGCATGCTCGTCCCTATGAAGCATCACTTTGAGGAACCATATCAGCACCCGGTCCAGCAATGACCGCATATGCATGACCTCCCTACGAGCAGCTCCTTCCAGAGCCGCCCCCTTCAGCATTCCAACACATGGGAGGTTACTGCAATAACTCCTACAATAAAGGTGCCCTTCTTCTATTATGGATGTGGCCATCCTGGTCACAAGATCCAGGTCTATTCGAGAGGGAGAGCTACTGCACCCATACCCACAGGTGGCGTTCCTCTCATTTGCTTCATATGCAGACAACCAGGCCACAGAGTTATCGACTGTGCCAAAGTTGACATTGCATCACCAGCTATGATTCCTTTCAAGAGGATCTAGGGTTCAGCAAAGAAGTTTTGCAATGATGCACGAGCTGCCCGCTGGCAACTTACGCACAGTTCCGCTAAAGACGTCCCGGACAACGAAGATCAGGGTGCAAGGGGCACCACAACTCTCGACGGAGTAACCTGTTTCAGATGTTTCCAAAAGGGTCATAAGGCTACATTTTGCCCTACTTCGAGTACTATGAACCATAGTGCACGAAGAGCCACCCATTGGCATCTCGCCAAGCAAGCTGCTAAGGACATCCCTGTCATAGAACAAGGTATGTGCTTATAATTAGAGCTAACGCTACAATGATGTTTTTAATCCGGTATTGCATGTTTTATGCACTTACTACCAAGTCTACATAAAATTTTAAACCTGCACACTGCCATATCAGGATTCCCTCAGTTCTAGTCCTTTTTGATGCCTCCACCCCCTGGAGCGGTAGGTTATAAGGATCGCTACTCTAGGATACCCTAGTAGCTAAGCTCACCTAGCTACCCTAGAAAGCATGAGCAGTACTTTATTGTTTGGAAAAGGTCTTTGCAAGCGAACGCATGGATCAATGCAACCCTCTACGCCGAAAAGGAAACAAAGGAAATAAGATGTCGTGCCATCAGGAACAAGTACCCTGCGAAGGATAGATGACCTGCTAGATTGGCTGCACAATGTTAAGTACTTCCCCAAGATTGATCCTAAGATCAGGCTACCATCACATGAAGATCAGCGAAGAAGACGTACCCAAGATGGCCCTTGTCACCAAGTGTGAGCAGTCTGAGTACACTGTTGTGACCTTTGGTCTTACGAACGCACCAGCTTATCTTATGAAAGAGGTTAGAAGAGTTTGTGGTGGTCTTCTTTGACGACAATCTCGTCTATCCCACCACCGCCAGAGAGCAATGGCAGCATCTGAGGGTAGGGTTGGGAAGTTATGAAGCATCAGCTCTACACCAAGTTTAGCAAGTAAAAGTCTGGCATGAATAGGTCAATTCTCCTAAGCCATGCACATGACACTATTAGAATAGCTATTGACCTGTCTAGCACAAAGACAATGGACGAGTGAGAGAAACCGCAGAATGCGACCGATGCGTGAGGTTTCTTGGAATTTGCTGGTTAGTACCACTGACTCTTTGAGAGCTTCTCCATATAGCTTGCCCCAGGATCAAACTTCCAAAGAAGACCAAGGAGTTTGAATGGACACCCCAGTGCAAATAGAGTTTCTAGACCCTGAAAGAGAAGCTCACCACGATGCCTGTTCTTACCTTGCTCGATAACCCCAGGACCTTGTGGTCTATTGCGATGCATCTCGCCACGGGCTTGGTGGTGTTCTGATGCAAAATGGAAAGTCATTGCCTATGCTCCCCATTAGCTTAAGGAGCATGAATAATGTTACCCTACCCATGATCTCAAGATTGCAGCTGTGATCCATGCATTAAAGATTTGGAGGCACTACCTGATTGGGAACAAGCGTGGAATCTACATCGATCATAAGAGCCTGAAGTACATTTTCACCCAGGAAGATCTGAACATGAGGCAGCGTCGTTGACTAGATTTGATTAATGACTATGACATGAGAATCTCTATCACCCTGGGAAGGCCAATGTGGTCGCTGACGCTCTTAGCCGCAAAAGCCATTGTCATGCCTTGTTCACCATAGCTTTGCCCAAGGAGTTGCAAGAGGACATTGATGAGTTGCAGCTTGAGGTGATATCCCATTGCCTGTTGAATGAGCTTCGTGTGCACCACACCTTCATGGACAGGATCCATGAAGCCCAGTGCCATTGCCCAGGGATTTGGGAGATACACGAGCTCCTGACGCAGAGCAAGTGCCCAAGAGTCAGTAAGGATGAACAAAGCACTCTTGGGTACAAGAACTGTTTCTATGAGCCTTTCCACACGCAATATGACCCTATCAGAAGGGCATGAGCTCAATTCTCGCATTTACCCTGAGAGCACCAGGAAGTATGCGATTTTGAAAAGGGAATCCTAGTGGAAGAGTATGAAGGAAAATAATGTAGGACATGCTACTGGGAGTGGCATATGTAGACGCATCAAACTGAACACAAGAGACCTACAGGGCTGCCAAGCCACTTGAGGTGTCTGGATGGAAACATGATGGCATGCCTATAGACTTCATCGTGGGTTACCCTCGAACCCCGAAGGGCATGTTATATGAGCAATAATCGATCGCCTGACCCAGAGTAGCTCACTCCTTGGCAATCAAGAGTGACACCAGAGATGGACGCTAGCATATCTGTTTAATAGGAATGTTCTCAAGCTACATGGAACCCCTGGAAGCATAATATCGGATCATAGGCCTCAGTGTGTGCGTCCAAGTTGTGGAAAATCCCTGAATGATGCTATAGGGACTCAACCAGACTACCACATCCATTATCACCCTCGGATCAATGGTTAGACAGTGAGTGTGAAATTCGACCCTTGAGGACAAGCTCTGAGCTTGTATTCTCCAGTATGGACAAATTGGAAAAAAATTGGTCTACGCTGAGTTCTTATTCAACAGCAGGTGCGAAGCTAGTCTTCGGACATCACGGTTAAAAGCCTATGTATAGGAAGCCTATGCAGAATCTACCCCTTGTGTGAGGTTAAAAGAAGGAAGGAGATCAACATCCTTGGACCTGCCACCATCAATGAGGCTAAAGAAGGAGTCGCCCAAGTGCGAAAGTATTCAAGGCCTTCTCGGGAACCATGCCTGCCTTAAGGTCTTCCCGCCTCGAGGAACTCTCTATTTCCATGCAAAGAGAAAGCTAGCATAAGGTATGTGGGACAGTACCACATCTATACCAGGATTGACAAGCTTGCCTACGAGATAGAGTTGCCGGGCAACTCGCAGAAGTACACCAGTGTTCCATATGTCACAGCAGCGCAAGTGTTTGGAGCTCCTACAACAACTGATATCCAAAGAGGCACGAGGTTCTGGATTCCCTGGAATACCGAGAGCACCACCCCGTCTGCATTTTGGACACAGTCACTGAAGAACCCAGGAGCATCATCTTTTAAGGTGCAAAGTTTCATAGAGAAGTCATTTAGAAGGAGGAGCAACTTGGGAAAAGGAGTCAGAACTAAAGGAGGCTCTACCCCTACTTGTTGAAGAGCAAGTTACACCTTTAATCTCGAGGACGAGATTCTCATAAGGGGCTAGGACTGTAACATCCCTAAAAATCCGAACACCAAAAATCACAACCAACAAAATTTTTTGAAGGTAGCCAATGGTTGGTGAGTGTCATGTAGGAAAACATCCAATAGTTGCACAAGTAGCACCAATGTTAGTTGGAACATTTGCATTTAATTTACAAGAGTATGATTTTCTTCTTATTTGATTTTATGTGATGCTTAATAAAATCAAATAACCTTTTATCACAACTATATATTTATGTATACTAACCATGGACTTGGTACCCAACATTCCATGAGACCCTAGAGGGACCCACTAGAAGTATTTCTTGATCACTAACACCTTGCTAACAAGATCAAGTCATAGATGGTCTAGTGGCTGGTAAGAATTAGGAAAGAATATAAACTAGAAAAAGAGGAAAGGTATAGAAGTGGGCAACCAGCCCAGCTGATAGCCACCAGGCCGGCCTGCCCCCACCGCCCAACTCGGTGTCACTCGCGATGCTACTTCCATGGCCCAGGAAGCCTACGAGCAGCTCAGCCTGCCTGCCCTGCCACGGCCTGCCCGGCCTGCTGCCTCTCCCCGCGGCCCAACATGGCCTACTGCCCGCACCTGCACCGGCCCAGCCAGCCACCTCGCCCGCACCCCGGCCTGCCAAGCTGTGGCCTCATGGCCTAGCAGCCCCATAGTCCAGAAAGCGCTCCCACCCACACACCAGGCCAAGCGGCCTGGTTAGCCGCCGCATGCGCCCACACGCCCACGTGGCCGGCCCACGAAGTCGAGTCGGCCCAGCTCGTTCGCCCGCTCACCCGATTACCGCCCTGCTGTCACAGTCGTGCGGGCCCCGCCAGTCATGCCCCTCCTCTTGCCATTTTTGGGCGCCCAGCTGTCCCATCCAATTTCCAGAAAAGAGTTGGTCGCGCCCCAGCCGTCCGTCCCGCACCCGTCCGCACGCGATGCTGTCTGCCCCTCCGCATCACACCGCGTAGCCCTAACCCTAGCTGGGAGCCGCGCTAGACCACCCGATGGGCATCTCCCATCTCTGCCGTTCGCCATGGCCATGGCCGCCTATAAAAGAAGCCTCCGGTGCTCTAGGGTTTCCCATGACCCGACCGCCGCACTGGTAAGTTCCTCGCTGCTTCTGCCTGCCTAGCCGAAGTAGAGAGAGGGGAAAAAAGAAGGGAGTGGGAGCAGTGGCGATGCCCGGAACTCCGCCGATCACCGTTGGAGCGCGGAGCATCGCCACCTCACGCCGACAGACCGAGGAGATGCACCGTGCCATGACCATCCCCGTCAAACCACCACACGCCCCTGCAGTCCGTGACCATCGGCGTCTGGAGCACCGACGCCCCAGAATTCTACATCGCAGCCCCGGGTCACCTTGTACCGCTTCGACACGACCACGGCACATCGTGGCATCGCTACCCTCCTTTGCCTCCGAGCTCGAGGTGAGCCCGCCATCGCCCCTGTTCTGCCATGGCACTGCCGATAGAGCACCGCCAACGTTCCTGTCGTCCACTGCCTCTTAGACCCCATTAGCAACACCATCATGTTCACCATCACTTAGAACACCTATATGGTAATGTTTGGGAGCCTGGTGACCACCGTGAGGGTGGGAGCGCTTTGCACGCCGCTCGGTCACCATGGCGTCCCAGCCGTCGGAGTGTTTGCTGTGGCCACCATGGCCACGTACGCTCCGCCGCGCCCGTGTTAGCTGCGGTAGCTGCGGTAGCTAGGCATTGGAGCTCCTAGCTGCTTTAGTCGAGGAGGGAAGAAGAAGGTGGCGCCAATTTGATGAATTGACCAAAGCTTCATCGTCGCCGCCACCATCGCCATCGGTCAGATAGAGGACCTCGGTCCAAATTGAAGCCAGCGCCTCATTCGCCTTGGCCACCCGAAGCACACGCACACGCCCAAGTTTCCCCCGTAGCCACGTGGTGCCATGTAGCCACGGCGCCGCCATCCGCTGTCGCCGCAGCGCATGCGCCGGCTAGCTGAGCTGTCGCGAGCTCGCCGTGCCACCGCCGTCGAGTCCCCCATACCGTAGCGCCGTCCTAGCCACAGCCTTAGCCAGGAAGGTCAGCCGGAGCACCGTGCCGCCCGTCGCCGGTGAGGTCCGACCGGGCTGGTCGCGCGAGAGCAGAAGAAACGGGAAGAGGTTCCCCTGCCTCTGGTGCACCAAGTCCACCACGCGAACCAGCTAGACCAACCAGCATGTACCCCACGGGATCACAGTCTATGGTCCACTATGGACCACGCCCAGCCAGTTGCCGTCGTAGACCAAGCCCGTTATCTACCCAGACCTCCACGTGGCAAGCCCAGGCGTCGACACATGTCCAGGCCAGGCCGGCCCAACCTGGCCTAGATCTGGCCCTGCCCTGGCCCACCAAGGCCCAATCCGGGCCCGGTCTACATTGACCGTTGACTGGTCAACGGTTGATCATTGACTAGGTCCCACCTGTCATTGACTCAGCCGCCTGGACCCACCTGTAAGCTATTGTTTGACCTGGTCCAACACGTCAGTGCTGACATCAGCATGACATCAGCGTGACGTCAGCCCCGCGCCCTTGCTGCTGGACCCGCTGCGCCACGTGGACCAATAGGAAGCTACCACATGTCGCCCTGGTATTTAACTGCCCCCTTTTTATTTTTCAGAAAAATGATCAAACCTTGTAAAATTTGTAACATCCTCATACGAACATCAAAAAATATGAACCAAATGTCCAAATTTTCATAAAAATGAGCTCTACTTCATAGGCTTATGTATGATTGTATTTGGAGTTATTGGATTTCATTTGGTTCTTTGTGTTAATCTATAGGGGTCGCTTTCATGACCATTATGTCTCGATTTTAGATTTTGCGATGGAGTTACCCGAGGAGGCAGACTAGGAGCACGCCAAGGACTTGAGGGTGGACTTGAGTGACAGCTATTCAAGTACCACACCCCACCCAACCTCATAGATCTTATTACGCATGACATAATAACTAGTTTGCTAGTGCTTTCTTTATGAATATCACCTGTGATAGGATGCATGGTATACCTTGTCGCAACCTTTACTCCTACACACCCGCTAATAGGCTAGATGCATGCTTATTTTTGCTTATGATGCTTTACTTCTACTACGCTTATATCTGTGATGTGATGCGTGGTGGAGAGTATGGTATGGTATATGGCTAAGGCACGCGGTGCCACTTTACTCAAGGAGAGTGCTGCGTGTGTCTTGGGTGTGTGGTGAGGGTTGAGTCGATCGGACAAGATTCTATGACGAGCTTTTGGAGCGGGTCTTACCGGGGGATGTGATCTGGGCATCCCCGTATGAGGTACTTGTGGCGGGCACATTGTGAGGTATATGGTGATTCCAGGGACGAGAGCCTTCGTGGAGCGAGGCGCTGAGTAGGAGATGCTATTGTAGCATGGACTATTGTAGTCCCTATGAGAAGATAATCATGTCTGATCCCCTAAGACTTGATATCTCTTGAGAACCGGAACCTTGGGACCTACGTGCTCACCACTCGTCCCTGAATGGGCGGGGGACGGATGTCTGACTACTTAGGACGGTGCCACTACTACTAGGTTGTTAGCAGATAGTGTCAGGAGGTACGGGCATTGGGTCCTACACCCTCCTTAAAGCCGCAAAGTTACCTTGGTGGCCCGAGTAACTACGCCTCATAGTCTTAGTGTGCCGGTGTATCTATCGATGTTCCGGTGGTATTTCGGGATGTCCCAGAACTGAGTGGTAGGGTGGCGTCGCACCAGTTAGAAAGCAGCTGGAGTCAGCCTAGGCAGAGTACACCGCCGAGGATGGTGATCTTGTGGTTACGAGAGTACACGCTCTACAGAGTTTTGAATCTATATAGTCCACGGCCTCGATATGGCCCTTCCCTCGACCTATGCTTCTCGAGAGTAGTGAGATGAGTCCTTTTTTTCTCCCCCTGGTGTTACCCTTCTGGCTGTGAACCGCTGAGACAGGCTCCGAGAGGGAGTTGGACCTGTCGACTGAGTGCAAGAGTGTGAGATGTGTGTGATGGTGTTGGGATGGGATGGATATGTGGATGAGATGGGTTAAAACTTGATGAACTATATTTATAATATCGGTCACTACTTGCATAGGAAGCCACCTCCATATATTAGGCCTCTTTAGATTATATCCTCTGCATCCACCAAAAACTACATAGCAAAAGTAAAGCATAGGGTGAGAGATGTGGCCAGTACAAAATGTACTGAAAATTTGGATTCAGGTTTGGATGATGGCTTGTTGACACCCCTGAAGGACGAAAGGATTAGATGGTCTTGTGCCTACGCTCAAAATGGTGAAAGACAATGCTTCCGCAATATCCCTCAACTTCTGCAGTTGTTTTGGATGCTAGATACTCTGATGATTCTGCTATGTGGCGATGTAATAAATTATATAAATCCCTCTATTGTATTCTTTTATTCGATGTATGGCATTGTAACCAACTGATATTGGATAAGTTGATGCTTGGACCTCCTGGGCTATCATTATATCCTTCATTCTGAGTATTTTCCCTTCGTGGAAAATTAAGGATGTTTCAGTCTCCGTGCGTCCTGATGCTTGATCTGTGACGAAAAGCCACAGTTGATATTGGCAGAGATGGGGGGACGTTACAAGTTCTTACATGGTATCCCCCCTTGCCTTCGCATTACCGATGATCC
Source organism: Bothriochloa decipiens (assembly GCA_023333625.1). Lineage (NCBI taxonomy): Eukaryota > Viridiplantae > Streptophyta > Magnoliopsida > Poales > Poaceae > Bothriochloa > Bothriochloa decipiens. The sequence goes on from CM041647.1 coordinate 3,028,564, forward strand.
TGATTGGCTTGCACTGTCAGCTAGCTTATTTTGCGTGTTACCAAAGATCTTTGTGGTCTCTGGGTTAGCTATTCTGCTGACCCTTTTACGAATTCTCGCGCGGTATCTTGTGTTTTTTGTTTGGCTGTATGTGTACATCAGCCTCCATCTCTGGCGTTCTGATTTTGGCTGTGCGAGACTGCTGAACATGCTTGTGGATGCTCGTCTCCTGGCCACCAAGTGTGTGTGTGACCTTTGAGCTCTACTTCTTTTATAGTGCCTCTATGTACTTTGAGTATCATTGTTATTTACTGCCTTTTATTTGGTACTTCTGCCTCTTGAGGCATAATGATACAAGTACTAATTTCATACTTTTTTATTTAATGATAGGTAGCTGCAGTTGGTTTAATGATGCTTGGGAGCTCCCTATAAAAGGATTTGTTCCCCCCTTGCCGTTTAGGCTACTTTGTCTTTTATATTATACTGATGGTGTCTTCTGGGAGCTACTTTTGTACTGATAATGTGTGAGGACTCATAATGGAATAGCCATGTTAGTGAACTTGATGCCAGTAGTTAAGGATGGTGATGCTTCTGTTTGCCAAGGATACACTACCTGGATTCCTTTTGTATCCTCGAAGATGGCGGCCGGATGTGATCCTATTCAATGTGATTGGTGAAAGGATTTTGGATGCGATGGTCACTTGTCGATGGAAGGTGCAAAGTGGTGTGCAGGCAGATGATGGTAGGGCATGTCATGCACAAGTTTGCGTTGGAGGTTCACCTCCTTCTTTTTGTACAGAGCAACTATTGCACTTGATTCAACTGGCTGGTTTTTCGGAGGCACAGGGTGGTATACAGCTGGGAGGCGATAGAGGGTATTCCGTGGATGATCGAGACTAACCTCCGCCAGCACCTGCTTTTCAAGGAGTTTTAGTTGCTTACCTCCAGATGCATTTTCAGAGGTTGCACTCTTTGCTCTATTGCAGGCTACAGTGTTGGCAACCTTTGGCCACTTCGCTGTCTTGTGGTGGCAGGTTAACTAGGTGGAGTGGCTAGACATCTTGACCTGGAGGTCGTGCGCTTTGGTCTCGTGCATTGTTCTTGTTATGAGTGAGACACAATGAGCCTTATTGGTTGTAGTTGAAAAGTTGATTAATAAAGATGTTTTATGTTATTCATTGCCTCTGCTTTGGAATGTGTGTGTCGCGGAGGTTTTTTTATAATGTTTCTGCCTCCACTTTGAAATGTGTTTGACACGGAGGTTGCTTTGCAATTATAATGTCTGTGTGGTTCATGTTACCTTCACTTTGGTAACGCTTTGTTTCAGAGGTCATTATTGTTGCTAACTAGGATTGTGCTCATTTTAGAGCTACCGGTGTCTGCATTGGTTCACAGGTCTTCTCCCGGTTATTTTGCAACTCGTGGTTGCGAGTGCCTGCCTCGATGCCTGATATGACAGGTCTTTTTCGAGGACTTGTGGCGTTCCCCGGAGGTCGCTTCATGCCGTGTCATTTTTCTTAATGAAGGTGTGATGTGACCTTGTAGATCATAAAGTGTTGTCGAATATTGCAACCGTGCTGCTGGCTTCTTTCCATCTGTTTCTTATGTCATTTTTTGGGGTCCTCTTTATATATTCAGAGGTTGATTACATATGTTCTTGCCTCATTAAAACCTCACCTCTGATTTGGAGCCCCTGTGTGAGGAAAAGAGTGCAAGCCGGTTTTGCGAGAAATGAAAATTGCAGAAATTTGAATCTATGGACCTCTGCTTATAGTTTCATGGAGTCCTTACATTCTATGTGTAATATTTTCTAAGACTAGCAATGTTCCAGGAGTGAGTCGACGTCCTCCCTTCTTGATCTTGTAGGTAGAAAGACCCCCGCCTTCCACCTTGCTTGGCTATGATTGGTCCTTCCCATTTTGGTAGCAGCTTCCCTGTGTTTTGAGTGTTTGGCCTTCACCTCATTACCCAGTCGCCATCTTGAATGTTTTTGATGACCACTTTTCCATCCCTCCGTCTTCTGGTTTGGTCTTGGTATTTTTCGATGTTATCAATGGCTTCAAGTCTGTATGCTTCAGTCATTTCTTTACTGTATTCTTCATCTTTCATGAGTTCTTGCTTTATCACGCGGAGGCTTTGATACTTGATTTCCTCTGGCATCATTGCTTCTTCTCCATACAGTAGCTTGAATGGAGTAAACCCGGTGGCTCTTGATACATTTGTGTTGTGGGACCATACTACCTTGGGTAGTTCTTCGACCCATTTGCCCTTCTTGTGATCTAACAGTGTTTTGGAGATTGCTAAAAATATAATTCTGTTTAACCTCTCGACTGCTCCATTGCTTTCTGGGTGATAGACGGAGGCGAAGGCTAATTGCGTGCTAATAATCTTTCAAAATTCTTTGACTTTATCTGAATCAAACTGCTTGCCGTTGTCGACTGTGAGTGTTCTTAGCACCCCGAATCTGCAAATTATGTTTTGCTAGAAGAATTTTTTGACTGTTTCAGAGGTGATGGTTGCTAGTGCCTTGGCCTCTATCCATCTTGTGAAGTATTTAACTGCCACTACTGCGCATTTACTCCCGCCTTGCGCCGGAGGTAACAGGCCAACAAGGTCCATTCCCCATCTTTGAAGTAGCCAGACCGGAGGTACTAGTTGCGTTGTTCCCCATGGGGATGTCTAGTGGGGTGCGAAACTTTGGCACGCCTTGCAAGTTTTTACTATGTGTAATGCATCCTTGATGTGTGTCGGCCAATAAAACCCCAGCCAGATTGCCTTAGCTGAGAGCGCTCTAGGACCGATGTGTGATCCACATATCCCTGAGTGGATGTCCTGTAAGAGGTCTTTTTCTTCTGACTCGGTGATGCACTTGAGTAGTGGTTGGACTATGCCTTTCTTGTATAGTACTCCATCGATTATTGTATTATTTCTTGCCCGTGCGGCCCATCTTTGTCACACCCCAAAATTTCTATTTTGGGATGTGAACCAAAAACACTAAATAAAATAAAGGATTTATTAATTTTCTAAAATTGGTCAATATTTAGTTCATTTTTATCATTATAAAGTGATAAAAAGTATGATTTCATAAACCTTTTATGAAATTAATAAAGATGTGTTTGTGCTTGGTGCTTTGCTTTGTTTTGCCTGTGTGTGAAAAAGATTTTTCTAAACTTTGAGCAAGTCACGACTAGGTTCTTTTCGAGTTTGAAAATAAAGCTTCAAAACTAAAGAAGGTTTTGGAAAACCCTTTGACTTGCATAGATAGAGAGAGAGAGTTTTTCTTTTTTCTCTATAGTGTTGGCCATCCCATTAGCTAGACACCTTCCCCTATCTAGCTCTAGCGGGCCTAGGTCAGTCTCTAGACATCCCTGGCTTGCCCTAGCCTATCCGAGCTTCCCCTAGCTTGCTCTAGTCACCCTAGTCAGCACCTACCTAATTTTGGCAACCATGACATTCCCTAGCTTGCTCTGGCCACCCCTAGCCTCATCTGGTTAGCTTTGGCCAACCACGGCCAGCCCTGGCCACCTGTGGCCACTCCCAACCGGCCATGGCCAACTCTGGCCTGCCTCGCAAGCAGCAGCTTGGCCAGCCGTGGCCAAGCCAGGCCACCAGCAGCAGCTACATAGCCAGCGCCGCGGGCCAAGCCCAGCAGCAGCACAGCCAGCCACAGCAGTCCACAAGTGACCCAGCCCAGCACCCTGGTCTGCCTAGCCCTGGCCTGCTGTGCCATTCACGCACGTGGGCCGAGCCCATCACACCGGCCCATTAGTCGTGGCTCGCACCTGCAACGCCACCGCGCCAGGCCTCTCCCGCCCGGTGCCGCTGACCAGCGGGAACGGCTAGCGGTGGGGCCCAAGCAACAGTGTCGTCCTCTTTGGGTCTGCACCGCGTGCCGCACCACGCCGCACGCACACCGAGGTTCACCGCCGCCTATAAAGGGCCAGGGGTGCTCCTCTCCATAACCCTAGCGCCAGGAGCCGCCGCCACCACCCGTACCCTAACCCTAGGGTGCCACCATTGCCGCCGCGCTCGAGCTCGCGAGCGCCGCCGCGTTGATCTCCGCCGTCATGGTGTCCCCGTCGACGAGACCCACATCAGGATATCCACCCCGAGGTGAGCTATTCGCTGGTGCCATGACCGTCCACCCTCTCGGTCCTATGTGCCCGCACTTCATCGTCGCGAGCGCCGCCTCCGCCGTCCACTGCCGCCACGATGCCCTACGTCCCCCGCTGCCATTCGCCGCGTTTAACCCGAGCATCGCGTTCGCTTGGGCGCACGTATCCCACCGTGCGTCCGGATTGTGCTCTAGTGCTCCGCAACATTTCCCTGTCATGTTCCGGCCGGCGTTGATTGCGTCGCCGTCGCTAGACCCCGCCTTCGGTCAACCCCTGCCACCGAAGTGCCCGTAACCGAGTCCGCGAAGCCGTGCTCCGCACTCCCGTGCTCTCCGCTTCACCAGTCGAGCCTCGGAGCACTATTCTGGCCAACTCCGATGAGCGCACCGTCATCCCGGCTGTCACTCCGGCGACCCAACACCACTGGACGCCCACTAGCCATCGGATCTGAGCCGTGTGGCTCAGATCGGCCGTTGACCTCCGGTCAACCGCGGGGTCAATCTGTCCCGTCAGCTGTCGATGTGGCCGCCACATGGCTGCCATCTGCGTGGCACATCAGCGCCACGTAAGCTACGACCAGGGCAACCTGGTCAACCAGGCGGTCAGCCCTGGCTATTTTGCAGAAAGACACCTGTCCTTCTAGGTAATTATGATCTAGTCCACCATTGTTCAAATTAGCCCTGCAGTCTTGTGATTTAAACCCTGTGGACTCTGGTATTTACGCCCAAGGTCCAAATCTTTATAAATGCAGATTTATATTTATTTTAAAATGTGGATATAGCTCTGTTTATTTATAGTTTTGCCCCTGATCTTGTCTTAGCCATAACTTACGCGCCTTAATTCTGTTTTAGCCCGTTTTTATCGCGTTGGTCTCGTATCGACATAAGCTACGTGACAGCAGTGACGTTTACTAGGTTCTATGCTTTTGAAAATGCAACATAAAAGCTAACTTGATCAATGTTCTTTGCAAAATGTGTTTAGCTGAGATCGACCTCGTTAGTTGTGCCCTCACAACGATAGCTCCTCTGTTGGTCGTTCTTACGCTCCCGCGATCATAGTAACTAGCTCTACCGTGTAGTCCGCTCTTTCTTCAGTGTTTCTATTGTATGATGTATATTCTTAGTTTTGTCTGTTTGTGTTTCTTGTTTGCTGTGATTAGACGAAGAGCAGCTCGAGAGTGTTGAAGATCAGAAGCTGAGGACTGACAAGTATAGCTGGAGTTGGAGACCAAAAGATAGAACAAGTAAAGTCTACTGAGCAGCTAGACTTTGGATTTAAGGCACGTGCAGTCACCTCTTTGATCATATTGCTCCTATGAATGTTTAATTCATGTTTACTTTCATGCATGCGTCTTAAATCATTGAAACATAGGATTAACTAGCCATATTATCCAAATATCACCCATGGGGGTTTATAGACATGTTGTAGGTGAGCTAGTGCTCTACTCACCTTACATTTCATGTTTAATAAGTTTATTAAAACTTGCTTCTTAATAATGATGTTGGAGCCATGGGCCCTTGGCTTTGGTCTTTGGAGAAGTTGATGCTGTCCGCATCGTTGGTTGGCGGTGAATGAAGGAGGAAACGGATGCTAGTAGGACTCATGTGGACAAGGGTATCCGTATCTCCTCCCCCTAAGGACCTTTCATGGAGAGGCAACCTAGGACTTCCGTACAACTCCATGCTAATGGGCTCTGGCTTGGTTTTATTAGCAAGACCATCATAGGCATGCTGGACAGCTTACTAATGGGTACAATAGCCTTTGTGACTGGGGTGTTCACAAGTTGTAGTATGGGAGGGGCTACGGATCTGTGGTGGGAGCGGCCTCACGGTGAAGTCGCCCATACGCTTGGACTCACTGCTGGCGGGTTGCCACTGCCTATGACCTATGAACAACCTTGTAGTGAAACCCTGCCCGCTCACCTTGGAGTCATGACCCCGGGAAAATGGGAATCACTTCTTGGAGTGAACGTGTACACCCCTACGTAGAGTTTAAATCGATATATCGTCCGTGCTCACGGTCACGAGCGGCCCGAATCCTCGCATGATTAGCCAAATGGACAACACACAAGAAACTGATGGAGAAGGTTCTTGGAGATGGCTACCTCTTGTTTTCACAGGATGTCATTCCTGTGTGCTTCGGAGATGGCAATCTCAGGTTATAAAGATATCTTTAATGATATATATAATGTTGCTAAAAGCACTCTTAATTGCTACTTGAACCCCAATGAAGTGTTGGGTTGTTTCACCAACATTTAGTAAATAGGTTGTCTAATAAAAGAGCTAGTAATATTTTGTTTAATAATAATTTGTTATCTACTTAAAATGCAAATTGCAGTCAAGCTGTGTCAGCCTACCTTTGCTAAACCATGCATGTCATATACATTCCACCTGTACTTGTTGAGTTTTGACATGGAACTCACCCTTGCTATAATTTGTAGTAAGGTGCTGCTCCGAAGAAGGATAAAGATGTTGAGCATTAGAAGTGTTTGGCGTACAAAGCTCCCCAGTCAATGGTCCCTGAGAAGGATGGAGCTCTGAAAAGAAGTTGTAGCCAACGTTCCATGATACTCTGATGTTTGTAAGTGTTGATATAAATATGTTTTCGCTATATAGTATAATGCATTGATTTCTGGTAATTCCATTTTCTGTTATATATGTGGACTTCTTGGGTGCACATATGACGGCCTCTGGTCTTCCTTTGGGAACCGAGGTGTTATACTTCCTGCGCTTGTTTCATCTGATGTTACGTGAACTCCATTGATCTGGTCAACAATCGCTTTTCTCCAATCCTCTGTGCCTACTAGTAGTACCTCCGCAAATGCTTTGGATATTTTTGCGGTTGCTGGAATTGACAGTTCTTGGAAGAAAGTTCCCTCTGGTACCTCCAATTGGTTTGCTGCTACTTTGGCCAATTCGTCTGCTTCTGCGTTATCCCCTCATGGGATATGCTTTAGGGTGAACCCCTGGAATATTTTTTCTAGACCCCTGATCACCTCTAGATATGCGGATAGTTCTGGGTTTCTGGCGACATAGTCTTTTTCTACTTGCCCTGTGACTACCTGTGAGTCTGCTCTAACTATGATGTGTTTTGCACCTAGTGTTGGGAATATTCCCTAGAGCCAATCATGTAGATGATGATATTCCGATTGTATCCATGATTAATAAAGTGTTCATTGAATATCCATTATAGACAACTTGTATTGATTGACGATTATATGAATTGTTTGTGGAACTCAATTACTTAAATGGTTATTCTAAAGTTGTCCCTGATCGGTGTTTTTGTGAGACCACACTTGAATATTAGACCAGCACATGTATTAGTTGATGGCTATGTTTCACAAGTCATGTACATGGAGATATCAAACTAATAATATGGGCACATGTGAGACATGTAGGCTGGACTGACCCAACATGAGAAAGTATCTATTCACGTCATGTACGTTATGTCCTTAGACCTAAGATTGTGGTATGTACTCAAGATGTGAAATGGCCTACTTAGGGACTATCAAACGCTGCTCCATAACTGGGTAGTTATAAAGGTGGTCTTCGGGTGGTCGAGACGCATGCTATGAGACATAGACAATCAAGATGGAATTTGCCCCTCTCTACGCGAGAGAGATATCACTAGATCACTCAAGTGATTGGATCAACAAATGCATGGCCATGCTTGGGTTAAGTGTTAACCCACGAGTTGAACCATATATTGAGTGGCAAAGGAAATAACTTGTATGTGGTCGTAGTGGTTTGTCTGATACGATCTTTGCATGCACATAGGAGTTGTCACGCCTTGCTAGAGGCCGCTGTCAACTATTGGGTGAGTAGGAGTACTCGGCCCATGTCAATGTGTGCATGAACCCATAGGGTCGCACGCTTAAGAGGCTGGAAGCCTAATTTGGGTTGGACCCGAATTAGACAAGGCTTAGGGTTACTAATGGGCCTCCAACTCGTGAGCTCATTGGAGACGCCTATATAAGCAAGGGGTAAGGGCGCGGCCAGGGTTACACATGCCTTTGGCAGCCACCGTCGCCCTCCCCACGCTCGCGCCTTCTGCTCCTCGCGGACCTAGTAGTCCGAAGGCGCATCGCTTCTTCTCCGCACGTGTGGGATTCCTCGGAGGTGCTGATTCTGGAGCACTGGAACGAACCGCGCGAGGGGATTGAGGTGGCGGACGACCACGCAACTACACTACCTGCTGTGATGCGTACGACTACATCAAGTCGTCTTTCACTGCACCTGCGTGTCTAGTGGTAATCCCGCAACCTGTAACTAGCAGTAGATCCTGGTTTATGAGGTCAAAAGTTTGTTTTCTGGCTACTGTAGCACCTTCATAACCCTTCACCTAGTACCTTGACCTTGTTGAGCCCTAGAATCACTCCTTCGTACTCAACTACATTCTTGGTTGCTTTGAATCATAATCTTGCTGCGTATTTGGTTTTGATGCCGGACGGTGATATTAACACTGTGGAGGCTCCTGCGCCTTGGATACCCCATGCCTCATCAGTGTACAGTGTCCATATTGAGGCCTCCACTTTGTCTTCTGCATACTACAGAGATGTCCATTCTGCCAAGAAATCTGTGAGTGCTTGCGACTTGACAGATGTTCTTGCGATGAACTTAATGCTGAACTAGGAAATCTTTGTTGCCCATTGGCCAGTTCTTCCTGATGCTTCTTTGTTTCCTAGGATGTTTGTCAGTGGTTGTGCTGTTGGGACCAGAATCTCATGTTCTTGAAAGTAGTGCTTGAGCTTCCTTGATGCTGTGACTACTACATATGCTATTTTCTCAACTTTCAAATAGTTTCATTTTGCCCCCTGCAGCACCTCTGATACATAGTATACTGGTTGCTGAACATTATTGTTGTCAACTTCCTTTTCTTGGACTAGTACGACGCTAATTGCTCCTACGGAGGCTGCAACGTACAGCAGCAATGTTGCATCTGTATCTGGTGCTATGACCATAAGGTCTTTTGTCAAATAGCTTTTGAGCTGCTGGAATGCCTCCGACTACTCTCTTCCCCATTCGAATTTGTTCGAGACCTTGAGTGTTTTGAAAAGCAGACTTCGTTCTTCTAATTTTGAGGTGAATCTGGTGAGTGCCGCTATTCTGCCTGTCAGCTGCTGGACCTCCTTCTTGGTAGCTGGTTCTCTCATTGTTAACATTACTTTTGTTTTGTCTGGATTTTTCCCTTAGCCCTTCTGGGCCAACAATGTATCCGAGCATCTTTCCCTTGCTTACTCCGAAGATACACTTTTTTGGGTTCCGCTTTAACCCTGCTTCCCTAAGATTGGCAAATGTTTCTTTTAAGTCTTCTAGGTGGTCTCCAGTTTGTTTACTGACCACCGCTGGGTCATCAACGTAGGCTATGATGTTCCTTCGGAGTTGAGTTCACAATACGATATGAATCATTCTTGAAAATGTTGATCCTCCATTTTTGAGGCCCTCTGGCATCCTAACAAAACAATAGGTGCCAAAGGGGGTTGTGAAGCTTGTTTTCTCATTAGCCTCCTTTCTCAACCATATCTGATGGTATCCTGAGAAACAATCTAACAGGGAGAAATGCTTGCATCCTGCTGCCTTGTCGACTGATGTGTCTATCCTTGGCAGTGGGAAGGGGTCCTTTTTGCAGGCCTTGTTGATTTCTGTGAAGTCTATACACATTCTCATTTTACCATTCTTTTTTGGCACTAGGAAAACATTTGCTAGCCAGTCTGAATACTTGAATTCTCTGATAACCTTGGCCTCTAGCAGTCTTTGCACCTTCGCTTTTGTCGCAAATATACGTTCTTCGGTCATCTTTCTTTGTTTTTGCCTTTTGGGCTTGACGTTTGGGTTCAGGTCAAGGATGTGCTCAATCACATCGCAATTGATCCCTTGCAGATCTGATGCTGACCATGCAAATACGTCCTTGTTCTTTGTCAACAGCTCTAACAGGTCTTTCCTTTCTACCTCTGATAGGTTAGCTCCTATTGTCACTTTTCTGTTGGGGACTGCTTCCTCCAATGGTAGCGTTATTGTATCCTCCTGATCTACCATGTTTGTCTATCCCGTAGGCATGTCTGGAGGATCATACGTTGCTACGGTGTTGATGTTTCTGTGTGCCTTGTAGATTGCTTTCTCTATGTTTCTTGCTTCTTTCTGACTGCCTCGTACCATGATGATTCCGTGCAATGCTAGCATCTTCATGCAGAGGTATCCCATGTGTATCGCCACATTGAACTTGCTTGCAAATCCTCTCCCCTAATATTGCGTTGTATTGGTAGTAGATGTCTACCACATCGAAGGTGATGTACTCTGTTCTAGCGCAATCTCCATCCTTGAATGACACTGGTAGTGATATCTTGCCTAGTGCATTGATCTTTTCCCACCAAAAACAATCGGTGGAGTATCTGGTGGTTACAGCTGGCTTCTATTGAGTTTCATCTGATCAAAGACATTGGCAAAGATGATGTCTGCCAAACTCCTGGAATCTATGAGTATTCTGCTTACTTCCTATACTGCTATGTTTGCCTTTATGACCATGGCGTTCGTGTGCAGATAGCTTTCTACCTAGAGATCTTGCTCTGTGAACTCTATTGGCATCTTGGACCATTCTGTTCATCTATATGTGCCCTGAACTGCTACATTGTTTCCCAGATAGAGATGATCCTTTTTTGTTTTTTGGTTTCAAACTCCAATACCGAGCCTCCATCTATATGTAATATCATGCCAACGGTTGGTAAGGTAGAGTGTTGGTTTATCTGGTTCTCCATCGAAGGCTCCACCTTCAGGATCGCTGATGAGGATGGAACATGCTGCGGAGGTGCCAATAATGCCTCGTACTACCTTTGCTGCACCATCGATGTGTCTGCACCTGTGTTGCTTCAATGAGTGTTATGTGCGGAGGTCTTGGATTGATGTAAGTTAGATCATTTTCTGCTCTATTCTGAGTATAACACTGGTATTGCCCTGTTTGCTGATACACTGGTCTCTAGGCTGGTAATGATGTTGGATAGTACTGTTGAGCTAGGTTGTGCTATGGTAGTGGTCCTGGACCGTATCCTAGGAAACTTGGGTTGTATTGTTGATGCCACTATGAGCCGTATGTGTGATTTACTTCCCTACTGCTTTGCTACTGGGGCTGCAGTTGTGACTGTTTGCTTTTCATCCTTTCTATTGTTTCTAGGGCCTCCGGGCACTCTCGTGTATCATGTCATTTGTCCTCTCCATGAAAGAGGCAGTATGGTTTCTTTGGTTTTTGGTTCTTGTTCTAGTTCTTGGACTTGTTGCTTCTCGAATAACATTAACTACCTTGATTTCTCTGTTCTTGGCTAGTTTCCTTGTTCTTGTCAGCATTGTGCTAAGGTTGGCTGCTCTGCACGTTGAATACTTGCTTCCGCTAGTTTTGGTATTGTTGCCTTTCTTGGTTTCTGTTTTCTCTTTTGTTGCCATTTCCTGGGAACTGCTTGCTTTGATTATCTACTTCTTCTATTCTTTTGTGGAGGTCATTATGGGACCTGCAATATTTCTCAAACTCTTGGTGCAACTGAGCCAATGTGGTTGGCTTTTTCCTCGCCAGGTGACTAGCAAATGGGCCAATCCTGAGTCCTTTGATTGCTGCTTCTATGGCTACTCCATCTGGGACATCCGGTGCTTTAGCCCGGAGGTGCAAGAATCTCTGGTAGTAATCATGGAGGGGCTCGCCTTTGAGGTGCTTGTTACTAAATAAGTCTGATGATGTTAGCGACTCGCTTGTATAGCCTTTGAAGTTTGCCAGTATCTGGTCTTGTAGGTTTTCCCACGAGTATACTGTGCTTAGTTTTAACATTGAGTACCATGCCACTACATCTTCTTCTGCTGCAATTACAAATGATTTGGCCATTACATGGTCATTGCCACCTGCGGAGGCTACGGCTGCTTCGAAGCTCATTATGAACTATCTTGGGTCTAAATTGTCATTGAATGGCTTGTAGCTCGGAGGCCATGGTGAGCTTTGCAGGCCTTCAGACAGTGGTGATTTTGGGTTAGAAATTCTCGAGGATGTAGGTAGTGGAAGTATTGAGGCATGTACAGACTGTATGTTTGCAGCGGGATGGCGGTTTGCCATGATTGGTTGAGCAGCATCTGTAAGATTTCCTATCGGAGGCTGCATGCTCTGGATCTCTGCTTGCAAGATGGCCATCTGCTGCCTAATTTCTTCTGCTTGACGCGACGACTGTATCATTCTTTGAGTGGCGGCCTGCTCTGCCCTTAACCTATCTCTTTCGGCTTCCATGCGCTGCATCTCAGCTCTCAGCCTGGTCAACTCATCTTCTTGATTTTGGACATGCTGAGGTTGTTCTGTGGGATCCCCCTTGCATGGTGTTGTTGTTCTCGTTGTCACCTCCGTCTTCCGGTGCGGAGGCGTAGGTGCTTCGAGTGTTTCTTCTTGGTCTCCCGCGAGCAGAGGGTTCTGGTACCTCCGCCTCAGCGGCGGTACGTCTCCTCGTGGAGGTCTTCTTTCTAGGTGGCATATGCGGGTGTTATCTCCGGCCAGACACAAACAGTGGGCACCAATTGTTGGAACACGGTTCTAGTAGATTCAGAATAAGGTAGGATGAAAGGACCAGCACAATCTCTCTCTCAATATAAAATTTTGGAATTACAGGGTGCGCCCTAAGGTAGATGGCGCAACAACTACCAGAGGACAGCTGCCCTAATTACACAGGGGGCGTCGCCTTTTATAGTAACTGCCTAACCCAAGGCTAAAAGTACAAGCGTACCCCCAGTGGGAGTTTCAAAACCCTAGAAAATAACCCTATTACATGTGGACTGCCCGAGGGCAGGTTCATCCATCACGCCACTGCCGCGACACACGGGCCACGGCCCATTACCGCATGTAAGAAGGGCCCATCACATCCGCTCCTCAACGATAAGCCTTAGGCGACCCATCGCGCCATCTTGACGGTCATCGTCTTCACTCATCACCAGCTTCCGCAGGGACCTCCGTGGAAGTTGGGGCCATATCGGAAGACCTCCGCGATCAGGGGAGGTGACGCCGCCAGACCTCCGTCTCCGACCGACTCTATGGTCTCCGAGACCTCCGTCTCCGACCGACTCTATGGTCTCCGA